>CM060127.1:24665013-25882513 GCA_030522415.1 Channallabes apus | reverse complement strand
GGTTGTGCGTGTTGTGGCTTCACAAATGCTTTGCTGCATACCTCGATTGTAATGAGTAGTTATTTCAGTCAAAGTCGCTCTTCTATCAGCTTGAATCAGTCGGCCCAAGCCGACTCAAGCATCAACAAGGCATTTTCGCCCACAGGACTGCCGCATACTGGATGTTCTTCCCTATTCACACCATTCGTTGTAAACCCCACCATGGTTGTAAACCACACCATGTGCGTGAAAATCCCAGTAACTGAGCAGAATGTGAAATACTCAGACCGGCCCGTCTGGAACCAACAACCATGCCACGCTGAAAATTGCTTAAATCACCTTTCTTTCCCATTCTGACATTCAGTTTGGAGTTCTGGAGATTGTCTTGACCAGGACCACACCCCTAAATGCATTGAAGCAACTGCCATGTGATTGGTTGATTAGATAATTGCATTAATGAGAAATTGAACAGGTGTTCCTAATAATCCTTTAGGTGAGTGTAAAACCTTGCGCTCTAGTGTCTTGCTACTCAGCTGGTTTTGACAATAAAATGATAATCTGTTCCATTACTTCTCACTGGTCAAATCATTCAGATACTTTTAAGGCTCTCACCACGTCTGCCACTTTTAGGTGTGCTTGATTCAAATGGGAAAAAATAATTGTAATTTAACTGGCTGCTTGTAGAGTTGGTGTGTGCCACCGCATGATATTTTCTAATAAATAGAGTAGGTTTGGGATAACTGCGCTCATATTCACTGTGTAAGGACTTACAGTACAGTGTTTTCATTTGTGTTAGATAACTTTAAAATCCAGCTTTTTGTCACTTTATGTACAGTTAGAGCCATTATACATTTCCTAGTTCAATGCTTTGAAAGATAAAAAAAAAAGTCCATAAATAAAAAAGAAATACAGTTTCTTTTAAAAACAAGCTTTGACTTCACACTCTCAAGGCTGTTCTCTTAATAACTGAGAACTGATTTCAGGACTTTCTCTTAAAAAAAAACATATGCTGAAGTGAAACTGCGGAGGTGGAATTATAGCAGCTCTCAGTCTCATTTCTCTGCAGCTCCTTTGGGTCACATATTATTAAACTTGTAAATATGAACCACACAATTTATCTTAGAGAAAAAAAAAATCCTCACTTTTTTATTCTATTGAAAAGCAGCTGATACATTATATTCAGTGATGCAGCTTCATTTAAAACCCTCGCATTTGAATTTGCTTTAACACTTTATTTGAAGGTTTCCTACAGTATAGTGACATTTTACGAGTAGAGTATACAGTACATTTTCTTTGGGATTTATGAAAAGCGCAGATCATCACTAATGAGGATATTTTATTTAAAACACTCCTGACGTTATAAAAAAAAAAGAAATATTGTTTTAATTTTTATTATGGCTTCATTAAGGAATTCATATACTATCTGTGTGGGTGTACTGTATATACAGTGCATCTCGAAAAAATTTAATATTGTGTAAAAGATTTTTCTTGTTCTCTAATATATTATAGATTTATTACACTGCATGTGAAATATTTCAAGCCTTTTTTTTTACAGTTCTTGAAATAAATAAAAAAAGTATCTCTAAATATTTCAATATTTCTTAATCAAACATGATTTGTAATACATAAATTAAAGTATGAGTATGTACGTCAGTTCTTGTTCTGGGGCTCCTTAAGCGATCAGCCTGTGGAATTGCTGAGGCATTAGTGAAGACAAGGTTGCTTTAATAGCAGCCTTCAACTCATCTGTAATGTTGAGTTGGATGTTTCTCATTTTCCTCTTGAAAATATCCCAAAGATTCTGGTCAGGTGAGTTGGTTGGGCAATCAAGCACATTATTATCATGGTCAATGAGGCAGTTAGTGGGATTTTTGGCAGTGTGTACAGGTGCTAAATACTGCTAGAAGAGAACGTTAGCATCTTCATAAAGTTTCTCAGCAGACTTGAAGCATGAAGAGCTCTGCAATCTCCTGGAAGAGAGCTGTATTGACTTTGGACTTAATAAAACACAGTGGACCAACATCAAACGATGACACGACCCCCAAATCATCACAGACCGTGTTAACTTCCAGGAACTTGGATTCTGTCCATCTCCCTGTTCTTCAGACTCTGGCACCTTGCACTGGCACTCTGGCTAAATTTAGTTTCATTTGAAAAAAGGACTGCGGGCCATTAAGTAATGATCCATTTCTTTAGATGAGGTAGGCCGCTTCTGATGTTGTCTCTGTATCAGGAGTGGTTTGATCATAGGAATGCAACAGTTTTATCTAATTTCCTGAAGATATCTTTTCATGGTGGCTCTTGATGCACTGACTCCAGCCTCATTCCACACCTTGTGAAGCTTCTTGAATTCACTTCTTGAATCTGCTTTGCTTGATAATCTTCTTATGGCTGTCATCCCTGTTGCTTGTGCTCCTTTTATAGCACCCTCTCTGGCTTACCCTCCTTGTGGAGGCTGTCGAGGATCATCTTCTGGATAACTGTCTGACAACTTCCCCATGCATGTGCTGAACAAGACAGAGAGATGCACTGTATTTATTCTGTATGAATATTGATTCACTCAAAATTAAATATTGAAATATTTTGGGACATTGCATTTTGATTTTCATGTACCATAATCATTACAATGAAAACAAAAAAGGCTTGAAATATATGGAATGAATATGTATTTATATATATTTCACAATATTACGTTTTTTCCCATGATGCACTGTATGGCCTTAGGTATTATCTTTAGTGCTAATTTTATTATACATGTTTTTCATGTCTGCATTCTTAAGTACAAAACCATTCACTGTTTCCAAACATACATTGAAAACTAATAAATAAATAATATTACAGAAGAATATTCGCATGCATGTAAAGAAAGCAACACAATGCGTGACAGACCATTGTTCAGATGGAAACAACAAAAAAAAACTAATGTCGTCTCCTGGGTTTTGCATGAAAATGGAAAAGAGCGAGTGTGACAAAGTTACCAGAACCCCAGCACCATACCAGATGTTTTACTTCCCAGTCTTGGGAACATACAAAAAAAAAAGGGCTTAAGAAAAATGTTCTCCATTAAAAAGAAACTTCTGTAAAGAGCACTAAAGAGTAATTAAATAAACACAGTCAGTATTTGGTGAGAATAAAAAATAATCAGTAGTGTTAGATACAGATTTGAGCAGTTTAATAATACTCGCGTTAAGGCGATAAACGCACTTAATGAAAAAAAATACAATAACAGAATACTTAACCAAAGATGCATTAAAACTTATGACTTAAAACTAAGTATACAAACTAATAACTTGGGGAATGAATACAGTAGCCTAGAATAGTTCTATAATAATAAACTCAAGGCATCTTTTTTTTAGCAAGTACAGTTATAGACTTCACGATTCTTGAAAGAAATCCTCCAGCATTGCTTTTTAAAAAGCTTTCTTGAATGGCTTATGAATGTTTAATGAAGGCCCAGTGTAGGTACCGTCAAATAATACCATTCTCTCACGATACAGTACAAGTGCTCTATCTTTTCTCAATAATTCATCAATGTAGTGTAGGAGATTCTTTTACAGCGCTCTTACATTCTTAAATCTGATTGATCCGAAGGTGTTGCATAATTCTCTATAACAGCAGCTATGATTGTAATAACACCAGTAACTCCAAACGCAGGTTGATTTTAATGCGTTCACTTGAATATATTATCTTTTCTATAATAACAACAAAGTAACACAGCGAATTATGGCAGACATTCTGCATCATCCCAGCTGAATAATCAACGGATCTTAAAAGGATAAAGTGTTGCTGTTTTTATATATATATATATATATATATATATATATATATATATATATATATATATATATATATATATATATATATATATAAAGAGTGGAACTGTTGATACTAGTTTTTGTTTTTTTGTAAATTGAAATTATCAAAATAAATTGAACGTGTTATTCAGCAGCATCTTTTTGATCTCCACTACCTCATCATTGATTACTTTCCTATAACATCACACCCTGGTGTGCTTTATTCATTCCTTACAGAGTCAGCCAAAAAAAATTCAACACACAGGATATATATATATATATATATATATATATATATATATATATATATATATATATATATATATAGTATATGTAAAATTCTTGCCATTTTTTGCCACAAATTTTAAATAATGTATATATTCAATAATTTTTTTTTTATTGACAGACTTTTTTGACTCTTGTTTTTCCCATACCTGAATAGTTTCAAAGGAATGTCTTTTGATTGTTAAGCTGCACAGTGACCTACAGTATGAATCAATTTAGTTTTTTCTTATTATCTGACTTAGTGGGAGCATATACTGTACAGGCAAAACAGGAGGGGTGCAAGAATTGAGCCTTGTGTGACTCCGCATGTCATGGACGTCAACTTAGACTTATACAGTGTATATATATATATATATATATATATATATATATATATATATATATATATACAGTACACTACCGTTCAAAAGTTTTAGGACACTTGCAAACTTCTTTGTATTTGTTTAGTGATTTATTTTCTATATTCTACAACAATACTGTGGATTTCAAAACTATAAAATAACACATATGGAATTAGGTAATTACGTAACAACAACAAAAAAACAGTTAGTAGTTATTTTAAGCCACAGAGGTCGGCCTTTCTGTAATAGTTCTTGCGAGAACAGTATTGTCAAGTGCATTTGCAAAATCCGTCCAGCACCATAATGAAACTGTCTCTCACGAAGGCCGTCCCAGGAGGACGAGACCAAAACCTACCTCTGCTGCAGACGAGAAGTTCATTTAGAGTTATCAGCCTGAAAAATGACCAATTAACAGCACCTCAGATTAGAGGCGTTATGAAGTCTTTACAGAGCAGAAGTAGCAGAAACATCTCAATATCAACTGTTCAAAGGAGATTCATGCAGTTTTTGGACGCCTTCAGCAAAACTTTACAATGTAGAAAGAAATAAAAATCAGGAACCATCATGGAGTTAGAAAGTGTTCTAAAACTTTTGAACGGTAGTGGATATATATATATTACTCTTAATTTTTGGCAAAAAAGTGGCATGAATTTATCTGTGTAAGTTTTTGTTTATATATTAGGCCTGTTTTTTTTCTCCCCCCTACAGCCGTACCCCGGACCAGCGCCACACAGTGTAGCTCAGTACCCGAACCTCGCTTCGGCAAGCGTATTGGCAACGACTTCTCTGTTGGCTCAGCCGTGATGTTCGAGTGCAACCCAGGCTACACTCTGCAAGGCTCCACGGCTATCCGTTGTGAAACAGTTCCCGATGCCCTGGCGCAGTGGAACGACACCCTGCCCACCTGCATGGGTGAGTTGTCAAGTCGTCTCTCCGGTCGCTATCCGACACGGTTTAAAAGAGGAGCGACCCGGAGCACTAACTAAGGAGAACTGTGCACCGTCACAGTTTTATTCAGGGGTGAGGAGAGTTAATTAGCAGTTCTAGCAGGAAGATTGAAGCAGGCTCTAAGCTTATAGCTTGACGCTGCACATAAGTCGCTTAACGCAGTGTTTCCCCCTGAACTGTGCAATTAGTCAGGTTTAAAAAGTGAGAAGCAGGACGTGGGTGGATGAATGGGGCGAACTTTCGGTGGAGCACTCGCATTTTTATTTAATTAGGTGAATATTTTGTACTTCTACAGTAGATCCTAGTCCGGCAGTGTCTTGGCTGTCTGCGTTTTGCAGTTCTCACAAGATGGTTAAGGCCTGGTCTTGTTCTGTTCGACTCAGTTTACTTAGTTGAGAAACTGCAAAGTTCTGGTGATTACCTGCACACGGGCTGCATTCTGTATATCGGTGCTGAAATATTAATGAGACAGAAATGGCTGTGAACTGAATTTCTTTAATAATTTAACCATCTGCCACAGATATATTGTGCATTTTTCCATATCATATCTTCTCTCTCTCTCACACACACACACACACATGCATATGTCTGTATCACAAAAATCATGTTCTGACCAGCTCCTTTTTTTTCAAGTGATTGACTTTGACCTCAGTTTTTTTTCCAGGTTGTCCTTGACAGATAGCATCATACCAAGGCTGGGTAAAAAAAAAAAAAAAAAAAAAAAAAAGGTCTGTCCTGGCAAAAGTAAGATAGCAGCCCACGCTTTTATGCTTTTATTATTGACGGAGCCGCCGCGCTTCGTCTTTAACAAACAGAGAAACTTTCCTGGTCTGGCTTCTCCAGTGTGAGACGGCGTATGTCACTCTGTTAAATGTCATTTGAAATCTGACGCGCACATTTTCACATGTGCCAAATAAATACCCCGGAATATGTAAGACGTAGAAAACGATCAGGCTAAAAAGTCCGAAACATGATATTCTTCAACCCACAAGGGCATCCAAACATTTTTTATGTCTTTTTGAAATGTAAATGTCTATTTGAAAAATCAGCAGGAGGTGGTTCTGCTTTATTCAAGTCAAGTTACTTCACCAGTTACCGCCTTTGAGTTCGAGCATTTCCCAGCCGTGAGCTGGTTTCTAGTTCATTATATCTACTTCTAAACTAACATCACACACTGTTGTTTTTTCTGCCAAATCTTCAATAATCATTAACCTGGATGAGACAGTAATCGTTTTCAGTATTTTACTTTGATCACTTTGATGCAATTCAAGTCCTGCTCCAATAATCCTACGCAGTACTGTGTCTCCTTCTTAAGAGGTGTGCTAATGCGTGTTCTGATCTCCTCTCTCTCGGGCTTTGCCTTGACAGTGCCATGTGGAGGGGTTTTGACGGCACGTAAGGGCACCATCTTGTCCCCAGGCTACCCTGAACCTTACGACAACAATCTCAACTGTGTGTGGAAGGTGTCAGTGCCCGAGGGAGCCGGAATCCAGGTGAGAGAAGAAGCGAGTCCTTCAAATGAACCTTTCCTGCACTGTCAGTTTGCGATGTAAAAAAAAAAAAAAAAAAAAAAAAGTTTCACTTCAAATAAAGGGAATTATCAGGATCTAATTCATTATGCATGGGGCAAATGTTGAATTTGCAAATGATGAGGGCATGATGTATGATCTTTTCATTCAGTTTAAGAATTGTGCTTGCTCAGTTATGGAAATATATATATATATACAGTGCATCCGGAAAGTATTCACAGCGCATCACTTTTTCCACATTTTGTTATGTCTAAATAGTTTACTTGAGATTTTTGCAAATTTATTGAAAAATAAAAAAATTGAGAAAGCACATGGACTGTACATAAGTATTCACAGCCTTTGAATGAAGCTCAAAATTGGAGCAGCCTGTTTCCCCTGATCATCCTTGAGATGTTTCTGCAGCTTAATTGGAGTCCACTTGTCGTACTGTAAATTCACACACCTGTCTATATATAAGGTCCCACATTTGACCGTTCATGTCAGAGCACAAACCAAGCATGAAGTCAAAGGAATTGTCTGTAGACATCCGAGACCTTCAGGTGCCTTTTGGCAAATTCAACGTGAGCTCCCATTTGCTTTTTACTAAGGAGTGGCTTCCGTCTGGCCACTCTACCATATAGGCCTGATTGGTGGATTGCTGCAGAGATGGTTGTCCTTCTGGAATGTTCTCCTCTCTACGCAGAGGACCTCTGGGGTCTGACAGAGTGATCATCAGGTTCTTGGTCACCTCCCTGACTGAGGCCCTTCTCCCCCGATCGCTCAGTTTAGATGGTCGGCCAGCTCTAGGAAGAGTCCTGGTGGTTTTGAACTTCTTCCACTTACGGATGATGGAGGCTACTGTGCTCATTGGGACCTTCACAGCAGCAGAACTTTTTCTGTAACCTTCCCCAGATTTGTGCCTCGAGACAATCCTGTCTCGGAGGTCTACAGACAATTCCTTTGACTTCATGCTTGGTTTGTGCTCTGACATGTCAACTGTGGGACCTTATATAGACAGGTGTGTGCCTTTCCAAATCATGTCCAATCAACTGAATTTACCACAAGTGGACTCCAATTAAGCTGCAGAAACATCTCAAGGATGATCAGGGGAAACAGGATGATCAGGGGAAACAGGATGCACTTATTATTTATTTTTTTAGCGCCTGATCATGGCAGGTTCTTGTCCTTATTTTGTCCCTTTTTCCAGATCCAAGTGGTGAGTTTTGCTACTGAACACAATTGGGATTCTCTGGATTTTTATGATGGAGCTGACAACAACGCCCCCAGACTGGGCAGCTATTCAGGTACAAACATGCCTCCACGCAGATTAAATTCGTAACAAGCACTCTGTAAAAGTTTACATCTTGTGACCATCCGTCACAGTTCCAGGTTTTTCATTTGAGACCTTGACTTACTGTACTTTTGAATAGTGTTCACACTTTCCTACTGCACTGTAGTCTCTAAATAGCTCTCTAATCTTTCTTGTTTGAGTAACACGTAATTGAGTCATGAGTTTCTCATTAACACCTTTGTTCTCACAAAATCAGCCAACAAATTCAGAAGCATTGAGGGTCAACTTTGTCTTATTATAGAGTCCGACCTTTTGAGATACTAAACTTTTTTCAACCATCACGCTGTGTCTGAGTGGCCAATTAATTCTCTTTAACTGCGGGGCTATTATCAGATACCGCCGACTGTTCCGCAGCTTGTGTTTTGTTCACAATCAAAGTGACTAGTGCAAGGCACAGTGATGCCGGGGGCCTTGTAAGCTATCAATCTGTGTCAGTCAATAGGTGCAGCGGGAGAGGATACACTGATTAGTGAGATCTTTTGGAATCTGCACCTTTATATAACTGTGAGGAACAATGCTAGCCTCCATTACGCTGCTGCCTGTACAAGCTTTGACCCATGGTGGCTTGAATCCTCGGCAACAACTGTGGAATAGAAAAACTGGTAACGTAGATCAGGAGACTCACTCTCAGTTGTGGGGAAGATGATTAGATCTTGACCCGCGGGAGATTTTATTATCTTAATTCCACCTGCAGTTAGAGTAAAAAAAAAAAAGCATGGTTGGCTAGTAAAAAAGACCACTCATTCTTAAGACCAGCTAACCTTAACGTCAAGGAAACAATCGCACATGATGGAAGTCAAGGTGATCGTGAACCAACCGACAGCTGTTTGGCTACCCTTGATCTGACAGAAGTTAGCATGAACCATACAGGTACTATATCCTGGATCAAGATAGTCATTAACCCTGATGGAAAGGGAGGATCGGTGAGGAACCAGCTGCTACAGTAAGTAAAGAAGAATACTTTCGAAAGTATGGGCTTGTATGCAGCGAAGAAATTACAGTTTGAAGGTGACCAAACTTAAAAGATGCTTGGAAAGTAGTAGGTTCTCATTGTTTAAGCCATTGGACTATGGTTCAGAAGGCCCCAGGTTCAAACCCCACAACCACCAAGTTTCTACTGTTGGGCCCCTGAGAAACCAGCATTTAGGAGTCTGTCAAATGCCGTAAATGGAACTATGCACCATGAGTTGGCAAATAAACCATTGGATTTCTTTGAGAGAGGGTGCAGGAGAGATAAAGGTCATTAGTGTAGAAATATAACCTGCTAGCCTCTTGTATTGTTTCGTACCATGTGGCCACTGAGAAATCCTCTCACAGATAGACATCAGATATCATTAGCACCCTGTCAAAAAGTCAATGGAAAAATTTAAATGCATTCCCCCTGAGTGACAACCCTGCTTGCTGAAGAATTAAGCATATTACAGATGACTTTGAGAAACGGCTAATTTCAAGGCTAAAGGCAGCAGGGTATTTCTCAATCCAACTCAACCACAGATGTCTCAGATGGCACTATGTTGTAGATTCACGTGATGATTTACGTGTTGGAAAGTGAATTTGCGGAAGACTTATGTTATGTTGCTTGACTATTCCGACTGGCATGACAGGCGAACAAATATTTCAACTACCGTACGTGGTTACCGTGTGCGGTTTGGACTGAGCCAATTGTAAAGGCATAATGAGCGAAGGGGCTGCGAATATGAGAGGCAGAAACAGCTGAGTTGTGAAACAAATCAAGGCAACTGGCAGGGACACCATGTGGATCATTTGTTTTATTTCACTCTCGGGTGCTGGCATGCAAAGGAACACCTCCCGATCTCCACGAAGCACTGGGCGAAATTATTTGTCTTGTGAACTTTATTAGAGGCAAGGTGCTCAACAGTCAGCTTTTTGATTAGTGGTGGACTGACATGGGGGTAGAACACACGTAGTACGGATGCGTCACTTAAGCTGTTTTAGCTCTGCTGTGAAATCCCCGCACTGCCATCGCTGATTGACGCCAGCAAGTGCATGAGGTATGCACAGAGACAAAAAGTCACATGAATTCCTATCTGACCGTTCTCACTCAGGTTGCTTGACCACAAATCAGATATGTGTCGCTATTCAGGACCATGGAAGTGTGACTCAAGTTGGGGTAAAAAAAAAAAAAAAATCAGAATTGGGTCACTTAATGTGAATGTAGCGTCATTGTTTCATAATAAATTATTGGCGGGGCCTCTGAATGGCGTAGTGGTAAAGTGCTCGCCCTATCATCCGGAGATTGCTGGATTGGTTCCCGGGTGATGCTGTAACCTCTCACAGCCGGAGCTCTAGAGGGATCTGATTGGCCGAGCTCTCTCAGAGGGGAGGATGAGAGGTACTTGGTGCTCCCACATTAATCACGGCTCTAAAGCCAATCAGGGGCGTCGGATAGCGCTGTCCTCTGAGTGTGTTACTCCGCCCCCAATGGTTCGTGAGTGAGCAGTTCGAAAAGATGCGATCGGCTGGCGTCACGTGGGTCAGAGGAAACACATGATAGTCTTCAGCCCTACCGACTGAGTGGTCATAGTAGCCTTAATGTGGGAGCCCCCTAGTGGCGGGGAGGAATTGGACACGACTAAATTAGGGAGAAAATCGGGAAAAAATAAAAAAAAATTATCCAAAAATAAAATTAAATAAGTGTGTTGGCTGCCCAGAGTACTGCCTAGAGTTTATAAACTTAGAAATTAAATTCATGGGTTCCTCCTTGAGAGTTGTTCACTGATGATTGTCTTCTTAATCTGAATGTGAAATTCCAGTACGATGATGTTTTCCAAATTTATAACACTTTTCAAAAGTCACTGAAAAAGCTGTTGCTTGCACGACTCTGAAAGCCAAACCCAAGTCACCTTTTCCCAGTTTTCACTGTTTCCCAGTGTCTTACAAAGGAACACCTCCCGAACTCCACGAAATTATTTGCCGCAATGCACTCAACAGTCAGCTTTTTGATGAGCTTTGATGTTGTCGTAGACTTCCATAAGTCTTTTAAGCTGTTGTTTGCACGACTCCGAAGGCCAAACCCAAGACCCTGTTCCTCATTGACTTGCAGCACAGTATGTGGTACATTTTATTGCACTCATTGGTAATTTTGGTCACGATTTTCCAACCAAATGATATCATATTTTGAATGACAAAAGGTGGATTCAAACCCCCTATGACTTTGAAAGCCCGTAGTCACTGCTGGAGTTGGGACTAACAAGTGGTGAAGAAACGAGCTGTTGCAGTTGAGCAGCAATAACGTTCTGCAAAGAAGGCATGAATGCATGGCATTGTCTCCACTCTGGATAAGCATTGCATCTCAATATACTGTCTTTAGTATGGCTTGTCATCTCTTAGCTTTCACACCCACGTATAACTGTGAAGTGGGATTTTCTGTTCTTACAAAAAAAATTAAGATAAAGCACATAAATAGATGGAATGCTGAAACTGTCCACCTTGTACCCCAGACTGGAAGGGCATACAAAAAAGCAGGCTGCGCCACCTTTCCCCTTAGCCAGACAACATACTGTATAAAATGCCTTTGATGTGGAATAGATGTTGTTGTGATGTGGTTAATGAAAAGACTATTTTCCTGTTTGATAGCAATTAAACATGCAGACTGGTTCGTACTCGTAAGCATTAAAAGTTAATATAAAATAAAAGACATGATGATCATAGGCCTATCCTTGTTTATATGGAAATAAAAACCCTAAGATCGTCTGGGAACTCCACCTAAAAATGCATTTATGCTGTATCATTTATAAAGTATAGTTTTATTGTGTTTTCAACAACACAAACATATAAAGTTGTGATTTATTATCAGCCCAGCTAAGAAATGGGTGTTTTACAATTCAAGGTAGTAAAGGTACAGTATGTTTAAAAGGCAATAAAGATGATCGTAACATTCATTTGTGATGAAATAAGCTCTATTATTTTTTTATGATTTATACTGTAAATAATGCCTATTGTAAATTGGATTTAGAAGGTTTGTCATTTAAAAAAAAGTGGGTCCCTGGTAAAAGGTGGTATACTGCAGTGTACCTTCACTGCACCCTCAGGGTTCCGGGTTCGATTCCCACATCGGGGTCTGTACTGTACATGGAGTTTGCATGTTGTACTGTACCTGTGTGATATGCTAACAAGAGCGGTCATAAACCGAGCTACATTTTTATAATAACAGCACTCAGGAAAAGAAACTGTCTGTAACTGTGAGTGATCCCCAAAGCCATAATAACTGATTTCCACTGAATAATAATCAGATACAGCTAAATTACTGTTTGTGTTTTTAAGGCTAAATATTTAATTTCTGTTTCGGAACACATGGACCCAGGTCTTTCCATTTCCTGCACAAGCAGTAATTTTCTAGGTCAGCTTTGTCCAAATCGCACATATACAGTAGCAATTGCCAATCTCAGTTGATAACCTTTTAAGGAGAATGTATTTATTTATTTATTTATTTATTCATTTATTTTTCTTTTTGAAATGTAATTTATTTTGCTGTTATTTTCTTTCTGATGAATTTCTAGGACTATAAGTAACCAAAAAAACAAAAAAACAAATCAAAAGCAATTGATTCACAAAGAATGGCATGAGCAATCAGCTATATGATTAATTTCATGGTTGTGTGCAGGGGTGAGTGAGGTTATGGATGTGGATGGTTGGAGAGAGTTGGTTTTGGGTTTGGTGGGTTAGGTTGTATGCATGAGCGTTTGGGTGGGTTCGGTTTGATTCATGAAAGTTTGGATGGGTTACGTTGTTAACATGAGTGTTTGGGTTTGTTAGCGTGGGAGCATGAGAGTTTGGGTGGGTTAGGTTGGTTGCATCAGTGTTTGAATGGGGTATGTTATGTGCATGAGTGTTTGGGTGGATGCATGAATGTTTGGGTGGGTTAGGATGGATGCATGAGTGTTTGGATGGGTTAGCAGGGGTGTATGAGTTTGAGTGGGTTAGGTTTGATTCATGACAGTTTGGATGGGTTACGTTGGTAGCATGAGTGTTTGGGTAGGTTAGGTTGGGAGCATTAGACTTTGAGTGAGGTAGGTTGACCGCGTGAGTGTTTGGGTGGGTTTGCTTGGGTGCATGAGTCTTTCAGTGGGGTAGGTTGGGTGATGCTTTTGGTGGAAAACACATTTCGAATAATGTTGACCTTCTAAGGGGCATTTAACTGGTTCCCATTAGAAAAAATTGTGTGTTTTCAAAGCTAAAGGTTTTATCATATAAAATATGCAAATTATTTACTTCTGGTTGCAGAGTTTGTCAGAGTTAAATTTTTGTGTGATGTATCAATAACTAATAAGACAAATGTGTTTGTTTGTGTGTTTCTTTGGGTGTGTGGTTGTTCTAATTGTCTAATATTTAATGTGTTGTTACATAATGCTAATTAAAGCAAGTAAAACATATTGTCTCTTTTCAGGGACAACAATTCCTCAGCTACTGAACAGCACGTCCAACAACCTCTATCTGAACTTTGTATCTGACATCAGTGTTTCAGCAGCAGGCTTCCATCTGGAATACACAGGTACAACCAGAGGGCAGCTTTATACCCACCACTGAGATCCATTCACTCATCACTTATTAAAAAACTACACTGTGGCACAGAGTAGACTGCAATTCAGCACCTGTGGCACGTGAGGGGAGAAATCAACTCCCTTTCTTCTTTAATTATTTGTTAGCCATGATGCAGTTGTGGCAATATTATTTAATTCAATGTATTTTAAATCCACTGTCTGGGCAACAACAACAAAAAAAAGCTGACACTTACTTGATATTTCATTCAAACGCCTTAATATTTGATTACAGCACACAAAGTGATCGCCAGTTCATGTTTGAGAAAGATTCCTCATGCTCCCAGCACAGCTCTTTCACACTTTGAGTTCTGGAATATACCCATGACATCAAACCCCTTTGATGTGATAACCTGGTCATTGAGTACATTCAGGTCATCAGCTTCCTTCATTTTAATACCACATAAGGTTCCAGAGCCTAGACCTGAGCACCTGAAACAACCCCAGATCATAACACTGACGGATAACTGAATAATCAAAAAAGTATGCATGATTATTATATACGAATGAAGTGCCGACTGAAGACGCTACCAACCATAACCTTCT
Source organism: Channallabes apus (assembly GCA_030522415.1). Lineage (NCBI taxonomy): Eukaryota > Metazoa > Chordata > Actinopteri > Siluriformes > Clariidae > Channallabes > Channallabes apus. Next base: position 25,868,203 of record CM060127.1, on the reverse strand, counting down.
ATATTCACACCATCCTCAACCTCTTTGAGGTTCTTTTTTCTTTTTGGATCTCTTCAGCCGAAAAGCTTTTGCTAAATATGTGACATACAGTATTGTACCGTATAGATTCACCCCACTGGGAGCTTTTAATTCTTGTACTTTACTACTTCTGTGGAATTAATACAGTTTATGCACACACACTCATTTAGATGCATGGCGCTCTAATGAGCACAAATTACTCCTCATCGCTCCCGCCTTATTTTACAGCAAATAAATTTAGATACTTTCCCAACACAATCCCTACCTCCGCTTCAAATGCACTCGAAATAAGTCGCACACTCCAAGATTTTATTTTATTTCAAATCATGTGATTATGTGTCCGCAGCAATCGGCCTCGATTCCTGTCCAGAACCTCAGACTCCTACTTACGGCATCAAACTGGGAGACCGCTACATGGTGGGAGACGTAGTTATGTTCCAATGTGAACAGGGTTATTCGTTACAGGTAAGCACGTTTCTTCAAGGATACGTTCAAACGTTCCTAATTCCAGTGTAATAACATGCATGAGTACGACAATTTATGGAATTGTATTAACAGTAGCTTCGGTTGTTTTCACCCAGGGCAATGCTCACATCACGTGTATGCCAGGACCGGTGAGGAGATGGAATTACCCTGTGCCACTCTGTCTTGGTATGATAATTCACCAGATTGAAACACTGTTGGATATTTAAGCATATAGTGGAGTCTAAGCATACAAATTAGAATATCATGCAAAAGTTCATTTATTTCAGTAATGCAACTTAAAAGGTGAAACTCGTATATGAGAGAGACTCATTACATGCAAAGCAGGATAGTTCAGCTATCGTGATTTTGTCATAATTGAGACGATTATGGAATACAGCGCATGAAAAGCCCAAATCCACAATCTCAGAAAATTAGAATATTACATGCAATCAATAAAACAACATAGAACATATCGGATCTACTGCATGCACTACTGTATTTGTAGGTCTCTATTTAAACGCAAGCAGATATAAATATTGACGATGTTTAGTCATTTGTTCAAATGTTAGATTTTTCCTTAAATTCAAGTTGTTGCTGATGTCATATTTTTGGATCCCATTGTTCATGCACTCATACATTTGAATTGTTAGTGATGTAAAATATGGTCGTACAGTAGGTGTGGGGTAGTTCAGTGCTTATGGTGTTGGACTACTGATCAGAAGGTAACAGGTTCAAACCCCACACCCGAGTTGCCACTGTTGGGCCCTTGAGCAAGGTGCTTGACCTGCTCTGATGTCTAATAAGATAAAAACACTCTGGATAAGGGTGTCCGCCAAATGCTGTAAATATATACTGTAAAATATTGGCAAGGATGCATCTTTAAAATCAACCCTACTGTTTTTTTTTAAAGTACTGTATGCTATAGACAGGCATGAGAGTAGTTTTAAATTCTTGTCAACATTATGGAGCCAAAATTTGAGGAGAATAAAACCATGGAGGTGACGGACAGTCAGGTTTTCTTTATGTCTCCACTTACAGTAAACCAGGGTTGAATCTCAAAGAGCATAACATGGAAAGCTAGTGCGCTACAGTATATAGGGTGTATAAATCTCCTTGAGTGCACTTGATCAAGGGTTAAAGAGGGATTTAGGATTCAGCCTCAGGTTAGAAACTGGTCAGCTTTGTAGCTCATCTTATCCATGAACAGAATCATGAACCTGTCGGCGCAGCATTGGTGAAATATCGCTTCATGTTAACTAGCAGTAACTAAAGATCGAAACACAACACAGAGGCAATTCGTAAGATTTAGAAGCAAAGTGTTGCTGAAGATGACGTACTGTACCATTATCAGATGTGTGTTTTCTTGCTCAAAGTGCTACAGTGACTGGGTTTGAACGTCGGTTTTGGCAGGCAGCTGCTCCCCCCCTTTTTCTGCTACTACTGTACGTACCACCACCGGATCTCTTTGGTGTTGGCTATAGGAAGCTAATTGTGACTAAAAGAGTTTTATTGTAACCGTAGCAATCCTTTACTTCCCGAGTTATTTCTGAAAGCTCATTTTAAAAGTTCCTTAACAAAATTAATTTCTGCGACTTTCTCAAACCCTTCTAAAAAGATGCTCCAGCTCAAAGCTTCATGATTCCTACTGGTTTCACCCCTAGCCAAGCTGAAAATCTGAAATGGAAGGCTGAATAATTAATCGTCCAGCTGCTTACTCACATCTTTAATGAAAGCGCTCCTAAAACCCACAATATGACTTTTTTAACACTAATTTCCGAGTGCTTTCTGTTCTGCTCAGATAAGGCGCAACACATCCCTGAGCCCGAATGAATATGAATAAAAGCAATAACACCAAATAAGACAAATTTATTCCTAAATGGCTGGCTGGGTTATAGAGAATGGGTTTCGTTGATATAAATAATAAAGTTAATACTACACTCGGATGTGTTAAATTGACCGAGCGCACCACGTGAGAGGTTATCCTCTCATTGTCTTTCTCTGGGTGCAGTTTTATGTTCAAGAGGGGGCCAAGAGAAGCTAAATCCCGGAAACACTGAATATCATTTCTTTTGATAGTTGTTATGCATTTTCGGATCCCGTTTTCAGGAAAAAAAACAGGAGTGAAGCTGATATAGCGGAGATGGCGGAGACGATAACCCGTCAGCGTAATGATATTCAGCCTTAGATTTCGAGGCAACAAAATTATGCATATCAACATTAATTAGAACAATTGAAAGTGGAAACGGCCGTTTGATAAGCAGATGGTGGGAGAAAAGGTGGACTTTTTTTTTGAGAGACTAGAGTAAACATTTATGGAGTGAGAACCAAGAATGAATAAATGATCAGTGATAGCTGCAGCGGTTTGATTATGCGGGGGAACTGAGCTGATGTCATGACAGCTTTACTCACTGATTTGCAACGTGATAAACCTGAGCATTACCTCAAAGAGCTAAATAAAAATAATTAGATTGATCTCATTCACTTCATTGGATTTGTTCAGTGTAAGGGTCCCAGAACAAAGTGCCGTGCAAACACGAGCGTACAGTACGCATTGTTGTGTTCTGTCTGCTTCTGGGCAAGAGACCAAATTGAGGATATCTTTCGTTGTTTATTTGAAATACTCAAAGCAGAGACATGGCTGTACATACGTACCAGGTACTTGTATCAGAAATCAGGGGTAGCCTTATAAGCCAAAGGTCTAGAATTAACTAGAGAATTTGCTAGAGTGTGCGCCAGCCAAGTACCGACTACTTTCAGAGAAAGAGGTGCAGTGATGGACAGACACAGACTTCTTCCCGTAAAGCCATCAGTAAACGCACAAGGAAATCTTGTTTATTCACCATTAATGTCTAACAAATACAGTACACGTAGTCCCAGACTTATGAACGAGTTACGTCCAGGGAGCACGTTTGTCCGATTTGTTTGTAAGTCCGACAAAGTGAGTCTTGCATGCCTTTGACACAAATATATGATGTAAAGCATACAGTACCAATCCACTTGACAAAATCTATCCCCTTTTCCAACACTGCCATCATTTGGCCAAAAATCATAACCACGCCAAAGAAAATTAATCTCACACAAACGTAACAGTGCTGTCTCTTGTTGCGCCTTTAAATTGCGATGCAAATCCCAGATGCCATTTTATGTCAGCTGTTTTCCATTGTGTCGGACTGCGAACTCAGTTTAGTGAGAATTTTCAGAAATAGGGATTGCTTCCCATCAGGACAATTTCATAGGACGGCCATTTTCTATCATCGTGCATTACCCGTCTCCTCCCAACACACACACACACACACACACACACATATATATATTCACTTACACAATGAAAATATTGTACATAATTATAAATATTGTTACACTGCAGTGTCAAATATTTTGGACAATAAACGTGAGCTTCTTCTGCAAATGAACTGGAAATAGAACTGCGGTCCGTTTCTATCTGTGGAAATTCGTAACTCGTATGTTCGTAAGTCGGGGACTACCTTTATCTTCCAAAATATACAGCACTGAAATGAAAAGTTGGATAATATTACCTTGTTGTCATCTGTGAGTTTATTTCTCCTGACAGAAACTAACATATTACACTATTAGCGTGTTGATTTACCACGGTATGTGTTATGTAAGTGTTCGAAATGTGTGTGCACAGAGTCGCTGTAGACAGTGTTCGTATCGTTCACACAGATTCTCAAACATATACCGGAACAAAGGTTGCTGCTGACTCCTGCAAAAGGAGATGATTTGCTCGTGTAATGCAGGCACGGTTCTTGCCGGATCTTCACAGTTGAAAACACTCTCCTTGGCCAGGGCGACAAAACGCACATGCATGTTCGAGATGCGCGCGTTTCAGTACTGTATATTTTGAAGCACATTATACATATTTTTTTATATGTTTAAGACAAGATTTTGTAAGTGCTTTTTAATTAGAGTACAAGTTCGGTAACTTGGAGAACAAGATCGTCTCTGAAATCTGGTGAGAAGTCTTAACTTAGTCTTACCTAAGACTAACTTTCTTAGTTTCTAGATCTTTCCATATGGACATCACACGTTCCCAATGACTGCGGTTCACACACTGCTTAGGGTCAGGTTTATGTCCATGAAACATTGCTTACTGATCTAGGAAGACCTTGTACTGTATTTCTTAACAAGTTTCAAGGCGCTTTGGTTGGTTACTGTTCAAGGAAAACTTAAAATTACATTTCTCAGCAATGTTTCAATGCATTTCATCCTTAACCCTCTCTGAATCTCTGTTGCTTTTCCTCCTTTCAAGGCATTCTTTCATTACTGAGATGTGCACACACTTCCACTAACTCGTGTTTTGCTGCGGTTAGCCTTATCAGATGGAACTTTTAAGCTCTGGTGCCCCCTTTATTTAAGTAGGAAACGGCATTTAATCATTCCTTAAACATTTCACTGCTTTCCTATTGGATAAATTCTTCACTGTCACATACCAGACCATGCCGATAGTTGGTTCTCCCAGGTGCTTATTTAGAAAAAAAAGAAAGTAATTGGGATTAGAATTCAATAAAGTTGAGCTTTTTTTCTTTCTTTCTTGTTTGTTTCATCTTGCAGGCAGTTTTACTGCAGATTCTCTTTTATTTAACATTACGAATAAAAGAGGTGTGAAGAAAATGAGGCTTATGTCAGAACAAGAGGGAACTGATATATCACTGTGATAAATGTGTTGTTTTATTTGAGGCCAAACTGGCCTCTTTGAAATGCTGATATCTAATGATTCAGAGGTGTTTGTCCAATGCTTGTGTAACCTGGTTTTCCTGGTTGTTTCTATTTCCACCCACAAGCGAGTCATACTGTGCTTAAGTAGCCATGCAGAATTTGGTCACCCTTGGCCAGGTACCACATGAGCTGAAGTTGTCGAAGTGTCCGCTTTTTTTTTTTTATTTTGCCAACACGTACCCTTCCACACCTGATGCCCCTACCAGAGTTGGCGACCGACAGTTAGTGTAATTAGCAGCGGTGAAAGTCCTTTAAAATTCTTACTGGTACTACTGTATGCAGCCAAACGGTGATGAGAATAAACCATGGAGTTTGTGGACAGTCCTGAGAAACTGATGATTTACTTTTTATTAAAGTCACTTATACTGTATTTTGACTTTTTCCACTTTATAATATCAGGTAACTTAAAGGTTTCTGGGGTTAAATATGAAACAGTATCAAATAGAAAGCTAGTGCGCTGTAGGGTGTGCAATCCCTTGTTCCACACCCTAAGTAGTGCTTGATCAGGGGTTAGAGAGTGATTTGTGGATCAGCCTTGTGCTAGAATCCTAGTTGCTCGTGTAAATAAGTTAAGTTAAGCCATTATTTTTCACACATACATTACTGATCAGTGAAATTCTTTCTTTGCATATTCAAGCATAGTTGGGGTCAGAGTGCAGGGTCAGCCATGAGACAAAGCCCCTGGAGCAGATAGGGTTAAGGGTTGGCTCACGGACCCAACGGACCCAACAATGGCATTCTGCTGGAGCGAAGGCTTGAACCACTGACATTCCGATCGTTCATTCATTTTCTACACCGCTTAATCCTGTGTTCAGGGTCGCGGGGGACCTGGAGCCTGTCCCAGGAGGGGCGGGGTACACCCTGGACAGGCTGCCAATCCATCGCAGGGAACACACACATACACATACTCACACACCCAATCACACACTACGGGCAATTTAGGAACGCCAATTAGCTGCATGTCTTTGGACTGTGGGAGGAAACCCACCAAGCACGGGGAGAACATGCACACAGAGACGGGAATCGAACCCAGACCCTGGAGGTGCAAGGCGACAGTCCTAACCACTACACCACCGCGCCGCCCACATTCCAATCGGAAATCAATAAAGTGTTGATATGACATTTTTGAATGTAGGTTTTGGCAGGCAGCTGCTCTCCCCTCTTTCAGTACTGTGGATCAGACCACTTTAAACCATACAGGCAACCAACAATTAACTATTGTTACTTGCTCAGTGGTTAAGGCATTGGACTACGGTTCGGAAGATCCCAGGTTCAAACCCCACAACCACCAAGTTGCCACTGTTGGGCCCTTGAGCAAGGCCCTTAACCCTCAACTGCTCAGATGTGTAATGAGATAAAAATGTAAGTCGCTCTGGATAAGAGCGTCTGCCAAATGCCTAAATGTAAACATCCCAGTGCTGTTATGGTCTATATCAACACTTATGGAATGCCTCTTTGTCTAATCAGATTACTCCATAAAAAATATTTTTATACAATACACTTTAATGTATCAGGGTTGTTTACTTATTTATTTTCTACACAGTCTGTATATACTTGGATTTTATGGTTCTTACTTGTTAAAATCTGCCTTCTTTAAATTAAGCAGAATCTCAGATGGATTCCCATTCATTTAGTGTCCTCCCTACATGCGGCACAGTAGTGTTACCTCTGCCTAGTGTGATCGCCATGCCTTGTAGTTTATTGCTGTCTGGCAGTTAACACACAAGCCTCTGTATGCCTATTGATGTATTGGCACATTTAAGAAGTAGGTTTATGTGATGGGAAACTGCATGGGCCGGGCCAGGTTATGTCCGTCACACATTTCTTAGGAAAAAGCATTAAAATGCAGAATGGTTTACTCTCGCTCCAGAACTGGGTAAATCAGGGTTCCAATGGTAAAAAAGAGCAGAATGTATTTCCTTTATTTCCTGAAATAAACAAGAACATTTCCTTTATGAGTACCATTGGAAAAAATCTGATTCTTTTAAGCCTAGGAAGTGTGAGACAACCATTAAACAAGACAATTCATGGGCAATAGTGATTAAAAATTAACCAATGCCATTATAACACAGCATGATATTGATGACTTGATGAGTGTTGGTTAAATGATTCTGTATTGGCGTCTGCACAGCTCAATGTGGAGGATCCCTGACTGAAATGAGCGGTGTGATCTTGAGTCCTGGATATCCTGGAAATTACCCCAGTGGCCTCGACTGCACCTGGACCGTCACCTTGCCCATTGGCTTTGGTATGGCTAAATGACAAATACATTCAATATATTGTAGAAGAGAAGCATATATACTGTATATTCAGTAAGGTGTGGATATAGAACTGGCAAATGATGTTTCCCTTTTAAAAAAATATTTCATATGCTTAAGACGATTCCTTTTACAGGAACATTAGCTAAGGCTGTTAAGTTTGTAATCACCGTACTGCAGTAATGTTGCCAGTTAAGTAGTTACAGTATGTAAGCTAATGTTATGTCTACCGCAATGTTTAGTCTGTTTTAACTTTATCTGTATCTACGTTCAAAAGCAAGTTACATAGTTTTACATAGTTTTACGAACAATCCTCTGGTTTTGAAATCTCTAGCAACCTAGCTGAAATTTTCTAACTTGTATTAACCAGCAGCTACTGATGCTAGCAAACTAGCTGTCATTAGTCCAACTATGATATTGGGTGAGCCACTTGCCCAACTTACTAGCAATGAATAGCCTTTACATGGCAACTATGGAAGGCCAAAATGTAGAACAGGAACTTGTAATATGGTGCAGCTGAATACTGTCGATTCTGTGAATACTCCAATCTCCAGTTAGATCATGAGGTTACGGTACAGTGTGTGGAGTTTCATAAGCGGTCCATATCGCCCATGTGGGTTTCCTCCATGGGATTAATGGTGATCCACCACAGCGGTGCCCACCAATTGAATAATGAAAATGCACATTTTATGCAACTTGAAATATTCACTTCTAACAAAAGGTCGTTTTGTGGAAATGACTTCAAAACCATTTAAAAAGTGTAATAAATGTTGGGTATTGACTGTAGTTGAGGTTTTGATCAGCTTGTTATGTATCCCATCAGGAATCCACCTGCAGTTTCTTAACGTCTCCACCGAGGCCATTCATGACTATCTGGAGATCCGGAGCGGGTCAGCGGAGACCAGTACCGTCATCGACAGGTTTAGCGGGCCTCAGGTACCCGAGCCTCTGTTCAGCACCACCCATGAGACGAGCCTCTTCTTCCATAGTGATTATTCACAGAACAAGCCTGGATTCCACATCACATACCAGGGTGAGCTCACCTTTACCACATTCTGTGAAACTGAACATTTACATGAAACGTTGACATTCTTTGACAGCAGTTCAACATGTTGTATTTGTCTGAGTAAATTACACCAACATAATCAGAGATTAAACCGACAAGTGAAATTAACTCCATGAAACAGACTCTGTTAATATTGCTGACCTTTTCCCCAGCATGTGCTTTGTGCGTGTGGAGTTTTCTAATCGTTCAATATATTCGCATCATCATGATCCAATGATCATCATCCTTTGTTAATTTAAAACTTTAAAATACATGTTTGCATCTTAAGTATGAACAAAAGTAACCTTTAGTAGGAAAAGTGAATGTGTGTATATATATATATATATATATATATATATATATATATATATATATATATATATATATATATATTCAGATAAATATATATCAGATATATCAAGTGTATTCTGTATACAGTATGCAGAGAAAGTTCCCTGTTTGTAGACTCTGGTTTATTGCTTAGCTTGATTTTCTGGTTGAGTTATTTCAAGACGTTGCAGGTTTGTATTTTGAGGTAGCAAATAATTCAGACATGCAACACATCACCAGAAAAATCCATAAGTTTGATTACCAATATGTGCAGTTCTCAGATTCCGTGCTACATGCTGTCAGCAAATATCAACCTACTGTAAGATACTTATTGGAAAATGCGCTCTACATATTGAAAACTCACATTTGATGCTGTTTTATGTTTATTTAGTGTAATTAGGATACATTCTGGGCTTCTTGGTTTAACATGTTTGCCCTCAAACTACTTAATTTTCTCAAGTATTGTGTCTAATTTGCTGTTTTCTTTGGGTGCATAATTATTAAGCATTTATAAATATTTTCATAGTTTTGATGGAAATCTTCCTTTCGAACATTTGCATGCTGGTGTGTGTTGTCAGGAATATTTTACACTAAAGTCTGCCTAGAGTATCTTGTAAGCTCATTATGTTGTTGTTTTCTGGTCTTCAGCCTACCAGCTTCAGAGCTGTCCTGACCCGAGACCCTTCAGGAATGGCATTGTGATTGGCAGTGACTTTAGCGTTGGCATGACAGTGTCATTCGAGTGCCTGCCGGGTTATTCCCTAATTGGAGAGACCTCTCTCACCTGCCTTCATGGTACAAGTCGCAACTGGAACTTCCCTGTGCCACGCTGTGAAGGTGACCAGTTCATGTTGACACTTCAGATCTTAATATCGGCAATAGAATAGAGCTGCGTAGGCTATTAGGAGGAGAGTTCTGTCTCACTCAATTCCTTCAAGTTGATTCAGGGTAACTCGTGTAAATTCGACGATCGTTTTAATAAAAGGAGAAAATGACTCAAATGAAATAACGTTTCACTGCAGTAGACACAATCACAGTTAAACGGCATCAGATTGTAATTATCCGACTGTAAAGAAGCTGAAATAAATTCTACACAACCCATCAGGAAGGATAACTATTTCAAGATCAGGCTCATTATTTCATTCTGTACAGAAATATATTGCCTCTTTAATGGCGATCATATGCTTTTACATTTTTTTAGTCCAGCAGGTCCAAGTTAAAATTAATTATAGCTAAAATTACTGAGTATTCTTTCTCTGTCTCTCTCTCTCTATGTACTGTACACATGCAGTTCAGTTCAGTACACTCCAAACCAAAGTTAACTGAATTAAAAAAGGCTATTACTATGAAATATCTCTATACATTATGTGTAACAACCCTTAAACACCTTTGCGTGTCCCCCTGTAGACATCTTTCATCTTTCTTACTGTCCTCAGATTACTTGGCTCGCTTATTTAAAAAAAAAAAAAAAGCACCAAATATCCTCAGTTGTAAAGTATGTGATGTTTCTTAATTTGCCCGTCTTAAGTGTGCATTTTGTTGCTTTTCTGTTATAGGCACTAGGCTCAGAGAACGAGAGATAAGCTCATGGTGTAGATTCTTATCATTGGTTCAGTAATATTTAATTTCTTTGTGTTACAAATGCTTATGGCAAAAGCAACTTTGCTCTTGCAAAAAATCATAGTTAAACCTAAGAAGTGCTAAAATAACGTGTTTGCTGCAAATTCGTTCATAGTTAACTAACGTATTAAATGTCATTTTTACTCCCTTAAAGCACTATGTGGAGGAAACATTACTTCTATGAATGGCACTATCTTCTCGCCTGGCCACCCAGCCGAGTACCCGAACTTCCAGGACTGCGTATGGAGCGTGAGGGTTCCCCCTGGCAACGGCATCTACATCAACTTCACTGTCCTCAGCACGGAACCCATCTATGACTACATCACTGTGTGGTAAGGAGATCGTATGCATCTCATGAATATGTTTTGATCGGTGCTATCAATCGATAAATTTTCTTTAATGTAGTTAATCGCAGATTAATCGCGATTAATCGCGATAAAAAAAAATACTCAGATTTACCTGTATTATAAATGTCCAGTGTTGGAATAAAGAAATGCCTGACAAACCGGTTAGAGAAAACAGATTATGCAGTTTTATAATATTGCAAACAGTAAATATTTAACAAATGTTAAATTAAAATCTCTCGAATGGGACCACCAATGCATGCAGGGGTTGGATAGTACAGGATGTGGCAACCCACCAACATTGGGGCTCGAACCCATGGTCCTCAAATGCGAAAAAACAACAACCTAGAGCCTCACGTCTTACATGCACAACTTTGGTTTTATCCAAACTTCCATCTAGAAGCTTTTTATAATGAAACTTGCCGAAGTTTTATAATGAAACTCAGCTACAGTACAGTAGTAACACACACCTGAGACAAGTAGGACAGCCCTGCTGAGAGGTTGGACTGATTACGTGGTTAAAAGTCGATTGAGCTCCAGGTTAAAGGAGCCACCGATCCCTTGTGTGCCGAAAACACAAGCATTGTCTAAAGCTCATCCAGCATTGCTCTTTAAAAGCCCCTGAGCGACCCTCCTGTGTTTTTAAAGTGACAGAATGATGTCACCTCAATGATATTACTGTAGCTAACATCATCATCATCATCATCATCATCGCGCAGATGTTTAAATCGTCCATGCGCAAGTTTATACAACTTTATTCACATGAACAACAACCACGAGTGATCCCCCGGAATCATTCGGTGCACTAACTTTATATAGCTTATGCAGTATAGTTGTTCTGCATTCTCTTTATAGTAGGACATCGAGGCATAAAGCGTGTAAGCACTGCTGGTCCCCCTATTTCGTTTTGCATTTAAACACGTGGATGCATAATTAAACAAGGTTAAAAATCTTTGCATTTCCCATCTCATTTACATTTCCTGTGAGCTTTGTCTCTCCTCTTATCCTTTAGGAAGAGATGCTTGGGCAATTAAATCTTCTTCTGTGTTATTGCCATAGCTACCATTTTGTCTCTCTGTGGTTAAAAAAAAAAAAGAAGAAGAAGAAGAAGAAAGAAAACTCATTTGGTGTGCTGATTTAGTCATGCAGAAAGAGGACTAGATTCAGAAATATAAAGTCTAAGGTTTTATTGCGAGTGCCATTAAACAGCAATGAGAAAAACAAAAATAATAATAATAATAATAAAATTAAAAGGACAATTGAACACTTCTAGAGGGCACTTTAATGTGAACCTATTTCCTAGTTCGGCGTGGTGACTGTTATTATTTGTGCCTGTCGATGATGATGGGAAATGATGCATCTGTGTGCGAATGATAAAAGCATACAGTAGTAAGAGTCAGGTTTTACTCATTAACTCCGCCTGCTGTTTTATACAGTATAGATGTGCTTTTTGAGTAATGGCTTTTCACAGGACTTGCCATTTCTTGATATGTGTACTGTAATAATGCATTGAATAAAACACAGCATGACGCCGAGGAATTAATGTCGGTTTTACACTGTCGTAGTACAGTATTGCACTTTTTATTTCATTTTTTTATTTTTATTCGAGGAATTCTGAAGGCTTCTTTTATTTATTAATGATGTCTCCACTGCACACTCTCCCCTACCCACCACCTTAAATAATGCATCTGCGACTGGAGTCTACGGCACTGTTTTTTATTTTAAAACCCCATGCTGGATTGTGTACGTGTTGTTCGTTTCAGCTTTCCTTAAAAAGAACTACAGAACAAAGAACCTGAAACACACAGACTTTTTTCTGTTCTCCCACTACCACGTGAGCTTCCACTGATTATTTTATAAACGTGATCCAGATAAGAGTGTTGTGTAATACTATCACGTCGAAAAAGTTTCTCACCTAGGTGAAAAAGTGACTTTTCTATTTTTATCAAATAAAAAGAAGCACATTTCATTCATTCATTCATTCATTTTCTATACCGCTTAATCCTGTGTTCAGGGTCGCGGGGGACCTGGAGCCTATCCAGACTTCGGGCACTAGGCGGGGTACACCCTGGACAGGGTGCCAATCCATCGCAGGGCACACACACATACACACACTCACACACCCAATCACACACTACGGGCAATTTAGGAACGCCAATTAGCCTAATCTGCATGTCTTTGGACTGTGGGAGGAAACCGGAGTACCCGGAGGAAACCCACCAAGCACGGGGAGAACATGCAAACTCCATGCACACAGAGACGGGAATCGAGCCTGGCCGGGGAATCGAACCCGGAGCCTGGAGGTGCAAGGCGACAGTGCTAACCACTACACCACCGTAGTACAAACTTGGAAGAGACATGAAAAGACATAAACCGAAAAATTGTATAAGATACTGTATACCATTATTCGTCCCACAGTGGGAAAATTTCTTTGTTGTAGCAGCAAAGAAAAAAAAATATGCAAATAGAAAATAGGGACAGTATAGTGTGTAAATACAAAAGAAAATGAAAATAATACAACTGTTGCATTTTCAAACAAATTGCACAAGTGTAATATTGCACAGTTTATTCTAAAATGGAAACTTGTTAAGCTTTTGCAACATGAATTTGACATGGTTATGGACAGATTTTTTTAAATCCTTAATTTTTCACAGAAGGCTTTATTTCAAGCAACAATTTTTAGAGGTCATATGCTTCTAGAAGCTTGCACCAATTTCAATACTACAGTATATTAATACTCATTAAGAAATATGAATAATTTGCATTTCAAATGATTATTGTTTGAAGCGAGACAGTATAACGCTGAAAAATAGCCACGTTTGGGGCACGTATAAAATCAATGATGCGAAGTTAGCAACTAGTATTTTTTTTTAGAGAAGCAAGATCGGTCACTTCCATGTTGCATAAACTTCAGAAGTAGCTTCTTTGGCCACACACACATTTTTTTTTTTAATCAGCACCATTACTGCATTAGGATTTGCAAAACCCATCAAGCACCATAATGAAACTGTCTCTCATGAAGACTTTTCCTGGAAAGCAAAACCAAACCTGACCTCTGCTGTAGTGGAGAAGTTCATTTAGAGTCACCAGCCTCAGAAATCACCAATTAACAACCAGCACCTCAGATTAGAGCCGTTATAAAGGATTTACAGAGCATAAGACAGAGCAGACGCATCTCAATATCAACTGTTTAAAGGAAATTATTGTAGCGTCCGGGTTAATTATCCCCAGGGTCCGGGTTCGATCCCTGTCTCGGGGTCTGTATGCATGGAGTTTGCATGTGTTTTCCGTGCTTGATGGGGTTCCTCCAGGTTCTCCGGTTTCCTCCCACAATCTAAAGACATGCAGTTTAGGATAATTGCCCATAATGTGTGAATGTTGACTGGAGGTCGTAAGATGCGAGTAAATACCTGTACAATGGTCACCATTGGTTCTCCACGATGCCTGGTTGGACTAAAGTGGTTTCTGGGTGGATGGAATGGAGATTATTGCATATTGTTTTACAATGTAGAAAGAAATAAAAATTAGGACCATTGAATTATAAGGAGTGTGTGAACTAGACTGGTACTGTATGTATACTACAGTATACAATATGTATCTCAACTGAACAATCCAGAGCACCAAAGAGCATCCTGTTTGAAGAGAATCCACAATATCTAATAACTTCTTTAGTTCCAAAGCTCCTTTTTAGGTAATAATTATACAGGTTTAAGGCACATGTGGTTGAACGTCTGTGTGTATGAAGCCTTTTTTTTGTTTGTTTTTTTTCTGCAAAATTTGCTTTGCTCAATATTTTTAACCCTGTTTTTTTTTCTTCTTTTTTTTTTTTTTTTTTTTTTACCTTTGCCTCTAATGCAGATTTTTGCATCCTGTGTATTTTTGGTATCGACCCGAATTGTCTCATTCCGGATCTTGTTGCATTAAATAAAATCTCCAGCGTATGGATGCCTTGCCGATTAGTCTAACGATTATTTTTTCACGGTTAATCTAGTGATAATTTTCTGGTTGGATGATTAATCCTTTTATTATTCTTCCGGTAAATAATAACCAGAACTTTGATGTTTAATCTTTTGATGTTTAATCTTTTGATGTTTAATCGTTGAACCTTATATTTAAACATTTTCTCATGGAAATATTTCTGCAGCAAAATAAATAAAAAAATAAATAATAAGTGTCAAGGAATGCATAAATCCTGCGGCCATGTGGGCGGCACATACGATGACAGAATTTTAATATGAAAATATTTTTATTAATTAAAAAAAAAAAAAAAAACTTGCACACAGCTTTGCCTCTTCGTGAGAAGAAAAAGAAAAAAACACAACATTAAATCAGTGACATTTTACCGCATAAATCTATGAATCCTATTAACTGCATTCCTCTCAGAACGGCTCTTGCACTCATTTATTTTAATATACTGTACAATGGCAAGAAAAAGTATGAGAACCTTTTGGAATTTCACGGTTTTCTGCATAAACTTGACATAATGTGAAGTCGAGAGGATTGACAAATATAACATGCCTAAAATAATAATACAAAATTTGATCTTTATGGAGAACAACCATAAAATCTTCATGGTGCTAGTGGAAAAAGTATGTGGATCCTTGCGTTAAAGACCTCAAAAATGCTACTTGGAGTCACTCAAACATTCGGAGTTTGCTCCGCACAAGAGGAATCCGCTAATGTGAACCTTGCCTTGCTTTCACAGGATCTACGATTAAGAATTATTGATTTACATAAAGCTGGAAAGGGTTATGAAGTGATGTCAAAGACTTCAGAAATGCACCAGTCTACATTTAGTCTACAAATGGAAACACTTTGGAATGTGGCTACTCTACCGAAAAGTGGGCGCCCGGTCAAAATGACCTGAAGAGCACAACGAAGACTCATAAAGAAACAACCCTGAGTGACAGCCAAAGATTCGAAGGCATTATTAGAACTGGCTAACATCTGTGTTCATGAGTCTACAATACGTAAGATATTAAACGATTAGGGGAGTCCATGGCAGGACACCACAATAATAAAAAGAATATTGCTGCATGGCTGAAGTTTACAAAAGACACTCCACTGCGGTATTGGCACAACATTTGTTTTGTGCACTGATGAAAGTAACTATTTGGAAAGAACACGCAGCACTACATCTGATATTAAAAGTCATCCCAACCGTAAAGTATGGTGGAGTATGGCATCATGATTTGCGCCTGTCTTGCTGCATCAGGGCGTGGCCAGCTTTCAGTTGGAGGGGAAGATGATTTCCCATGCGTATCAAAAAATTCTTCAGGATAATGTGAGAATGTCTGGAAACTCTGTAGAAGTTGGGTGATGCAACTGGACGATGACCCAAAACACCAGAGCAAGTTCACAATAGAACGGCTTCAGAAAAACCAGGGGTAGCTCAGTGGTTAAGGCATTGGACTACGGTTCGGAAGATCCCAGGTTCAAACCCCACAACCACCAAGTTGGCACTGTTGGGCCCTTGAGCAAGGCCCTTAACCCTCAACTGCTCAGATGTGTAATGAGATTTTTTTTTTAAATGTAAGTCGCTCCGGATAAGAGCGTCTGCCAAATGCCTAAATGTAAAAACCAAATCCACCTTTTGGAGTGGTCCAGACCTCAACCGGATTAAGATTCTATGGAATGACTTGGAGAGAGTCATAAACAATGGACATCCAAACAATATAACAAAGCTGAAACGGTTCTTCCAGGAAGAATGGGCTAAAATTCCTCTTGAATCCCTCTTATTCTAGTCTGATCCACAGCTACAGGAAGCGCCTGGTGGAGCTTATTGCTGCCAAGTCCGGTCAACCAGGGCAGTTATTAATTCCAAGGGTTCACTTACTTTTTCCATTTCCATTCTGAGTGTTAAATGAGAAATTCCAAAAGGTTCTTTTGGAACCTCCAGATGTGTTCTTTTCTGAAACACAGCTGATAAAAGCGTAGAGACTCTCACCAACACTCAGACTAAACTCTCTATAATAAACACTCAGACTACTGTCTCTTCCTTTTGAGGTCAGAAAGAATGGCATGTTTTTTTTTTTCAAGTTTCATATTCCAAAGTAAAGTCAACATGGCAATGCATCGACACACTCCACAGAAGTCGACACATTTTCATAATCTATGTAATCGATCACGTCGATCCGTCAACTCCACATGCACCATATTTACAGTATGGAATGATGTAAATATATAGAGATGAACACTCATCAGCTGAGTGTAGCAGAGAAAGAGAGATGGTTGAAGGTTAAAAAAAAAAAAGATCACCTGCATTATTTAGCTGTCCAGTTTGGATGAGCCTGCCTTAGATTCATGTTTGTATCCAACAGGAGTAACGCTTGACATAGTTTTCTGCTTTTGTACCCATCCACGTTTGATGTGCTGTGCATCCGGAGATGCTCTCCTGTTCACCACAGTCATAATAAGTGCTTATTGGAGTTACCATTGGTGCCACGATGGTGTAATGGTTAGCACTGTCACCTTGCACCTTCTTTGGGTCCGTGTGCATGGAGTTTGCATGTTCTCCCCATGCTTGGTGGGTTTCCTCCAGGTACTCTGGCTTTCTCCCACAGTCCAAAGACATGCAGTTTAGGCTAATTGGGGTTCCCAAATTGCCCGTAGGGTGTGAATGCATGTGTGAGTGTTGACCGGAGTGTTAGCCTACCACCGTCATAAAATGGGAATAAATACAGTACAATGGTAATCACCATTGGCCTCCATGGTCCCTAGTTGGACTCCAGAAGTTCCTGGATGAATAGATGGAGTTACGATTGTCTTCCTGGCAGTTTGGTCTTCCTGGCAGTCTGGTCATTCTCCTCTGACCTTCGTCATCATCGAGGCATTTTCGTATGCAAAGTCACCACTGACAGTATGTTGTTGTTGGTTGGCTGGAGGTAACGAAGTATTTTTGACCATTTTCTTTGCATTTAATATTTTTGTTAGCTTAATAGTGAAGGTAAGAGCATTTCCACAAACGCAATGTGATGAGAACTCACAGGATTAAGAGTAAACAGTTGTGTGTCCATAAGAAAACCAACTCCAGAAAAATGCTTCAGTTTGCAATCTATTTGAACTGACTAAATTTTTTCTTGACTCTTACAGGGACGGACCAGACCAAAGCTCACCGCAGATCGGCCAGTTCAGTGGGAACACAGCTCTGGAGTCGGTATACAGCACCTCTAACCAGATCCTCATCAAGTTCCACAGCGACTTCAGCGGCAGTGGCTTCTTCGTCCTGAGCTATCACGGTGAGAGATTCGAAGCCAGGCGTCTGCGGACCTTCTTTTATATCGACTTTATTTTCTGGAAATAATTTTTCTCCGCATGACCGGTTTGGTCTTTCAAAGAGCTGCACTAGTTTCATATACATCATTCTATACACAAACATCTATATGCTCAGACGCCAATAAGCTCAGCACTGGCCACGGAGTGCTTCTACACTGATTAAATTGACATAAACACATTAGAAAGCTGAGTAGGCACCGTATAGATCGTTGTCTGCTTGTGTTTATGACTTGCGACATGCTTCCATATCGATCTTCTGCCTGTGGCAAGCATCTACCCTAACTAACAAGTGCAGAACCGTGTAAGAGAAACAGAGATAAGGGAATTGTTTTTGCTTAAGTGGCAGTATCATCCTTTAGGCCAGCAACTACTGTACACTCTTTAACCATATTGTACACATGTTTGCATTTTTTTTTTTTTTTTGCAACTTCTGGAATTAGTTCACGTCAGCTAATCCTGTAGACTCTGCTATAAATGTACAGTACTGTTTCTGTGATTACAGCGGAGATATTTGACCTGGACTTTTTTTGCTTCCATATTATCAGTTTAGCTTTTATATGCAGTGATTGTACAGTTGGATGAGGCATACAAATCTTTTATATCACCAAGTTATCAGATTGGGGTAAAGGAACCAAATCTGATCAGCCTAGAAAATGTGATCAAGATTAGTTGAGCTGAACTCGGATCACACCACAGTGTAAGGAACACACCCGACAACCTGTTTAAAGGAAGATACTGTACATTAGTGAACAAACAGCATCATGAAGCCCAAGGAACACACCAGACATGTCATGTGGAGAAGTTTAAAGCAGGGTTAGGTTATAAAAAAATATCCCAAGCTTTGAACATCTCACGGAGCGCTGTTCCATCCATCACCTGAAAATGGAAAGAATATGGCAACAATGTAAACCTACCAAGACGTGGCCGTCCACCTAAACTGACAGGCTGGGCGAAAAAAGCATTGATCAGGGAAGCAGCCAAGAGGCCCATGGTAACTTTGGAGGAGCTGCAAAGATCCCACAGCTCAGGTGGGAGAATCTGTCTACAGGACAACTACTAGTCGTGCACTTCACAAACAAAAGCCATTGTGGAAAGAAACCCATAAGAAGTCCCATTTGCAGTTTGTGACAAGCCATGTGAGAAATATAGCAAACATGAGGAAGAAGGTGCTCTGGTCAGATTGAACCTTTTGAGCTACAGTAAATGCAAAATGTTGTGTGTGGCGGAAAACCAACACTGTGCATGGTGGTGGGAATGCTTCTCTTCAGCAGGGACAGGGAAGCTGGTCAGACTTTATGGGAAGATGTGGAACCAAAACTGATGGATGGATGGATTGATGGATTGATTGATGGATGGATGGATGGATGGATGGATGGATTGATGGATGGATTGATGGATGGATTGATGGATGGATTGATGGATGGATGGATGGATGGAGCCAAAAACAGAGCAATCTTAGTAGAAAAACCAATTAGATTCCGAGACGTGCGACTGGGGCTGAGATTCTCCCTCCAGCAGGACAACGACCCTACAATGCACCGGTTTAGATCAAAATGTCTTCATATGTTAGGATGGCCCAGTCAATGTCCAGATCTTAATCCAAATGAGAATTTGGGGCAAGACTTAAAAATTTGGGTGGTTCTACAAAGTGTTGACTCAGGAGGGCTAAGGACAAATACACACCACATTTTTCAGATATTTATTTGTAAATGAAATTGAAAGCTATTTACTGTACAGTTTTCTTTCGTCTTTACAATGATGTGCCACTTTGTGTTGGTCTATCACATAAAATCCCAACAAAATACATTTACATTTGTGGTTGTAATGTGATAAAATGTGGAAAAATTCAAGGGGTACAGTATGAATACTTTTGCAAGGCACTGTAAGGCTCAGATTTAACTATAGGTGGGCAATTGTCAATTTGCAGTTCTTCTTGTGCAATATCAGCCTGATAAAAGAAAAGTCCAGTGCCTCTGCCTGACAGTTTGATGTAAAACATTGAGATGCTTTGATTTAATACAGTATCTCATAGTTTAATTAAGTGTATACATTTCACTGTCAGATATTAAAGGAAAATTACAATACTCTATAATAGGGATGAAAAACATATGCAAATTAAGTAATAATTCATACTGAAAGACATTTTGTAAATGATGTACGTTAAATTAGTAGAGTTTAGCCCGCGAGTGGCGCAGCGGTAATGATCTCGCCGTATCCTTCAGAGATCTCGAACAGGAATTCCGTGTGAATCTGTAGCCTCGATACAAGCGGAATTAGCGAATAGAGCGCTATCCTCCGAGTGTGTTACACCGCTTTCAGTGCCGCGTGGCTCGTGATCAGAGGTGTCAAGTAACGAAGTACAAATATTTCGTTACCTTACTTAAGTAGAAATTTTGGGTATCTATACTTTACTGGAGTAATTATTTTTCACCCGACTTTTTACTTCTACTACTTACATTTTTAAGCAATTATCTGTACTTTCTACTCCTTACTTTTTAAAAACAGCCTCGTTACTCTATTTTTATGATCAGAACGCGCAACCCCTCCGGTCGCATGATAAGAACGCGCACAACGCCCCCCCCCCCCGTCACATGATCAGAACGCGCACAACGCCCCCCCCCCCCCGTCACATGATCAGAACGCGCACAACGCCCCCCCCCTCGTCACATGATCAGAACGCGCACAACGCCCCCCCCCCCTCGTCACATGATCAGAACGCGCACAACGCCATTTTTAAACGAAAATTTAAATGTACACACTATGATGACATAAGGCTGATGTCATAGTGCTTGGGCCCTAATAAGTAGGTATTAATATAATGTTTACAATTAGGAATATTCATGCAGCAATATACTGTATTGATAAATATATTGATATTAAGATCCTATTCAATGCTCTGGAATGTTCTCAAATATTATAGGGTTTTTGTTTTTTGTCTCAGTCACTTGCTTTTATGTTACATCATACTGCGTTTGACACCAACGTAAGAATAATAATAATAATAATAATTCTGTCTTCAGGCTACATTTTCACATTTTCTATCCATGGTTGGTTTATTTCGCTCGTTTTCAAGTGCTAGTATTAAAAGGTCTGAAGAGGAAGAAGAAAAAAACACTTTGCTGGATCTTCTTGTAAAGAAGAACCTCTAAGCCGTGTAGATGGAGATGATTTGCCTAATCTAAGGGAGATCCCTGGAAATTGACCTTAGCAGCTGCATAATCCGACTCCGAGTACAAGCATCTTTCCCTTCATGAATCCTGATGCAACTTCCGGGCTTAGATCTCGGCCCGTGGAGGTTTGTGAGCAATGCCGCTGCCGATCCTAGCCGCATAGATATCGAATGTAGCAATAAGACTAGACCTTATATGTGCAGGCTTATCCATAATCCAGGAGCCTGGGAGACTTATAATAAGTATTCTGCCTGGAATATGTAAATGTAGAAATCCTAGGTGTCTTAATTTGAGTTTTTTATTAGGCACGGTGACACATAAGTGTCCTCTAGATTCTTTCCTCATCTGCTCGTGTCCTCGGTGGCTCAGACATATAGATTTTCATCTCATCAAAAAAAAAAAAACTTGCTGTTCCCATAGATACAGCTTCACTAACCAGCATCAAGGTTTATTAACATCAGAAACATTAACATACAAAATTGTGATGCTACAAAAAGTAATAAACTAATCTATTATCTGACAAATATATATATATATATATATATATATATATATATATATATATATATATATATATATATATATATATATAATTAATTTTGTCTTCTTTATGCATTAGGTGTCCATGGAGCCGTGTTGTGATTCGCTCCGAACTAACACATGCTAGAACTCCTCCGTGATTCTCCGCGACTGGCTAATTCATGTCTTGGCATGGCTTTACGTTTAGGAGATGAGAACCGATGCAGTGCTTTATAGACGTGCATTGCTCCCGTGTGACCGCCATGCAGACAGTTAGCATTATACTAGTCATCCTTCTGCACACTGCAGTGTCACCATATTTAATCACATCATTAGCTGCCTCTGCAGGTGCCCCTGTCATTAGCTGTGCCTCAATGCCAGCTCAGCGTGGCCTCCACTTCACTTTGCAAAACACTCTCATGCAAATGACCAGCTTAGGAAACAGCAGCAGCAATGGTGCAAAGTTGATTAGATTTCCACATGACTGTTTAGTCTTCTAAATTTCAGCTCCCGCTGTTGTTCAGGTCTTCCTTTCTCATTTTAAAGCCCGAAATAAATCAGGAGACATTTTAAGGTTACGTCCCGCTGCTCTAAAATGGTTTATGTTGGCTTTTCTTTTGCTCCAGCTTACCAGTTACGAGTGTGTCAACCTCCTCCGGAAGTGGCCAATGCGGACGCGTTGATGGAGGACACAGAGTTCGAGATCGGTAGGATGGTCTTTTCATTCTTATTCTCAAGTCGTTTTCGCATCCTGAATTCGTAACAGCTCTCAAAGTAAAAGGGTATAAGTTTTGGAAACTTTGGTAGGAGTATACATGTCAGGGAATGCACTACAGGCAATTTGGGAAACGCCAATTAGCCTAATATGCATGTCTTTGGACAGTGGGAGGAAACCAGAGTACGTAAAAAGGAAACCCACCAAGCACGGGGTAGAACATCCAAACGTCATGCACAAAGACCCTGAGGCGGGAGTCGAACCCAAACCCTAGAGGTGCAAGGCGTCTATGAGATCATACTTTGCTGCCATTATTGTAGACTTTCCATCTACGTATCTAGGAAGGTTATGAAAAGAAAACTTTATTGTGCAAATCATTATGACTAAGGTAGCTGGTATAAAAAGTGCTACCGGAACTCAGTTGTCTTGTCTTTCAAATGTAAAGCGATTTCATTCTAGGGTTAGATTGTCTGTTTTTTTTTTTGTTTTGTTTTTTTCAAATGCAACAGTATTTTCTTTTTCAGCTTTCTTCATTTTCACCAGCCGTGATTGAGGCAGCAAGTGTGAAATACAGACTACTCAATCAGCCATTATTCCTCAAAATGTGTTTGGATGAGAAACTCAAAGTTGAGCACACACTGTCTAATCAAAGTACAAATTACAAGAAAAAGAAAAAGGGGGAGTTTAATGTGTTTTTGGTTTGAGCGAAAGGGATTCTGTTTACCATGTTTGGTAATAGAAGGAACCAAGGCATGAAGTAGAACATTACAGACTTAGCGCACAGAAAAATAAATGTCAATTACAAATTCAGCTACTGACCTGAATTTAAATATATTTATTCAGGTGTGTGTGTTATATTAGCAAGACCTTTTACTGCATTGCTCAACACTAATAGGTTCACTGTCAAGCTCTCTCATGTTGTCTATACCACTTTGTCCTGTATTCAGGGTCGCGGGGGGCCTGGATTCTATCCCAGGAGACTTGGGGCATGAGGCGGGGTGCACCCTGGACAGGCCGCCAATCCATCGGAGGGCTACACACACATAAATGCGCTCACACAGTACAGGCAATTTGGGAAACACCAATTAGCCTAATCTGCATATCCATGCACACAGAGATGGAAATCGAACCTGGCCGGGAATCGAACCCGGACCCTAGAGGTGCAAGGCGACAGTGCTAACCACTACACCACCGTACCGCAAGCTATTAATATATATTTGATTTTAGCACTCCTATCTAATATTATGATGAGCCATTATTGTTAATGACTATCATAATTATCCGGTAATAAATAAATTATGAGGGCGTTCAAGTCAAACCAGGACCTGTGATAAAACCGATTGACCTTTACAGAAGACTTCGAGCACAGTACGGTGATGAGAATGTTAGCCGCAGTAAAACATCTGAACGGTGCAGAGTCTTTAAAGAAGCCCGAATGTCCATGAACGACGAGCCCGGTGAGGTGGGCTCTGAGCCCACTGCACCTGTTCCTGCGAAATTGATCACGCCCGACCTCATACTGCCCCCAAAAACCCGGATTACAGGGACATGGCTGGGAGTTATTGCCACATTCCCCATACAGTCCTGGTTAGGCGACCAGAAATGTGCCTATATAAATAAAATGATTTAATATTATTATCTTGTACTATGATTAGGCTATTAATGGAGTTCCTGGGAGGCCAGTGTTTCAAATGTGAAGCAGGCAGTCTAATCATGGCTGATAGAAAACCAATTTTGATGTTATCCAAGCAAAAGGTAGAGTTTGGCTTGAACGCATTTCCCAGACACCCTTATCGAGAGTGCCTCAAATTTTTATCTCATTATACATCTGAGCAGTTATGGGCCTTGCCCAAGGACTCAACAGGGACAACTTACTGTAGTGGTCATGAGATTTGATCCTGGGACCTTCCAAACCGTAGACCAATGCCTAAACCACTCAAGGTTATGAGCAGACCCAGTCTAGACAAGTCAAGTAGGCTTTTTATTGTCATTTCAACCATATACTGTACAGTTTAGAACACAGTGAAACTATACGACGTTCCTCCAGGAGCAAGGTGCTACAGTACATACATCATAAATAATTCAATTCAATTCAATTCAGTTTTATTTGTATAGCGCTTTTAACAATTGACATTGTCTCAAAACTGCTTTACACGATCAAAAGAATTATACAACATTCATTCATTCATTCATTCATCTTCTATACCGCTTTATCCTGTATTTAGGGTCGCGGGGACCTGGAGCCTATCCCAGGAGACTCTGGGCACGAGGCAGGGTACACCCTGGACAGCGTGCCAATCCGTCGCAGAGCACACACACACTCATTCAAACGCTATGGTCAATTTGGGAACGCCAATTAGCCTAATCTGCATGTCTTTGGACTGTGGGAGGAAACCGGAGTACCCGGGGGAAACCCACCAAGCACGGGGGGGAACATGCAAACTCCATGCACACAGAGACGGGAATCGAGCCTGGCCGGGAATCGAACCCGGACCCTGGAGGTGCAAGGCGACAGTGTTAACCACTACACTACACCACCGTGCCGCCCAAGTCTATTTTTATGTTGGTATAAAGAGCCAACAGTTTAGCTAGGCATTGTAACTAGCACCAAAAAGTCACCAAGAATACGATAGTTTACAGCAAACAAACACTGAGTGTGATAGAAGACCAACAGGAATAAACATAGATTCCAAAAAAAAAAAAAAAAACTTGTCATGTCCTTGGGCACAAATGATCTGCCATCTAACTACTAGCATTACAAGCCAACCTCGAACATGGAGGATCCCTTAAAATGGCCTCCATTACTGTCCTTTTTCTTGTAGTCAGAGCTGAACAGGTCAGGCAGTTATATATCGCGTAATAGGCTAATACCCTGCATTTGATGTGTTTGTTTGGACCGCGGTTCTTCAAGCTTTGGCTGGCTAAGTTTAGCTGGCTAGTTTGTGAGCTGTGTGTACTCTGTTGCAGAGCCAAACATTACTAGCGTCCGAAACAGAGCGCTGCGTGGGACGCGGCCAATCCTCTCACCTTCCAGAATTGGCTAATGTGCGCACACAATTGGTCTGTGGTTTACAGTCTCTTGTTGAAGGCAAATTGATGGTAGCGAACTAGCCAGCTAATGTTAGCGGGCTAGCCAAAATTGCAGAGCAGATACAATAACAGAACACACACGCGGAAGGCCAGCAGGCACTTTGATCAAGTCGTGCTCTGGCAGACGCAGACTAGCACATCAAGCGTTCAACTAGCTTCATTACTGTACTAACCTTGCTAGATAGCATTATGTCGGTTAAATGGCATCCTGTTGGGTGAACATCCAAACCCGGCCTGAAAACTGAGATCCGGCTCTGAAGAGGCTACTTAAGATTAATTATTAATAAATGAAACTTTGCAACTGGGATCATTAAGATTATTTCAATAAATATGAGGCTAGAGAACAAACAAAATTGTCTAAGAACAATAATAATAACAATAATACTAGCCAGACCTACTCTTCTCCCTAGGTTGGTTCGAGTGTGATGTATCCATAATGACATAATGTGCCAGTAGCAACCCAGCAACTCTGAATGCAGATTACTTTTGCAATCAACATGTTTCAGACTATTCTTTCTCTACTGATCATTTAGTTCATTTATTTTTAAGTATAAACCAATTCTCAAAGCTACTGTACAACATAAAGTACTAATCCGTTGTGAAAGTATTTGAGAGCATTCTTGCAAGCAGCATTATTATAGCACAGTACTGTATGAATTCAGAGAGTATTTTAAAATAATAGAGCTATACTGTACTGTACATTTAGTAAGATCTGCTTATACAGTAGCAGAGCACTCTTCAGCCTAAAGGTGGGGCTGGTAATGGTACGGCTCGGACAGTAGCCGTATTCTAAATGATAATTTAGGAATTTTAATACATCATCAGGTCTACAGTCACAGCTCATCCCCAGGGACTCATAATGAACATGTTATTTTACAAAGAAAAGCATACAGTATTATGGAGTTTATAAGTTTTTCCACTTTGGGGAAGTTTTAAGAATAAAGGAGATTACCATTTCTGGTTTTTTAGTAACAGGACCAGCTGTTGTATACTGTATGTTTGTCCTATTATCTTCATAAGACAGAAAGTAAAGAGAAACCGGTGAGGAAAGTACACTCTGCATTACTGTAACTATACAGTAAGAAATGATACAAGCTGAATTTTTTTCACAGTGGTTCCATAATACTGAATGCAATTATAGACATTAAAAAGTGTGATGGATTGTTAATTAATGAATCAGAAACTGTAATGGTTGGGAAATACCTGTAGTATAGGAAGAGTGACAGACTTTTGGAGGGGAATATATGATCCGCTTCGTGATGATAACCACGGATTTAGAATTTATAAAATGTATACAGTAAATTTCTGTAAAGTAAATAGTTAAGTTGAATGAAATAACTATATCCCACCAGTGTGTAGTGGATCTTTTAGGGAGCCCGTAAATAACCAATAAAAGTCAAGACCGACCATGAACAATCATAACACAGAAGATTGGATTACTTAACTTCAACTGCGAAAGCTAGCAGAAGTTCTGCTGTTGTTTTATTATTATTATTATTATAAGGCGGCGCGGTGGTGTAGTGGTTAGCACTGTCGCCTTGCACCTCAGGGGTCTGGGTTCGATTCCCCGGCCAGGCTCGATTCCCGTCTCTGTGTGCATGGAGTTTGCATGTTCTCCCCGTGCTTGGTGGGTTTCCTCCGGGTACTCCGGTTTCCTCCCACAGTCCAAAGATATGCAGGTTAGGCTAATTGGCGTTCCTAAATTGCCCGTAGTGTGTGATTGGGTGTGTGAGTGTGTGTACTGTATGTGTGTGTGCCCTGCGATGGATTGGCAACCTGTCCAGGGTGTACCCCGCCTCGTGCCCTGAGTCTCCTGGGATAGGCTCCAGGTCCCCCGCGACCCTGAACACAGGATTAAGCGGTATAGAAAATGAATGAATGAATTATTATTATTATACTCATCGTTATTTATGGATCATGTAATTATGTATATGTGTGGTTTAGACTGACACTGAGATGTAATAATGAACAAATATTGTCCTGACCTGGGCTAAAAAACACAATTTACTTATTGTCTTTAAGTGCTTTAGGTTCCTAACCAACCTTAGATGAGAATTATTTTGGGTTGTTTTGTTTGTTTGTTTGTTTGTTGGTTTGTTTAAAGATTTTATAATTAACTTTTTAAATATCTAATTAATATACAAAACAAAGAATTCTGCCAATAACTTTTCTCATATTGACCCAGATATACAGTACAGTACTGATCAAGTCTTGAGCCATACCTTATTTCTTCATATTTTGCTTCCAAAGTGACAGACAGTCTTGTATTTGTAATGTACTGTACTGTAGTCTTGGTGAATAGTTCCCTCCTTCCTGAAGGATGTTTTTTTGGCTCATTTGTAATCCAGTCCCTGTACCTGAGCAGTTTCAGAGGAATGATTAGATTTAAGACATCATTCAATCATTCAGTCATTAACAGACTAACTTAAGTCATGATCCAGTGAGAAACAGGTGCAGATGATAACAGATGATCCGGCCGGTGATTAGTTTACTGCTGAGTCGGTGGAACAGGTTGTGGTTGGGTTAATTCCCCAGACCAACCGCGCCCACTCTTTAAAAAGAAAAAAAAAAACTTCCCAGCGGTGTTTGATTGAAAGTAGTTAATAACCAGTGTTGAGTGTAACATGTTACAAAGTAACACGTTAGAGTATTTGGATTACTTTATTTGATGTAATGAGTAATCTAACACATTAGGTCCACCATTTAAGTATTTTGGTATATTTTCAAAAATGTAATCCGTTATTCAAACAATTTACGGCCTGTAATGTAACTGATTACTTTTTAAAGACAGTCATTTTGTAATGTAATTAGTCACTTTAAAAAGTAACGTCCCCCAACACTGTTAGTAACCTAGTAATCTGTGTAAGGATCAATCCAATGGCAGAAAATTCAAAGCACTTTTGTAACCTTATTGTTATTGTTATGAATAAGACGTACGTAGAAATAAGATATCAATGAGAAATTTGTGAGATATCATTAGAGCATCATCTATCATCAGCATGTAATAAAGTGCAACCATAGCGCAGCAGTGCGGTGATCATAACGGCTATGTGAGAGTGGATATACACTGAAGACGGTCAGTGCAAAGTCCAGTTCACAGTTATTATAATAGTGATGTGTGATATGTAATGATAGGTGGGGCAGAGAGGGGGTAACTGATCGTTCAGCAACAGTAACTCATCGTTCATCCTGGGACATTGAACAGACGAAAGGGGAAATGAGGTTGCTGCTGAGGTTGTTACCTGAACATCCAATGTTTGTATCCTTAGGCAATTTGCAGTCTGTCTGTGTTTCCATTTCGTTAAAGTGAGCTACAGAATTCATTTTAATATGAACAAATGGGGGGGCAACACTTTTGCAAAGTACTGTGCTCAGCACAGTAGTATTTATCTAACGGCGCACACTGGTGTGTTTTATTCCTCATCTAAAATGCATATACAGGAACAAACTCATAGTGCAATTGTTGGCCTCTGGTGCAGAACTACTGTACATTCTGTAACCAGGCATTTTCTGTCCATTGTGTTAAATAACATGATGGTCTAGCATGCCAGATGGAATCACCTTGCCTTGAGTGCTCTCCCACGCTAAAACACACTCCCACATAGTGTCTGTCATCCTGCTTATGCTCTCTAGTCGCTGACATATGATAAGTTTGTAGATCAGAAAGTGCGGATGATCCGAAAGTGTCAATCGAGAAGATCCACGGCATTCGTTTTCAGATTATTTTTTTATTCGCCTGCTCAACAAATTGGAAAAAACGCTATTTCAGCACTGCCGTTCTGATCCTGGTTTACAGCTCAATTAAGAGTTTTTCGACCTTAAATTAATAAATATCCCTCACCTTTATATCGATGGCATCTATCTCCATTAGGGCTGTGGAGGTTAGCTGTCCCTCTTAATTAAACAGTAGCTTAATCATTGTATGCTCTCTCTCTCTCTCTCTCTCCCTCATTTACTCCTTCTCTCTCCCTCTTAGGTGATATTATCCGTTATCGCTGTCACCCTGGATTCACCCTGGTGGGAAGTGAGATCCTTACATGTCGGCTGGGTGAGAGGCTCCAGATGGATGGTCCTCCTCCCTCCTGCCAGGGTGAGCTGTTTTAAGTGGTACCATACCAAAAAACAAAACAGCATTTTATGTACAGTACTTCCTCCCCAACGTACAGTGAGATTAAAAAGATCTACTTGATGATGTAATCCACTTAATGATGGACACCAGCACAGATTGGTGATTTCTCTGCTTGAGCGAACCCATAAACCGGTAAATGATTTAATGAGTTGAATTAGGGGTGTCCGAACAGGCAATCATCGAGCCGGAATCCAGCTATTCAGGAGAGTAATTAGGCACCCCGGGTTACTCATGGACATCTATTATATAGCATATAAATTTGAACATGCAAATTTGTTATCTATTGACTGAATTCCCTTGGAGGTTATTACCGTGTATAGAGACCCATCAGACTGAAGGGTGCGCTTGTCCGACATATTATCTCATCTTTGATATGTGCAATCACTGTAAATCCTGGCCCCCAGAAACTAATTAAAGAAAAATAAGCTCTAATAATAGCAATATGCAATGTTATAGTAATAGTCATGCAATGTTTAAACCGTATTTTTCTTCTTTTTTTTTTTTTTATTGTATCAGTGCAATGTCCAGCTCATGAAGTGCATTTCGACTCGACCGGAGTCATACTGAGTCCCGGCTATCCAGACAGTTACCCCAACCTGCAGATGTGTTCATGGAGTATCAACGTAGAGAAAGGCTACAACATCACTCTACACATTGAGTTTTTCCAGACCGAGAAGGAATACGACATTCTCGAAGTTTTTGATGGTACGCATAGTCTTTTTTTTTTTTTTTTTTTTAACTAAGTGAACATGAAGACGCTAGCCAGGCTTGAATAACACGTTTATGTGCGAAGAGAACACCACTGCTCAAACAGCCAAACAGCAGAGCCAAAGACCTGTTGGCTTTTTGTCGATAGTGCGAACGCAATATGCTTCATCACCAGAGATATTATTATCAGGAGAGGATAAAGACTTCAGCGCCGTGAATTCATATGCTGCTTAGATTTAAGTGAATTATTTTCCATTTGCCGTTTTTATACTAGGTTCTGCTTACTGTAGTTAACGCTGCAGGATTTTCCAAAAGTCTCCATCCATAAGGGGTGTTAATACATTTTAGCAAACGTTTTTATAAAAAGTGTTCCCAACATGATCAAGAATATGTATATATATATATATATATATATATATATATATATATATATATATATATATATATATATATATATAGTATTGTGCAAAAGTCTTTTTTATGCCAGTACCTATTATATGCTGTACCAATTTTGTTATATACTGTATGTTTACAGTATAATGTCTTCATAATTATGTACAAAATCGTTTAGTATTTGCATATATGACTTAAAAATGAATAAATAAATAAATAAATAAATAAATAACATTACAGGAGAACATATGCATGGCTGTAAAGAAAATAATATATACTGTAGTATGAGTGGCGCAGTAGTAAAATGCTCGCCCTAACATCCGGAGATCGCTGGTTCGAATCCCGGGTGATGCTGTAACCTCTCACAGCCGGAGGTCTAGAGAGCTGATTGGCCGAGCTCTCTCAAGGTGGAGGGATGAGAGGTACTTAGTGCTCCCACATTAATCGCCCCTCTACAGCCAATCAGGGGCGTCTGTGAGCTCGCGCACGCGGAGGGAGCGGATAGCGCTGTCCTCCACGTGTGTTACTCCGCCCCCAACGGTGCATGAGCAAGCAGTTCAAAAA
The DNA here is from genome assembly GCA_030522415.1 of Channallabes apus. NCBI lineage: Eukaryota > Metazoa > Chordata > Actinopteri > Siluriformes > Clariidae > Channallabes > Channallabes apus. The sequence continues at coordinate 25,836,823 of CM060127.1, read as the reverse complement.
GATGCGGGCAGCTGGCGTCACGTTGTAACGCTTGGATTTTATTAACCGCTTGGTCATAAAAGAACGGATTCGAGAATCTAAATATGGGCTGTTAAACACTACTTCCGGTATTGCGTAATGGCGGCAGGACAAAATACGACGTGACACAAAACAGTTGTAATAAATCAAACCAAGTGTATTATACAGCGACAAACAGATAAATAAACAAACAAGGTGCACCAAAACCAATATATATACAAATATAATACAAATAGAAAAAGTGTGTGAGTGTGGTATGTGGGTGTGTGAGTGTGTGTATGATAGTCCAGTGTCTGAAAAACGGCAATAGGTATGAAAGTGGTGAGTTGGAGAGATGGTTCGATCTCACCAGATGACGATGGTAGGTCTGGGAGATCGAGAAACGGAATAAGCTGGGTACTGAATGAAATTATCGACGTATAATCCACAATCAGGCTCTCAGCTTCAAAAAACATGCAGTGCGCTGTCCTCATCTCTCCGTGCTGGCTTCTACGCCGGTTCCGGCTTTATGCCGGATCATGTGACCCACGTCACTTCCGGGTTCCCTTGCGTTGCGATCGCGCATGCGCGGGGACTTGCCCGGTGACCAAACCACTGTCAATGGGGAAGAGAAACCGCTAGGGCACACCTTTGGCCACAGGTGAGCAGCATTAGCTCCACGACCATTTCCCTGTTGTTGAAGGTGTCCCTTTTGTGTGCCTGCGCTACAACGTGGTTCGGAGGTTCCCTGCTGAATGAGTAGTAGCCTTAATGTGGAGCCCCCTAGTGACGGGGAGGAATTGGTCACGACTAAATTAGGGAGAAAATTGGTGGAAATAATATTAATATATATATATATATATATATATATATATATATATGTTTGTTTCCATCTGAGACCTGTTTTCAGATGGAAACAAAAAACCTAATGTACGCTCCTGGGATTTGCATAAAAATAGACAAAGTTACCAGAAGAACTCATATTTTCCAGCAAGCTCAGTAAAACCTAACAGCTGTTTTACTTATAGTAAGTCTTGGGCACATACAAAATATGGCATAAGCAAAAGATGCTTTTGAAAACATGAATGAAACTTCTATAAAGAGCAATAAAGAGTAATAAAATGAACAGTCAATATTTTGAGTGAAACCTCATTGCTTAAAATCAGGAGTTTTAGAAACAGATTTGTGCAGTTTTATAAGAAAACAGTTGTTAGGTTTTACTGAGCTTGCTGGAGAATATGAGATCTGGTAACTTTGTCACACTCGCTACTTTATATTTTTATGCAAATCCCAGGTGCGTACATTAGGTTTTTTGTTTCCATCTGAAAACTGGTCTGTCTTGTACTATATATTTATTCCTTACAGCCATGCATATATGCATAAATAATATGTTATTTATTTATTCATTTTGAAGTTATATACGGAAATACTGAATGATTTTGTACATAATTATGCAGACATGATTAACATATAGAACAAAATTGGTACATCATACAGTATAATATGGTGCCAAAACCTTTGCACAGTACTATATATATATAGTTGGAATATACTGTATATACAGTATAAACTGTATACACAGACTATCCATTCATCTAGGAACCTCTGTGGTCTAACTAGGGACCGTGTACAATGGTGAGCATTGGTTATTTTCTCATGTTTACAATCGTAGTAGGACCTCCGGTCAACATTCACATGCATTCACACACTACGGGCAATTAGCCTAATCTGCTTGTCTTTCGACGTGGGAGGAAACCGGAGTACCCTGAGGAAACCCACCAAAACATACAGTACAAACTCAATGCACACAGACCTTGAGGCAGGAATTGAACCCGTACCCTTGAGTTGCAAGGCGACAGTGCTAACCACTAATACACCAAACAGGCACTATAAACTCTATGAAGCCATTTATAGACATTTTGCTAAAATAAAATAAATGAAGACATCATGTAATTTCTTTTATATTTAAAGACGTTTGCGATACTCTATAGTTACATGTACTGGGTGCGGCAGAAATCTTATAGATACTTTCTTATACTTATGCATTCTGAGACTCTAAGCAGCCACATGAGACAGTATTGGAAGTAAATATTGCTATCATCTTTACTTGGAACCTTTATGCCACCTTAATGCCAGGTCACAACCTTTTCCGAATGACAAACGGTTCCTCATGGGGGCTACATTGGATTTTATCAGTGTTTAGGAAGGAGGGCGGACAGGAGGCACTCAGACACGATCTCCAAGGGGATTGAGGGTGTGATTCTCCCTGTCTGAGGTCAGTCCTAGGTAGGCAGGAGGCTTCTGAGCACCGGAACTCAAATGGATTGCGATGACCTGAAAGTGCCACAATATTTAACATTTACATTTTAAGCATTTGGCAGTTGCCCGTTTCCAGTTGCATAAATGAGATCAAATTTACATTTAGCTGTTGCTTAACTGAGCTGTTGAGGGTTAAGGACCTTGAGGGCTCAGGAGGCCAGCAGTGGCAGCTTGGCAGTGCGGGGATTTGAAATCATGACCTAATGGTCAGATAGAACAGAACAGTCTTGACCCTGCTTTAAATGTATTACTACAGCTACAGTATGAGTCTCATCACTAATTCTGGGATTTGAACTCATTCCCTAAGTTCCCTGGTCAAACGTCCAAGGACTACTGAGCTTCCACAACATAAATAAGACCAGTCTGCTTGACCATGTTGGTGTCCCAACTCTGAAACATCTGGGCTTTGTTGGTGACCCTATACAGTAGATGACACCGGGTTGATTTGCACATGGGCAGAGCAGATTGTGCAAACTTGACAGTGTGCATAAACCAGGTTGGTGTGAATCATCTCCCTTTCTGAAGAATCAGCTACTTTAGACTGGAACAACGTTAATGCTAGCCGTAAAATGGCTGACCTTTAAATATCTCAATAAAATGTTTGTCATGTTGCATAGTGAATTCTGCAAAAGAGCTGATTCAGTACTGCGGATAACCTGAAACCATCCAGTCCTATAACATTTGGGCATTTGGTGGTCTGAGTGGCTGCCGGTGCCTGTCGGTGAAAAGAGACACCTTGGCGAGGCTGGAATTGAGCGTGATGGCTCAACTGGAAGGTCACTGACAGCTTGCAACTGTGTCTTAGACATTGCTGTAATGTTGCATCCTGATAACATGGATTGAGTTGGATGACTCGTCATTGGACTCTCTAAAACGAGCTTCCAAATTGTGTGGTCACCACTCCTGAATCGACTAGTTTAGCCGAGTTACGTTCGTTAGTTTGGGTTAGTTTGTTGCCCTGGCTTGTGATTTGATCGTGACTACAGGCTTGAGTTCGGGTTAAACACGCTGCATTCTCATACGTAGCTGATTCTCTCTTTGACTTCCTTAGGATTCAGACACACACCGCACAAGTGAATCTCTGCAGCCTGGCTCTTTAAGATAACGTCTTGGTACGGAGTGAAGCAAATGAAATAATGGAAATCTGACCCTAAATCAATTTACAATTTATTTCCCCCTGATGATACAGAATTTCAGAGGTAATGTGCCAGATCTTGAAACTACCTAGTTAGTTTAAACATTTGCTGCACTGCAATCTCAGTGTCTCCTGGAGTGCAAAATTACAAGTCTGGTGTTCAAGTCAAACTGGGACTTTCAATAGTGCAGAACACATTAAGTCCAGTCAAATTTATTTATAGCACATTTAAAAACAACCGAAGTTGACCAAAGTGCTGTACAATGGTAGAAATAAAACGACCATGGTTAGCACTGTCGCCTTGCACCTCCAGGGTCTGGGTTCGATTCCCCGGCCAGGCTCGATTCCCGTCTCTGTGTGCATGGAGTTTGCATGTTCTCCCCGTGCTTGGTGGGTTTCCTCCGGGTACTCCGGTTTCCTCCCACAGTCCAAAGATATGCAGGTTAGGCTAATTGGCTAATTGGCGTTCCTAAATTGCCCGTAGTGTGTGATTGGGTGTGTGAGTGTGTGTGTGTGTGTGCCCTGCGATGGATTGGCACCCTGTCCAGGGTGTACCCCGCCTAGTGCCCGAAGTCTCCTGGGATAGGCTCCAGGTCCCCCGTGACCCTGAACACAGGGTTAAGCGGTATAGAAAATGAATGAATGAATGAATAAATAATCAATTAAACTTAACTAAAAAGTAAACTTAAAAATTGAAAAGAATAAAAGAGGGTCAAATGTCTCAGCCAGGTGTAAAAGCCAAGGAAAAGAAGTGAGCTTTCAGTCTGGATTTGAAAGTTTCTAATGTACAGTAGGTGCTGCTCTAATATTAAACGGTAAACCATTCCATAATTTAGGCGCAGCGACAGCAAACACTCGGTCACCTCCGAGCTTTAATCTAGACCTTAGGACAGAAAGGAGACATTGGGACATTAAGTAAGGTAACAACTCACTTTATTTCTCCATACAACCCCCAGCTACACTAATCCATTTATCGCAGCATTTCACTATTGCTTAGATACCATCAAGGGAGAATATTTGCACACTGGCCTCCCAGGAATTCCGCATCAGACAGAATTGCCATGAAAACATTTGCACCAGTCAAATGTTTTACTGCAGCTAGGAGTCTCATCACTGTACTGTTTTGAAAAAAGTTGTTACTGTATATGTTGGATGTTTAAAAATAAATAATAAAAAAAAAAACGTTAGCAGTTCTATTTAATAGAATCTACTTAATCCTGTGCCGTTTTATTACAATTGTCCACATTTCTCAAAAACCTTGGCACGATTATTATGCTGACATTATTTTTTTATTGTGTGTGTGTGTGTGTGTGTGTGTGTGTGTGTGTGTGTGTGTGTGTGTGTGTGTGTGTGTGTGTGTGTGTGTGTGTGTGTGTGCGTGTGTTTGAGAATAGATCTATTATTTAAACACCAAACCTTTCTTTGGAAGATCATTTTTAAAGGAGTAGTAATTAGGATTTTATCTACAGTATATTTACATGGCATTGTTAATTGAATATTTTTTTTTATTCGAATTTAACAAAAGCTATCACAATGAATTCTCGGTCATTAAATGTTATTATGTTATTATGTTCATTGTTTTCTTTTTTTCTTCATTCACAGTTTTGTTAATGAAACTTTAACCAAAATATATTAATTTGACTGTCTAATTAAATGTACCGGGTGATTCACTCGAAAGTGGCCTCGAATATTCAGTAGTAACTCTCGCTATGGTGACTCAATCTGAACCAGAAAATAAACTCCGTACAGTACCTTGATTTATGTGGAATCGATTGCATTATATGCGATCCTGGAAGTGATTTCGTTTTGTGCCAGACACATTTCGATGCGGTGCCCCATGTTCCTCCACCATGATAAAGCATCAATGATACCTTTGTTTCCAAATTTCCATACCATCCCCTGAATAACACGAAATGATGACCCAGGAGGTTCGCACTATAAAGACGCTCCGCTCATTACTGTACACCGCTGATGAAATTCTGATGAGAAGTTGAGTGACAGAGTGAAGGGGTGCAGTGTTAAACGGTGCGGTGGCTGTCTGGCGCCTACAGTACCTTATCGGTCCGACTCGAGGTTCGTGGTTGAAGATCCATATACTTCAGGAGCACATTGTACTGTACGTGGGTTCGTTCCGATTGCTTCGTCCTAGCGAGAGTTATTACAGGATATTCGGGGGCTGCTTCGAGTCAATCACCCTGTATATACAGTAAATTTGCATATTTGAGAATGATATCTACTGTATTTTTGCTTCACTGTCAGCCTTCTTAAAAATTTCAGATGTTGCTCGGGTCACAGGGGAACAAAAACAACAAAATGACCAATTCTTTTTTTTTTTTTTTTTTTTTTGTAAGTTGAAGAGATTGAAAGTCATGGATAAGTTTATTAAAAAATCTGAAAAGTGATTGCTATAATATTTATAATGCCTCGCCTTAATGTAATTTTTTTCCCTTCTACATAAATTTGCATTTCTTATAGTCTGTTCTTTCTCTCTCCATGCCTTCCACTTTTCTGTGTGTGTGTGTGTGTGTGTGTGTGTGTGTGTGTGTGTGTGTGTGTGTGTGTGTGTTTTAAGGTCCTACAATCCACAGTCAGAACCTGGCCACTCTGAGCGGAGACATCGCTACTCCTTTCAACCTCACCACCACGGGCCATCAGCTCCTGCTGCGCTGGTCAGCTGACCACGGCACCAATAAGAAGGGTTTCCGAATCCGCTATGTCGGTGAGTATCAAAGTATGTATCCACTTCAATCACTTTTTCACTTGCATGCTTTTTCCTGCTCTTTAATCTGAGCGAGCATGTGGATAGAAGCATGGTGTGTGCGTGCGTGCGTGCGTGTGTGTGTGTGTGTGTGTGGCCATGGTTTTACATCCTGGTGGGACTGATAGGAGAGTTTTTGCCCTGCGGAGACTTTTAGTTTATTTTTATGTGCTTTACATACTTTACAGTTTTTATTAAAAACATAATAATAATAATAATAATAATAATAAATAATAATAATAAAGAGGCAAAAGGTTTTTTCTAGGTTATTTAGTGTCTGGGTTAGATTTAGTTGTAGGCGTAGCATTCATTGGCTGCGTTAATAATTATATCAGTGCAAGGTCCTCACAAGGAAAGTAAGACCAGCGTGTGTGTGTGTGTGTGTGTGTGTGTGTGTGCGCGTGTGTCTGTTTTGTAGGCTGTATGAAATTTTATGAAAGTAAAAAAAAAGTCAGACTACATGCTTTATGACACATTGCAGTAAGGTACATCCGAAATGCACAGAAATACAAACTGCTAATTTTACTACAGATGCCCCTTGGGATGCACGGCACCCACACACACACACACACACACACACATATATATATATATTACTCTCTCCTTCGATTTCTTACTGCGTATTCCATTTCACTCTGCATCACAGAGCAAGTCAGAGATGAGGTATATGTCTTCAGTATTAAGCATTTTTCTCAAATAAAAAAGTGAATATGATATACAGTGGTATTAACTATAGGTGTGTGTGAGATTTTGCAGAGAGAAACTTCAAAGCAGGAGAGAATGAAGCATTCATGAGGAATGCAGTCTCAGGTCATCTACTGTAAGCGATGCATGTCCCAGGTGGCACGGTGGAGTTTTTTTATTTATTTTTATTTTTTCCCCCAGAGGAGAAAGTGTTTATTGTAGAGCAGCTCTCAGTAGGTTTTATTTCTGCATTTATTATAACATTATATCACAAGCTTGCAGAATCCTCAAAATCATTTTACGAAAAGAAAAAAAAAAAGGATGTTGATTAATTTTCTTTAACAGCAGCTCTGACAGACAGTCTGGGATTCGAACCAGGGGTTTATATCAGTGCGCTTGTTTCTATAGTAACAGGTTACACTTAATATGATCTAAACCTAAAAACTTTAAAGCAATTGAGCAAAAATAATTAAACAAAAAAAAAAACAAAGATGTACGTACACTGCCGTTCAAAAGTTTTAGGACACTTGCAAATTTCTTTGTTTTTGTTTAGTGATTTATTTTCTACATTCTACAACAATACTGGGGATTTCAAAACTATAAAATAACACATATGGAATTAGGTAATTACGTAACAACAAAAACAACAACAGTTAGTAGTTATTTTAAGACACAGAGGTCGGCCTTTCTGTAATAGTTCTTGCAAGAACAGTATTGTGTCAAGTGCATTTGCAAAATCCGTCCAGCACCATAATGAAACTGTCTCTCATGAAGGCCGTCCCAGGAGGACGAGACCAAAACCTACCTCTGCTGCAGACGAGAAGTTCATTTAGAGTTATCAGCCTGAAAAATGACCAATTAACAGCAGCTCAGATTAGAGGCGTTATGAAGTCTTTACAGAGCAGAAGTAGCAGAAACATCTCAATATCAACTGTTCAAAGGAGATTCATGCAGTTTTTGGACGCCTTCAGCAAAACTTTACAATGTAGAAAGAAATAAAAATCAGGAACCATCATGGAGTGATCGTGATAAAAAGTGACCTGAAACTTTTGAACGGTGTTGTATGTAGATATTGTGAAGCTTACCAATTTTCTTCTTAATTGATTAATTGTTATATATTTTATTTATTTATTTATTTATTTATTTATTTCTATAGCATTATGCTTTCGGAGTCTTACAGTATATACACCGCTTGGCCCCCCTAAAAAAAAATACACCATTTCAGTCGGGTCAAATTTTTGACCTATTGTAAAGTAGGCAAAAAATGTAAGGAGACTTGAAATTACTGGAATTGGGTTACGAACTGTCTGACGCATTATTATAAACCTGTAAGGCCTGTGCTGAACCTTAAACTTTGTGAAAGAAATCTAGTCAAAACAAGTCATGAATGGAGGTTTCTTCAACGCTGAGTATAGATACATGGTAAAGAACTGACAGTAGACATCAGCACTATGATTAATAATGAAAGTAAGAGCAATTCCAGTTATGAGAACGCTCAGGATTGCAATTAAACATCTGTGTGTTCATAAGCAAAAACACGTATTAGTGAGAATAATCGGGGGGGGGGGACAAAAGGTCATGTGACCTACACTCTAAAAACTAACTCAGAGGACCTTTTACCACTACTTGATTTAATACATGGATGCAAGTTAAAAATTGTAATTAATTGATTTAGATGAACCTTCTAAGGTGCGAACTTAATTTTTATAAGTTGTGATCAAATAATAATGTTGGTAATTATATCAACTTAATTTTGCATGTAATTTAAACTCAAATTTAATTGGCAATGGGGTGAAAACAAAATTTAAGTTGTCTTAACTTAAAAAAATTGGCATGATAGTTTAATTTTTTTCAGTTATCTCCTACCTACAGAACCTGCCTGGACGTGTTCCAGTGGTAAGATTGTGTGTTAGCAGACTTATAGGGTAACCAAACTCAATATAAACAATATTTCATGGTGAGTAACATTTAATTTAAATCTAATACTTCTACTAAAGTAATGAATTTGCACTTGTTTCACTGAGATATCTGCTCAGCAAGAGAGCTGATGGGAAAAACATTATTCAAGTTTTGCTCATTTGACTGTAAGCTACATAATGTTATCTCATTTTTTTTTCTCTTGGAATGTTCCATGACATGCTACTTGGCTTTTGACTGTAAAATTTATAGAGATTTTATTATGCTTATGCTTAATGAGGACCAGTTGACTTTTGAGAGTTTTTTTATTTATATTTTGTGCATACACACTACAGCAGTTGAAAAAAAAAAAAAAGTTAATTGCACAAAAATAATGTTTGAACTCTTTTTAAATCTACCACATTAACAACAACAAAAAAAACTTACAAAAAATAAAAAGAAACCTGAAAAAAGCCACTGAATTTTTTTAATGGTTGCTATTTGAAATGTTGTATACATTATTATAGTAATTAATTAGCAACATAAAATTGCTTTAAAATAATATCGGAAGGCCATTTGGAGCAACATAATTAATGAGTTATCAACTTAAAAACTTGCCCTTTGTCTAACAGTTAATAAGTAACAGATAATTAAGGTCTAAAGAGGAAAAGCTAATTCCCCCAACGCAATATAGCTTGTTGGTTCAATATAATTACAAATGAAGTTGTCATAACTCAAAAAGACTAATGCAAAACGTTGCGTAAATTTTTTTTGTTAAGTCTAAACATTTCTTTTTAGAGTGTAACGAGTCCTGATCGAGCCGATTCCAGAGCGATGGGCGTGTCAGGGTAAGAAGGGAAGCGCATGAAGTCGCTTCAGTTGCTCAGGTCGAGACTCAGCAACGTTATGTGGCAATAAAATGAAGTCAGCTGACGACCTGAAGGTACTGAATGACCAGGTTATGACATCTATGGAGTTTTTTTCTAGGCATTGTGAAAATGTGGTTCTGGGAGCATGAGGAATCATCTTCAATCATTTTCAAGCATTAATTCACCACTACACTGTGTTGCTGTAAAGGCGGTCAATGAAATCTTGGAGTGTGCAACTTATTATTTACATTTCTTTTTTTAGTGCAAATGCATACTGTAAGTGCAAAAAAAAAAAACCCACAACATTTTCATTACCATGAGTATCTCGAGACGTGGCAAGGATTGTGTTGAGAAAGTATCTAAATTTATTTGCTGTAAAATAAGGTTGGAGCGATGAGGAGTAATTTGTGCTCATTAAAGCGCAGTACATCTAAATGAGTGTATAAACTGTATTAATTACACACAAGTAGTAAAGTACAAGACTTAAAAACTCCCAGCGGGGTGAATCTATATAGTATGTTCCATATTCTGCAAAAGCTGTTGGCTGAAGAGAATGAAAAATAAATCAGGCTTGAGGATGGTGTGAATATAGAAGGTTATGGTTGGAAGCATCTTCAGTCGGCACTTTATGCATATATACAGTCTTATCTGTGCCACCACATGGACTAACCACTTAATACTGTATCTCAGCCTATTCTTCAGTTATTCACCTCGAAGCATAATGTTTAATAATATGAGATAATATAAGATTTTTAGGGAATACAGTGCAACAGCAGCAGTAGTCACAGGTATTGCAGTGACAAGAGTGAGGAATAAGAGTCTGGGCTTGCCAGGGGTTTCTGAGATGTTTTAAGTGATTAAGGATGAAGAAAAGGTTTGGAAACAGTAAGTCCCCTACATACGAACATTCGAGTTATGAACTTTTGAAGATACAAACATCGTGGGTGCAGCATGCACCCCAGGATGTCCAGGAGCGAGAAAGAGTAAAAGCAGTGGCGATGAAGCTAATACTGCTAAGAAAAGCCGAGCAATAACGATGGAGGCAAATTCACGAATCAGGACATTCGCATAGTTAACACTATCAGATTCCTACTATCAGGAAATTAAATTAATTTCAAGACCATTTACTGTATAAACTGCGGCATGGCCATGTCTTTCATTATTTTGTACCTGTTAAGACATTACAAAAACTATATAAGAAACTTTTAAAGCACGAATTTGGGCATCTCATTTCATCATTATGAAAATAACATGAAGCACATATACACACGGTCATTATGAAATATCTGTTGTAAAACAAAATAAAATTCATCTTTGCTACAGCATTGGAAACAATATTGTTTTAGGTTAACGGTTAACCGTATACACAATTCATTTGTACTTGGCCCGGCTTTTAGATAAAGTCCTTCCATGCACCATCTGGCGGATATTCAGTGAAGCACAACACATTTATTTTAAATTCCGCGCGCTAAATTGCGGCCTCTCGCGGGAAAACACGCGCAGTCTTAAAGGCGACATCTGTATAATTGAGCGAGATGAAACGATGGCAGACATTTCTCGTTCTTTTAACACGAACCATTCAACCATCGGCACGATTCTAAATAACAAGGACAAGATGATGGAACATGTTAGTTTTATACTGTGTATAGTCAATTGTGTAGGTCTCCTACTACCTAGACAATGTTTGTTGGACTTACGAACAAACTGGACTTACGAACGAGCTCTCGGCATGTTGGGAACTTACTGTATAATTTTTTTTTTCTTACATCCGTTAATTCATGTACTTATCTTTTTTTCACAGCACTAATGTTCAATCACAAATAATGTCCTCTGTCCTTTTTCAACATTAAAAAGGTGAAATGATGTCCATCTGTAAAAGATGTATTTCCTTAATTCGTGCATAACCCAGTTACATTTCTGAGGATCCTTTCTAAATGATTTAATAATGGCAAGTGTGGATATTACAGTAGGGTAAATACAGAGGGTATCACATACTGTAGCATGGAGGGGCGGTGGCAGGAAGAAGAAGAGCCAGAGAGGCTTTATGGAGATTTATGCGAAGATAATCATCTTAGATATTTAAGTATGCAGAGGACTTTTGAGCAGATCTCTTAATAGCGATCCACACACCTTTCTCTCGCTCCCTCTCTTTCTCTCTCTTTCTGTTAGAGGAACCGCTTTCATTTCTAGACTAACATCTTTGCCCGTTGCATCAGCATCAGCAGTCCGGCTCTTCCAAAGATGAAAGCCTCTGGTTGTAGGTGAACCTCCGTTCATCCCGAGCTGGTGATGACTTTCCCTGAAGGAAGGGGAATTACCGAGCAGGGAGAGACACGTCCCCGTCGCTGCATTTTATGACAATAGATCCTTCAAATCTAATCTCTCTGAAATACACTTTATGATTGATGAGGGTTTGCCAGGCAGGTCAAGAATTTTATGGTCTGTTAAAACACGGGTCAATTGAAACATGATAGCACGTGTTGACTGAGACGCTCACTGGCTCGTTATTAGTCGTTTTATGGATGATGGATGGACGCCTGTTTTGTGGTGAGACGGGAAAGCAGGGCTCTCAGACCTCATAATGCAGAGTTCGGATTTAAAGCTGTGAGTGTAGGAGAGGTGTCTGTGTGTGTGTGTGCCGTGGGTAAGAATGTCTGCCTCGCATGACTGAACTTATTTCACGGATGTGTTTGATGTACTCCCACAGCTTAAAGGAAGTGTCTGTAATTAATGCTGAGAAAGCATATTCATGGGTCTCACTTTCTACTGTTTATTTTTTTTAATACTTGTGCAGTTGAAGATAAACGATTTATGTGGTTTCTGAGGATGTGTTGACAATTTTTGAAAATGCTAATTTTTTTGAATATGTATGTAATACTGTAAATCTTGTAAGTCTGTAATTGGACACATTGGAAAAAAAAAAAACAGGGGAAATTGTGTTATAGTTGCTTTTTTTTTTAATGATCAACTGAAATATATGTTTTCATACAGTACTGTACAGTATGTTGAACGCATTATTTTTTCCAGTTCTGACGGCTGGTTTTTCAGCTAATGTTTACTCATTTTTAAGTGTAATATTTATACACCGATTTTTAGATTTCATGTGACTGCCTTTAGTATGTGCAAGCTGGTGGGCAATTCATGTGTGAAAATGATTCCTTATGCTCCCAGAACCACTCTTTCACAATTTGAGTCCTGGAATATAGCCATGCCATCTGGGGAACAACAAAATCCATTGATGTGATACTTCTTCAGTTCTTCATTTTATTGCCACATAACGTTGCTGAGCCTAAACCTGAGCAACTGAAGCAACCCCAGATCATATCACTGTCTCCAGGGGCTTGTACACTGAACACTATGCATGATGGGTGCATCGCTTCACGTGCTTCCCTTCTCACCCTGACAGCCTGATTTAATTTTTTGACCCGGCAGTATATAATTACTGCTGTATAAACCATGATCATTTAGTGTAAAACACCAAATCAACAGTATCCAGATGATGTAGATAATTCTATACATCTCAAACATACTGTATGTAAAGGCATAACAGGTAGAAATGATAAATATAAGCAAACAAAAAAATTAAAGTAAAACGTGGAAAAACCGGCAGAAAAGTAATTATGCATAAAAGGTAATAACATAATCCATGTGTAAAAAAATATATACTCAGCATTCTCAATAGTTACTTTATAATTATATACAAATGTTTTGGCCATAGAATACAATAAATACTATTTTGGTGCTCAATCTCTTAAAATATTTTTCTAATTCACAGAAACTAAACATGACGCATCCATGCAGTAAAAAACAACCAAAAAAACAATCACATTATTTATTTCTGTCACATGTACAAAAAAGCAAAACTATCACCTGAACAAAATGATCTGCCACGAAAATGATCTAAATACGTTTGATGGACTTTTGGAGAATATTGAAGCCAGTAAAAAAAAAAAAAAGTACATTTACAGTCTGTCACTGCCATAGCAGTTTCCCCAGAAGTCAGACTTCTATAACAAGGTGCTGTCATCAGCCACTGAAGTGAAACTGAAGCTGCTAGAGGAGCAGATGATGCATTGTAATTTTGCGCATCTAATGCTCCAGCTTTTTTCCACTTCCGATGTGCTGCCACTACAAAAACACAATAAAACTCAAGCAACATATTATTGAATACATTTTGCATTCACATGGCCACAATCTGCAGGCTTATTTATCCATTGTGTCAAAACTGTAGAAGGTGGCGTTGTTATAACATTTTGCGAAATGATGGAATATTCAAACTAATTTAACCCCCCGAAAATTGATGTAATATTTTGATATTTTTTGCTTTTAAATGTCATTGTGACTCAGACAAACAATATGCAAAATAAGCAATAATAAGCAAATTCTTGCTACTTCAATCAAATATATTCCATAATGGATTTATCTCATTTTGCAATCAAATCACCCATTTATACGTAGTTTAAGACTACTTACTCAGTCGGATCCGAAAATAAAATTGTAAAAGTAAAAAAAAAAAAAAACTATTGTTATAGCATATGAAAAGTGATTAGAAGTTTCGTTAGTGCACTTCAAGCTGAGATGATTATTGAACTCAATTTGCTAAAATATTTAAGTTTATAAACCAGTATTAAGGAAGTGTATTTTAAGAAATTAAACCAAATTGCCAAACTAAAACTATATTTCTGAGTAATGCTGTTTTTCTTTAAAAACAGATTGTAGTAATTAAAGTGTGTACAAATTTTACTTTGTATAGAGTGTATAGTAGTATGAATAACATTAAAAATTAAAAAAATGTTGGGTAGGTATTTTTTCTTTAATACAATTAAGTATATAATTATTAATACTTTTTTATAATTTTTTTTATATACAAAAGTATTTTTTTTTATTTCACTTGGACAATTTGTGTAAATATTTTATGGGATGTAGAGTATACAGTAATTGTATGATCTGAATTGTTATGCCTGTGTTTATTAAGTAAATAAAATATTATATAATATGAAATATTTTCTGCATATTTTCCACACAAAGACAATATACCGCAGTGTGAATTATATATTTTTTTCTCTTTGTTTAATACTGTACTCTCATCCTGCCTTTGGTCATGTTCAGCTTGAACAAAACCCATACGTTATATATTATTTATGCTGAATGAGTTCCGAAGAGAAATGTAATATCCCCAGATGGCTGCAAAATATTTGGCAAAAATAATAATAATAATAATACATTCTACATGGACCATGCTGGCGGAAAAAGAATGTTCTAATAGCGATTATTTGTCATATTTGTTGTGTCCTGATATCCTTTGAGAAGTCGTAGCAGATTGCCAAGAAGGCAGCCAAGTGATGGTTTCCTAACACATGGCAGAAGGCATGCTGAGATAGCCCAGAGCAAGGGCGTCTCTTCTAGGTGCTGATTAAGGAGCTGATGGGGTTTGCTTTCTGTCTGTCTGCTTCTGTGTGTGTGTGTGTTTGTGTGTGTGTGTGCAGCTCTGTACTGCAGCACCCCAGATTCTCCTCTCCATGGCTCCATCAGCAGTCAGACAGGAGGGCATCTGAACAGCCAGGTTCGCTGGGCCTGTGATCGCGGCTATCGCCTCATCGGCAAGAGCACAGCTGTCTGCAGGAAAACGCCTTATGGCTACTACACATGGGACGCACCGGTCCCTGCCTGCCAGGGTGAGAGCTGAACACGGTTACACAATGCCTTCATTGTTTCTCCAGATGGGCTGAACAGAAATTGCAATAAATGTAATGTAATACTGTAATGGAACGTAGAGGGACATAAAAGTGTCTGGGTTTTAATGCATGTTAAACTCCTTAATCCATAATTTAGCTTACAGGAGTACTGTATTACTAGGATATACTTTAATTTGGGGCTGGTTTCTTTTCCGTCATTAAAGGTAAAGGTACTGTAGGTATACAGTAAAGGTATATACAGTATATCACTGTATTCGCATCAATGTCTGTATCAATGTATTATTAGCATCATGTTTATAGCTCTGTGTTTGTCATTGTAAAAAGATGAACAAGCTTCACTTGAGCGACTCATAACATTTATACATAAGAGCGACTCTGCTCATTGATAGCCAGGTTAACTGCAGCAGTCATAATAGGCTATTTAATAATAGGCTAACTAACAGTTTATGTAACATAATAAAATAATAAAATGAAATATAAAAGCTGTTTATAACATGAGTACACCATGTAAATACAGTCAAAGTAACTAACAAGTGAATATCGCCATCACACTGAACATTTTGGGCTTAAAATGAGATTGTTTCGGATTTTAATATGAAGTGCTAAGGAGCAACACGATCATCGATCCCGCGCGGCAAAGGCGCTGAACCTGCACAAACTTCCTGACAGAACACTGATGAGATCAATCGTTTGATCTTGTTTCTGCAGAATACAACACAGAAGTGTACAAATCTTCTTCTTAATTCATTACAATTGACATAAAATATGTGTTAAATGTATGAAACATAAATATTGCATTATGTTACAGATTCCTTCTTGGAAAAAAATCCACCCTAAAAGTCAAAGATTTATTTTGTTATAAATGTATATTGGGGGGGCGGCGCGGTGGTGTAGTGGTTAGCACTGTCGCCTTGCACCTCCAGGGTCCGGGTTCGATTCCCCGGCCAGGCTCGATTCCCGTCTCTGTGTGCATGGAGTTTGCATGTTCTCCCCGTGCTTGGTGGGTTTCCTCCGGGTACTCCGGTTTCCTCCCACAGTCCAAATATATGCAGGTTAGGCTAATTGGCGTTCCTAAATTGCCCGTAGTGTGTGATTGGGTGTGTGAGTGTGTGTGTGTGTGTGTGCCCTGCGATGGATTGGCACCCTGTCCAGGGTGTACCCCGCCTACTGCCCGAAGTCTCCTGGGATAGGCTCCAGGTCCCCCGCGACCCTGAACACAGGATTAAGCGGTATAGAAAATGAATGAATGAATGAATGTATATTGGGGTTACACGCTGGCTTGGTGGTTAGCACTGTCACCCAGCACATCAAGGGTTAGGGGTTCAAATCTCACCTCCAGAAGGGGAATTAACCCCAGGTTCATGAAACTATTGCCACAGCGCTTTAGTCGTTTAGAAAAAGAAGAAGAAGAAGAATCCTTAATATTACAATGAAAAAGCAAATGAAATTCTATTTTTTGTAGTTTTTTTCCCAGCTTGTTAGGAAGTTGGTGGCAAAGCACAGCCATGATGCAGCTGCCCTGGAGCAGATAGGGTTAAAGGCCCAGCTCAAGAGCCCAACAGTGGCAGCTTGGCCATTCTGTGGTTTAATCCCCCGGCCTTCTGCTCAGTAACCCAGAGCTGTAACTGTTGAGCCGCCATGGCCCTCCAGTACGTCTTGGTCTGTCCAAGTCTCTCACCTCCTCATTTGTAAGCTTCGCTAATACCTAACACCTTTCATGCTAATAACACAGTTAATATCATTACAATAGTCATATTGTAGATTGCCAACTAATTAAGTTAATTAAGTTATTGGCATAACTCAGCACCACCTCTTAATAGAGCTGCATTGCATTCTGGGACTTTGAGTCCAACGTGCGTGTCTTTATTTTGTATTTCTCTCTAAACCTCTTTGGACAAGGTGCTTGAGAAGGAGAGAAATTATCGCCAGTATTTCTGAACTTTCCAAGTATTTATCAAACACACGTGCTAGACTTCTCTAGTATAGGAGTGTTTAATGGGAAAAACTCTTGCAATCTTCCAAACCCGGCCTCTCTAACAAGCTTTTTCGGTCATGGACAGAAACGCAGTAATTACTCGTCTCCCTCTCCGGCTGATGCGGTTTATTTATGATCTGTTTGATCTGTCACATTAATGACTAATCTGCCGAGTTCCCTTCTCCATCTGTGTCATTTATCCTGCACCACCTATCCACTCAGATCTGTGCCACATGCGTAAACAGTTTCTGAGCCGGCGCACTCAAGGCTACCGTCCTCCGTGCAGTAATTTGACAGAGTCGTGCTCGGCGCCCTCTGAGGCAGCGTACGGCTCGCGCGGCGCTAACATCCTAACACCGAGTGACACTTAAATGACTCTGTAGACTTTCAAAGTGTTTCAGGTTCTTCTAAAGTAAAGCAAAAAAAAAAAAGGCTTGGCTCATCCCTGGCCCTCATCAAAGCATGGAGAAAACCTTTTGTCTTTGATTTGTATTCCAATATTTGGTAAACTGTTACTCCGAGCAAATTGGGGACGAAGAGGTGTCGTATGCCGAGTCTGTACTTAGATCATGTTTCATATTCAGAGCGTTTAAAAAGAAAAAGAAAAAAACCTACAATGGCTTGATGCCCTTTATGTTTCAGTGGCAGCTATATAAAAGAGGAAAGACACAATCAAGATAAGAACTTCCATTTGCTGGTGAGGTTGACGAGTCAGAGACAGCAGCACAATAAAGGAAACCGATCGAATCGTTGTCTTTGTAGACTTTCAAGCTCCGTTAGAAGATTTCCTAATGCCCCTCTGTGTATTAATTTTTTTTTCCTTTTCCTAGCTACTTCTTTAATCTTGGTATTGACCTTTTGCAAAGGCTATTGCTCATCTGCACATCATAAAATATTGCACACACACACTCTATTAAAAAGCAACTGCAAAAACTAATTAATTACTACCGAGTAGCTTTCGCTTCAATAGCACAGCAACCAACAGCTCTAATACCGTGACCTTTTCCATCAGTTCGAGTGAAATTCTTAAGGAGAACTAAATGTTTAAAGCTTTGTCTTGCTGCTCGTAGCCGTGTCCTGTGGGGTGCCCAAGGCTCCGGTGAATGGCGGCGTGCTGGCTGTGGATTACTCGGTGGGAACGCGCGTGACCTACTTCTGCAATGATGGTTACCGGCTTTCCTCCAAGGAGCTGACCAGCGCTGTGTGCCAGCCCGACGGTACCTGGAGCAACCACAACAAGATCCCTCGCTGCTCAGGTACCAGGCCCTTCCTCACACCGCAAACACACCCACGCATTCAAAGCAATGGTTTTATAGCCTGTTTAAGTGCTCTTGTCACACACAGAGCCCTGTGACTACAGCTTCACCTCACTCTTATTTATGAGCTGATTATGTTCGCAGTGCCAAAACATTAAGTTATTACCCATTAGAGTTCAGGCACAGATGCCTTGGCCTCTTTACAGAATGTTGCAAAAACGAGGACGGTGATTTTCGGAGTGTAGGAAATAGACTTCAAATGTGTTATGGTTTAGAGCTTTTATGGGGCTGATTATGCGGGAAAAATCAGGATGGCGCCAAGAGATGGGCTATTTCCTTGTGACACTCCAACTCTCATAGCAGATAAAAAGCGTTTAAATAACAATTTGGCTTGATTTTTCTTTTTCGTTTTTTTTTTCGGTTGTCGTTGTTGACAGCGGCTTCTCCTGAAAGGACACATATTGTGGGGGTGGCATTTATATACAGCATTAAACACAAGCGACTCTTATCCCACAGACAAGCACGTCTGCTCAACAAGTCAAATCATATGCTGTCATATTAATGCCTCTATATTGAACAGGGGGGAAAAAATACAAAATTGCTGTATGTTTAGTTTTGACTCGATGAAACTCAAGACCAGTCAGAAATTGGGTGGGAAAAAAGCCAATTGTCTTAGGTTGGGAAACGTCCAAATCAGATTAAACTATGGACTTTGAATCGGAAGGTCCCAGGTTTAAACCCCACGATCAGCAAGTTACTGCTGTTGGGTCCTTGAGCAAGGCCCTTAACCCTCAACTGCTCAGATGTATAATGAAATAAAAAAGAAAATGTAAGTCACTCTGGATAAAGGCGTCTGCTAAATGTATTTGTTTATCGTTGTCATGTGTTTGTTTGGTCTTTTAGTCGTCGTTTGCCCGAGCATTGGATCGTTTTCTCTGGAGCATGGACGTTGGCGTATTGTCAACGGGTCACACTATGAGTACGGAACTAAAATCATCTTTACCTGTGACCCTGGTTACTACCGCTTGGGACCCGCCCACATCCAGTGCATGGCCAATGGCGTGTGGAGCTGGAGGAACGAGCGGCCACACTGTCAGAGTAAGACGTTACTCTTGCTAATCAAGCAGAAAAATAGCATACAAATTCTGAGCATATGGGATGCATATGAAGCGTAACTGATACCAATCCAGATTGTATATTAGGAATTTGTCGATCTGTTTTTGCACTGAGCTTACAGTGAGGGTTAATTGCAACTTGAAGGCTGTTGATCAAATGTGCAATCGTTCTTCCGTGTCATTTTCTTCTTCTTTTTAAAGTAATTTCCTGCGGAGACCTGCCCACACCTGCCAACGGGCAGAAGATTGGGACTCAGACTACCTTCGGGGCAACAGCCATCTTTACGTGCGAGGCTGGGTACATGCTGGTGGGCTCGACTGTGAGAGAGTGCCTGTCATCTGGCCTTTGGAGCGGAACGGAGACACGATGCCTAGGTAGACACCTTCCCTCTTTTTCCACATTTACGACTTTTCCTCCAGACTCCAGTGCATGTGAAGAGAAGTGCAGAAGGTCCATGAAAAGGCTTTCATTTGCTTTCAGCTTAATGCATGCAATAGAACGTGTGCTAAAATATAATACACAGTAGTACAGGTATATGTGTCGTTGAACCTGGTAAAACCATCAGTTAAGTCAAAATCACTGACCGAAACCTCCTACAAATAAACCACTGAATGTTTTCCAGCCGAGGAGTGAGACCTTTTGTTTTGTTTAGTTTTTTTGTTTTGTTTTTTTTACCAGGAAGTAAATATCTTTTTAGAACTTCCTCTTTTAAAAGGTTTCCAAGCAACAACGTATTCTTGTTAAATCTTTTTGATCTTCAAATAAAGCAAAATGCAGCCCCTTGGGAAGATAAACATGGAGTGTTCATTTTGCGGTTTCATCTCTTTAAATGCGACTGTTTCAAATATTCATAATAATAAAAGATTGCAAAAAGTGATACGGACCTCTCTCTTTTTAATCTGTCATCCTGTCTCACCATGCAGGAGGTCACTGTGGGTTACCCGAGCAGATTGTGAATGGTCAGGTGATCGGGGAGAATTTTGGCTACAGGGACACGGTGGTATACCAGTGTGGCCCAGGCTTCCGGCTCATCGGGTCATCGGTTCGCATCTGCCAACAAGACCACAACTGGTCCGGACAACTGCCCATCTGTATCCGTGAGTGTGTGCTCATATCTAGCCCTACTGCTAACAGTGGATCAGTGTGTGTTGGAGTGTACTGTAGGGTCGGAGCTGTCGAGGTAATGATAAGGCAGCATCCAGGCTCTGTATGTAAATGATCAGTGTGGGTCATGTGCTGTTTTCCGGGAACCAGAACTCGTACAGCCGAGCTTGAAAGCATCCATCTTTGGGAATTTCACAAATGTCTGCATCAGCATCAGTAAATCATGTAAGCGGTAGCCGTAAACCACGCCAGCCGTCATCAGAAGTTTGTGTCGAAGTTATCTAAGTGTTCTATATTTTTTTTTCCGGAACTGATGCAGGTGAAGAGCTGTCACCGCAGTGCACTCGGAGGCAGTGAAAAGCCTGCATCACGTCTCTGTGTCACGGCTGACTGAGGGGAAGTGCTTTGGCTCTGCGCTCTCCCACTTGGCATTTGGAGAACTCACTAATCTCTGGAAACAAAAGAGCCTTCCCCATCTCAAGGGGCATTTAAATTAATGATTTATTGTTGGCTCCAAAGCAGAGCGCTACAATGAGCCCACACTCATCTCATTTATCCCCATCCAATCTCATCATACTCTCATCTTTCCCCCCGAAAAAACTTTGCCTGGCGAATCTAGAACTGTTTATTTTCTGTTGCAGCACACAGAAATTAGTAGATGGACCGTGTTGGGTCAATCTTCAAACATAGGTGGATTTTTTTTCCTGATTTGTCAAATATATAAATATTTGTGTAGAGAGAAATTGAAGAATACCAGTCTCGAATTTTGACAGAAATATACCACGGCATGGAATCTGATAAGTCGTGATAAGACGTGTTCATTAATTTTTAATAACATGCCTCTAATGCTAGTTAACACTAGAAGCGCCGCGCCAGTGTCACCTACTTATAACGCGGTTCAGCGGTCATTTGACCGCCTATTGTTTTGAATGGGAAGCTGTGTGACACACAATGATCGCTAGATGGCGCTTTCACCCAAAGCAAATAGTTTAGCTCCAAGATAAACTTGGACTTGCGCCATTCATTCCCGCGTTGATAATCAGCGGTATTTTTTTTTTCTTTCATATTCAACTGAGAAAACCTACTACAGAGTCTCTAAGGGGAGTCACTAAGTCTCTACTTAATTTTATAACGTTTTAAGAAAATTAATTAGTTCGTTCATTCTATTTGATGCTTCTGAACTTCTCTGATGTTTTTTTTAGTGTGACAGTGCTTTAGATTAGTTCTGAACTCGCTTCCGTGAAATTATCGCTAAAACAATGTAATGAGGATATACAGTAAAGTTTTATTATTGTGTTTGAATAAATCAGATCTACCACAGCAGATAATAAACTATGCTATGTCAAACCGAAGTAAACACCACAATTATGCCTCGTTCCATTCGGTGTTGCTAGGCAACGGACCACACGCCTATTCTGGAATGCGGAAATGATGTGTGTCCACTCAGAACTAAACCAAAGATTTCGGTAACTACACGGGGTGTAACATCTGCATGGTGACACTAAACAGCTAGACAACTTCACTTTTCCGTTATGGTAACATAAGCACCTAAACATCGCTAAAACAATGTAATGACCCCTCCTGAGGGGTCATTTGGCTGAGCCAAATGAAAAGATGATCCTTTGGTTATAGCAAATAGGTATTATTAAAAAGGTCACAATTTTTCTACATGATCTCAGCATTTGATGAGTGACCAGACTCCGTCCATTCCAGCCATCTTCTAACATGACTTTTAAGGTTTCCATGTGACACATCCTCGTATATTATACTGTATATTATATACGTATTATTATAATTTCTCTAGTAATTAAGTCATTTTTTTTAAGCTCTTTTTTAAATGAAGTAGAACATATCATTGTGGATAGTGTAGAGCTTTATGTGTGGAGATTGGAAGGAGTCTCCAGTGTCAGCCTAGTGGGAAAACCATCAGGACTTTCTAAGCATAACTATAAATGATAGAGTCTGAGGTCTCATTTAGTAAATATCATTTAGTTAAAAAATTAAAAAAAGTGCTGACAAAACTGTGCTATATACTGTAAGTGGAATTAAACACTTTAGGATGTGTTGCTTTTGCAAAATAATCCCTTTCTGATAAAGTGGGGCAAAAAAAGTATTTAGTCAGCCACCAATTGTGCAAGTTCTCCTTTGCGTTATAATATTATGATTGTGACATTTTGTCTGGAACAATCTGTTTCAGCCTATTCTGAGAAGTGGCACTTTTTTTTATATAAATATAAAGAGCAAAATTCTACTCGTTTTGCAAATACACTTTCTATCCCCAAAGTAGAACATAGTCTTTAGGGCTTTTTTTTTTTTTTTTTTTTCTTAAACAGAATGAGTAAGATTAAACATTTGAGTGCTCGAAGGATTCCTGATATGACCTTTCAGTAAATAGCTGCCTTTAGGGTTTGAGTTTGTATATTAAAACTCGGGTGCAACTGTCTGGCCGATTTCGTTTCCAAATCATGTATGCAGAGCAAAAATCGTTATCGGGTGAGGAGGAGAAAGCGGGATAGACAGAGAGAATATGAAAGAGCACAAGGGGTAGGCTGAGTTTTCAGCTATTTTAAAACAGCGATTCTGTCTGAAATTTCAGTCCGTGGAAGCTTTTCAAATGAAGAGAAAATTGCCTTCGTGCAAAAAGAAACAAATTACTTCTGTAATTATGCAAATGAACTATGGTTGTTTATGAGAGCGAGAGAGAGAAGCAGGAGTGATGAGGGGAGAAGAGCCTTCGAGAGGAATGAACACTCCCCTTGTGGAGTGAAACAGAAAAGCCTCCATTCTCACACAGTGTGAGCTCCTCTTCACCCATATTGGGGGAAATGAGAGGCTTGGTAATAACCACATTGTCACAATAAACATAGCTTTGGTATTTAGCAATTGCACCTAGGAAGACGTAGGAAGATCAGATGTACTGTAGCATTAACATGGCCGTCCACGATGTTCAAGTGACAGAACGTTCGGTGCCCGTTTCGGGTTGTCGAGCGAAATGAAACATGTCTCGGATTAGCTCGCTCTGTGTGCACGCGAACACAAGGCTAATTAGCGCGTCAAGCCAACCTTAACATCAAAATGACATCTTGCCTGAAACCATGGCGCTACAGTTAACCAGCAGTGTGTATGAACAGCCCATTTGCCGTGTACACACCCACCAGCGCCATACAGTTAACCATTTGTTCAGCTTCACTCAGCAGCTCCCTATGGTTTTCACTCACTGACAAGAAAAGACAGTGATGAAGACATTTTGTACTTGGAGCATATCAGGATATATAGTACTAGAGATGCCTTGTCATGGTTCTCCACAAAAATAACATCTGTATAATCAAAGTGCTTTTAGTTATACACGGTGGGAAAAGTCCTCGGTTCTACCTTTACATTTATACTTGAGTTAAAGATGAATTTTCCGATTTCTAAACACCTGCTACATAAATGAGCGGTTTGCGGAAAGAAGGCTAATCACGCAACTTCGTATAACAGTCAGCAGGTGGCGATATTACTTCTGCAGATGCCACACACCAGTGTACTGTCGTTAAGAAACACAATGCCATGAAAAAAAAATGTAGTGAAGTAGAAAGTATAGATGTTTGTTTTAGGATGTCGTGAAGTAAAAATAAAAAATTGTCCGATAACAACACTATGGATACCTGAAAACTCCACTTTAACGAAATAAATGAACTTAGTTTCCTTTGAACATTTGTTTTACAATTGTTTGCATACTGTATGCAGCCACATGCTGGTCTGCTGATTTGTTTTGTTTTTTGTTTGTTTGTTTTATAACAAAAGCAGTGTTTGATTAAAAAGATTTACTTGGTTTCATCTTGTTTTGAATCATTATATTGTACCATATGTACTGTAGCTTATTTTTTTTGTGGACCAATAAATGAGTTCATACAGTGGCATAAATATTTGCCCCTAGAATCTACACAAAATAAAAACAATATAGTTTGCACACAAAAAAAGGGGGGGGAAATAGGTGACACGGTGGTGTAGCGGTTAGCACAGTCGCCTTGCATCTCCAGGGTACAGGTTCGATTCCCGGCCCTGTGTGCATGGAGTTTGCATGTTCTCCCCATGCTTGGTGGGTTTCCTTCAGGTACTCCGGTTTCCTCCCACAGTCCAAAGATATGCAGGTTAGGTTAATTGGCGTTCCCAAATTGCCTGTAGTGTGTGCCTTGCGATGGATTGGCACCCTGTCCAGGGTGTACCCTGCCCTGTGCCCTAAGCTTCCTGGGATAGGCTCCAGGTCCCCACAACCCTGAATACAGGATAAAGCGGTAAAGAATGAGTGAGTGAAAGAAGAAAATGAAATGTTATGATTCAATCATGTTGTGGTAAAACCCCTCTATTAGTTTTGGTATTAGGACATTAGTCAGAAAAGCAACCAGGTTCCTGATTAACCCCCCCTCAGACACCATCTCAAACACAACCTGATTTGTCTTTTTTTCTTTTTTAATTACTAATAAACAATCGCTTTGTTCTGCAGCCATCAGTTGCGGGCACCCAGGCAGCCCCATCTACGGACGCACCATCGGCAACGGCTTTAACCTGAACGATGTGGTGAGCTTCTCCTGCAACACGGGCTATGTGATGGAGGGCCCGGTGCGGGCTCAGTGCCAGGCCAACCGCCAGTGGAGCCAGCCACCACCAACATGTAAAGGTGGGGAAAAAAGTTAAGTCTTCTATTCACACGGAGCTTTGGCTGAACCACCACCTGCCAAAATACACTTCATTCTAGGTAAGGTAGAGCAGATCTTATTGCTGTGGCACTGCGGCGCCACAATGATGGTGCCACATTATACAATTTTGGTACAAAAAAAAAAAAAAAATGAAAAATCTGGCAGTATTTCTCTAATACATGACTCAGTGTTTATGGTCTGAAATACGGCAGACGTTCTGCCTTACAGAATGACACGGCATGTGAGATGGTGTTTGTGTCTGCATGAAGGTGCACTGTTGCATGCGACTGACGTGTTTACTGAGAAACACGGAACATTGCCGTAGATCTCTTCTACAATTCTTCCCTTCAGTTTGTGCCTGTGCTACGTTTCCACACCTGATTCTAATCCTGGAAACACTAACAAAACTGTCATTCGGTCATATACAGTGCATGTATATTCCGGTGTCCGTTCCGGTGTTATATTATAAACTGCATGGATTTAGTTAGAATAAAGATACTTGTTTACGTTTTCTGCCGAATAACACATGCACCTCTTGGACCGTTTTTTTTTCTTTCCTCCCCCTCCTCCTTTCTCTCCCTCCCTTCTTCCGTGTGTTCAGTGGTCAACTGCTCTGATCCTGGGATCCCAGCCAACTCCATCAGGCAGAGCAAGATCGAGCATGGCAACTTCACCTTCGGCACCGTCGTCTTTTACGACTGTAACCCAGGCTACTACCTGTTTGGCTCCCCCATCCTTACCTGCCAGCCTACCGGCCAATGGGATAAGCCTCTTCCTGAATGCATTGGTAAGTTGCTGACGCGTTTGGCTCCTTGTCTGAAACACCAAAACTTGGCAGCAGCGCCGCGCTGTTAATTAGCATCTCGTTCGTGTAATGGAGGCCGAAACAGTCGAGTGACCCTCTCCCGCTGCTTTAGATCAGTGCATTAATTGAGGGACAGGTGGAACACACACTTTTTGTCGGCAGACTAATTAGCGATGCCAGGTTCGTGGCTGATCCTGGCTTATTGGGAGCAAACCCCGTGAAACGCCAAAACATCCTCGAGCACTATTCGGCTCAGTGAGGCGCTCCTGACGACAGCTGCCGCAAGAACGCTGCTTTAGCTCACAATCTACCCTGACAAGATTTCCTACTGTCACAGCCATCCTCTCATCCCGTAGACAAGGCTGTGCTCCAGACCTCGCTAATCTACAGTACGGTACAGTACGTCGGGGCCGCATTTTCACTCTCGTGCAGGTTGTTACTGGCTTTAATATACTTTATACAGAAAGCCGATCCCCTAATCTTAATCGAGACCGACTGATACATCTAATTCCCGAGACTGTATTGTAATAGTGGAGGAAGAAAAGAGGCATAATTGCCATGGAAACAAGCATGATGCAGTGCCGACAGATATTGCGGAATTAAATTAGTGTCTAATGTGTTTAAAAAATATATATATATTCTTGGACTCTAAGGAACACTTACTTTGATTTGAAAACTTTTTTTTTTTTTAGTTTGTTTGGTTTTACATTTAATCACATTATTACCGAGCAGATCTTACAGGAAGAGCAAATGACAAAGGAAGAAACGTACACAATCCGGTGACGGCAGTGTTCTCCGAGCAAACCACATTAGCACATGTCTTATTGTTCCGCGAGCTACGACTGAGCTGTAATTAAACACAAACTTAGTTTAAAATCCCTTTGTCGCGTAATTAAATTTTGACATTGAATTTTTTTTTTCCTCCTCTGTGTGTGCATGTGTATTTGCGTGGGTGTATTTTTTTGTTTGTTTGTTTGTTTTTTTTAACAGTGGTGGACTGCGGACACCCCGGATCTCCTCCCAATGGGATACTGAGTGGAGACAAGTTCACTTTTGGCTCCACGGTGCGTTACTCGTGTACAGGAGGCCGGCAGCTAAAGGGCGAATCCTCTCGAACCTGTCAGCTCAATGGTCATTGGAGTGCACCGATGCCCTTCTGCTCAGGTATCACATACCCGCCCACCAACACGCGCGCACACACATAGCGAGCGGTAGAGTCTACTGTAGCAGAGCCGTCAGCATGGAAGAACAGGAAGAGGTCTACTTTTTGACATTCTTTTATACCCACTCATAAAACTGTACTTAGATGATCAGATGATTGTTCCCTTTCCTTATGTGCGCATTACTGTTGAAATCATCTACGAAACGCCTGGTAGTGTCTTCAAATGGACAAATGTTTTTAGACCTCGCTGAAAAGGAAATCGCCCGTATTTCCCTTTTCAAAATTAGCTCCAAAGTAAGTCGCTGGCACGGAATCAAGGCAGATATGGAGCCAGCTGTGTGGGCATGTAGCTCTGTGTGGGCGCACAAAGCATCCTTACATGCTTCAAGCGCAACAGCAGACATTAGTTCTAGCCCCGGTGCACTTCTGCAACCACGATTCAGGTTCTATCCTAGACAGCTTCGGTTTTCCTGCGTCCTGCCGTAGAAATCCAGTGTTACGGTGATGCATTTAAACATTAAAGATGAACACCAACCATTTGGGAAGATGGAGGAAGTGTTTAATTTGACTCCTCTTTTCAATGTTTAGTTTGTTTTGTTTTTTTTTGTCTTAGGCTCGGCTCAGCGCCGTATTTTAATAAGGAACTGATCTGTCATTGGAAGTCTCCTTAAATCTGTACACAGATCATAGGTCGCTTGTTTCAGAACATTAAAATCCGTATATTCCCTGGTCAAACCATATAAGTATAAATATATGTAATAAAGGCAGCCATTCTTTCATCGCCGCGTTATTAGGATTTAAGGACCTTCTTTGCCAAGGTTGATCGAGGTCTATACTCTTTCTGAGCCAGGATTTGAAGCAATACATCACATTGTCCTTGAGGATTTTCAAAAGGGGAATTAATTATAAAAGCATAAAGTACAATCCTGAAAACTGTACCTGAGCTACTGACATTTACAATGCGTTCTATAGTACAGTACAGTACATAGCTGCTGCATGATTCACCGAGCTTCACGGCTTTTTTCCCCCCCGAAGACCTTGATAACGTGACAAGGCTGGTGCGCGTGCAGAATTACAGATGTGGGACAAATTTGTTTGCGAAAAATCATAGGTTTCTCTGACATAACTTGAATAGGATCTTTGTCGATTCCATATTTATTTATTTATTTATTTATTTTAATCAGGCTTTCGAATTTGTGATTCACCAGAACATTCATTCATTCATTCATTCATTTTCTATACCGCTTAATCCTGTGTTCAGGGTCGCGGGGGACCTGGAGCCTATCCCAGGAGACTTCGGGCACTAGGCGGGGTACACCCTGGACAGGGTGCCAATCCATCGCAGGGCACACACACATACACACACTCACACACCCAATCACACACTACGGGCAATTTAGGAACGCCAATTAGCCTAACCTGCATATCTTTGGACTGTGGGAGGAAACCGGAGTACCCGGAGGAAACCCACCAAGCACGGGGAGAACATGCAAACTCCATGCACACAGAGACGGGAATCGAGCCTGGCCGGGGAATCGAACCCAGACCCTGGAGGTGCAAGGCGACAGTGCTAACCACTACACCACCGCGCCGCCTCACCAGAACATATAAAAGAAAAATAAGCATTGGCATGGGCATACTGTAAATACCTGTACATGACCCCATACCTGGCATTTTGTTGCATAACCTTTCCAGGCAATCAGTGCAAACAAGCAGTTTCTGAAACTCACAGTGAGACTCCTGTAGTCTGGCCCGTTCCTCCTAAACAAACTCCTCCAGCTGTCGCAGGATTGAAGGGTAACTTCTTCTCCATTCCTGGTTGCATTTGACTCATTATCCTGTTAAAGGACCCATAACCTACCACTGGGACAGAGCTTTCTGACACTGGGTAGTATTTTTCCACCCCAGAATGGCTTGAGATTTCATCACGCCATGCACTGATTTAAGGCACCCCATGCCAGACAGAGGAGACCCGCCACAAAAACACAACCAAGTCCATGTTTCACAGGAGCTACAGTGGTGTTCATGTGACCAGACAACAAGGCTTCAGTTTTTTTTCCCCCTCATCTGTCATTCATCTGTCAAGACATTCTCCAAGCGCATTATGGCATTTTAGTAAATTCCAATCTGCCGTTTTTATGTTTCTCTTTCAACAGTTTTTCATCGAATCCACTGTCGCTCAAAATGCTGCCGATCAACTGGCGTGTCATTTTGGTTTTCATGGTTCTTGGTTTTCCTTGTTTCTCACAATCCCATGGGTCTTAAACTTCTTAATAATATTTGCTGCAACTATAGTCACAGGAACTCCATGCTGCTTGGATATGCTTGGTTACATAGCATTTATCATTATTTAACATGTGTGTCTGTTATTATCTTCCTGATCTCCTGAGACGAGGACTCTGTCCTTTGCTTTCTCTGCTCCATGTTAAGTCTGGTATAATCAATGAAAAAAAAATCTATTTGTCAGACCACATTCAGACATTTCAATCAGACATTTTTTCCCGTTGCTCAGAAGTCCAATTTTTATGCTTTCTATTAAATTGAAACATTTTTTTCTGATTACTTTTATTAACTAGTAGTTTTCTTATGGACAAACAGTCATTGAGTTCCAATACTATGAGTTTTACACATTGCGGAATGCGAAATGTGAAAAATGCCATGTGAAAGTAAGCACTATGAAACATAGAGTAGATGTGATTTACAGTATACGGTCACTTTTTTTACTAAGTGTTTACGTGATCCCCCAATCAACGCCATTTATTAGATTTGCGTTTTTTTTTCTGACCGCGTTTCTTATATGATATTGATGGTTCAGCACCTGAATCGTAAAAAAAAAAAAAAAAAAGCAACATGGAAACAAAAAACGAATGTAAACTCCTGGGTTTTGCATGGAAATATAAAGAAATGAGTGAGATAAATTTAAAAGAACCACTCTGGTATATTCTCCAGCATGCTCAGTAAAACCTACCAGCTGTTTTACTTATAAAACTTTCTTTCGTTTGTTCCCTTCAAGGATCATGGTCTCCACAGCAGACCATCTGATCCACACACGACTTTGGCACAGGTTTTACACTGAATGCCATCCCTGATGCAACACTCACAATTTATCCGGGCTTGGGACCGGCAATGCATGCAGTGGCCGAGTAGTATAGGGTGTGGCGGTGGGGATATAAACCGCGTCCTCAGATCGCAAAACCAACAACCTAAAGCAGGTTTACTTGCAAAATCTGTATCTAAGACTACTGATTATTTTCAAGCCAAGAGTTTTCACATCAAATATCGACCGTTTTTATTATTTATTTTATTACCTTTTTTTTAAGTGATCTTTGTAGAAGTTTCTTTTATGTGGATATGTTTTCAAACGTATGTTTTTTTATGTTTGCTTATGGCGTTTTTTTCTTTTGTATACTCAAGACTGTTGTGCAGTACAGTAAGTAAAACATCTGTAAGGTTTTACTGAGTGTTCTAGAGGATATACTGTACATATACAGTCGTGGCCAAAAGTTTTGAGAATGACATAAATATTGGAAATTGGAAAAGTTGCTGCTTAAGTTTTTATAAACCCAATTTGCATATACTCCAGAATGTTATGAAGAGTGATCAGATGAATTGCATAGTCCTTCTTTGCCATGAAAATTAACTTAATCCCAAAAAAACCATTCCACTGCATTTCATTGCTGTCATTAAAGGACCTGCTGAGATCATTTCAGCAACTTCTTCCAACAATCCAACAACAGTTTGGTGAAGAACAATGCATTTTCCAGCACGATGGAGCACCATGACATAAGGCAAAAGTGATAACTAAGTGGCTCGGGGACCAAAACGTTGAAATTTTGGGTCCATGGCCTGGAAACTCCCCAGATCTTAATCCCATTGAGAACTTGTGGTCAATCCTCAAGAGGCGGGTGGACAAACAAAAACCCACTAATTCTGACAAACTCCAAGAAGTGATTATGAAAGAATAGGCTGCTATCAGTCAGGATTTGGCCCAGAAGTTGATTGAGAGCCCAGTCGAATTGCAGAGGTCCTGAAAAAGAAGCTCCAACACTGCAAATACTGACTCTTTGCATAAATCCCGAAGTTAGTACCGCAAGAACACATTTTTAATATGCACTGCTTATTTACCGTAAGTGCCTGGTGAGGAGGCGTCTACGCCATGCTTTTTGGATGTACAGTATGTACTGAGAAATAGCCTTTGAGTTGCCTTTTTTTGCCTCCTAAATGTCCTAGCTCTGTTTGAAAAAGATATAGCAAAAGACTCAGAGGTGTAATGTCAAGATCTGACCGTTAGCTTCGCCGCTCTGCCGAGGCCTATACCGCACGCTCCCCCCCCCCCCCAACCACCCTCTTCTATTCCCTCAATACCACCAATAACGTTTCCATTACGACTCTATTCTTCTAGGTTAGATTGTGGTCGCAGACACAGAATCACCCGATCACCACTCATTCCTTAGACCTTCATTAAGTGTCTGTGACCCATAAAAGGAAAAAAAAATGCAGACGGGGCTCATCCTAGTCCCTCCCAATCCCCCAAAGGGCTCTGTGACCCAGAAACAGCCCGAGGAAGTGACAGAGAGACGGAGAGAAAGACAAATCAATAGTCTACTCTCTGATTCGCTTTCTTTTGTCTTCTTCCATCTTTTCTGTTGGTGTCCTGGGGGTTTCTTGATTTCCCACAGAGTCCACTGTGCCCCCTTAGTACCATGTTGTTGTTTTTTTTCCCTTTCTGCCAGACTCAGGACAGCTACCTTTTCCTTTGTGGATTCATATGCACATACACACACAATCAGTAAACAGGCTTGCTACAGTATTTCTGTATAGTGCATAAAGGCATACTGTACCTGCTGTGTGACCGCGTGGCCATGAGTTATATGTGTGTGTGTGTGCAATCCATGAAGGCATTCAGCTGTGTCTGTAGGTAATTATTAACAAAGTCATTATGAGCATTTGATTATGTGAACAGCTTACTCTAATTGCTTCCACCCAGCCACAGGTCTCCGCATACAGCATCCCTTCTCTCGCAACACAATGCACTGACGGCCTGAGCTGACCCTCTCCACTTCTCCTTCCAGTCATTTACACTGTGCCCCGAGCAGCCAGAATCCCAATTAGCAGCACACCGGCAGGGCTCTGAGTCTGTATCCAGCTGGTGGGAGAATCATCTTCACTTTCACCCCACTCGCACCTCAACAACCTTTGGCCCAATTAGAGCAGCTGCAACCTTGGCGGAGAATTATTATTAAGCTAAGAGAGCGTTCCCAGTTTGCCGCGGATCCATCACTGTGCTACGGGTCTTTATAGGTATCTAGCAAAATAGTTTTACACTCAGCATTAACATGTGTATTATACTGTAGGTTAGTGTCGCTTAAACCAGAATATGGAGAAAGTTATCCATGGTGACCTCACGGTACAGGCCTGAATGAGTATCCTTCGGAAAATAAATAATGATGGGACGATTGTTGATTTTTTTTTTTTTTTTAACAGAACATGCCAAAGTGATTTCACAAAGTTAAACTTTGTGCAAGTTAATAAGGAACTCAAGAAATAAATAAAAAAAGAGTTTAAATCTTTTGCAGTGTCATTTCTAGTCTAGTTATAGTTCACTAACTGTATTTTTTTAAAGTAGCTTGCTCAGGACAGTTTTGGATGCACTGCTCCAGAGAGTACAGTTCAGAGATTTTGTATGTCACAGTATGCAAGAATAGACTTTGCAACATTCTATGCATGCAAATTCAACTTTTTCCTTCACACCGCGTTGAGTTTTATCCCAACCCCAATGCTACTTCCTGCTCAAATAGGCAGTTTTTTGACACTCATGGTATAGCGTACCAGTCAAAAGTTTGGACACACCTTCTAATTCAGTCTTTTTTTATTTGTGATTTATTTTCTACACACAGTACTGAGTCGTGAAACTGTGTGTCATCAGCATAGCAATGGAAACCAACGGCATGAAGATGAATACTGGAGATTTCAAAATGACATGGACCACATTTTGTGACAACACTAATTTTAACTGTGGGCGGTGTTAACATTTACATTTAGGCATTTGGCAGACGCTCTTATCCAGAGCGACTTGAGGGTTAAAGGTCTTGCTCAAGGGCCCAACAGTGGCAACTTGGTGGTTGTGGGGTTTGAACCTGGGATCTTCCGAACCGTAGTCCAATGCCTTAACCCCTGAGCTACACCTGGCCGCTACCCCTGTTAATTGTGTCACGAGAAGAGTAAGCCAATTCTTGTTATTCTAAGACATGAAGGTCAACGTTTCTGGAGTAGTTTTTGCATGAACAGTATTGTCAAGGGCATTTGCAAAAACCAATCGAGCACTATGATGAAACTGGCTCTCATGAAGACCTTCCCAGGAAAGCAAGACCAAAACTTACTTCTGCTGCAGAGTTAAAGTTCATTTGGAGTCACCAGCCTCAGAAATCACCAATGAACAAACAGCACCTCGGATTAGAGGCGTTATGAAGGATTTACAGAGCAGAAGTAGCAGATGCACCTCAATATCAACTGTTCAAAGGAGATTATTATGGATTTTGGATTGTTTTACAGTGTAGAAAGAAATAAAAATCTGGACCATGGAATTCCAAGGTCACACACATTACTAATCACATTCACACATCAGCACAGTGGATGTTTAAAGCAGTAACTATCGGAATTAGTAGTAAGACTTTTTCTGTATAATAAATGGAATGGCTTGTAATCTGTTTTTTAATGCTTATTGCAACTTGTATTTTTGTTTGTATTAATTATTATCTAGAGGTTAACACCAACCTGGACTATTAAATCACTGTGGAAAGCCAAAAAGCTCACCTGGAAAAAAAAAAAAACTTTTTTTCGTGAACGCAATTTTATGTTTTTCCTTGCATTCATATATTCGCCATATATATGTATACTGTATGCACATGTATCAAAGTATAACTAATTTAGTTTACAAAACAAAAATTTATATGAGGGCTCTGATTGTAGCTGCTATAACATAAGTAATAAATGGAGCTAACCTGTTTTGTAAGTGTTCCACAAAATTAATGTAATTTAATACAGTGGAACCTCGACATATAAATTTAAGCCGTTCCCGGAGGTGAGTTCTTAGGCGAAATTTTGTATTAAGAAACATAGGAAATAATGTAAATGCATATAATCCATTCCAGCCATTATAATCATATTTTTTCATATAAAAACAACCAAAACATTTAATTTAAATAAATATTACTCACTCACTCACTCTCTCATCTTCTATACCGCTTTATCCTGTATTCAGGGTCGCGGGGACCTGGAGCCTATCCCAGGAGGCTTGGGGCACGAGGCAGGGTACACCCTGGACAGGGTGCCGATATGTCGCAGGGCTTAAATATGAATTAATATGAAATAAATAGATATTAAACCTCACTTAACCTCAATTTATGATTCCTCTTGGCACCGACTGCTTTAAAAACCAAACTGAAAGCGGCTCCCTTTTCTTCTCGCTACCGTTCTTGCTAACATTCTTGGGACCCATGGTGCTATGTCTTCACGAAATCTCTCCAAAAACCTATGTAAACCCACTTCGCCTGGCTTTCAACTGACGCAAAAACGTTTTGAACAGCCTCCGGACATACATGCGCGACTCAGCTGGCGTTTGGTTCGGCTCGATCCGGTTCGTTCGCTCGTATGCCGAAAGAGCTTTGCATGCCAAGGCAAATTTCTTGCCAAATTTTAGTCCTTAAGGCAAAAATTCTTAAGGTGGGGCTTTATGGGGATCATTATGCTGAGATACTGTTGTATAATGTCGATTTTTCTGCAAACTGTACATTTGACAAACACACACTACTCACACATTTCCGACATCTTTCAATGTGTTGAAGATAATGTTTGTTGTCTCTAGCACTACAAGAGTTAAACTCAAGAGTGCATTCTATAATACAGTACTGTAACACACACACACACACACACACACACACACATTTGGCTTACTCTTCTCGTGATGCAATTAACGCCGCCCACAATTAAAATTAGTGTCGTCACAATATGTGGTCCATGTAACTTGCGAGATATTTTATAATTTATCATTTTTCACTTTAGAATTTCTATACTTCTTTTTTTTTTTTTTTTACATTTTTCATATAAATTACATTTTGACATTTTCTTACATTTCATATTACATTTTTACATAATGTATCGGTGTAGTGGTTAGCACTGTCGCCTTGCACCTCCAGGGTCTGGGTTCGATTCCCCGGCCAGGCTCGATTCCCGTCTCTGTGTGCATGGAGTTTGCATGTTCTCCCCGTGCTTGGTGGGTTTCCTCCGGGTACTAAATTGCCCATAGTGTGTGATTGGGTGTGTGAGTGTGTGTAGGTGTGTGTGCCCTGCGATGGATTGGCACCCTGTCCAGGGTGTACCCCACCTAGTGCCCAAAGTCTCCTGGGATAGGCTCCAAGTCCCCCGCGACCCTGAACACAGGATTAAGCGGTATAGAAGATGAATGAATGAATAATATTGTATAATTTATAAATTAATATTAGTTATAGTTTTTTAGACTATACTAAAAGTCTATTGTAATATTAGTTAATGTCCCTGTAGGGAATAACGTGGTAAGCTGTAGCTCTGGAGTAAAACACAATTTTGATGATCTGTACCATATTATGGACAGATGTGTTTAAACTCTCTTCCTCATCAGATTCTATAAGAACTGAAAGAGACAGGGACAGTTTGTAACATTTGGCCTGCACTAAAGAAGCCTTTTGGCAGCCTTTAAATCTACATCTTGCATTTTTAAATCATTAACTTTTCAGAGCAAGAAGTCACAGAAATTCACAGAGACTGATATCTGATCGTTTTTCTCTCCAGTACTTAAGATTCACAGCATGACTTTTTTTTTTTTTTTTATCTGGACAGCCTCAAATGAGCTGTCTATTTGCAGAAAATTCTGACTCATCCTTAACACCTACAGACACACTTCTGTTCTTGCTCCTATGCCTTCAACCAAATTGCCAACGAAGATGGAAAAAAAAAAAAAAAAAAAAGGTTCCCTGCTTGAGATTCGTTGCTTCTCCTTTTTTTGGCTCTTTTCCTCTGAAAATAGCGTCATTACCAAAAGTGGGTCATAACGTGCTGCATTTACTCGGTTAAATTTACTTAAGTACCTTTTTTAAATAAATTGTACCTGTAAAAGGAGGGTTATTTGGGGGGTTCCTTTCACACTCCAGCGAACTTGTTGGCACAAAAAAAAAAAAGAGGGAAAAAAATGTGTTTATACCTCGTATCATTCGAGGACGCCTTGCTCGTTTGAGTTTATTTGGCTTTCCAATGCCCATCACACGGTGACATCTCTGTGAAGTTATGATGAAGGCTCACGTTACAAGACTCTGTTGTATCACCAATCACAAGCATCGTCATTCTAAGGTCAAAGATGACGGAGACGGAGACAGATGAACCAGTGATAATATGGTTGCAAGGCATATTGTATTTTTTTTTCCTCCTGCCTGTCAACCATAATCGCTATACAGTATAATGCAGAGTCAGTTTTGACTGTTGATTGTGCAGAATAATAGAACACAGTTCTCAGAGTAAAAACCCCTTTATTTCTCTATATAATCCCCTGCTACACTAATGCACTCATTCCAGTGTTTCACTAGTGCTTGGACACCATCAAGGTAAAACGTTTTTCACCAACTGCCTGCTTTTCACGTCTGAAACACTGGCCTCCCAGGAACTCCATTAATGGCTCGAACATGTGGATGCGGCAAAACTTCCCAGCCGAGTTCCTGTAATGTGCAAGTTACGTTTGTGAAATGATGTGTGTACAGTTCCCACATCCAGATGCGTCTCTTCCGCAAGCTAGTGAGAACTTAACTATTGATTTTGGACGACGGCATTGGGCTCCGATCCACTTCAGCTCTGATCAACATTCACAGACATAGTTTTGAAAACGTTTGCACCGTTCAAATCCATCACCGCGCTGTGCCTGAAATCTTCTGTAAATGTTTTACACTTTCATTCACAAGAAAGTTCATCACAAGTCCCACATTGACTCGAACGCCCCCTTGTATTTGTTGTCAGTCATTTTTTTCATTTTTTCGTACTTTTCCCGTGTTGGGTCTGTGTGCATGGAGTTTGCATGTTCTCCCCGGTGCTTGGTGGGTTTCCTCCAGTTCTCAGGGTTTCCTCCCACAGTCCAACGACATGCAGATTAGCCTAATTAGCGTTCCCAAACTGCCTGTAGCATGTCAACACGCGTGTGAATGTCCTACCACAGTGGTACAAATGGAAATAATCCAATGGTCTCCAATACCATTGGCCTCCACAGTGCCTAGTTGGACTGCCGAGGTTTCTAGATGGATAGATGGATTATTTTATAATGAGTTCATTATTATGTATCAGAAATGATAAAAAAAATTTCTGATGTATATTTTTTAAATCTGGGAAATGTACATTCTTTAGCACTCTTCCAGAAGTGTCTCACAAGTTCCCTTCTAAGGTTTTCATCCAGTCAGGTTCACAGCAGCGTGCATCTCCAGTGCCTGGTCCCAGATATTAAGTGTTATAATGCACACTTGCTACATCCAACATGAAGTATATCAGATTTTAATAATAAAAAAAAGAGAATATATAGAAACTAGTTTTTGTACAGGTGCCAGACGAGCCAACTGTCTGATATATTAATCCCGAAAAAAGAACACCCTGTAGTCCTTTAATATCCACCATTTTAATCTGTCTCTTGGGTCTCCCGCTCTCGGGCCTGACGGCTACGTTAGATCAAGAAATGTCTTCTTCTTTTTTTTTTTTTCTCCCCCCATACACTTTTCTTAAATAAATGATGATTTATTTATGGAAGAAGTGGAACTGGACTAGTCCCCTGGCATGAGCCATTTCTCACGTTGACTCACCTGATATGTGAGGGCCGTTTAGTACCAAGGTTGAGCTCAAAATACATGCTGTATTTACCTTTGCACCCTTGTGCCACATTGTTGCTGAGGTTCTCCCAACTATGTCTAATGCT
Organism: Channallabes apus; assembly: GCA_030522415.1. Classification (NCBI taxonomy): domain Eukaryota; kingdom Metazoa; phylum Chordata; class Actinopteri; order Siluriformes; family Clariidae; genus Channallabes; species Channallabes apus. The sequence goes on along the minus strand of CM060127.1, from coordinate 25,798,394 downwards.
TTAGCAGGGTTTTATCATATCCCTGGGTGACTTTATGTCCCCGCATCGTGCATTTGTCAAACCGAGTCATCTTTCCGAGCGGGTGTAGGTTCCTCCTGCAGCTCCAGCGTGTTAGTTTTATTGGGAATATGTTGAGTTTTTGGCTGTGCATGTGCATGGGGTTGGACCCATGATGATGGATGAATCTCTAACATGGGCGAGAAGGTAAAGCTGCAGGGTACTGACTCGCACAGTCACAGATACTCCGAGAGATGTTGGGTGGTCTAAGTGGATAGTGCGTCCTCCAATTTCAGCCAAAATGTCCCTATAGAGAACAATAGAGCAAAAGGCTGTCATTCACCTCACATATTTAAGACTACATCTTGTCATCTTTCTCTACTTTTAAATACTCTACATGATTCTCTTGCCCTCATTTTATACCAATTTCTATGCTTATTTATTATCTCTAACAGCTTTTGTTTTTTTGTCGCTGTACAGGTGATTCGTCAGGGACGTGCGGAGATCCAGGTGTGCCCTCTCACGGGACCAGGGAGGAGAGCGATTTTCGGATCCGCAGCAAGGTGCACTTCAGCTGTTCCACCGGTTACGTGCTCTTCGGCTCCTCGGAGAGGACGTGCTTACCCAATGGCACCTGGTCTGGAACTCAACCTTCCTGCAAACGTAAGCAGATTACATCTCGAGTGTGTGATTTGCAAGCTCCACCACTTTATTCGACTTACAACTTTCCTATATATTCACAGTTTTCCAGGGTGTAACACAAGCGCAGGCCTCTGAAACACATGACGTTTTTTTCATCTTTCCTCATGTTGCTGTACCGTGGTGGTGGTGAAATGCAAAGGAAAGCGGAATGAACATTCTGTTTTATCCGTGATCCGATTTAGTTAATCATACTTACAAGCGTATTAGGCACGTTTCTCGCGAACACATAATGCCACCAAGAGTGCGTACTACTACAGTATGTGAAATGTCATTGTTTTTGTTTCTCCCCAAAGGAAGAATTGAATATCCGATATCCAACCCCATGTGATGTCACAAAAGTGAACAGACAACAAACTGAAGTTATTTCTATCTAATTGATGTGCTGGGGCTTGAACCCCTGCCCTTCAGATCGGTAACCGCGTCCAATCCTGCTTAGCTTCCAGCATGAGATGAGATCGCATGAGGTTGCTCTCAGAGTGGTATGGCTCTAAGCCATACATCTATATTTAGTTAAATATTGCTGTGTCATTTTAGCAAATTGCTAAACTCTCCTCAAATTAGATGGAGTTCATGCCTTCTAGGGCGATGCTTCATCTTCTTCACATACTTCAGCATTTTGAATGGTAAAGCCTCAGGTTCCATACTGCACTCTAGTGACTTGGCCAACTTCAAACGCACACATTTATAGGGTTAATGAATGAGTATTAAACTGAGCCATTAAACTATATATAGTGGTACCTTGGCATATGATGTCGTCCGTCCCCCCCCCCACCACCACCATTTTCTCCAATTTCTCCCCATCACTAGGGGGCTCCCACATTAAGGCTACTACTATCACACAGTCGGGAGGGCCGAAGACTCTCACGTGTTTCCTCCGAACCACGTGACGCCAACTGACCGCATCTTTTCGAACTGGTTGCTCACACACCGTTGGGGGCGGCGTAACACACTCGGAGGACAGCGCTATCCGCTCCTTCCGCTTGCGTGAGCTCACAGACACCCCTGATTGGCTGTAGAGCCGTGATTAATGTGGGACATTAGCTCTCTCTGGGCCTCCAGCTGCAAGAGGTTACAGCATCACCCGGGAATCGAACTCGCGACCTCCGGATGATAGGGCGAGTTCTAAAGGCGAGATTTCAGATTGCAAAGCGCATTGTCCCATAGGAAATAATGTAAATGAAGATAATCCGTTCCAGCCACCCAAAACATATTACCAATATTACCAATTTCCAACATATTTTTGCATATAAAACCAATGAAAACAATTAGGAAAGACATGGAAATGAAGTAAAATATGAAATAAATAGACATTACACCTCACCCATAATTTATGATTCCTCTTGGCACCGGCTGCTTTAAAAACAAAACTGAAAGAGTCTCCCTTTTTCTTCTTGCTACCGTCCTTGATAACATTCTCGGGACCCATAATGCTACAGTATGTCTTCATTAAATCTTAAAAAAATAAAAACACAAAAAATTATCTTGCTTCAATTAGATTCCCACTGACACAACACAAGGTTTGAACGGCTCCCGTATACAGATTTGTATGCTGTAAGTGCATTAGATGCCCACGTACCACTGTATAACGTATAATTACAATCATTGTCTGGATGGGAGAAGGAGAGACCTTCAAGATTTGTGAAGAGTACTTTGACGATCTATATCCTTTTTTTTTCTTCGCTTGAAAATGTGATTAAGTACTGTACGGAGTGCACGCATTCATAGTCAATAGTACTGAAGGAGAATATAAATATGTCAAGATAATAATCAAGTACTGTAACAAGGTACTACTCAAGTACTGTATAGTCCACTTCTGGATACCAGAGGAGGCACGGAGCCTTGTCGTTTTTATTATTTTATTTTTAAGTGATAGTAGTCATTTCAATCCTCAACTTAGTGGCCCGATTCGTTTCATTTCAAGCAACGAATCTTCTTTACACTGCTGCCTGACGAACTCGCGGGTGACCTGCCCTGATGCCTGCATCCCGTGCCCTTCCTCCTCATGTCGTGTAATAAGAGGCCACATATTGTACTGTATACTCAAGCACTGTACGCTGAGGAAGGTCTATTACGCAAGAAGCTGTTCTCAGCAGAAGCAACGGTACGTAATTGGGGCGGATGCGGGGTTTGGTGGAGGTCGAGCTCGAATCCGGTCCCCTGCTTCAAAGTGACACTCAGGAAGGACACACAACGGTCAGTGTGTCCCGGGGAGCCAAAGGCAATGCTTGTCATACAGTGAGTGCGGCGTGACAAGCTGCTATAAGGGCTGACTGATAAATTCTTGTGTCTTCTCAGCAGTTTGGTTCAGCACTTCAATAGGTGTACAGATTGTTAACTCCAAGGCCCTAAGGGGAGCAACATCTTAACAAGATGAGCTAGAGCTCCCCCTGCCTTTCTCTCTCTCTCTCTCTCTATCTCTCTCTCTCTCTCTCTCTCTAGCCATTTTCGTCTTCCCTGTGTGGCCCTGTCTACTCCGTTCAGCTCCAGGTTTAATCTAAAGCACATGCACACCAGAGAGACGGTGTAGCCACAGGCTTTTGCATTTGCAGAAAGCCCGACTTGATCAGTAATGCCCTGTTGTTTTAATTTGGCTGGTAGGGCGTATATCTCGTCAGAAGGGACCACAGTCCTGAAATCAAACACGTTATATAGCTCGAGGCCTGAATTTCATCACAAATCTCTCCACAACACAAACACACTCTCATAGGCCCCGACTGCATTCGCTTTCTCCGCTCTTGCCCGAACGCATTTAGTTTTGCAACATCGCCATCATGTCTGAATATTTTTTTATTTGCGCATGTGTGTGTGTTTGTGTGGGTGTGTTTGTGTTGTAATAACCTTCTGGCACCCAATACACCCTGTTGGTTTGTTCTGTCTGTGAGAACTAATCTATTAGATGACCCGGAGCTAGCAAAACGGCATGAAAACAAAATTGCATAGAAGTTTATGGAAAACAAGAAAACGTCATTTGAGTTTACTGCCATTCAAGGGTGCAGGAAGTGGGGGGTGTTGAGAACGCCGCCTTTGAGGATTTCTTCAATTGCGCTGGTTAAACTATGAGAATAATAATAATAATAATGATAAAATATAAAGATGCATGCGGGTACAGTAGCACGCACATACTTAAAATACTTAGAATTTCACCACCACCTATTTAAAATGCCTTTCCATATTCCACCCAGAATTATTTGAAATATGTTCACCGACTTTGTCTGTAGGTGAATAATTGATTAATGTACCTTGACATGTTTCTCAGAAAGAAAAGATCTGCTATTTCACAAATTACCATATCTACGTATATTCCCAATCTTGCTTACTACGCTGATTCTTACGACCCATCAGAACTTCATATAAGTGTGATATACCCCCCCCTAAAAAAAAAAAAAAATATTTATTTATTTATTTTTTTGGGGGGCCCAGTGAATGCACTCAAAAATGCAATTAAGTACAAGATTACATACATAAATATGAGACTATTCACTGAGTAATAGTATCCTCTTTGTCAAGTCTCTTTATTTTCCCACACAGAGGACATCAGAGGAGAGCGCATTTTAACAGGGGTCTTTTTTTTATGGCTAAAATGATTAACTACGCTTACATAAAGTAAGCTGTAAGTGCGGCAGATGAATGCTTTGTCAGCTTATAAAATAGCTTACATCCCGTGCGCGCATTACAACGTACTCTTCTCGATTTACCGTCGCGTGTCCGCATGAAGTTGTGCACACAATTAACCGGCAGCGTACAATGGAAAGAAACGACTGTGAAATAATAGGATGTGCTGAATGCAGTGTTATTTTATAAAACGTCGAGTAATGAAATCGGGAAAGTGATTAATGGGGTGCCGTGTTACAAAATATTGCCAATATACTGGATTAGACTAATTGGTTTCATTTCTTTTCATTCATGTGTCACTCAATCATTGTCTACTCCGCTTTATTCTGTATATAGGCCCGCGGTGGGGCATGGAGCCTATCCCAGGTGACTTAGGGCACGGGGTGCCAGTCACACACATATACTGTACTGTACACACGCTTTATCGCACACTACGGTCGATCTACCCAGAGTAAACCCACCATGCACATACAAACTCCATGTACACAAACCCCGAGGTGGGAATCGAACCTGAACCCTGTAGGCGCAAGGCAACAGTGCTAGCTTCACTGTGTTTTCTGCTTTTCCTGCGGCCCCTCACCCTTCCGAATGATGTTTTTTTTTTATGTAACAGCGGTGCAGTGTGGCAACCCTGGAAGTCCCAGTAATGGCAGAGTTTACCGACTGGATGGCACTACCTACTCCCACTCGGTTATCTACTCATGCATGGAAGGCTACCTGCTAAGTGGCTCCAGCGCACGCCAATGCCACGCCAACGGAACGTGGTCCGGCACCGCGCCCAACTGCACCAGTGAGTACGAATTTCAGATTAAGAGAGAAATGTTTGCGCCTGGTGTTTGACCGTACTTTCCTATGAAATGAAGAGCTTGATTCTGGTTCTGGGATGAAATTTTATCCCTAGTTCATAAGCATGAAATATTACAGCTGAGTCTTTATTGACCTATCGGAAGAGAATTTCACTTTTTCTGTCGTTGATTGATGGATAAAAGCTGTCCTGAAATTCCTTATGCCTTCGAGAGGAGTTCAAGACTCCGGCTTCATAAAATTTAAATATGGACGGCATCAAAGGAATAATTGGTGTTGCTGTGATGGGGAGAAATTGAATTAAAGTGATTCATGGATGTACGCCTAGGTCAGAGTGATAAACTATAACAGTAGGTAAGGTCAGCTGAGGTTAGATGAGTTCATAAGATATGAGGAAAGAGCCGAACATTCATGTGCACAGAAAGACTCAGATGAAAGAATTGATCACTTCCATCTTCCATAGCGAGGCTGCCGAGGATCCCGCTACTCTCTGTAGTCTCCAAGTCCGTGTCTCACTTCTTAGGCTGGAAGACGGCTTGATTAAATTCATGCCTTGAGGTTCCTTTTGAAATTCGTCCAGGTTGAATTTCCTTAAAAACTACGATGAAATATCGGTCCTAAGAAGACTTCATAAAGAAGTTTCGCCGGTGAAAATCATAAAAGCGAATGAATTAGTCTGTGCACGAGTTGTCTTCGTGATGAACGAGAGAAATAATGAAAAGCAGGCATTGAATTCCATCCAGCTTTTGAGAAGGAACTGATCATAAACCTAGCATCATCAGTCCTGATTGCATCCCTAAAACCACTGACGCCTTAACTCGCTACGTTACTCCTGGATAAAGTGGAGGCACCGCGAAGCAGTTCTGATTGATGCTGTTTTACACATTTACCCAGCAGGCCGCGGGCCGTGATGAATGGCTTTGTCTAAAGGAGGAGTCACATTAGCATTTTGTGTTGGCAATTTCTTATGATCAGCTGACATGTTTATGACTAACACTACTGATGGATCTTAAACCATAATTTTACAACTGTTTATTTATTTATTTATTTTTTTAAGAACACAAAATGTATGTGCTGTGGAATAAATAATGACCCCCCTCACCCCCCCCCCCCCCCCACTCCCGCCAACCAACCTCACCCCAACCTCACCCCAACCTCCACCAATAAATCAACAGTCAAATTTTACGCATGAGATTTTGTCAGCCATGTAAAAGTGCCAAGCGTGGAAATCATTTCCTTCCAGGCCCTCCAGAAGTGCCAGACTCGTTCTCCCCTTATTCTAGTTACCCCACCTTTCTTCTGATTATTTTTCAATTGGAGGCAACGGTAATTGTAGAAGATCTGCAGAATTGATTCTAAGTTAAACCTCAGGGATATGCATGAGAAAGTGCCTGCTCGCGGATATTGATTTCCGCACATAATAGTGAAATCTATCTTTTTTGAATAAAAGAGTCAGGGTTCCCAGCGTTATCTCCGTTGCCGCATAAAATGGGTTGTTTAAAATGATTTGTAAATGTGACTCCTCCAGCTTTGTTTCCATAGTTCAAGTCATGTTGTTTGCTGCGCCGGAGAGCTAGACGAAATTGCCATGAAATGCTTCCTATTACATCTCAGACCCCCTGTTTGAATAGAAGCAGCCCTGATCTTATAGTCTGTAATGAATTGCTACTCGTCCCAGGCAGATCCAAAGGTTTCTCACATGGGCTCTCGCGTTTGGCTGTTTTAACCATTTTAAAATCAATACTGATTACTGTAACCTTAATAGTTTGGCCTACTGACCGAGTTTTTTCCTCCGACAGTGATTAACTGCGGTGAACCTGGTGTGCCAGCCAATGGGGTAAGGTATGGTGAAGACTTCACCATTGGACAAAATGTCACCTTTGCATGCCAGCCTGGATACACCATGGAAGCAGAAGGCTTTTCGACTATCACCTGCACTGGGAACGGCACCTGGAGTGCCCCAGTGCCCTTCTGCAAAGGTAACCGCTGAATTAAACTGCAGACAAATATATATATATTTTTAGTAGAATATGTCATCCAAATGTCTGCAAACAGCATTCAGCATTGATTTATTGTTAGCTAACCTTTTTTTTTTTTTTTTTTTTGCTTATTTAAGTAGAGCAAAGCAGCGTTTTTTACATTTTTCTTCATGTTTGGGAAATGAAGCTCCAGCACATTAGATTAGCACTACAGGCGCTGCACATCTGGATAACACTGCCCTGAGCGCTAGCAGATGTTCCTCGTAGAGTGCGTATCGGTAGTGCTCTTTTGGTTGCTCTCTGATGGATGTGTTAACTGTGGCGTGTAAAAGGGAACCACTTTCAAAATGATCACTTCACTGTAGAAAATTACGCAAACGCTGAAATTTCCCAACACATTATTACTGAAATAAAACAGAAATGCTAGGAAGATAAATTTATATGTGCTACCTACCATACATGTTCCCTTCGTTAGGAATATGAGTTACCAGTCAATTCATTGCAGACCTCCGGCATTTGTTGTGAAAGAGGCAAAATGAATGCCGTCGTTACTGCATCGGGAAGCCGAAATTGAATTGACCGGGTCCGTTCTGCCAGCGATATAAAATTCCATGTGCAATTGGTCATTGACTTCCGAAAGTCTGCAAAAGGCGCTGGCCTTGAATGCCATTATGCTAAAGTTGTTATGGTATGCAAATGTCTTATTTATTCGGAAAAGCAGAGGCAGCCTCTTTCCTCTTAAATAGTAAACATTATGGCGTCTGATCATTTACAACGTGGCATGGTAGCAAATAGTGCGGAAATTGAACCCATTTAAATGATATAATTGATTCTTTTGGAGCCTTCGAAAACAGGCCACCATTAAAAAAACATTCTAAAGCTTTTCTATTAAACCGACCAGTAATACGACGAATATATAATATATACATGCATCATTATTATCTTGCATTTCATAGTGGCACAAACAAACAGTGATAAGTCTGATAATGATTTTAGTATAACTTCAGGATAACTCCAGTGTTAACCAGCATTAAACTAACTACTACTAACTCACTGTTTTATTTAATACTCACTCAAATGATTTTGGTCACGTACTGTATAGCTTTTACATAGTATTGATATTATGGAATTGTTACTACAATAAAATAAGTTTGTAAACAAGAATAATTTAGACCAACTTACTTATATAACTTGAGTGGAAATTCTATACTTAATTTAAATATGTTGATGCAGGAATCTTTTTTTATGTTGATTATCCCCTTATTATACTTATAAAGTCTTGGGAAGACAAATCTGAAGAAATCAGGGGTGGCTCAAGACTTTTGCAAAGTTTTATATTTCATTAGTTCATATACCCAAAATGCAGTTTTCAAAGTGTCCCAGAATCCATAGGAAACAGCAAATATGATCAAACAGTTAAAAAATAATATATTTGTAAATTCCAAACTAAACTTTAATGGAAAAAGATCTACAGTAGGAATTAAATTCCCATCCTCAGTTTGTGGTGTTACTGAGTTTTAATTGTTCACAAATATGCATTAGCATATGGTGGCCGAAAAAGTGAAACAAAACCGAAAACAAAATAACAAATCCAAAAACAGAAACAAAATTATAAATTGAAAAATAAGTTTACCTACTTAAAAACGAAATAAATAAAAACTGAGAGCAAAATAACAAAGTCAAAAACAAAATAACAAATCTGAAAACTAAATAATAAAACCGGAAACTACATTTATTCAATTCAATTAAATTTTATTTATATAGCACTTTTAACAATGGTCATTGTCTCAAAGCAGCTTCACAAAAATTAAAGAAATTTAACAACAAAAAAAAACAATAATAATAATAATAATAATAATAATAATAATAAAGAAATTAATTAATTAATTAATTAATTAAAATAATAATAATAATAATAATAATAATAATAATAATAATATAACAAAATAACAAAACCGGAAACAAAAATGACAAATCCAAAAACAGAAACAAAATTATAAATTGAAAACAAAATAACAAATATAAAAAAACTAAATAACAAATCCTAAAACAAAATAACAAAAATGGAAACAAAATAAAGTTAAAAAATAAATAACAAACCTGAAAATATAATAATGAAACTGAAAACAAAATAACCTATTTAAAAACAAAATAAAAAAAAACTGAAAACAAAATAACAAAGTCAAAAACAAAATAACAAAACCGGAAACAAAATAACAAAAACAACAAAACACTTTTTTGCACTTCTCAGCCACCGTACAGTATCACGGTCTTACAGTATCAATTCACCTGTACTGATCCTGTCCATTCCTGAAAATATCCATTCTAGTGTTCCTGTGAATGGTTCCACTTATGATCAACACTTAACCATGAGTTTATGGTCTTGGTAACCATCATGGTATGACTTTTACTCAGTTTCAATAAAGCCATTCATCAAAGTTTTATTGAATTAACTCGTTCTCTAAAGTACAGTATTTAAAGTATTGCATCTACTGATCTGATTGTAAGGTTCATAGAGTTCAACGTCACAAAAATAACATTCTTACAGTATGTTGGATTTCTTGTCTTGTATCTACTGTAGACAGCCATCCCTTCTTCTTTTGTTGGTTTTGTTGTCATTTTGAATTAATGTTAATTAGTTTATTATGCATTTTATTGCAATTTCTCAGTATTTATGGTATGTAAAAAAAACATTTTATTATTCCATCATATTCAATATTGCATCAATTTCTGTGTTTAAAATAAAATGAAATGATCTTTGAAAAAAACAAACAGCATAAAAAATATAACCTGAGAAAGGCACCTACTGGCAAAAGTAATTCAGTAATTCATAAGTGGATCTGTACACTGTATTATTTACAAGGAGATGAGAGTAAAGATAATTTGTGACTACAAGGTTATTTCTTATTGTGCTTGTATGCTCGGTGTAGATAGAATGAGATGTCACTATCAAGAGCTGTCTCGGTGGCTGTCCTGTTTTTCTGTATATTTCTCATTCAGCATATCTCTCTCTCTCTCTCTCTCTCTCTCTCTCTCTCTCTCTCTCTCGCTCGCTGTTTGTACAAGCGAGATCGCGAGACAGCATGCATTAAGTATTCATTAGCTTAGAAGCTGGTCAAGTCCCGATGGATGTACATCAGACCGTATCCAAGACTAGTTCCGAATATTAATACAGTCATTTAGAATTTATTACACATTCATAGACTCCGCATGTCAGCCATAAATATTTGCTCATTGTTTTTGTGATTTTGTATTAGTAATTGAGACGAGACGGAGCCTCTCCTATACTGTATAATGCCGTTTCAATGAATTCGGTGTACAGGAATCAGGCTGTGGCACGACCTCGAATTACGACAGGCTTTATCCCAAATCCATCAAACAGACCCGTGTCTCACCTTCAATCACTACGTTCCTCACAGCCCGGCAACCTTATGCCTCTGTAATAAGCTCTGATCCCACATAGGCTGCTCATCAGTAAACCTACCTTATTCTCGATTCTGTCGCTTTACGATGCTGTTTTTTTGTTCCGCCCAATGTGAATGAAATACAGGCCTGTGTGTATGTGTGTGTGTGTGTGTGTGTGCGTGTGTGTGTTTCGGTGGGATGGCATCATGCCGTCTGAGGGAACATGAGTCATCCTGGACCTGAGCTACAAAGCGTGAACTTCCTTTCTTTGTGTAAAGATTCACTCCTGCCTCCACACACACACACACACACATTCTCTCTACAGCGAGTCCGCGGTGCTCGGGTTCGTTTAGGGAAGCACTAGGATGCAGTGCGCGGGGACTGATAAGTGTACGAGGCAGCTTAGTGTGCTGCTCTGTGTAGGTAGATGAAAAACGCTGTCCATTAAAGTCATTTACATAGAAATTACCAGGCGTTAATTCATTAACATGCAACGCTACAAATATAGAGAGAGTGCTTTACAGTATGGCTTTATTTAGAATAAAACCAGGTTCCTTTTTATTTATTTATATATATTTTTTCCAAACCTGTTACTGAATACCAATTATGGCATTTCTTCAGGAGGAATGTAAGCTTCTTCTCGGCCCACACACGCTGAGATTAAAAGCATTTTGCCCTTTTGGTTGTGAACAGGGCTTTCTTTGCTTTACATCGCATGTTTTGACTCTGTCCTTCTCTCTCTCTCTCTCTTTTTTTCTCACTCTCTAGCCGTGACGTGCACTGCCCCACCCCTCATCTCTAACGGACTATTAGAGGGCAACGACTTTGAATGGGGCACAAGTGTGAGCTACAGCTGCTCTCCTGGCTATGAACTTTCCTTCCCTGCCATCCTCACCTGTGTGGGCAATGGCACCTGGAGCGGAGAGGTGCCTCAGTGCCTGCGTAAGTACTGACACATTAGGGTGAAATTCCAGTTTTGGTCCGTTTCTCTTGTCGAGGCTGGAAATGGTAAAAGACCTCGATAACCAGAGACTGGTGCACATATTCAATTTTCATTGCAATTAAATTTTATTTACATAGTGCTTTTAACGATGGACATTGTCTCAAAACAGCAGGAGCAGGGTTAGGGTTAGGGTCAGGAGCAGCATGTGTAGCTCCAACCATCATAAAGCTTCTCTGGACGCCTCAGGAACCTTACAGGGTCGGCCTTTGTCTACTGAAGCTGGCACAATCTCCCGATCTGCCTCGGGATGGGTAGAGAAATACTACATACAGAACATAGAACAATAAAGTACAACAATAAAGAGGATGCACATAACCTAAATATTACACTTGAGTTACGAAGCAAAAGTACAACTGTTTTCCTGTTTACCTCTTAACCTCGGAAGAGCATTTTATCATTTTTCCTCTATAGTTGGGAATAAGTATAAAATCTAAGCATTGTCTTCAAACAGGAAACTGAGTTTGACACCCTTTTGTGTTTCTACTAATTAGTGTGTTGCGCTTATTCTACCATTAGATGATGCTACATATGATGTGTCTACTAATGAGGACAACAGGTCTAGGTTAGACAGAATGTAGTATAAGGTCCCAAAAGTAATGTCTCCCTATGACATTTGACAGTTTGAACTTTTGCATTAATGACACAGCTAACGTTATAATCACATTAGGGTTGCATTGTAACCACAGTTCACAGCCACAATCCTGCCTGTAATTGTTCCATCACAGACAGGGCTCCATCCACTGACCCCAACAGAACCGAGCGTCACAACAGATCTTGATCAACAGGCATCTAAGCGAACGGCCTCCAGAGATCAGCTTGCCGTATGACTCCTATTAGTTTTGGTAGATGGCAGAATGGGGTGACAAATAAGACAAGAGCCGACTTTGAAGGGTTATGAATGTCCCTGCTGAGCCGTAGGGATGATATGATAACAAGTGTCGGTTTCAGAACTTGAAAGAAAAAAAATGTAAAAGAGACTTGTTTGTGAATGAGGAGGTTTGTGAAAATGGGGGGAAAAGTTTTCCGACGCAAGTTCCACTGCAGATTTAGTTGCTGCTAAATCTGTTCCACTTTTAAAGTGTCGCATCGTGTGGCATTATGATGCAACAGTACACTCGTCATGTTCAGCTTTTGGGATGTGTGAATACAGGATAAAGCGGTATAGAAGATCAGTGAGTGAGTGAGAGAACCAATCATGTAAAAAACAATAATAACAACATTGAGATGGATCAAACGTTTTGGAGGAGCAGTTGGGATTGGTTACCATTTTTGCTTTTGGCGTTCAGGGTTTTTTGCTGCTCCAGGGTCCGGGTTCGATTCCAGCATGGAGTTTTTATGTTCTCCCTATGCTGCGTGGGTTTCCTCTGGGTACTCTGGTTTCCTCCCACAGTTCAAAGACATGCAGATTAGGCTAATTGGCGTTCCCAAATTGCCCATAGTGTGTAAATGAATAGGTGAGTGTGTGTGTGTAAGTGTGTGTGCCCTGCGATGGATTGGCACCCTGTCCAGGATGAACCACGCCTTCTACCCTTAGGCTCCAGGCCCCCCGCAACCCTAAATACAGGATAAAGCGGTCTAGACATTGAGTGAGTGAGTTTTCAGGGATTTTTTTCCCTACTATCCAAGTTTCATCCATCAATTCAGCCCATCCCATCTGCCACCCACCAGATGGCTCTCCCCATCTAGGATTTTACCTGCTAGGATAAAACCAGGGAGGATGAAGATTAGGACATGAATCCTTTGATCCACATCCACATTCTTTTGAACATTTGTGTAAAAGACCAATCGAGAGCTATCCGCCCACTTCCACATGCATGAGTTCACATGCTCTTGATTGCCTGTAGTTAATATCGGAGAGAGAGTATACCACCCTTCCCACTCTGAGACTCCCAAGTCATGGATGGCTGTGATGTCATCAGGATTCGAACTCGCGATATCCCGACAATAGGGCTGATGATTTTCTGCCATGCGACTCGAGGAGGCATTAAAGGAGCAGCTGGGATTGGTCCGAAATTTAAATACGATTAAAAGTTTTGAGTCGGTTGGTTTTCTCGTCTTTTCTCGATAAAGAGAAACAAGTCAGTTCTTGTTATTCAGATGTGCTGGATAGAAATTGGGGTGAAAAGCACAGGAGGATTCCATTAATTCCATTATTTGATGTCTAAAACATTTTAGTAAGACATCCCAGTATTAGCTTAAGGCAGTGGTGTGCAAAGTGGTCAGGCGTTTCATGCTGTTCTAAATCTGGTATATCAGTAAAGAAAGGCAAGGGGTCAGCGCGAAACTGGGGTACTGCGCACACATAATTAAGGCCATCCTATATATTTGTCCCGTAGTGCTCAGGCCTTACTTTCTTCTTCAAATGACCAGAGTTAGGTGCACAAGCATGTCGTTGTAGTCATTCTGTGCACTGATTTTTTTTTTGTCCTCTATCATTCCTTCTCTTCTTATTGTGTATCTTGGCAGCACATTTATAATTTATTAAGAAAAGTCAAGTATACAGTGCTGGGTCCTAGCCCTCCATACTGCACATTCATAATGAATCAGCCTGCCGGTGAATTAACCTCCAACCTTATTGTTTTTTTAACCCCAGAGATGTGTTTCTTGCTTGACAGAGACTGTCTGTAATGTTCACCCTGAGACACTTCAGAACCCTGACTCAACCCTTCCACCCTCCTTGATATGTGGATATAAATGAAAAATATATGAAAAATGCCTAGTTCTCTTATGGGCAAGGACGCTGTTTCATTATTTTTGTCTTTTATACCGTGGACGGAATCCTATTTAACAGCCAAATCCAAAAAAAGATCCAGGATCCAACATGGTGTCCAAATACCAAACCCCTGGCTTGGCCTACTGCAGTTTTCTTGTTTTCTTGTAGTTTGAAACATTGGTGCACTTAAGAGCAGGAAATCTCAATCTACTGTACTGTACTCATCACAGCAAAGTTCTGCGGGGATCCAGGAATTCCAGCCCATGGCTTCAGAGAAGGCCGCAGCTTCATCTACCAGTCGGAGGTGTCGTTCAGCTGCAGCGCCCCCTATATCCCAGTGGGCAGTACAACACGCATCTGCCAGGCTGATGGCACCTGGAGCGGCTTCCAGCCTCGTTGCATAGGTACTATCTCTCTCTCTCTTTTTCTCTTTCTCTGATACACACATGGCAAAAATGAGACCAGTATGCAGCGATAACAAACAGTTTGATATATGGTATTGCACTTGTTATATCTTACCATTTAATTATTTGTTCAACCGCTCATCAGTGTCTATTGAAAGCGATACAGGTCGCCGATGTTACATGTGCTTTTAGTGGATACCTGCGTGCCTTATTATAAATCAAGGCAGACATCACAGTTAGATATTTTTCATTTCAAAAGCAAGTTTAAAACAACCTGATCTAATGAGGAATATCAGTAAGCAAGGTTGATGTGGGTGGATTTTGTTCAGTTAACTGTTTGGATTACACTTTATGTGTGAAACAACAACAACATTTCATGGCTTGATTTCTCTCTGCTGTATTTTTGCCTGTAATGGGGATGCGTAATACAGCGGGGTAAAAATTCTAAGCAGATAAGTGAAAATGCATGCAATACAATAGATTTAACTACAAACTATATTATTGACAACAACTTTGATGAAAAGGAGATCATCTGAAATGTTCACACGGATACACAGTATTTGTTGTGTCAGATTGTTGCTTTAATTAGTGTGTACTTTGCTCGAACCGACATGTATACCACAAGTTTGTTTGATTTCATTCATTTTAGATCAAAACCATCGAAATGTGTCATCTGAACAGGCTTGAGGGAAATCTGCCTTCTGTTTTATTTAAACCCCACAGAATTTTTGTACGACAAGATATCTGGTACAACGATCTTTAGTCCTACTGTATAGTCTGTCCAAGTCTCATCTCCACATCTGTACAGTCCGCTCAAATCCTGAGGATTCCAAAGCTTCATGATGCTAACATCACCATGTGTTTTTCATCTCATAGATCGCTGCCAAGCCAAGCCACGCCTCTGGTGGAATTTAGGTGTAACTGCAGTATAAGAAACCTGCATTCTGGATGTTTAAAGTTTCTTTTCTGGACTTGAAGACATTAATGACATATGGTACAATACAGTGCCTTGCAAAAGTATTCACACCCCTTGAACTTTTTTGCACATTTTGTCACAACCACAAATGTAATGTAAATGTCTTGTATTAGGATTTTATATGATTGACCGATTCAGCGATAGGCTGAATACGAATGCACATCACTCTTTTCAGATTTTTTTTTTGTAAAAAAAAAAAAAGTTTAAGAAGCATTTATCATTTTCCTTCCACTTCACAATTATGTGTCACTTTAGCTGTTGGTCTATGACATAAAATATCAATGAAATACATTTACGTTTGGGGTTGTAACATGACAAAATGTGGCAGAGTTCAAAGGGAATGAATAACTTTGCAAGGCACAGTACCATACATCATATTGATGAAAAATCCAGCATCAAGGGAGTAAGAAGTGAAATGTTCACACCGTTGGATTTTTTTTTTTCTCCTCCTCCTATTAAATGCCAATATAAATTACAGCAAATTAGCACCATGACTGCTGATAATATGTCACATAAATGACAAGCTAAACATGTTTCATTTCTTTCGACGTGTTCTTTTAATTTTCTTTAGATGGTCCTTTAATGCTAACCATCAACATCAGTCTTCACACCGTAAACACAAGAACATTACCGTTTCAGGTCACGGAGTGTCTGGCGATAAACGCTGCCCACCTCACTGGCAGACCAGGTTACTGCAATTCCACCATCCAAGCTGTGATTGTGTACTTGTTTCAGGAAAAAAAAAAAAAAAAAAGAAATAACACTATTATGGAAAATTGTAATGGTATGTTTCTAAATTTGGTTCCAAATAGGACCCTTTTGATTATTTACTGCAAAATATATGTCCTTATCACCATTATCCAGACGGGCAGAGAGCGCTGCATCAGCCTCGTGGTTTACACCATGACCGTCCGTCTGTGCTGTTTGTGTTGATAGTCGAGCTCCACTCAATGAACTCCATCAGAACAGGAAGCCGGTGCTGTGCTCTACTGACTCTTTGCTCTCTCAGACCTGTCCAAGTCATTTCAGGCAGCCAGCTGTAAAGAAGCTGTGGACCTCACTCAGCGCAGGGATGAAGGGCAACCATTCGTGTGTTTGTCAGACTGAATACTTTTGATACATCACACACACACATACAGCTCGGAGAGCGTGAGCTAATTTTTTCGATTTTAAAAGTGCCTAGAGTTCTCTGGATAGGTGTGACATTTTTTCGTCTGCTTTATCCTTGAGCTTTGATTACACCGCGCACGAGGCTCAGCTGGATACTGCTTCAACAACCATGAAGCTGAATTATGCTATACTTGACTCGGTAAACAAAAACATTGCTTGGAATATAAAATCAATTGCCTCTTGTCTGCAGCAATTTAGGATTTTACTCAATGGAACAAATTGTAGCAATTACTGACACTTAAAACATTTGCACAAATAACCGCTTATTGCTTTTCATTTCAACCTTTTTCGCTTAAGTACTTTATGCTAATCAGAGGGAAAGTAGGTGCGGAAGCTGATTCAAGCCTTCTCAGAACTAATTCACACTTTAACATGGAGTGTTTCTTCTCAAACACCGCACGCCAGTGAGTCCGAATTAGTCCCTCGTGAGTTTTTTTTTTTTTTTTTTTTTTTTTTTACTTACTTACTTACTTACATGAGGTCATGAATTTTGTAAAGTTTTTGTCACTTTTTTTTTATGAAACAAGTTTAAGAATGAGTGCGACAATATTTCGAGACGGCGACTCCCCCCTCCACCCCCCCACCCCCCCCCCCACCTCCCAAACCCAAAAATAAATACATAATTAAAATTAAAAATCAATGCTCCCCTACTGCCACAGCAGGCCGAGTCCAGCGCTGCCCCAAAGAGCCTCCATGCTTTATTGATCAGGTTATTGTTGAGAAGAACAATACGGTTCCTTTTAGTGGCCTTAGACGGAGCGAGCAGTTGGGAACAAGTTTAGATATGAAATGTGGAGCCGTAGCTGGAAGAAGTAAAAATAAATAAATAATTAATTAATTAATAAAAAAATAAAAAAAACATTTAAAAACTTCAGCGCTGCAGGAGCTGACAGACTCGCCCCTCCGCAATCACAAATGTAGGATATGAAAATACATACAAAGTAGGGGGGTCTCTAATGAATTATTTAACCTTTTAAGCAGATATGACTCATATTTTCAAACAGAATGTTTCATTTGCAAGATTATTAGCTGGGAAATCAATTTCCTCTGTTGAATTTTTGGACGCCAAGTTAACTGTTTAATACATAACGAATACTTTGTCGATTCCACTATTACAAAACCGTTATAATGATAATAATAATAGGTATTATGCAGGTATTTAAAAGTAACTTAATAAATAGTACCATCAGTTCTCCCACTTTGCTAGTAGGCTAGGTTCAGAGCAAAAGATCAGGGGTTATAAGGCATTCCTGGAGCAGACTGGGTTTACAGCCTTGCTCGAGGCCCGACGGACCTGCGGCTCCAACCGCTGACCTTATGATCAGTAATTAAGAGCCTTAACACACTGAGCCGCCACCACCACTTACAAGGAAATACTCAGATTTACTTGTGTTAAAAACGTGCAATGTTCGCCTCCGAGTGGCGCAGTGGTAAAGTGCTCGCCCTATCATCCGGAGATCGCTGGTTCGGTTCCCGGGTGTTGCTGTAACCTCTCACAGCCGGAGGTCTAGAGGGAGCTGATTAGCCGAGCTCTCTCAGAGGGGATGAACGAGAGGTATTTAGTGCTCCCACATTAATCACGACTCTACAGCCAATCAGGGGCGTCTGCGAGCTCACGCAAGCGGAAGGAGCGGATAGCGCTGTCCGCCCCCAATGGTGCGTGAGCGAGCAGTTAAAAAAAATGCGGTCGGCTGGCGTCACGTGGTTCGGAGGAAACGCGTTATAGTCTTCGGCCCTCCCGACTGAGTGATAGTAGGAGCCTTAATGTGGGAGCCCCCTAGTGACAGGGAGGAATTGGACACGACTAAATTAGGGAGAAAATCGGGAATAAATAAAATAAATAAAATAAAAATAAAAGCGTGCAATGTTAGAATAACATAATGCATGAGTAAATGGTTAGAGGAACCGGATTATGCAGTTATATACTGTAATTTGAATTTGAATTTAATATTGCAAACATTTCATGTAACTTAACATAATATCGCTAACATTTAACAAATTTACAATTAAAATTGCCTGCGATAGCTGGATAATATGGGCTGTGGCAACCCTACCAATGGCAGGGCTCGATAACGGATCATGAAAAACGGATTATGAAAAGTCATGAGGGTCAAACTTGGCCATATGATTAATTTGCATTAAAAAAATAGTAATGCGTTAACATTGCAGCATTTGGCAGACACCCTTTATCCAAAGTAACTTACATGTTTATCTCATTACACATCTGAGCAGTTGAGGGTTAAGGGCCTTGCTCAAGGGCCCTGCAGTGGCAATTTGGTAGTGGTGGTAGGTTTTGAACCTGGGACCTTCCTACCCCAACTCTGTTAAACATTTCTAGATTCATTACATGTGTAGATTTATTACAAACACTGGTGGCCTCCGAGTGGCGCAGTGGTAAAGTGCTCGCCCTATCATCCGGGGGTCACTGGTTCTGTTCACGGAGGTCTAGAGATAGCTGATTGGCCGAGCTCTCTCAGAGGGGAGGGATTCGGAGGAAACACGTGACAGTCTTCAGCCCTATCAACTGAGTGGTAGTAGTAGCCTTGATGTGGGAGCCCCCTAGTGACGGGGAGGAATTGGACACGACTAAATTAGGGAGAAAATCAGAGAAAAAATCCCAAAAAAGAATAATAAAAAAAAGAATTATAACAATAGTCAAATGGGCTAACATTAATTTATATTCTAACGTTACTTTGCATTTGCTAACAGTACTTTTCTACACGTCATCCCATGTCAACCCCTATATTTCTGGTGGTAAGTTAAACTACAATGATTCCAGCTACGTAGCTGGTTGGTGAAGCATAGCAAATACCTGAGACATGCAGTTCCTCGAATTACCACTAGGAGCTGTCACTCAAATAGGACACGCGCTGTATTATTATGCATCATTGTATGGCTCAATATAAACATGAATGGGGTTAAATAAAAATTCACCTTGTACAGTTGTCATTATTTGGAAATATAGCTATGAAGACAAAAACTGTTTTTTAGGCCATGCTGGCTCTACAGGGATTGACTCACTTTTTCAAGACTTCTAGTGGTCATTCAAGGAACTGCATGTCTCTTCGACATTGGACTAATTTTATCAAATACTCTAATTGACGTCCTCTCACTTTGTGTATATGCTGAATACACATACATGCATGAATGATGGACGTTTCTTAAAATATCATAATTAATGGCGTTACAGGCAGAGATGATTTCCTCCTTTAGTTCAAAAACTGTAGTTGTTCAGGGCCTATTCCAATAGACTACTGACTTCAGATCAGCTAAAAGGAAAATGTTGTAGATTCATTTCTATTCCATCTGTATCTGTTGCTATCTTGAGACTAAAATAATAATAATAATGTAAAATTTCAAAACAGATTCAGACTTTTGGTCCACTCTGTATATGCCGTGTATATATATATATATATATATATATATATATATATATATATAAAATGTGGCAGTGTCTTATTAGTATTAGCAGTGTGATTCAGTCTCATGAACGTGTAATGGCTAAGGGCATTTTCATCAGCCATATTTCATGATGCATAATTAACAAAGGCTCTTCCTGTTCCCTCAAGAACGACAATTATCTAATTATAACTCACTTGCTTATATTCCCCTAAAGATGACGTTCTCGTGACAACGATAAATGCATCGATAATTGTTTTTATTGAGTAAGTAATTGAATAATCGATCCGAGCGTCACTGAAGAGAGCTGAACGGCCAACAAGGGTCTGATTTAGAAGTTAAGCTAAATATTTGGTTATAGCCTCGAGTGGCTTGCAATAATAGACTATGTGGCCACACAGAGCATCTAATTAGTCATATACCTAATCATGATCGCGCTTCGTCAGGTCTCCAGGGAGCTGCGGAGCGCTCCGTAGTGTCCTATACTGTATTAACCTCTTGTTACATGATGATGTCATTTCAAACAAGGAAAGGATGAGATGTTTTTTGTTTAATGTTCTTGAAAAAAAAATTCTAATAGATGATGGCACACGTGCACAACTCTGAAAACTAGAGCACAGACTGGACAGACTGGATGCTCATACTGTCACCTTTTCTCATCACTCTGCTGTTAAACTGACAGATTTCTCTCTCATGCTATCAGGAAAAGTATGAGAAGTAGGTCACCGTGTGTGAGTGTGAAATAATTCGTGTGGCTGGCATGCACATACCGCCTTTCTACATAGATCTTTACCAACACTCTCTCCTTGCCGCAGTCAAAGCCAGTGTTGCTGCCTCCCTTTGCGTGCATATCACACGTCTGATTTTGTAATAGGAAAGAGGGTTTTTTTTTTTTTCTTCTCTTTTTTTTTTTTTTTTTTGCTCGAAGGTATAAGCAGTCCCATTGCGTAAGGTTTCCACGCTGTCCTGGCATTTGCACGCCTGCATTAAATCTTTGGTTTCTGCGTTAGCTCGTGGATGTGATCCACATCCCAATTACTGAGCAGCGCAGCTGGCTCTGAGACCCCCCCACCACTGCAGCAACATTGCCCCCTGCTGGGTCTCCCCTCGCTATCCAAAGAAAAAGAAAAAAATCACAGTTCCTGCAGCACACACTTAAACACCGTCTCCATAACCATCACACTAAGCCAGACCCTAGCAATGTAGGAAAAACACCAGGGAGGTAGCAGTGCTGCATGCTTATGAGGACCATCTCTCGTTATGCAGCAATGATATTTCTATTCTATCTCGAGCTCAAAGGGAGGGGAAGTGACTTATGGAATCTTGATTTCTTCCTCTCTTTCATTCTCTCTCTCTCCCTCTCTAAGTTTTCCCATTCTCATAGTCTCTCTCTCCTTATTCCTCTTTCTGTCTTATGTTATTTGTTCCCAGAACCAACCCGTACCACCTGTGAGAATCCAGGGACACCTCGCTACGGATCCATGAACAGGACCTTTGGCTTCAAGGTACAAAAAAAAAAAAAATAATAATAATAAAAAATCTGCAGCATTGAAATGACTCCTGCGGATCCGCTTGCACTCACTGAAAGTGAATTCTTCAGCCTTGATCGGTTTTCTATGCATGAGGCCTGTTTGACCATGATTGCGGCGATTTATTTGCACCCGATCTACTTTTAGGCTTTGTTACATGACCCGGAGTCAGATGGCTTTGTGTGCGCATGTGCTTGGTGGCCGGGTGTCCTACAGTGCAAGCACAGCAGGACACACACAAGCCTTACTTCATTTCATGTCCTTAATGAGCAGAGGAATGGATTTGCTGGGGAAATGTTTGTGTTTACTAATAAAGTGGGCAATTATGAAGTAGAATTGAAAATAAATAAATAAATAAACAAACAAAAATTAGACGATCTACGATAGATGCTCATGAATAAGACAAACGCAGGAACGTCTGAACAAAAATCGGAGAGCTCGTCTAAGCAACAGGACTTTCAAGGACTGCCCATACTTTCAGTTCAAATGCAAATGAGCATAGACTAAGAATAACACTGTGTGGCAATCAAAGGATAGAAATAAAGAAAAGATTTAACTGAAACAAACTGAAAAAAAATACATATTCGTTATACAAATGAGTGGAAACGAGAGAGAGACTGTACTGTATATAAAGGCAAGAATTTTTTTTTTCGTCCCAAGGATGCGCCAACATTAAGAATTCAACCCCTTAATGTAATGCAGAGGCCAAGGCATGGTGAAGCTTGAGAGGACGGCGAAATATCAGGCTTTCCTGCCTCATAAATCATCTCACTGGATCTACTGGCGTCCTCTCACTAGACGGCGCGTAATGATATTGGAGTGCAGGAGATATTGTACCTTTCAGATAAGCAGCATTGCCTATGGCACATCAGCCAGGTTCATCGCCAGGAAGAACGCGTTAATCAATTAATGTGCTGAGCCCATGTGTCACTCTGACACGTGTTAATATTTCACTCACCCGACTCTGTCAGTCTGGTTAATGTCAGAGCTGCGGTACAGTATGCGCTCCACGAGCGGAACGGGAAGCACCAACAGAAACGATCGCATCGGGTAAATGGAGCCCGTGGACAAGACAGGAACCCGGGTGCCCGAGACAATGCCGATTCTGCGTCCTGTTAGAATTTTATTTGTGGTTTTATTAAGTAGGTTTATCATCCTAAAAAAAATAAATAAATAACAAAGTATGTCATGCTGAATCAAATGTGTATGTTCTTAAACATAAGGTTCTACATAGTATATTGATGCTCGAATTATAGCACATTATATATTCTTCTATAATTATACATTCTTTTGAATCTGACCAAACTGAGTGAGCTAACAGTCGATAAATACGTAATAATAAATGATAATAAATGAAAGACAACTTTTGCAGAATCTTGAACATGCAACACAATGACCTGACGCACAAACTGCATGATAACCTTCAAGACTACTGTAGCTGTTACATCAAGAAATACTCATTCTAATCAATTCCATTCAAATGTATTTGCATAGCACTTTTAACAACAGTCATTGTCACAAAGCAGCTTTACAGAATCAATAATCTAAATTATTACATTGATCCAGACTGATGAGCAAGCCAAGCTAAGAGGCGAAGGTGGCAAGGAAAAACTTCCTGAGATGGCAATAGCAAGAAACCTTGAGAGGAACCAGACTCAACATGGGACCCATCCTCATTTGGGTGATGTTCCATTCATCCATCCCTCTATCCATCTAGGAACCTCTGTTGTCCAACTAGGGACCATGGAAGCCAATGGTGGCCAGTGTATTTATTTGGTGGTAGGACCTCCAGTCAACATTCACACACACATTCATATACACACTACGGGCGATTTGGGAACGCCAATCAGCCTAATCTGCATGTCTTTGGATGGTGGGAGGAAACCGGAGTACTCGGAGGAAAACCCGCCAAGCACGAGGAGAACATGCGAACTCCATGCACACAAACCCTGAGGTGGGAATTGAGGTTCAAGATGACAGTGCTGACCACTAAGTCACCATGCTGTGTGTAAGGCGGCTGGAAGTTCAATAATATGGATTCAAATAAAAATAATAAGGAGAGAGGATCAGAGGGGAGGTCTTAGCCAAAATGTTTGCTGGTACATTAATCTTAACCATGATGTGCTAGCCTATAGTAAAAGCTTAAGAAGATAAAGACGGTGTCTACAAACTCCCCCAGTATTCCAATGAAACCATTCTGATTGGCTAGACCGTACGTGTGCAACAAAATACTGACCAATCACAGTTCACGCTCTCTATTGCGGAAGTGTCCCGAATGCAGGTAGGTTAAAAAAAATTTTAAAAAACAGCAAAATCTACAGGCCTATATTGATTACATATCCAAGATTCAAAGAACTTCATTAATCCCAGAAGGAAATTGCTTATTCTTGGTTACAGTTGCTCACAGTAATTATCGAGTAGAAAGACAAAGTAATAAATAACTACAAAAAAAAATGTATTAAGTCCTAAAACTTTAGAATATTATAAATGAATACAGTAATAAAACAGTAAGTACCATATTGCATATTGCATAGAGTCCTAAAACCGTAGCATATTGCACACTAAACTTTGGAATACCTTAATTGAATACACTAATTATTCTATATTATAATGTAATATAATAGCTAAAACGTTTTAGCCTAGTAAATAAGGTTTCCTGGCAATTAAACAAGGGTCTTGACAAATACACTGTTGTGTTCTTTGATCATGTTGGGCCTACTAATGAATTTATCATTTATCCTACAGTACTGGAGCTGAAAACATCTTTGTATTATTGTGTTCCTGCAGTAGATTCAATACGAAGTTGATAACAAGAACAAACCTACTGATCTAAAGAAATAGGATGGCAGGTGGAGACATGGTCGAAAAAAATTACAGCCATTAAAGCACTTCCCTCTATATCTCTAAAAGGCTGTCAAAGATTGAGATACAGTACTGTATATACCCAAGAATTACAAAATAAGGCTGAAGCCTCCCGCAGCCGGAGGCCTAGAGAGAGCTGATTGGCCGAGTTCGCTCAGCGGGGTGGGATGACCGCTCTCACATCAATCACAGCTATATAGCCAATCATGGGCGTCTTTGAGCTCACACAAGCGGAAGGTGCGGATAGCGCTGCCCTCCGAGTGTGTTAGTAGTGCGAAGAAAGATGCCGCCAGCTGGCGTCACATGGTTCGGGGGAAAGCAGCCTTGATGTGGGAGCCCCCTAGTGACGGGTGGGAATTGGATAAAACCGGGGAGGAAAGAAAAAGAATTACAAAATCGATAAATATTCCAAGTGCTTCTTTCAAAGCATCTTTTCAAGGGGTGTTTTTAAATGACTTCTGCTCACTTGAGTGTGTACGGTGTTGCTTTCATGCTGCAGGTTGGAAGCATGGTGGCCTTCCAGTGCCAGCCTGGACACTTGCTTCAGGGCTCCACCACTCGTCTGTGCCAGGCTGATCTCACCTGGAGCGGCACCCAGCCAGAATGCATCCGTACGTTCCCGCCCCCCACCCCCCCCCCCCCACCCCCAACACCCACCACCACCACCCCTCCCCACCCGGTTAACATTTGTACTCGACTTGTGAATATGTTTTAAAATGACTGCATGTAAGTATGTTGCAAGGACATTTTTTTGACTATTAAAAAATTAATATTAAGTGTTTCACAAACTCTGAAGAAAGTGTCTCAGCAGGTTTAGGTATTATTTGTGTTCTGTGATTGTGAGCTCCTGTTTCTCCAGCAGCAGGGTTTACATAAGAGTTAGTCATTTATCCTCCGTTAAAAAAAAAAAAAAAGAAAGGAAAAAAAAGGGGCTTGGCTTCTGCAGAGTAAAAAAGCATCATTATATTTTGCTCCATGGTACTCACAGAAGCAGCAACAGGAAACTGAGTTGAAAAATGTTCTGCGTTTTGAGATGACAGTGGGTGTCCTGGGTTATGTGCGGTTATGTAAGAAATCTGTCCTTTAAACCCAGGCTTTCAGGATAATACAGTCCTTACTCCGGACGTAAAAATTGAATTTAAATGGCATATTGCTTATTAAGCCGGAGCGATAAAATGGAACAGAAGTAAAGAACGTTATCTGCTTGGTAGGCATTTTTTCTCAGTCTGTAAAGTAGTCTAGAAAACGCTGACTGAGTAGTTAGTTCTAGTGATACAAGATTTTGGCCGCTGTTGCTTGTTTGATTTGCCTTCACCTGCGGATTTAAAGCCTTCTTTGGGTTAAAGGTCTGATTTATACAGCATCGATGCCAGGTGAGACTGATCTCCTTGGATTTTGCATAATTTCCAAATTATTTGTCTTTAATGGTAGCGTTCAGTGATTTCACCAATATAAAGCCATCCAAATGAACGTACAATGGAAAGAACAAGATTCACATACACTGTTCCGTCATCAAACGCCGCAGGATTTGGTCAGATGGCCGAGCCGTGACCTTGCAGATTTAGGGAGCCTTCACTCAGAACTCCTCATGAGTACAAGCCCCGAAATGAGCAGCATTAAAACAGCTTGGAGTGACTGTGTTGGAGAAAGGAAACAGCTGCCTCCCAATTTTGTAAGACAGATTGCCATTCAGCCCAACCATTTCAGAAGCTAATTACATTTTGTTTCATATGTGACTCCCCCAGTGCACTGTCATTGTTTTGCAAAATTGGGAGATTGAGCAATGGGATAGCTGTAGGGGGAAAACCAAGTTTGCGGCACTTTAATTGTATGTGATTAACTTGTCCTGTGATTAAATAGCCTTTGTATGTTTTGGAGTAATCATAGCATTTTTTGCGTTTTACAATAATCATAATTTATTTTTATACTCGCGCACTGTAATTTTGCTTATCCAGTGCGTCTGACTACATCCAAAACAAGCCATATCTCATAATCAGCATTATTTCCCCTCCGTAATTTAACCTTACTGCTTAATCGCTGCCCTTTGGGAGAAACAATAGTCAAATATTTTCCAAAGTAATTTCTAGTTTTATAGCACCTATTTAACCCTGCTAAGGGTTATCATTATTGCATAATTGCCTGGGCCAGTACGAAACGTTTGAACGGATTACTGTCTAGTTACTGAAAGTAATTAGGTGTTTATTTCACAGCCGTACTGATATATTAATCAGTGAAGAGTATCAAAGTGTTGAGGCAAATCTGCGTTACTTTTGATCATAGTGGAGTAGTGCTTGAGCTCCTCTGCTGAGTGACTGCATGTTGGCTGGTGCTTGATCTGCCAGTAAAGGTGTGCTTTATTCCTGTGGTGCATGCCAGTATACATCAAGGGCTGACAGCAGCGTCTCCAGCTAAAGGAATGGGTGATGGACTGAGATAGGAAAAGAGGGATGACTGGCAATGATCTTTCTTGTTTTAACCGGTATTGAGGGAGGAGATAGGATATTGCAAAAGTGCATTACATGAACTCGAAATGAAGAACAGGATGTCTTTCTTTCCTTCTTTCTTCCATCAGCGCATAGCTGTAAGCAGCCAGAGAGCCCACCCCATGTGGAAGTTGTGGGGATGGACCTTCCTGGCTATGGATACACTCTCATCTACACCTGCCAGAGTGGTTTCTTCATGTCTGGAGGTTCAGAGCATCGAGTCTGCAGGTCTGATGGCACATGGACAGGAAAGATGCCAATGTGTCGAGGTATATAATGGCTTTTTATTTAATAAAACATTTACCATTAGAGCTAAACTTAAATTTGTCAACATTAAAGATGTTGGAACACTACTGATATTAGGTTTTTGAAAGTTAAAACCACTTTGGTAAATTGACGTTGACTATGTGACATTGTGAGACATAATTACCCCAATCCATGCGTCCATCTAGGAACCTCTGTAGTCCAACTAGGTACTGTTGGAGGCCAATGATTAACATTGTATTAATTCCCAATTTTTACAACCATGGTAGGACGGTCAACAATCACACACCTCTGGCAATTTGGAATGGCCAATTAGCCTAATCTGCGGACTGTTGGAGGAAACACACCAAGCATGGGAAGAGCTTGCAGATTCCATGCACACAAACCCTGAGGCGAGAATCCAACGAGACCCTGGAGGTGCCACGTGACAGTGCTAACCACTAAGCCACTGTGCCTCCAATAACCCCAATACTTTCATGCAAATATTCAACGCAGCAGTTGAACCTAGATTTCTCAATTGAAATAATTATTTGAAATGCTCGTATTGTTCATGCCAGTTTTTCCGACGGTAGTAAATCCATATATACCAATCAGTAATACCATTATGTCCACCTACTTAATATTGAGTTCACCCTTTTGCTGCCAAAACAGCCCTTATACTTCAATGCATTGACCCCACTAGACCTCTAAAGGTGTGCTGTAGTATCTTGCATTAAGCCATCAATATCATATACTGAAAGCTGGAGACTCAATGGATCGGATTTGTTTTTCCCGCACATCCCACGGATGCTCTATTGGATTGAGATCTGGAGAATTTGGAAGCTATGTCAACACTTCAAACTGGTTGTGTTCCTCAAACCATTCTTGAACCATTTTTGCAGTGTGACAGGGCGCATTATCCTGCTAGAAGAAGCCACCGCTATCAGGGAATACTTGTTCCATGAAAGGGTTTACTTGGTCAGCAACATTGTTTAGGTAGGTGGTACAGTGCGTGACAACATAACATCCACATAAATAGTAGGACCCAAGGTTTCGCTGCAGATCATCACCTGTTGGCCTGCCTTCTTATCATAGTACATCCTGGTGACATCTTTTCCCCAGGTAAGTGATGCACACATACCAGGCTACCTCAATCCATTGCGACATGGTCCAGTTTCAGTCTGCCCTTTTGTTGGCACTTTTAGCATTGGAAATGGGTCAGGATGCACAACCTGACACAACAGTGTGTTCTGACACCTTTCCATCAGAACCAGCATGAACATTTTCAGCAATTTGAGCTACTCTCCAATTGTTTTGGACTACACAGGCCAGCCTTTGCTCCCCGTGTGCATCAATGCGCCTTGGGCACCCATGACCCTGTCATCGGTTCATTGGTTTTCCTTCCTTGGACCACTTTTGACAGGTCCTGACCGCTGCTGACCGGGAACATCCCACAAGAGCTGCAGTTTTGGAATTGTTCTGACCCAGTCGTCTAGCCATCACAATTTGGCTCTTGTCAAAGTCACTCAAATTCCTATATTTGGCTTTTTTTTCTGGTTCTTACTGCAATTTACCAATCATTAAATTGGGAAGCAACCAAAATGAAATAAATAACATTGTCAGTATGAGTATAGCAGAGACGTACAGGTATGTGCTGCTTAATGTCACTGAAACTGGAAATAGACATCATGAAGAAAACCCTTCATCCTCAATCTCTGAGGAAGACTGATTAGCAGGACTATAAATCATTACAGTATGCAAGGACCTGGTTCATGCAACATTGTGATGAGTTTCAAAACCTATTTTCTTTAACTACACACATTTTCTGCACTCATGCACTCTCGAATATTTGCCACATTTCATGCTCCTGTCGTCTTTAAAAGGTTTGGGTCTTTTTCTCAAAGGGGAAAAAAAACATTATTGAAAGGTCATCAGCTAAAACTGGTTGCAATAGGATATTCTCATTTGGATAACGGAAAGGTCTAAATGAGCTGCAGTCAATCAGTGTTACACGAACTTGGTTCATTTTGATTTTCACACTCATCCAGTACTGTACCAACGTGTGGCTGAGGGCCTTTTGATCCTCCTATATAATCAGTTTACAGATGCAGTTTGAGACATTTGCCCTCGCACATGCACAGCCCATTAAAGTAAACATTTGTATTATGTGTGGGGAAAGGAAAAAAGAGGTGTGATAAGAATGGTGCCTGCAGCGTGCTGTGATTTCCTCCCAGTGCATCCATGGCACCCTGCCTCTACTGCTGTGTGGGCACACAGCTGCACACTGCAGGTTTCCTCATAATTACTGCACACAAACAGATGTGAAAGGCAGCCAAAATAAAATTCAGTTCACGGTGTCCCACCCAGTCCGGCGCTAGGTCCGTTTATTATTTATCACCCTCTTCTTCTGCGTTTTTTTGTATTCACCTTTCAAAGAAAGGAATTTTTTTTTTGTCGCATGTTTGTAGTAGTGCTTGATGCAGTGTCAGTGTCACCTTCTTCAGTGTCGGTGGCTTCTGCGTTTCTGTGATAAGTTTTTATTTTGCAAGACGCAGAGATAGGAGAGCAGTCTTTGCTAGATGTTACAGCCCACATGGCGCAAATCACAGGTCCTTGGAGCTCTGCCAGTACGAATGCTACTATCTGTGTGTTTGCATTTTGATGTAAAATGTTTTTTTTAAATGCTCTACTAATTTACATTTATTTATGCATATTCTAGCTGGTTCCAAACTTTCAGAGAAGCCTGTTAAGCCGGTCCCGGGTACACCGAGTCCAAAACTGAATGGTATGTATATAATAAAGTGAGATAAAAGCTTAAAATGAAAACATTTTGTCCAGTATTACATTTTGAATGCTACAGAATAGAAGGCTGTGCATGTTAAACAGTACAGTGACAGCTTAATATTGCAATTCTTCCGCTGTCCAGCGCACCAGTAGCTCAAACTCCTAGCTGTCCTTGATGTATTCTAGAAAGACGTCCTCTTGAGGAAGGAGCGGCTAATAAGTAGGACAGTGGTTCCACTCAGTTTGATACTAAAGTGGACCGGGCCACTCGCAAACTCTTCTTGAGCCGTGTAATAATCCTCCTCCTGTTTTAGTTTTTTTTGCCTGACCTTCATCAGGCACAGCAAGGATCTAACTCTTATGTGCTCGGTGAGCCAAGAAAGAAAGAAAACCATGCAGCTGATCATTTGCAAAGTTTTGGTCTGTATGATGCAGCTGTTCTCAAGTGCTCTGGGATCAGGGCCCATTTATATGGTATGAGAAGTAATCAAGGATCCTTTTCGATTTGTTTCTTAATGAATAAAGTGTTATTAAAAGCAGGATTCTAATTTAGCGCTAACTCTTTTTGCGCATGATAATTCTATCCAGTATGGATCCACAGGGTGTCAAGAAATTTGAACACTTTTTTGTGTTGGTTTTTTTTTTTTTTTTTAGGTTTTGTCACAGTTTTAATCAATAGTATTGCACAAGACCAAGTAAAATCATAAAAGCAAAAAAATAAAAAATAAAAAAAAATTTGGACATTTTGCTTTCTCTAGCAGCGTGAATACATCCAGTTGTTGGAGCTACTGTACTGTACATGCTAGATACTGTATATGAACTAGACATAAGCATTACTGTATGTTTTAGTTTCAGTTTGTAGTCTGTTACTGACTGTAACACAAAATATCATGCACATGCAGAAGAACAAAAATAAAAAATCGGACTAGTTTGCACGTCACATTATTCACGTCACTGTGGAGATCAGTTAACCTTGTTGATGCAATCTTTGAACAAGGACACTCAAAGCAGAAGTATGAGATGAGCAAGGGCGTGGCCACGTGGAAATCAAGTCTTCCCACCCCAAGAACAACTGCAGGGTTGATTGTCGGGGGGGGGGGGGGGGGGGGGGGAGTGCACCTCTAATTTTGTACCACATTGCAATTAGTAAAATCATTCATAATACTGTTCCTATGTATTTTATATCTATTGTTTCCATTTTGCTTGAGATCATTACGAGTAATTAAAATCTAGTCTCACATGAAATAGTTTCGCCTTGACTCCTAAGCCATCAGGTCCCCAGCCTAGAAAAAGAAAAGGAGGAGAAAGGGGCGAAGGATATAGCTATGCACCTGTGCTATCTGAATAAAACATTAGAGCGAAGTTAGAGCAAAGGTTTTTTTTTTTTTTTGCTGAAGGGAAGGTCGCCCAGGGCACCGTATTACCCCACTATAGCTGTCACTCACTTCAGGGGACTGTTTAAACTTGATAAAGCTTTTGATGTTTTCTGATTGGATTAGCTTTAGATTCATACAATACAATAAAGCAATTTCTAGTCTCTCTCTTTCTCAATTCACTAGATATTTAATCATAATTCTTCAATCTCTTATACTGTATCTATTCTTTTTTTCATTACGTTGTTTTTTTTTATTTAATCTTTAAGGCCAGTTTGTGAATTATTAAGCTTTTATACAATATCCAGACATTTATTTACACACCTCCAGTTTTCCCTCTGAGACTTAATTCACTTTCAATCTGTTTGTATTCACAGCTGCATGAACTGCTTTATTTTTGTTAAAGCTTAATGACTAATCCTCTCTCCTTGTTTGTTTGTTCTCTCAGTCCCAGATGATGTATTTGCTCCGAACTACATATGGAAGGGCTCGTATAACTACAAGGGAAGAAAACAACCAATGACTCTGAGCATCACAAGCTTTAATACAACCAATGGTAGAGTTAATGTCACGTTAACTAGTAGCAACATGGAGCTCCTGCTTTCAGGTTGGTTCATCTGCAAGATTATATGTTTGTTACCCCGAAACATACCCTTCACAGCGGTGCATGCAAATTTAATCCGTTCCAGACGTGGGTTCATATTGCGACATGCATTTTCCCATAGGAAATAATGTAGATGCAGCCACCCAAAGATATTACCAATTTTTAACGCAGATAAGAACTGTTAAAAAACAAACAAATTAAGTAAAATATGAAATAAAACCTCACTTAACTTTAATTTATAATTCTTCTTGGCACCGGCTGCTTTACAAACCAAAATGAAAGCGGCTCCCTTTTCTTCTTGCTACCGTCCTTGGTAACATTTTTGGGACCCGTGGTGCTGCGTCTTCACTAAATCTCCCAACAAAATGCAAAAAACCCACAAAAAAATACGTAAACTTGCTTGGCTTCCGGACGTACGCGCAACGTATCCGCCATCCGGGTTCGACCTGGTATGTTAGAAAATTTGTTAGGCGTGGCATTTGTATGCGGAGGTACCACTGTATTGTCATTTCTGACAATTGAAAAGAGAAAAAGAAATAAAAAGCTTTAAGTTAACAAACAGAACTCCAGAAGGATGGGTGTCACCCTTCAATAGAGTGTGTGTATAAATTAAACGATGCATACTGTGATTCAAAATTGCCTTTCCAGCAACTTGAGAAAAAAACAATCATTCTCAAACATACTCCATTTAAAATATCGTATATATTCCCAGAAACGAATGTGACCAAATTATTGATGCCTCTAATGAATAATACAGAAAAAGCAAACAGATTTTCATCCTTGAAAAAAAAATAATAATAATATTACAGGCTTTCAGGCTTTCATATGTGTTTGCCCTCGACTTTCTTTTTTTTTTTTCTTCTTCTTCTTCTTCTTCTTTTTTTTACTGTCCTGGAATGCACGTACTGGTTCTTTGAAATGTTAAATTCCTTTGTCATTCATCGCCAAGGGAAAATATAAAGAGCTTTCGATAGACAAGTTTCTAATGGTTGCTTACCAGCAAATGTAAGTGAATCTAAAATGCATAAGTAGAGTTAAGAGCAGCATTCGGGATTCTAAAACAGATTGTTTTTCTACAAGTGTTCTCCAGCCTTGATGGAAACAAAAGCTCTTATTCTCTACAAAGTACAGCGAGAGCACAAACAGAGCGTGTCTGTAATTTAGCAACAAATCTTTTGCTGGAATATACAGTATTTAGTTTTTGCTCATATAATATGAGGTTCTAATAATTCTGAAGTCGACTTTCAGTTGATATTCAAATGTTTTAGACTACAATTATAATTATAATAGTAATAGTTCATTCACTGTGAACGCAATTGTCATTCAGTAGCATGTCGAATTGTAATAACGTTTTTAGTGTGGCGTGGCGTGCCTGTACAGAATTCTTTTTTTTGTCTGCTTTATCTGTTTTGCATAAAGCATGGCATGTTTTCTTTCCCGTTAATGATGCTATTTAAGTGCTTCAGTTCAACAGTTAAACCTACTTTTCTACCGTGTTCTTATGAAAAATTCATGCTATTTGAGGGAACTTTGACATTTTCCGCCATCATTAAACTTAATCTGTCTCGCTCACCTTTCCCGATCTCCATCTCTGGCACCGTCGTCACATCGTCAACACTGACATCCTTTGCATTCTTTCATGCAACACAATCGCAGACATTCTGATTTAAAATGATCACGCCGCTACCGGCAATTACACAGATCACTACTCATACAGTACATAAGAGGTCCAAAAATTTCAAATACTCTAGTCAAAAGTTGAATTTCGGAAAGAAAGTTAATGTAGAACCAGCGGACTTGATTATTGTCGTAGATATAACGAGCTCTTTTTAGCGGGTGCATGTGAGCCCGTTTGCTGTATTGCTGTTTTTATCGCTTTGGCGGGTTGATAACAGGGTGAATAGGAGAAGCAGCCAGATGTTGTAACAGAACTACAGCTGCAGCCTTTGGTCTTATTGAGATGACCGTTTTTTTTTTTTTTTTTCTCTCTGCCTCCCGATACAGGTGTCTACAAAAGCCAGGAAGCGAGGTTGATGCTGCTCGTATATGACGTGCAGGCCTCCTCTACCACCACATTAACCAGGATGAAGGAGGAACAGTGGTCCCTAGATGGTTTTGTAAGAATGCAGCACTAAAAAAAAATTGACATACTGAAAATTGCATTGAAGCCTTTAGCAACATATTTATTATTGAAACATTTTGTCTGATATTTAAGCAAAAAATTATTATATTCTCGACCAGTTGACCATTTCGCTGGATCTCCCATTTTTGATAGAACCCTCTTGTTTCCAACCTGCACACAGGTCTCTCCAGAACCAGATGGTACCACCTATGTCTTTCAAGGCTTTATACAGGGTAAAGACTATGGCCAATTTGGCCTGCAAAGGCTAGGTAATGTATCATGTTTCTATATATATTTTGTATTATATACAGCGGTACCTCTGTGTTCCCGGAGTCGAGTTCTTAAAGCGAAAACTCATATTGCGAAACGCATTTTCCCATAGGAAATAATGTAAATGCAGATAATCCGTTCCAGACACCCATAAATATTACCAATATTTCCAATTTCCAACACTACAATCATATTTTTTGCATATAGAAACAATCAAAACATTTAGAAAAGGCATGTAAATAAACAAACATGTAAAATATGAATTTAAAAGACATTAAACCCCACTTAACCTTAATTTATGATTCCTGCTTTAAAAACCAAACTGAAAGCGGCTCCGTTTTCTTCTTCCTACCGTCCTTGCTAACATTCTTTGTGCTATGTCTTCACTAAATCTTGTACAAAGTGCAACAAAAAACACACACACACACACACACACACACACACACACACACACACACACACACACACACACAAATATGTAAACTTGCTTCATTTGGATTCCCACTGACACAAACAAGTTTTGAACGGCTTATGGACGTACGCGCAACTTAGCCGGCGTTTAAGTTCAGTCGTTCATATGCTGAAAATTCCAGGGCAGATTTCTTGTAAAATTTCAGTTCTGAAGATGAACATTCATAAGAAGGGGCCGTATGCCGATGTACCACTGTATTTGGATTATTCTATTAATATTACCTTAATAATAAAAATATTATATCATATAGTATTTCAGCGGATTTGAACCTGCATATCTATTATTATCATTATTTACATTATGGCTTCTCAGTCTTAAGTCCTTGCGTTTGGAGTGTGTGTCTGCAATCTCAGTCTTGCACTCGAATTCAGCTTGCACTCCGAACACTCGCTGATGAGATGATCGCTCAGTTCTCCGAGTGTCATGGCTGAGAGGTGCTTCAGGGCAATTAGCATTGTTTTAATGACTGTTTTTAGAAGGTTTAACATGATTGAATTGATGAATGCTATAATATGTTTTGGTTACTTAGTCACAACTCTGGCATCTGTACCCTGATGAGAATCATAGATGAGGATGTCAGAGAGCATTTTGAAATGCACTCTTTGCATACATTACCAGTTCTTTATGGTTCATTGGGACATAATATGTGTGTGTGTGTGTGTGATGGCTGTAGTGTAGTTCACGGATTCTAGTTTTATGAGCATAAATGTGTATAAAACCTCTGATGTGGTTCATTTAGTCATATGCAGTTATGTAAATTATTTAGCTGAATGCAAAAACTACGAGGTCAGAAAAGGAAGAGTTTTTCACACATTTTTATAGACCTTATTTTTTTTCTCATTTTATTTACCCTCTTTGGCTTTTTGGCAGAATTTATGACTTGGATTATTGTTCTAGGCACGGTTTATTCTCCATGCACTACAGTCAGAAGTGATGATGTAAAGCACCATTATGAATCAAAACATAATTACTCGAAACGATCATATTTCTAGCCCCAAACTATTCATTATTAGTCAGACACTAAACAGGAGCTGTTTAACTTTCAGCGGCACGGCGACCTAGTGGTTTGCTCTGGGACAGGCTCCAAGCCCCCCACAAGCTTGTATGCTGGATGAAGTGGTATAGACGATGATGGAGTGATGGAGTGCTTAGCTGTCACTTACTGCTAATCTGGATTTTTGTAAGGAAGGAATGTACCTGGCAAGGTTTAATCACATCCCACTGCCCTACTGTATACTGTCCACTATATTAAAGTCAGTGTGCAAATTAAAATATGCAAGAAAATCAAAACCATAAAATTGCTTTTATGTTGTTTTTTTACAGCTCAGAGAGCAAAACACCCTAAAGATTTATAATAATTAGTTCAGAGCACAAGAGAACTCAGAAGTAAAGTTTCTGTTTGGAGGAAAGAGTTATTGGCAACAACAAGAACAGAACATTGCCTCCTTCATCAAAGTTTTGTTCCGTGTTTTATTGTGTGAAAAACTATAAGAGTGTTTTGATCCTGTTTTTCTATTTTCGCCTCCCACAGGTTTGAACATGTCGGAAAGTAATAACTTGTCAAACACACCGCATGGTACGAACAGTAGCTCTGTGGCCATAGCAATCCTTGTGCCTTTTTTCGCCCTGATTTTTGCAGGCTTTGGATTTTACCTCTACAAACAGAGGTAAGTGTGTGTGTGTGTGTGTGTGTGTGTGTGTGTGTGTGTGTGTGTGTGTGGTGAAATTTGCATTTACGTCATAAGTCGTCCACAATATTACCACTGTGAGCATGAAACATTTGTATTTTTAAAAGGAACTTTCTGACGTTCGAGGTTGTCTTTTTAACCGAACGTCCCTAAGAGGTCCATTAATGGAAATATTATCCCAAAACAAAAACTCTGGGATGTCAGAGGAAGGCTTGTTGAATTTCAGCAGAGAGTTTCAGACTGTACTGAGGAGTGACTGGGGAAGATTGCTTTCACTTATGAGTCTTAGCAGTTCAGTGTCCTGCCCTTTACTCAGTGTTTAAAAGCCTTAAAACTCAAGCTGCATTACGGTGGACGATAAGTGCAAAACAACATAAACCCAGAAACAAAACCACAAGAACGTAAAGAAAATGTTGTTTTCAGTTTTGTTATTTTGCTTTAATTCAATTCAATTTTATTTGTATAGTTCTTTTCTTTTTAATCAAAATAATTATTTAAGTTTGTATGGAATGTGAATTCCTTTAGAATTATTTTGTTTTTGGATTTGTTATTTTGCTTTTTTTGTTTTGTTATTATGCTTTTGTATTTGTTATTTAGTTTTCAGTTTTGTTACTTTGTTTTTGATTTTGTTGTTTTGTTTTCAGTTTAGTTATTTTGTTTTCAGTTTTGTTACTTTGTTTTTGATTTTGTTGTTTTGTTTTCAGTTTAGTTATTTTGTTTCCGAATTTGTTATTTTGCTTTTTTTGTTTTGTTATTATGCTTTTGTATTTGTTATTTAGTTTTCAGTTTTGTTACTTTGTTTTTGATTTTGTTGTTTTGTTTTCAGTTTAGTTATTTTGTTTTCAGTTTTGTTACTTTGTTTTTGATTTTGTTGTTTTGTTTTCAGTTTAGTTATTTTGTTTCCGAATTTGTTATTTTACTTTTTGAATTGTGATTTTGTTTTCAGTTTAGTTATTTTGCTTTTAAATTTGTTATTTTGTATTCAGTTTTGAGTTTTCTGTGTTGTTATTTTGTTTTGCACTTCTCTGTCACCATACTGCACAGATCTGTGCTGGTAACTCTGCACAGGTCAATGACAAAAGAAAAAATTGTATATATATATGCGGAGTATAGGAGGTTTACGGAATATGTCGGGTTGAAAGAACAAAAATTATCATTACTTTTGTAACGTGGCAAAAATGTGGAACTTCAAAAGTAACTTTTTTTTTTTTTTTTTGGTCAAAGCAACAACCGAAAACAACTATAAAAACATGTGACCCATTCTTTACTTACTTACTCAGTCATTGTTGGTTAAAATGAAATAAAATTGTTTTATTTATCATTTTGCCTATTTTACGCTGAAAAACAGGATATTCCACTCTATTCTGCACAATCATGAACCCTACAGTATATAGCTTTAACGACTACATTCAACTCATATATTTAGTAGACGTGTACTGTATTAATGAACAGTTTTGCACTGAAGCTTTGTTTTGTCTAGGATTAATCCTCTTGTCTGTATCTTTTGTTGTCTTTTAAAAGGACTACCCCTAAAACTCAGTATACAGGTTGCTCGGTTCACGAGAACAACAACGGGCAGGCTGCCTTCGAGAACCCCATGTACAACACCAACGCAAAGTCCGTGGAGGGCAAAGTCGTCCGTTTCGACCCCAACCTAAACACAGTCTGCACAATGGTATAATGAGGACCACCGTACACAAATAACACTGTTGGGGTTTTGTTTTTTTGTTGTTGTTTTTTTTTTTGTTTTGTTTTGTTTTTGGTTGTTTTTTTAAAAAAAGCTTTTTGTCATTTTTAATAAGCCTACTGGATATAATGGTGTCCCAGGCAGGGATGTATTTCACTGAGACTGGCAGAGAACATCTAATGGATGCACTGTTACCCTTCCTGTGATATTTAAAGCACACTCTTCAGGAACTGTGGTTTGACCATGTGCATCTTCAGAGGACATGGAATATAATGATGGGTATACGAGTTATTATTATTTTTATTTTTTTTTTTTAAATCCACATCTTTAAAAAAAAAAAAAAAAAAAAACTAAAAATCTTCAGTCTTCACAGCAGAAAGCGTGGAGAGTTCTACGGCTACTCCGTTTGCACTCTGTGAGTGCTTCTTCACACTCAAATGGGTCTTTTTTTAAGGAAAAAGGGATCTGAAAAATCCAGTTGCGTATATACAAGAATCAGCCACCTTCTATATTTTTGTGCTATGTACCACATGGGAGATAGTGAAGGTTGAAAGCATTTATCGAGAGTTTATAAAGAAATTATTCAAGTGTGCTGTTGGTATTGAAGGAAATAAATATTTGTTGGTTAATTCTTTGGTGATAATGAGACTTTTTGTTTTGTTTTTTTTCTTTCCCGCCTCGATTTTCTAATGAACTTTCCCCCTTAGCTTTTAGTTCTCACTGTGTATCTTACTTTGAGATGGGATGTGACGTGTGACCAAGACTGACATTTTAACTGTGGAGCGCTGGCTTTTTTTTTTTTTTCCTTCTTCTTCTTTTTCTTCTTCTTCTTCTTATTCTCCTGCTGGTTTTTTTTTTTTTTTTTTTTTTTTAGACTCAGTTCAGTTTTCTGTGTTGGTTCACAACTCCATGACCTCTCAGACAGCTGTCAGCGTTTTGGACCTGAAGTCTGCAGATGGCGTTACGAGCGTATTGTCCTGATTGTTCCTTCGATGGGAAACGTGTCGTCGTGCCACATCGTGTTTCGGCTAAAAATAACTAGAGACGGTTCGTTTACTCGGTTTCATCATCTCATTTGTATGATTGCAATCGCTGGTATGAAAAATTTGTATAAAATGAAATGCACTTGGCATTTGTACCTAGATTTTTTTTTATACCAACTCCGATTACATTTACATTAATTAGCATGCATGAGTTACATGTGTAACGTGGCAGCAGTGACATGTTTATCAAGTCCATATGGGCCGAGGAGCACTGTTCCGATTCAGTCTGACGTCGACGTGGCATAAATATTCATTAAGCGCAACTTGACGTTATTACGGCTCCGGCGCATAATCGATTTTACTCGGATCTGGTTTTAAACACACTTTGTGATAAAGTTCTAACTTTGCTTTAAAGTTCCACTTATCAGTTCAGACACACTATTGCTGCATCGCAGCCCGATTCGAGGGAGATTTTTTCTTTCTTGGCTATAGTCTCCGCGTTAAACCCCTGCTCGACCTGATCGCATCAGAGTCAGACTTACCTCAGTTCCGTGCTTCCAGGCCCTCAAGCTGTGAGATTCATTCCAGTGCCTTCTAACGTACTGTACCTCTCATCACATCCTCCCTGACCAACAGGCCCTACTAGTGACTCGAAAGATTTCAAACACGCTGTTGAGAAAGCTGCAGACTTCAGCGAGCCGATTCTGACATGCCTGTCCAAAAGTCTCCAAAATCGAACAAATCAATCTGTGATCTTTTGAGCATCTGTTGTTGTTGTTGTTGTTGTTGTTGTTGTTTTTGTTTTGGTTTCCCTTGCTCAGCACAGGGATTCTGCACCTCATTTACACGGTACACTGTACATTTCTTACCATTGTAGCTTATTCAACTGGTGTATTTTCTAACATGGCTGGTTTCTACATAGTGCCTACCAAAAAAGGAAAACACAACACACGAGCCAGGTCTGCTGCTTGCCCTTCTTCTCATTGTTTCGAAACGTTGTTTGTTTTTGTTTTCGTTTAGTTTTGTCCCCCGTCTGTCTCCCGTCTCTTTTCTACAAACTGAAAATGTGTGTATCCAAAAATATTTGGACACGCCTTGTCCTGCCCCCGGAACTCCCGCTCAAGAGGTCGTAACCCCTCTCGACGTGAGCGGAGCTGAGCTGATCGCCCAAACCGCCATCCGCCCCACCCCCCACCACCCGAACCCCCCACACACCCACCTTTCTTTTCTGTAACAGACTGCAATAAAAGAAGACACCCAAACAATCGAGGAACTCTTTCCAATCAAGAAGATGAATATTTGCAGTACAGATGGGAACTCCCTCTATGTTAATGCATTAAGAATAGATATATATATAAAAAAAAAAAAGAAAAGAAAAGAAAAAAAAATGGGGTTTTTTTTGTAAAGAAATATATTTTTATGGGAAAATTATTTGTAAAATGTATGAATCTATTATGTAAATTTTCAATGCAATGTAAGATTAAAAAAAGGCTCATTCCTTTTGTAACGTGTGTTCCTTGTCCTCTTCTGGTGCGACGTGCACGTGTCCGCGTCCGATAGCGTAGAATCAGATGCGACATTCGAACTCTAAAGGGTTGTACACAGCGTTTATCGTCGACATCATCAGATTGTTTAGTCACACTACTAATGTCTTCTCAGCGGCACACGAAGATGCCTGTAAATGGCATCGTGATCGAGCAGAAACAATTACAAGTTCAAGTTTAGCATTGCTCTGATGTCTGAATGTGACTCTTTGACTGACGCGTTCCGTCTCAATCGGATGCGCCGCGAGCAGAAACGAGAAGCTCCAAGATTCCCTGCTGGTTCGGCCTTTCTCATTTCCCTTTGACTCAGCCTTAATTACTCTGGCAGGGCCCGCAGCAATAAATT
The DNA here is from genome assembly GCA_030522415.1 of Channallabes apus. Taxonomy (NCBI): domain Eukaryota; kingdom Metazoa; phylum Chordata; class Actinopteri; order Siluriformes; family Clariidae; genus Channallabes; species Channallabes apus. Next base: position 25,757,240 of record CM060127.1, on the reverse strand, counting down.
GTATCCCTGGCTCCACCTGTGACAGCTTGGATTGATCCATCAGTCATGTGTATTTTTTTTTTTTTCTTTTTTGCTGAGCACATAAATGACCAAATGGAAGCGGTGTATGCACTGAGAGCTACACATGGACCAGGATTCAAATCAGCAAGCTCTGGAGCAGACCCAAGTCCGTAAAAACGGCTTGTACGGGATAGCTGAGAATTAATAGACGCCAGAGTTAATGATATCTGGAAACAAGTACGTGTACGCAGGTTAGGTGTTTTGCTTTTTCGGTGATGCTTAACCACAAAAAAATTGGCTCAAACGAAACAGACTGCGTCAAAGAAATTATTGTGCAAATGCAGCGTGCATACTGTTTTAAATGCGGCCCTTCTCGGGTTTTTCGGCTATATGCAGCGTTCGGGGGAAAAAAAAAAAGTAATAACAAAGGAAGAAATAGTGATGACGAAGCACATTTGTGTGAGCGCTGTATATTTAGAAAGACCTAATAGAAACGTCTGATAGCACATGGAATATTGATACACAACTCCATTTGAAAGACAGATTGAGTGGTTTTATTAGCAGTAAAGAAATGGGCTTTCCATCAATCTAGGAGGTTATGCAATTTATGAATTCAGCGTCTTTGTGCTTATGAAATATAAACAGGGTCACACCTTTTTTGCATTAAAGAAAGAAAGAAAGAAAGAATCTACTGTCCTGGATATTTTGAATTCCGAAGCCAAATGCATGATGGATCTAAGCCGTGATGATGTTCATCCTCATTCAGGAGTCCGTCGATGGTCTTTGTATGAAATCGCAGCACCTCAAACGTACCCGGGGTTGAAGTTTGACCTGGTTGACTGTGCGGCGTATGTGTATGTGTTAGCATGCAGATCTTGTGTTGGACAAGGAGACTGAGGAGCTGCCCTTCCTTTCATCTCTCCACTGGCGTATTTCAGTCTAAACACATCACAGCATGGCATATTCGATAGAAGCTGATTTCCAGTCCTACTTCAAGATCAAGGTTTATGGTAATGAATGTTTCGACACTGTAAACCTGGAGGTGCGGCTGTAGATCTGGCAAAGATCGTATTCAAATTAGACACTACAGAGGAATGTCAGAAAGGATATAGACATGAGTTCAACAACATATAGTTCATTATATTATGCAAATGTTAGAATTTCTATAGTCAGCTTGCACCAAATCAGCATCAAGATGCATTAATTGTCGTATTAACTCGAGAAAAATAAAAAAAATTACTGTTGAAAGAAATTAATGTTTTTATAGCTGTTGAAAAATGTCCCAGTCTTGCAAAGAAATAAAACATTCATTCATTTTCTATACCGCTTAATCCTGTGTTCAGGGTCGCGGGGGACCTGGAGCCTATCCCAGGAGACTTCGGGCACTAGGCAGGGTACACCCTGGACAGGGTGCCAATCCATCGCAGGGCACAGACACATACACACACTCACACCCCCAATCACACACTATGGGCAATTTAGGAACACCAATTAGCCTAACCTGCATATCTTTGGACTGTGGGAGGAAACCGGAGTACCCGGAGGAAACCCACCAAGCACGGGGAGAACATGCAAACTCCATGCACACATCGGAGCCTGGCCGGGGAATCGAACCCAGACCCTGGAGGTGCAAGGCGACAGTGCTAACCACTACACCACCGCGCCGCCAGAAATAAACCATCTTATGTTAAAGGATAATAGTCCACATCAGGTTGTTGACGCTGGATGATGAATAAATTTCAAGAACAGCATGTGGTTTATTTTTCACTAAACTCGTGCTTCACAAGACTAGAACATTTTATGGAAAAACTTTTCTTTTTTTTTTACCCCCCCAACCAAATTACCTTCTATTTCTTCTCTACCAAGCAGACACAGATGACACTTGCGTTGCCATTCGGTATTGCTTGATTTTCATCAACAGATTCCAAACTGCTATATCCATCTCCCATTCAGTGCTTTTATAGAATGCAAATGTGTACATGGACCCACAAAGAGAGAGAGAGTGAATGCAGATGTCTCGGCCACGTTCCCTCCGCGTATCTGTCTGTGCCAAAGTGCTGATGAGATCACCGGCAGCAGGGTAGAGCGTCTCATCTGAACTTCAGACAAAGGCTTCAGAGACGGGAGAGATGTGAAAGAAGACATTCCTGTAAGGGATAAAAGGCGTATCTAGGACTGATGGGGGAAGCAGTCCACAAAGGCAAGAATGTGATCTAAGAGAACTGTGTGGCAAGAAGAATAGAGCATAAAACTATAGAGACAAAAAAAGAAGAAGAAGAAGGATGAGGTACCGAGTAAAGCTGCACATCAGGGATTAAATGTAATAGTGTGAATTTTATTGCAAATGACTAAATATTAACTACAAGTATTTGTTGGATCATGTCAATGCTTTTGGACAGTATATAGCACATAAACCTTCTCTGAGCTGGGTCGGGGCCTCTACGTACTGTACAATATCCAAACTGCAGTGACATTTAACCAACAATGTATTTTACAGCCATGGTGGAGAATACGGGAAGTTTCCCTTTCCTTGGTGCTGAAGGTCACTTTCTTTTCTGCCTGCTGGAGAGCAAGTATCTCCTGTCTTGAGATTTGATGGATGTTTCATTCTGGGTGCCATATAAGAATGGATGCGTGCCAGAGCCTTCCGCAGTAAAACTCACAAGAGAGTTGTGATCATTTCCAATTAAAAGTAAGCAATTCAGTTGTCAGGTGGGATACAGGAACTCGAACTGCAAATCCCCTCGAATAAACAGTAATGTGACTGGAATAGCCTTTTTCCCATTCACTGATTTATGCAGAATACTTTAACACAAAGTAATTAGGAGCAAAGGACAATGTAAGGGCACCAATGATGACGTCCATGCATCAATCAGTAAGATGACAGAGGTCTAGATGGTTCATTACATTACAAGTGTAGGCGGAAGTATGAGCTTATTGCAACGGTCTAATCGACTGAGCATTTTAGTTGGTGCAATATTTGGAAGATGCTTTTAAAGGGGAAAAAAATCATCTTTCAAATGAAGTGAAGCAGCCAAGAAATGTTGGGTGTGCATAATCTGGATTCGGTTTTTGCCTTGGAGGTTTGAGGCTAATGCACTAACAAGATTATGACCAATTAGCATCAAGAAAAAGGCAGGATGAAATCATCATACACCAAATGAGTCCTCGATGATTGACTGCATCAGTTGTAAAGGAAAATTTCGTCTAAATGGGAAGTTCAAGTTGGTGGGATGCTGAAATATTTGGAGCAGACTGCCCCTTTTTGAAAAGCTTTTCATTTATTTATTCATTAATTCATCTCGAAGGAACCGTTTCATCCTGGTGAAAGTCCCTGTGACGTTGCTGCCTAGTCCAGAGATATAGTGCAAGGAAAGAATACAGAATGAACGGGATGCCGGTACATCACATCACAACACATACACTCACATGGTCATGGACAGAGCCATTTAACTTGGTCATTAAATAACCATATTTTTGGGAGGTGAAATGAAAGAGGAGAAGAAATTCGAGAATTTGGGGAATTCAAAGCCTTGAATTTATTAACACCAACAAATTCTAATGAATATGAAAAAATCATTTTAATTCATACTGTAGGTTTGAGGCTGTAATTTATGGTTTGACATTTCCCGCCCACCAAAGGTTCATTCTGACTGATTTCAATTCCTTATCATATATTGGTTATAAATGGAAGAAAGAAGGTCACTTTTTGTTGCATTATGTTTTGAACTTTTATCTTAATAAAGGATACACTTCAATTCTAGAAATTGTAGATGGAAGTAATATATTGTATATTGTCATTTTCTCTACTCAAAAACCCAAAGGAGATGCCAACATTTGCCCTCGGTTTCTAATTTTTCTTTTGCATAATTTTGACCCCATTTGTATCCTAATGAGATTTTAACCACATGCATTTACGTACGCTGCAGTTAAAGGCGGCTCTGGTCAGCGAGACTGAAATCAGATCGCTGTATTGCACATTACTATGCAAATTACATCATTACATTCAAACAGTTCCAGGGTTCCACCTCCCTTTTAGTTGTTTTTTGAGAGTCGTCGATATTTAAAAGTTTTCTGTATTCTGACTTGACTTAACTCACTCACTCACTCATCTGGGACCTGGAGCCTATCCCAGGAGGCTTAGGGCACGAGGCAGGGTACACCCTGGACAGGGTGCCAATCCATCGCAGGGCACACACACTTACACACACACACACACACACACACACACTTACACACACATATACATTACTTGACTTAACTTGAATTTGTGTTTTAATTTTAAATGGCCCTTGATTTTTGTTGAAATTACCAGCATGCACTTCACGCCTCATGCTTTGTGTAGCACTCAAGGGACGAGCTTTTTCAATTTTGTGTCTAGATTAAAACCGAGTATTTTTTCTTTTCTTTGAGCCTGAAAAAATTAAAGGATAGAAAATGCAAAAATGAGAATGTTTTCCCTTTTTTTTTTTTTTGCCACTTGCCAAACATTGCAGCAAGAAATGGCTTTAAAAATGCAGTTAATGGATGATTATACTGGAATATGAATATATCCTGAACATCAAACGTGAAACATGCCACTATTATTTTTATTTTTTTATTTTATTTTTTTGGAATAGCAACAATTATTTTACTGTTCTTTTATATTCTGCCACTTTACTTATTGACTAACAATTTTGTCATGGCTTGCTTAACATGCCATGCTTGATAGCTCCAGGATAATCAAAACTCCTTAATGACTCTAATAAACCAAACCCTTAAGGTGTACTGATTGAAATGTGAATAAATTTCGTGATTCAACTCTCTCAAGGCTCCTGTGAAAGAATACACAGGAAATTTTTTTGCGATGTTCTGCCTCACACCTTCACAGCGTTTAAGAGCAATTGGGATGCTGGAGGCTGTTTTTTTGCCGGTGTGAGGTTGCACAGCGTCTTATTTCTTCACAGCCAGGAGTTTCGAAGCTTGCTAGACGATATGATGCAACAAGAAGTGTGAATGATTGCCTAGGACAGACAGCACCTTTCTGACCGTTTCAGAGCATGTGCAAGGTGGACATCTTTGAGTCAGGAGGATGCACAATCAGTTTGGACTTTGTCAATTCATTTTGTTTTTGTTTGTTTGTTTTTGACTGTTTTCATTGTGCATGATAACTAACAGCGACCAAAAGATCCAATGCTAACATTCTGGTAAGTATGCATGTATGTAAGTGTGTGTGTGTGTATATATTTTTTGTATATATTCAATTCAATTTTATTTGTATAGCGCTTTTAATAATTGACATTGTCTCAAAGCAGCTTTACACAATCAAAAGAATTATTTAAGTTTGTATGGAATGTGAATGTGTATGAATCAAAATGGTCAGATAGTCCCTGGTGAGCAAGCCGAGGGCGACAGTGGCAAGGAAAAACTCCCTGAGATGGTAATAGGAAGAAACCTTGAGAGGAACCAGACTGGGTTAGGGTTAGACATGCATATAGTGATGCAGTACTATATACAGTGTCTATATAATACTATATACAGTGTACTATATACATACACAAAAACGTGTATGTACAGTATATACACTGTATATACAAAAAATTATATATACATACAGTGGCTTGCAAAAGTATTCGGCCTCCTTGAACTTTTCCACATTTTGTCACATTACAGCCACAAACATGAATCTATTTTATTGTAATTCCACGTGAAAGACCAATACAAAGTGGTGTACACGTGAGAAGTGGAACGAAAATCATACATGATTCCAAACATTTTTTTTTTACAAATAAATAACTGAAAAGTGGGGTGTGTGTAATTATTCAGCCCCCTGAGTCAATACTTTGTAAAACCACCTTTTGCTGCAATTACAGCTGCCAGTCTTTTAGGGTATGTCTCTACCAGCTTTGCACATCTAGAGACTGAAATCCTCGCCCATTCTTCTTTGCAAAACAGCTCCAGCTCAGTCAGATTAGATGGACAGCAGTTTTCAGATCTTGCCGCAGATTCTCGATTGAATTTAGATCTGGACTTCGACTGGGCCATTCTAACACATGGATATGTTTTGTTTTAAACCATTCTATTGTTGCCCTGGCTTTATGTTTAGGGTCGTTGTCCTGCTGGAAGGTGAACCTCCGCCCCAGTCTCCAGTCTTTTGCAGACTCCAAGAGGTTTTCTCACTGTCTAATATGGTGCCACCACCATATTTAACAGTGGGGATGGTGTGTTCAGAGTGATGTGCAGTGTTAGTTTTCCGCCACACATAGCGTTTTTGCATTTTGGCCAGAAAGTTCCATTTTGGTCTCATCTGACCAGAGCACCTTCTTCCACATGTTTGCTGTGCAAACGGGACTTCTTATGGTTTTCTGTTAACAATGGCTTTCTTCTTGCCTCTCTTCCATAAAGGCCAACTTTGTGCAGTGCACGACTAATAGTTGTCCTGTGGACAGATTCCCCCACCTGAGCTGTAGATCTCTGCAGCTCGTCCAGAGTCACCATGGGCCTCTCGGCTGCATTTCTGATCAGCGCTCTCCTTGAATAATTACGCACACCCCACTTTGCAGTTATTTATTTGTAAAAAATGATTGGAATCATGTATGATTTTCGTTCCACTTCTCACATGTACACCACTTTGTATTGGTCTTTCACGTGGAATTACAATAAAATTGATTCATGTTTGTGGCTGTAATGTGACAAAATGTGGAAAAGTTCAAGGGGGCCGATTACTTTTGCAAGCCCTATATACAATTTATGTATGTCTGTGTATATATACTGTATATACCCTGTATATACAAAAAATATATGTATATTAAAAAAAAAAATCATACACACTTCAAAAAAAGAAAAACTAATATTTTCATACACAATGAATAAAAATCTAAAATATTTTATGATGATAATATTATGCTGATATTATTAATATTATATTAATATAACATATATCTATCTATCTTTTCCTGAACATTTCTTGGTTGAAATAACCAAGATAAATAAATAAAATAAATAAAATAAATAAAAAATCTTCCAACAGTGTTTGACTGATGATATTTCAGGTCACTAACAGTGAACTTGTGTTCATTCGTTCTTCATTCATCTTTATCCTGTATACAGGGTGCCAATCCATCTTAGGGCACACACACACACACACACACTCCTTTACACACTACAGGCAGTTTGGGAACGCCAATTATCCCATCAAGCACAGCGAGAACATGCAAACTCCATGCACACACACCTGAGGCAGGAACCGATCCCTGACCCTGAGGGTACAGGACCACAGTGTGACCCACTAAGCCGCATGAATCAGTGTAAGGATTTATTTATTAAAGGATATTTAAAAGCACTTATGTAAGTCTCTCTGGATTAGCATGCCTGCTAAATGCTATTAATGTAAAATATTTGTGTTTTTTCTAATGGCAAGGCCGAACACTGATATCAGATCTGATATCATAGACCAAAGGGATGGATTCTTCTATAGGTGGTGTGTCAGGATGAGCGACGAGACCTGATACAGACAGCAGCATGCCAACAACATCCAAGCCGGAGATCAAATAGGAGGCGTCATGTGTTCAGTCTGCCTTGGTTCCTGGTTCCAGTTCTTGCTTAAGTTTATAGAAGGTGGGTTTCCTTCCACAATTCAAAAACATGCAGATAAGGCTAATTGTCGTTCCCAAATTGCTTGTAGTGTGTAAATCAGTGTGTGTGTGTGTGTGTGTGTGTGTGTGTGTTCCCTGCGATGTATTGGCACCTCATCCAGGGTGTACCCCTCCTCATGCCCTAAGTCTCCTGGCATAGACTCCAGTATAGATGATGAAAGAGTATACTTTTACTTAATTGTATTTAAAATAATAATAATAATAAACTTAATTTTTACATAAATGTTTTTGATCTTTCAAATCTTCTTCTCTTGTCCAGCTATAGGAGGTACAGTGTATGTCAGTAGAATAGGCTCCCATGCGTTTAATCAATGTAGTAAAATGAATTTTAAAAAATTAACTTAAATTTTTTTTAAATAATTAGAATTTTTTTAATGCTCGAGTACATTTAAAAAAGTAGGAACTCTTTGACTTTCACTCGAGTACATTTTTGGATGAATACTTTTTTCCTTTTCTATAATTACCCTTAAATATAATTTACCAGTACTCTTTCTATTCCTGTGCGAGTGTATTATAGAGAGGGAAGATTTTGCAGCTGAAAAAGCAGATGGCAAATTTGTCTGCCTGTTTATTCATTGCACTGCTTGTAGAATGCCGTTCGAGTTTCCTTAAAGCAAAAAAAATAATAATAATAATTTAGTTTGACTTGTTCCCTTGAAGTTCGGTGGGATTCAGGGAGATCAAATCAAATTAAAACACCCTAGGTTTTTGGGAACTTGTCCATTTTGGGATAATGTTCACTTTTATTTAGCTTGCACACTGACTTTAGGATATATCATCCCTCTGATGGTCTGTAGAAATTTCCATATTTTTGCACACAATAAATTAAAAACCTCATTTCTTTCATTAAAACAGACACCAGAAATTCTTTCAGATGTCACTTGGGCAGATACGTGAGATGAAATATAGATGTGAACTTTATATAATAAGACTTTGGATTCATTCCTCAAAAAAATCCAGTTCAGCAAATTCAGTTGGTCAAAAACTAATTTCAAAGAAACCACATCCAGACATGTGTCTTGTGGTTTCCTGTGATGTATCGCAGAGTCCTCTGAAGTGTCTTAACCAAAGTAGTAGCATGAGAAAGTCATTCAGAAGAGTCAGCGCAGTGCAGCAGCAGTGGTCACTGAATATGTACGGTGTATAATGTGCAGTATGAAAAAAAAAATAAACATAAGACTTGTTTCCATTGCTTCAGCATGGATTCATACATTTGTCAGTGTTTTTCATTTCAGTAGGTCTTACATACCATTATAGCACAATGGTGTTGAATTCTTTCATCTGATTGATAGGATGTTTTTGATTAATCTTCTATAACAACAGCTTGGACTGTATTTCTTACTTATAATTTATTCCCATATATAGGAATGTACTTTCTATACTACCATCTCTGACACAGGAATGATAGTAGGTCTCACCTTTTCTTCTCCGGAAAAGCTTTTTCCGCATGCCCCAAAACAATAGGAAATGGGATTCATCAAAGAAAATGACTCAACTCCAGTCCTCAAAAGTCCAATTCCTGTACCGTTTGCAGAATATCAGCCTGTCCCTGATGTTTTTCCTGGAGAAAAGTGGCTTCCTTGCTGCCCTTCTTGAAATGTATGGAGGTGAGCACCACCATCAGTCCTGATGTCATGCCAACAGTAAAGCATCCTGAGACCATTCATGTGTGCGGTTGCTTCTCAGCCAAGCAAGTGGGCTCACTCAATTTTGCCTAAGAACACAGCCATGAATAAATAACGGTACAAAAACATTGTCCAGGATAAATAACTAAGTGGCTCAGAAATCAAAACAAAACTTCGAAATTTTGGATCCGTGGCCTGGAAACTCCCCAGACCTTCATCACATTGAGAACTTGTGGTCAATCCTCAAGATGTGGGTGGACAAACAAAACCCCACAAATTCTGACCTACTCCAGGCATTGATTATGCAAGAATGGGCTGTCAGGATGTGGCCCAGAAGTTGATTGACAGCATGGCAGGGCCAATTGCAGGGGGGCCAACACTGCAAATATTGACTCTTTGCATGAATTCAATGTAATTGTCAATAAAAATCCTTTGACACTCATGAACAGCTTCAGGATACCCATGGTAACATCTGACAAAAAGATCTAAAAACATCAACGCAGCAGACTTTGTGAAAAATAATATGTGTCATTCTCAAAACTTTTGGCCACGTTTGTGGTGTTGCGCGTAATTAAAAGATTTGTAAGACCGTCACTTAACAAGCATGTATAATCACTACTATGGTCACTTTTTATGGAAGAATAGACAGGACAGTTAATAAAGCAGCAGGAAGTGCTAACATAACCTTACATGTTTTACAGATGTTCCATAACAAACAACAAAAGGAATAAAAATATAAAAACCGTTGTTTAATTCATTCATTCATTCATTCTCTATACCGCTTAATCCTGTGTTCAGGGTCACAGGGGACCTGGAGCCTATCCCAGGAGACTTCGGGCACTAGGCGGGGTACACCCTGGACAGGGTGCCAATCCATCGCAGGGGACACACACATACACACACTCACACACTACTGGCAATTTAGGAACGCCAATTAGCCTAACCTGCATATCTTTGGACTGTGGGAGGAAACCGGAGTACCCGGAGGAAACCCACCAAGCACGGGGAGAACATGCAAACTCCATGCACACAGAGATGGGAATCGAGCCTGGCCGGGGAATCGAACCCGGACCCTGGAGGTGCAAGGCGACAGTGCTAACCACTACACCACCGCGCCGCCGCGTTGTTTAATAACAAATTAAAAATAGTCAACTATAGGAGGATCTTCATCACATCTGGCCACGTTACACCACCACGTTGATTATTTCCCTGTAACAACATGCCCCGAACGTGTTTTATTCCTTACTAATTATCATAGGTGGGGAAGCCTTAATAGGGCACTGCTTTGTAGTGCTGCTTTGTAGTGCTCAGTGTGTTACTAAAAATTCTACTCTGTTCACACGGAGCACAGAAGCCCTGCTAATATTACGCTTCTAAGAACGTTTGGTTCCTAAATATCCTTAATCTCCCAGGATTTATGAGAATGCGTGTAAATGTTGCCTTGATTTTACTGCAACCTCTTTATTTCCCGGAAAATACACATGTCGCAATGATGTTAGGTCCTGTTTAACTGCGAACGTTTTGTGTGAGCAACAGTGTAATAACATTGCAAAACAAAATATTGCTATAGTAAATGGTTACGATGCTGCAAAACATGATATTTTTAAAGCATTGTTTCAAGCTCGTTTAAAATCTCTATGTCAGATCCAGGCTTTTCCAGTTTATCAAGCATTTGTGCAGCAGTCCTAATCCTGTTTCCCCTCCACACTCCACACTGCTGCATAGAATATTGCATTAGCTAAGACAGATTGATACAGTAACCACAAGAGTGATCTGCATAATCAGAATGAGCAGTTTCCTCGAGAACAGGGGAGCCTCTTCTTCTGTACAGCACCTGTACCAGTCAAACAAATGCACCCTGAGCTACTTGTAAGTCTTCACCATATCTCCACCCACGCCACGGATAGCAAAAGTGGATTGTGGGGGTCGGACCTCCTGAAGTCCACCAGCATCCCATTTTTCACCCTCTACGTCAGTGTCATAAGAGAATTTCCACAGATGACGTGAAGGAGAGATGTTGTATGCAGTACCCACAGAATATGCAGACCCTTGGAGAGAGCCTGTTCTGCTCATCTCATGTCTAATACGCAGCCATGAAGTTACACAAAATGGTCTGCCAGTCATGATACGATGGGTTCATCCATCTACATCAGCCGGAGTTTCTCCAGCAACGCCAGCAAAGGCGTCGGATGGTGTCAAGTGCAATGGAGGGAAGTCAAAGAATATAATCCTCACTGCGCTGCCTGTTTCACTCTTTGCTAGAATTTAATGACTTTAATCTTGCATTCAGACATTTTTTTGGCCCAGTACTATCCTGACTATCACAGCTCATTCTGCTAATAGCTTTCCTTGTAGAATGCATTGCACCGAGTAAGGTGTGGTTAACGTTTATCTGGGATGGAGCCACGGTGACATCTGATGGACATTTATGGCAATGGCATCAATTTTTTTTTTTATTGTTTTCTGTATATTTGTTCTGATTGTTTAAACCACATGAAAACTGTTCCTGAAAAAGACATTCTGTATTGGAGAAAGGTACTTCGTCAAGCACTGTTGTAGAGCTTCATTATTTTCCAATGGATATAAACAATTGCACATCATATTATTGGCGTCACTGGTAACCACTTATTGGTGGTTGTTGGCAATTAAGTAACTCATCACTCATTTAGAGAACAAATGCCAAGCTTTAAAAAGCTTTAAAACTAACACTTTGCTCTCCTAACATGACTGACACGGAATAATCTATGCAAAGTACACCAGACGTCTTCGTTTCTCAGACAGCATATTTTTGAAAGTATCTTCCATCATTCATTCATTCATCTTCTATACCGCTTAATCCTGTGTTCAGGGTCGTGGGGGACCTGGAGCCTATCCCAGGAGACTTCGGGCACTAGGCGGGGTACACCCTGGACAGGGTGCCAATCCATCGCAGGGTACACACACATACACACACTCACACACCCAATCACACACTACGGGCAATTTAGGAACGCCAATTAGCCTAACCTGCATGTCTTTGGACTGTGGGAGGAAACCGGAGTACCCGGAGGAAACCCACCAAGCACGGGGAGAACATGCAAACTCCATGCACACAGAGACGGGAATCGAGCCTGGCCGGGGAATCGAACCCAGACCCTGGAGGTGCAAGGCGACAGTGCTAACCACTACACCACCGCGCCGCCTATTTTTGAAAGTATGTTATACTTAATAATAATACCATGATTCTAACTTGTCAATCCTGCGCTAAGTAGAGTCAACTCAAATATTATCCAGACAATGATGTTCCTATATATATATATATATATATATATATATATATATATAAAATCACTCACTCTCTCATCATCATCTAATTCATTTAATCATCATTTAATCCTGTATACAGGATCACAGGGGGCAAGGAAGCCTATCGGCAGGTTGCCAATCCAACACAGGGCACACACACATACACAGACTCACACACTACAGGCACTTTGGGGAAACCAATTAGCCAAATCCCCACCAATCCATGAAACCCACCAAGCACAGGGACAACATGCACACAGATGCGGGAATCAAACCCGGACCCTGGAGGCGCACGGGAACAGTGCTAACCACTAAGCCAATGTGCCGCCCAGACAGGCAGACAGACCGTCCGTCAGACAGACAGACACATGCATGCATGGACGGACAGATATTATTTGTCACATATACATGGATGCCTAATTGAAATTCTTTCTTCGCATATCCCAGAGGGGTCCAAGCACAGGGTCCGCCATGATACGTCACCCTTTATAGATATGGAGTAGAAATATATACTGAAACAAAAACTCAAATTGAATTATTGCAGCAATATGTACTAATGTTTCATCTAAAGACATCATCGTTGACGTTATCATGTGAGTGTCAGAAGAGAGGCATATATTTTTCATGTTGAAGTGTGTATACATTTTTTGGGCCCAACTGTACAGCATAAGATATTTAACTTCGATAATTAGGATAGCCAATAAATACAGTTTATTAACTATAAAAGTTGATTTGGGACAAAATGGTACAGTACTTTGCTAAAGTCTTAGGCACCATATTATATGTTGTTCAAATTTTGTTATATATGTTTATCATGTCTACATAATTATGTACAAAATCATTTAGTATTCCATAGACAGACCAGTTTTCAGATGGAAACAAAAAACCTAATGTACGCACCTGGGATTTGCATAAAAATATAAAGGAGCGAGTGTGACAAAGTTACCAGAAGAACTCATATTCTCCAGCAAGCTCAGTAAAACCTAACAGCTGTTTAGCTGTTTAAAACTGCACAAATCTGTGTCTAAAACTCCTGATTTTAAACAATGAGTTTTCACTCCAAATAGAACTGTTTATTTTATTACTCTTTATTGCTCTTTATAGAAGTTTCTTTTATGCAGAAATGTTTTCAAAAGCATCTTTTGCTTATGCCATATTTTTGTATGTGCCCAAGACTTTTGCACAGAACTACTGTATAAGTAAAACAGCTGTTAGGTTTTACTGAGCTTGCTGGAGAATATGAGATCTTCTGGTAACTTTGTCACACTCGCTCCTTTATATTTTTATGCAAATCCCAGGAGCATACATTAGATTTTTTGTTTCCATCTGAAAACTGGTCTGTCTTGTACTATATATAACAAAATCGGTACAGCATATAATATGGTGCCTAAGCCTTTTGCACAGTACTGTATATTATGGCGCTTTTCCACTGCATAGTACGGCACGACACGGTTCAGTTCTACTCACTTTTCTCTACCCAGTCTTCCACTGGTAACAGTACCTGGTACCTGGTCCTTTTTTTAGTACCACCTCAGCCGAGGTTCCAAGCGCGCCGAACCGTTACCAAAACGTGACGTGTAAACTCTGCTGGTCACTGATTAGCCGGAGAAAATCGTCATTACTGCGTCACCGAACTTGCGACACGAGACACAACAGAACCGCTATATTTAGAAACAGACAGAGAAGGATCGCACGCACCTATTTGTATTAACCGTCGGCCTCTTTTGAAACAAACTCCTTCGTCTCGCTGTTAAAAACATCCACATGCCGAGAATGAAGAACACCATGCTGTCGATATGCTCCATTGTTGTGTGTTTGTTTGTGGCGCGTTTACCATGACGTCACGGCAGTAGCGGCGCCGCGACTAAACGACACGTGAGTAATCCCGCCCACGCTAAAGCGTTACTAAACTGCAGTGGAAGCGCAAACCGAGCCGAACTGCGCCGAACCGAAGTGAGTTGAACTGAACCGTGTCGTGCCGTACTATGCAGTGGAAAAGAGGCATAAGAGACAGTATCTCTTATATTGAATTTATTAATTTGTTTTTAATTGTAAGAAAATAACATGAAACTTTGGTTGTGCTTATGAGTGGAAATAAATGTTCTTTATTAAAAAGGAAAGTACATGAATTTAGTCGCTAGAATTTTTATCTGTCAATTATGTGCATATTACTGAGTCACTTTAGCTCATTCTCATCATTTAGTTGCTTAAACAAGTATGTTTCATTAATGTCTCCTGGCTAAACCTTTGGCCTTTTCATTCCTTAGGAAGCAGAGTTGAAGATGCTGCGGTTTGCTTTGAGAGTGACAAGAATGGACAGGATTAGGAATGAGTATATTAGAGAGAGTGCAGGTAGGATGGTTTGGGGACAAAGTTAGAGGGGCCTGGTGACATGGGGGAGGGATGAAGGGTTTATCAGGAGATAGAGCTGACAGGCAGGAGTTAGATGGTGGCAAAGGGTCCGCTGTGGCGACCCCTAATGCGAGCAGCCGAAAGAAGATGATTCCTTAGCTTTGCTTTACTTACTTTTAAAACTTTAGGCTAAAACAGTCACTTGGCTACAAACAAGTTTCATTCATTCATTCATCTTCTATACCGCTTAATCCTGTGTTCAGGGTCGCGGGGGACCTGGAGCCTATCCCAGGAGACTTCGGGCACTAGGCGGGGTACACCCTGGACAGGGTGCCAATCCATCGCAGGGCACACACACATACACACACTCACGCACCCAATCACACACTACGGGCAATTTAGGAACGCCAATTAGCCTAACCTGCATATCTTTGGACTGTGGGAGGAAACCGGAGTACCCGGAGGAAACCCACCAAGCACGGGGAGAACATGCAAACTCCATGCACACAGAGACGGGAATCGAGCCTGGCCGGGGAATCGAACCCAGACCCTGGAGGTGCAAGGCGACAGTGCTAACCACTACACCACCGCGCCGCCTACAAACAAGTTTAATGATTAAAATTATTGATACCAGATAGTGGAACTTTCCACGCTGAATGTTGAAATGTTTTGGCACCCTGTAGAAATAGACCCCTTTCCTAGCCACAGAGAACGGGGGTGTGCCACATGGTCTACTGGACTATGAAGATTATTTAAATGAAATGAGTAGGGCAATTTTTCAACAAAACAGTGTCATCCATCAGTGAATGTTAATCACTGCATATGGCACAGACAAGTATCGACTAATTAAAGACAACTGCTCTATTTATCAGAAGGTAAAGCAGTACATTTAAAAAGCAGACTATAAATCTTGCACTGTCAAAACACCTAGCCACATACAAAACATTGTTTTACAGTTTTCCTGCTCTGCACCGAACTTCAAATTAGCACAGATACACTCTCACTACGCTGCTCGGAAGTCAAAGGAGCCTAGAACACACAAACTACCGGATGTAGAAATTGATGGACACCAGCTCCAACATTATTTCAACATGAGGTCATTTCATCCATCACAGGAGACGTGACTACAGGGAACAGATGGGTAAAGGAAAAGAGACAGAATTACACAAGATCTTCATGTGAATGCATCCTGATAGAGAGAGAGAGAGAGAGAGAGAATCATCTCCATGCAATGATATATGACAAGAGGAAAGAACCACAGCAGAGTTTCTGCTGCTATTTTATTTATTAATTTATTCCGGCCTTGAAAATGAACTGGCACCACCATAGCAGAGGAGATGGTACTGTCAGAGCAGCGTGCACGCTTTGTTTTAGAGACCCAGTTTGTTGGAACTCCTACTGGAATCTTTACTTCTGCAAGTAGCACTGTTACCTCGCATGCCCGGGGTTAGGGGTTCAAATCTTGCTTCTAGTCTGAGTGCATGTTCTTCCTGTGCTTTGTGGGTTTCTTACAGGTATTCCGGTTCCACCACACTTCAAAGACATGTGTGGTGTCTTTGAAGTGTGTGCATAATGTATGATTGGGTGTGTTAGTTCACCCGGAACTGTACACAGGAAATATGGAAAAATAATGAATAAATGATTTTTGTCCAGTGGCTTTAAGCAGCCCGCATCCAGGAGGAAGATGATGTGACTGCGATGGCTGCCTCAGAGGACAAAAGGTTTCGTCAGGTTTTGTGATCCTTGAGTTGCGTGATTTTTGATCCACTTCCTAATTGTCAGACCAGGATAAAGTTTTTACTGGAATGAATGAATGAATGAATGAATGAGACACTTGGTTTAAGAAATTGAAAATGAAATAATAGAATTAAGAATAGATACCGGCTTGGATTCTGTCTACGATCGTTCAAATCCAATTCAAAAAACGTAACAGTCTCTGGGTCTTTCTATGGCTTACATGTTAATGAGAATAATTCTTTTAACTTTAAATCATCTTAAAACCTATTTATTCAGACAACCTTAAAACCTTACAGTATAATACATGTGTAATATACTGCTTTAACAACATATTATGAGACTTTGAAGACTTCTACAATAAGATTGATATTTTGTCTTTTTTTGGCATTAATCAAGATGGGATATATATATATATATATATTCATTCATTTTCTATACCGCTTTATCCTGTATTTAGTGTCGCGGGGACCTGGAGCCTATCCCAGGAGACTTCGGGCACAAGGCAGGGTACACCCTGGACAGGGTGCCAATCCATCGCAGGGCACACACTCATACACACACTCACACACCCAATCACACACTATGGGCAATTTAGAACGCCAATTAGCCTAACCTGCATATCTTTGGACTGTGGGAGGAAACCGGAGTACCCGGAGGAAACTATATATATTCATCCATCCATCTATCCAAGGTTAATGCAACATGGATATAAGCAGTCTATTAATGATTTTGTCTTTCTTTGTTATTTAAATTTAGATAAGAATAGTATTTAACATTTGAGTGGTTTAGTGGATAAGATAAGTTAAAATACAATAATTATCTGAGGTTTTTAAAACACTTTTGTCCATTGCTACTGCCAAAACTGTAAATATCATCCAAACTTGTTACACTGTGGATGAACCAAAATTTTTGCCAAAAATATAAGGCTATTGTTTATCCCTACCCCATCAACCAATCTGTCCTTGCAGATGAGATTGTGTCCATATAAAAGCTGTGTCCACTGAGGGCTCTCATGCATTATGTGGAACAGTATTAACATTTTGATTGATATTTAGTCTCAAGGAAGTATATGGTATTTGCACACTTTATGAGTGCTATCTGTTCCCGTCTAGTGAGGTGGGACCGGAATGTGTTACAAGCCTTGTGATGACTTTGATACACAACCTCCAATACTTTTAATGGAAATCATCCTGGTGTTTCAGGAAAAAAAGGAAGTAAAACAAACGTTTAGTGTACCGAATGGATGCTCGCCATGCCAGACAGCTAACAAGTCATAGTCAAGAAATTGAGACTTACAGAATTATTACTTCGCAACAAACAAATATACTAATATGGGAACACTTTAATACAGTACTTTCAAAAAGAAACCACCTTGATGCTTCTCCACTCAGTTGCAGTTGTAATGCATGCATATAAAGTTGTAGTTCATTATATGTAGCCTATCTAAACGATCACAAGTGTACCATTCAAGGTAATAAAGTGATGTGTAAATGGTAATAAAATTAATCTGTAACTTTCATTTATACTCATATAAACTTTTCTCATCATTTATAAATAATGCCTATTGTGAATTGGGTCACGATGGTTTGTCGTTTTTAAAAAGTGGATCCTTAGGGGGAAAATGTGTACTGGTATTGATTATTGGTTAAAGGCTACAAAAAAAAAAAAAACATGCATCGACTTAAATATTTCATACTACAACATGTGCCAAGTGTCTGCAGGCAAAAATGTACAGCAAATGCTCAAATCAATGGCCTGTGACTTTGCGACACTTGTGTATCCGCTGAGTACAAGGTCGCTGAACATTTGTTAATGGGTCAGAGCTGATGTTGTTCCATGCAGAGATGATTTCCTCCTTTAGCACAATGATTGTTCCAGGCTGAGTCTGATAGACTACTGATTTCAGATGACCCAGAAAAAAAGTTAAGTGGTGTTAGATGTGGTTCCATTCAATCTTCTATTGATAGTTTCAAAGCCATCTTTGGCCTGAAATAAAGGGGGGAAAATATTTCATTTCATTTAAGAAAACATGTCAACATTTATGCAGGTAAGATATTAAAAACAGGAAAAACAGGAAAAAACAGTTTGCTATCTATCTGTCTATCTATCTATAGTGCAGTAAAAAAAAAAAAAGTATTTGCCTCTTTATGAGTTTTTTTTCCATACAGTATTTTCAAAAAACTCAAACAAATTTTAATAATGCACAAATAAATAACCTGAGTAAATACAAAATGCTGTTTTTAAATAATGGATTAACAAATATCAGTCTGAAAAGGGTTACCAAGCCATTTCTAAGGCTTTGGGATTCCAGCGAACCACAGTAAGAGCCACTATCCTCAAATGGAGAAGACTTGGAACAGTGGTGAACCTTCCCAGGACTGGTCAGCCTAACAAAAGTACTCAGAGAGCACAATGACAACTCATTTAGGAGCTCATTTGTCTCAGGCCTCAGTTGTCTCAGTTGAGGTCCGTGTTCATGATTCAACAATTCGAAAAAGACTGGGCAAAAACAAATTGGGAGAGTTCCAAGGTAAGAGCTACTCCTGACCAAAAAGAACACAAATGCTTATCTCACATTTGCCAAAAAAGCACCTTGATTATCCCAAAGACTTTTGAGCAAACATTCTTTTGACTGATGTGGCAAAAGGCTTTTTTGTGTGTGCCACATTGCATATGGTGTAAATCCAAAACAGCAATCCATAAAAAGAACATCATAGCAACAGTCAAATATGGTGTGGTGGTAGTGTGATGGTCTGGGGCTGCTTTGAAGCTTCAGCACCTGGATGACTTGCCACAATTGATGGAACCGTGATTTCTGCGCTCTACCAGAAAATCCTGATAGAGAATCAGTTTGTGATCTCAAGCTCAAGAGCACCTGGATTACACAGCAGGACAATGATCCCAACCACACCAGCAAGTAAGGCAAGGCAAGTTTATTTGTATAGCACATTTCATACACAATGGTAATTCAAAGTGCTTTACATAGAAGAAAAGAAAATAATCATAAAATGAAATAAAAGATAATAGCAATAAAACTTTTTAACGAAAACTTTAAAATTTAATTTAAAATAAAAATAAAATGAGCTGCAGCTGTCTAATGGTCTTCTTGGGGAGGCCGGTGAGGAGACTATTACAATAATCTACCCTGCTGGTGATAAAGGCATGGACAAGTTTCTCCAAGTCTTGATTGGAAACAAAACATCTAATTCTTGCAATGTTTTTGAGATGATAATATGCTGATTTAGTTACTGCTTTGAGATGACTACTGAAACTAAGGACTGTCTCCAGAATCACCCCAAGATTCTTGACTTGATTTTTAGTTATCTGACCCCTAGAGTGAAGGAATGCATTCACCTTCAGAACTTCATCTACAGGTCCTTCTCAAAAAATTAGCATATTGTGATAAAGTTCATTATACTCTGTAATGTACTGATAAACATTAGACTTTCATATATTTTAGATTCATTACACACAACTGTGAAGTAGTTCAAGCCTTTTATTGTTTTAATATTGATGATTGTGGCATACAGCTCATGAAAATCCAAAATCCCTATCTCAAAAAAAGTCAACTTTCAAATAACTATGTTCAGTTATGCACTCAATACTTGGTCGGGAATCCTTTTGCAGATTCTTGTGTCTTTCGTCTCTCAACTTTCTCTTCACAATATCCCACAGATTCTCTATGGGGTTCAGGTCAGGAGAGTTGGCAGGCCAATTGAGCACAGTAATACCATGGTCAGTAAACCATTTACCAGTGGTTTTGGCACTGTGAGCAGGTGCCAGGTCGTGCTGAAAAATTAAATTCATTCATTCATTCATCTTCTATACCGCTTTATCCTGTATTAGGGTCGCGGGGACCTGGAGCCTATCCCAGGAGACTCAGGGCACGAGGCAGGGTACACCCTGGACAGCGTGCCAATCCATCGCAGAGCACACACACACACACACACACACACACACACACTCATTCATACACTATGGTCAATTTGGGAACGCCGATTAGCCTAACCTGCATATCTTTGGACTGTGGGAGGAAACCGGAGTACCCGGAGGAAACCCACCAAGCACGGGGAGAACATGCAAACTCCATGCACACATAGACGGGAATCGAGCCTGGCCGGGAATCGAACCCGGACCCTGGAGGTGCAAGGCGACAGTGCTAACCACTACACCACCGCACCGCCAAAAATGAAATTTTCATCTCCATAAAGCTTTTCAGCAGATGGAAGCATGAAGTGCTCCAAAATCTCCTGATAGCTAGCTGCATTGACCCTGCCCTTGATAAAACACAGTGGACCAACACCAGCAGCTGACATGGCACCCCAGACCATCACTGACTGTGGGTACTTGACACTGGACTTCAGGCATTTTGGCATTTCCCTCTCCCCAGTCTTCCTCCAAACTCTGGCACCTTGATTTCCGAATGACATGCAAAATTTGCAACCTGTAGCCCATTTCCTGCACACGCCTGTACACGGTGGCTCTGGATGTTTCTACTCCAGACTCAGTCCACTGCTTCCGCAGGTCCCCCAAGGTCTGGAATCGGTCCTTCTCCACAATCTTCCTCAGGGCCCGGTCACCTCTTCTCGTTGTGCAGCGTTTTCTGCCACACTTTTTCCTTCCCACAGACTTCCCACTGAGGTGCCTTGATACAGCACTCTGGGAACAGCCTATTCGTTCAGAAATTTCTTTCTGTGTCTTACCCTCTTGCTTGAGGGTGTCAATGATGGCCTTCTGGACAGCAGTCAGGTCGGCAGTCTTACCCATGATTGCGGTTTTGAGTAATGAACCAGGCTGGGAGTTTTTAAAAGCCTCAGGAATCTTTTGCAGGTGTTTACGGTTAATTAGTTGATTCAGATGATTAGGTTAATAGCTCGTTTAGAGAACCTTTTCATGATATGCAATTTTTTTGAGATAGGGATTTTGGGTTTTCATGAGCTGTATGCCACAATCATCAATATTAAAACAATAAAAGGCTTGAACTACTTCAGTTGTGTGTGCTGTGATAGAACCAAATTGCCTTTCTCATTATCTGACTTAGAGGGAGCATATACAGGCTAAACAGGAGGGGTGCAAGAATTGAGCCTTGTGGGACTCCGCATGTCATGGACGTCCACTTAGACTTGTGCTCTCCACATAATAACCTCTCCCTTCTAAGAATGAATTATGCTCGTAATCTGTAAGTAAAAAATTATAATAAATAATAATAATAATAATAATAATAATGTTTTGGAGGGGCCTGGTCATAGTCTGGACTTAAATCTGATTCAGAGAACCTTAAACAGGCTGTTCATGCGTGAAAAAAATCCACCAATGTGGCTGAATTAAAACAATTCTACAGACAAGAGTGGAACAGTGGAACAGTGGAACCTCGGATTACGAGCATAATTCCTTCTGGAAGTGAGTTCGTATTCCAAAACACTCGTAAACCAATTTTTTTTTCCATAAGAAATAATGGAAACTCAAATTATTCATTCTACAGCCCAAAAAAATTTATATATTTTGTATTAATTATTTTTATGTAAAGTAAAAATAAAACAAATTAACCTGCACTTTACCTTTAAAAAAAAGTAAAAAATAACACATCGCTAGTCACACTCGCATAAGTATGGAATCACTGCTATAAAGTAAAAAAAAAATAAAAGGGAAGCCGAGAGGAGGAGGGGGTGGGAGTGTAAAGGCGAGAGTGTGTGTGTGTGTGTGTGTTGGTGTGAGTGAAGGAGCACGGTGTCAAATTACGCATGCGCCACACACACACACACACACTCTCTCTCTCTCTCCCCTTTACAGCCCCCCTACCACCCCCACATATAAAGTAGGGACTGATCAGATCAGTGTATAAATACAAAAGAAGGTTTAGAGGACAATTTTTTTTTCACATAGGGTGCAGGTTTGAATAACTTTTTTTCAATTAATAAATGTAATCATTGTAAGTATTTACTCGTGTTATCTTTTTGTAATATTTTTTTTTCGTGTTCTCTTTGATCCAATATATCTGGATCATTTAAGTAGGACAAATATGCAAAAAACAATTAATGAAAAAGATATATGCACATCTGCCCATGGCCCCACCCACCCCGGATGTAGAGGGTTTTTTTTTGTTGTTGTTGTTTTGTTTAGTTTTTTGTCTTTTTGCAGAGGAGGTTGTTAACTGTAAACATTGTGCACGCGCGGAGAGAGGGCGTGCAGACAGCGCGCGACGCCATTTTGTTGGTTTAGGAGAAACTCCCGCGTTACCGTGGGAGGAGGAGGAGGAGGAGAGAGGAAACCCGGGGCACAGCACAGCCAAATAAGGAAGGCTGCCATAGGAGCGTTTCTTTGTAAGTAACAGTTGTCGCAATCAGCTGGTCGCCGCAAACGTGTATAAGTAATTAGACATCCGCCTGCTTTATAGGCGCGCAAACCGTAAATCCGCGGCGTTTCTCCGACTCGGAGCTCGCGGGGCTGCAGCACGGCGGCTAACGGGCTAAACAGAAGCGCTAGAAACGCTGGCATGGTTCATGCTGTTTGTGCATTTTCACTCGGCGTGTTTTTCAGCAGTACAGCGCAGAACTCCGCACACGCTGGCCTTAATGCAGTGTGAACTGGAAATGGTTTAGAAATGTCTGAATGACGTGTAAACCTGCTGTAAAGATAAAGCAGAAGAAAACTGAGCCGGAGGTTAAACAGCAAGACGTGACGCTCTGTTAGAACAGCACTGTGCAGCATTCGCTATTTCTCTGTAGCTCTGTGTGTGTGTGTGTGTGTGTGTGTGTCAGGCCGCGCTGCGCTTGACAGGTGCAACACACAGTGTCTTACTATCCTTCTGAGGACCTTCCATTCACAAGTTTAAAAAATTATCAGCGTAAATCTAATTTAAACCAGTGCTGTGGATCGATTAAAGACGTTTATCTAGTTAATCACAGTCATAAACTGATTAATCACAAATTTTAAATACTCAGATTTACTTATATTTAATGCTGGCCATGGATAAAAAAAATTATTCTAGTTAATCACAGTCATAAACAGATGAAGATTAATCACAATTTTAAATACTCAGATTTACTTATTTAGCACTGTCAATCAATTAAAAAAGTTAATCTAGTTAATCAGTCATTAACCAATTAATTAAGATTAATTCAAATTTTTAAATACTTAGATTTAGTGCTGTCAATCGATTAAACATTGTAATCTAGTTAATCTCAGTCATGATCTGATTATGATCGATAATTTTAAATACTCAGGTTTACTTAGGGCAAGACGGTGGTGTAGTAGTTTGCATTGTCGCCTTGCACCTCCAGGGTCCGTGTTCGATTCCCATCTCTGTGTGCATGGGGTTTGCATGGGCATTCTCCCCGTGCTTGGTGGGTTTCCTCCGGGTACTTCGGCATCCTCCCACAGTCCAAGGACATGTACATTAGGTTAATTGGTGTTCTCAAATTGCCCGTAGTGTGTGAATAAGTGTGTGAGTGTGTGTATGTGTATGTGCCCTGCGATGGATTGGCACCCTGTCCAGGGTGTACCCCGCCTCGTGCCCTAAGTCTCCTGGGATAGGCTCCAGGTCCCCGCAACCCTGAATACAGGATTAAGCGGTAATGATGATGAGTGAGTGAGTGTCAAATCAACTAAAAAGTTTTAGTTATCACAGTTGTAAACCGACTATTTAAGATTAATCACAATTTGTACATACTCAGATTTACTTGTGTTGTCAATTAATTAAAGACGTTTGTCTAGTTAATTACAGTCAAAAGTGATTAATCACAATTTTTTAATACTTAGATTTACTTCTATTTAGTGCTGTCAATCGATTAAAACGTTTATCTAGTTAATCACAATCATAAACTGATTAAGATTAATCACAACTTTTACATATTACGATTTACTTCTATTTAGTGACCTCAATCGATTCAAAATTTTAATCTCGTTTAATCTGTGATTAGTCATAAATTATTAATTAAGATGAATTACAATTTTAAAATAATCAAATTTACTTATATTAAGTGCTGTCAATTGCTTAAAAATTATCCAGTTAACCACAGTCATGAACTGATTTACTTGTATTTAGTTCTCTTAATTAATTCAACATTTTAATCTAGTTAATCACAGTCATAAACTGATTAAGAATAATTAAAATTTTAAAATACTCAGATGGCTGTCAATTGATGGTAAAGTGGCAAATAAAAATAAAGGGGCACAATTTAATGTTATCAGCCATAACATTATGACTACCTGCTTGAGGTCCCCCCTTTCACCACAATAACAGTGATGCACTGTGTGTTCTGACACCTTTCTATCACAACCAGCATTAACCTTTTCATCAATTTGATCTACACTAGCGCTTCAATTTGATCAGCCTACACTATCCAGCCTTCACTCCCCATGTGCATCAGTGAGCCTTTGTCGCGCATGACCATGTTGACATTTCCATCCTTGGATCAATTTTGGTATGTCCTGACCTGATGTCTGGGTCCATCCCATAAGACCTGCAGTTTTGGAGTTCCTCTGACTCGGTTGTCTAGCCATCACAATTTGTTCCATCTCACAGTAGCTATATTTTCAATATAATCTCATTACAATGGCAGATATATTAGGCAGCAAGTGAACCTTTTTTCCTAAGGTCGATGTGTAGGAAGCAGAAAAAATGGACAAGCATAAGGATTTGAGTGACTTTGACAAGGGCCAGATTGCAATGATTAGAGGATCAGGTCAGAGCAACTCCAAAACTGAAGCTCTTGTTGGTCTGCATTGGTCAGGACATATAAAAAGTGATCAAAGGAAGGAAAACCGGTGATCTCGTTACAGGGACATGTGTGGCCAAGGCTCACTGATGTACATGGGGAGTGAAGCCTGGCCCGTGTAGTATGATCCAATTGAAGCATTAGTAGTGTAAATCGAATGAAATGGTTAATGGCAATGCCAGCACTATTTTTTTTATTATACTATAGCAGCTTTTCTATGGAAACAGATGAGACGGTCTGCCTTCACTGCTTATGCGCATCAGTGAGCATTGGGTACTCTTGTCAACCCTGTCTCTCACCTGTTCACCAGTTGTTCTTTCTTGGACCACTTTTGGTAGAGAACCACTGCATACTGAGAAAACCCTCAGGACTAGTTTAACCATCACAATTTCTCTCCTTGTCAAAGTAACTATAAAAATAAAGGACGTGGGGGAAAAAAATCAATTCATTGATACAGTATGTCGTGATACTTTTGCATGGCAATTCATGCATCACCACACTGACTCTGAAAAATGTTTTTTAATGATATATTGTATAAATGTATGCATGTTTGCATTTGAATTGGTAGAATGTTGCAGTTCCTCTAAAATGCTCCAGGTGCTGCACTCTGAACTATCTACACATTGGCATATATATATATATATATATACTTTTAATCTGAATTTAATAAAATTGTGATACTTAGAGAATCGCAATACAAATCAAATCGCCATCTAAATATCGTGATAATATCGAATCAGCTGGTCCTTGCTGATTCCCATAATGGATATGTCAAAATATATCCCAATGATCATATTAATTTTATTTCTTTGCCATATGTGAAATTATTACTTTTAGAGTATTTAGTTACAATTACGTTTTAAATGACAGACAATGATACATATATTTTTTTGCAGGTGGATTTTAAAGATTGTTTGATGGGTATGTATTGATTAACAGCGAGCCACATTGAATTGGAGATTAACTTTTAACGTCAGTATATAATGCAGCATTTCTCGCTCTGAATCTGTTTTTGGCTCATTGCATTAGTTTATCACATGTACTGTAGGACAGGAAGACGTTTTCACACGAAAGCCTGAATCAATCAGTCATGTACAGTGATGAATGTCGTCCTCTTGAGATAATGAAATCAAATCATAACCGTGTCTAAACTGTCCAACGTCGCACTGCTTTTGACTTTCAGGTTTGACGTCCCCCGCCGCCTCACTCGTGAGAAGGTGCTGGGACGATGTTTTACGCCCACTTCGTCCTCAGCAAGCGTGGGCCGCTGGCCAAAATCTGGCTAGCGGCCCACTGGGACAAGAAGCTGACCAAGGCACATGTGTTTGAGTGCAACCTAGAGAGTAGTGTAGAGAGCATTATCTCGCCAAAGGTAATGCTGTACTTATTACTGTAATTAGTTAAATGTGTGTCAAATAAGTCTATTTAATAATATTGCTTCTTTTGGTTAGGTGAAAATGGCTCTGCGCACATCTGGTCACTTACTTCTGGGTGTTGTGCGGATCTACCACAGGAAAGCCAAGTACCTGCTTGCTGACTGCAATGAAGCTTTTATTAAAATCAAGATGGCCTTCCGTCCAGGTACATTATTAGAGGAAAGTACCAAAGTAACTAAAATAGCAGTACAATTCGTTCCATAAGAGTCGACCATAAAGTTGGCTTTATTTTTGACACAAAATAAAATAAAAAAAGCCTAACGCTGCGTACACACATGTGGTCACAATGTTATAGTGAACGGTACTCTCGCACATGGATGTTGACTTTACAAGTAACGCAGACACCTGCACACTGAGACTGAGCATGGGAGACCACAATCCCACAGCGAGAGAGAAGAACCATTGGCTCAGTTGTGATCACATGACGCTCGGCAGACAAAGCATACTGTATACATACTGCTTGTATTTCAAGACCTTGTTCGTTTATCAAGTTAAAATGTATTTAAAAAATTTTGCCTGTCTTGCAAAACACTCGCAGAGCAATCCTAGGTTTTACTGTATAATGTAAGTAAAAATATATATATATAATAAATGCTAGATAACCTATAGTTTAAGCAGAAGCACATAGTGCAGGATTGTATTTAGTTATTTTCTTTTGGCACACTTCTGTCACATTGAGTCAGTGTTTTGTATGCAGTTTGTTTTTTATATGTCTGATGTAGGTGTGGTGGATCTGCCGGAGGAGAACCGCGAAGCTGCCTATAACGCCATCACCTTACCTGAAGAATTCCATGATTTCGATCAGCCGCTTCCAGACCTTGAGTAAGGTTTTGCTAGTTTTTTGCTTTCAGTTAATTGTTAATACATCTCAGTTGTGCTTATTTTTGGTCTGTATTTGTTGTTATGTAGTGTTTCGTATTATTGTATAAAGACAATGTTTTGTGTATTACAGTGACATCGATGTTGCCCAGCAGTTTACCCTGAATCAGTCTCGTGTAG
Source organism: Channallabes apus (assembly GCA_030522415.1). Taxonomy (NCBI): domain Eukaryota; kingdom Metazoa; phylum Chordata; class Actinopteri; order Siluriformes; family Clariidae; genus Channallabes; species Channallabes apus. Next base: position 25,729,455 of record CM060127.1, on the reverse strand, counting down.
AGGAAATCACCATGCGAGAGGAGGTGGGCAACCTGAATTTACTGCAGGAAAATGACTTTGGTAAGGCACAGTGTAATCTTTTAATCTGCTTTGCTTTTCAAAGTCTGAATCCAGAATTTACTGTAGCCTTGTCAACTACTTGCGGCTGATTCCCTTTAGTGGAACCCTTAAATGTAAGAGTAATTTGCAAGCTCCTGACTAATTATGATAATGAGTAGGAATTTCTCACAAAATTAAAAATGATAAAAAAGAAATAAAAACATGTAGATTATTTTACTTTAAATGTCCAGGTGCATTAAATGTTAATACTATAAACATTGTAATTGTAGCCTGTATAAATTTTAATTCAGCAATTCTGGAGATACAGGAAAACTATGTTTTTTTTTTTTTTTTTTAGCTAATACAGCCTTCAAACCACACTTAAATACAAGTTGCTCAGCATATAAAGTCCTTCTTCTTTGTCTTTGTCTTTCGGATGTTCCCTTTCAGGGGTCGCCACAGTGAATCATCTTTCTTTGGGTGTTTTTCACAGTCGGTAGACGAGTCTCTTTAGTGTCCTGCGTTTTTAGAACTGTGATCTTAAATGCCTACTTTCTGTAAGCTGTTAAGGTCTTAACGACCATTCCACAGGTGCATGTTAATTAATTGATTATGGTTAATTGAATGGAAAACATTGTTTAAACCCTTTACAATGAAGATCTGTAAAGTTATTTGGTTTTTTACAACATTATTGTTGAAATACACAGTCCTGAAAAAGGGGCGTTTCTTTTTTTGCTGAGTATGTATATATATATATATATACAGTGGCTTGCAAAAGTATTCGGCCCCCTTGAACTTTTCCACATTTTGTCACATTACAGCTACAAAAATGAATCAATTTTATTTTAATTCCACGTGAAAGACCAATACAAAGTGGTGTACACGTGAGAAGTGGAACGAAAATCATACATGATTCCAAACATTTTTTACAAATAAATAACTGAAAATACTGATATATATAGCATCAGTAGTCTCTTTTTGAAAACTGTTTCCTAAGTTGTGATCACACTGCACTTTTGTCTTACATTTTTATTTTTAGGGTGTTTTCACATTAGGGCCCCTGGAATGTTTCTGAGATCAATTGACCATAAAGTCTGGTTCATTTTGAGCAGTGGGCACACAATTGTTCCATGCTCAGTGAAGAGTACTCAGAGGATCAAATCAGGAATGGAAGCCAAACGTACCTGAGAATGTCTAGACATCATCAGTGCCGTCTGTCTCCACCAAAATCTCGTGCCAATACACATCCGAAGCTTATAAAGTAGGAAGGCTCTTGATGTAGGAGTGTTGGCACCCCTTTCCCACTCCGCTGATTATTTGTTCTTGGGGATGGTACAATTCAGTCGTGCCTAATGTGAAACCCCCCCTCACTGTTGTTTTGCGTACATTTTAGAAAACAGACAAAGGAAGTAAACTCGGAGTGGATTGTTTGTTTATTTATGTTTATGTTGTCTATCATGCACTTTATAAGTTGAAAGCACTCTAGTTAATCAGCGTTCACTGCAGACAATTTATGTGCAGCATCTGGACATGAACCAGACTATCGACTCGACATGCTTTAATTTTATAACTGCAGTATGAGCTAAGCTTGCTTTAAGAAAAATCCAAGAATTATAGCAGATTGTGGCCAAATTACAGTTCAGGCAGTCTTTTCAGTTACGCACCATCATCACACACTTTTTCTTTCTGCCTAGTAGGCTTTTCTTGTTAGTAATGTTGGCAGTTCTGAATAACGATCCAATTAATCACAAGACAAGGCAAGTATATTGCCCTTCAGATCACCTAAATGAAGGCAAGAATGGGTAAATTCAATTTTGTTGGAATAGATAGATAGTTGAGGCCAAACCTTGTTAGGAGACATTAATGAAGTCTCCTGTAATGCATTGTTGGCTGCAGGGCAAATTATAGGTATATACAAATCTGCTCATTTTAAAATATTATTATTTCAATAGTAGCAACATACTTATTTGGTCAATGCTCACCTAATGATATGCAAATGAAAAACAGTGATGTTAATATGAATGTTGAGTTGAAAGAGTTCTGTAAGAAGAAGCTAATTAAACTTTTATAATAGAAGACTAGTGATGTGAATCTAAATCCTTATCTGGATTTCTGTAAAGCTGCTTTGTGACAATGACTTTTGATAAAAGGAATAAATAAATATAAGTGAATCAAACGTTCATTTACATTATTCATTTCAGTTCAATTCAGTTGTATTTATATTGCGACTTTAACATTGGTCATTTTCTCAATGCAGCTTTACAAAATGATCCACGGCATGTACTGTATTTAATGAGTGCACATTTTACACTGTCAGGTTTTTATGAATGTAAGAAAAACGAAAACAAGAAAATGCCTTTTTTTTTGGTCAGAAACTTTTGCAAATTAATACACTACTACTGGAGCTGTCTGGTGGAATGTCTACTTTTCTGACTCAGGTTAAAGTTTTGAGACGATGGTCTTTGAACAAACACTCTGCACTTTTTAATGGCCCCGTTTGAAATTGAAAAAAATGTCATAGCAATAACTTTTTAAGCCTTGATCCCTGAGACTGCCATTTTTTAAATCCTCAGCTGATTTTGGCATGGATGATCGAGAGATGATGCGAGAGGAGAGTGCTTTTGAAGTGGACATCATCCATGGAGCTTCTGCGTCCAACCTGCTGCTAGAACCAGAGTCTACCAGTGGTCAGATAACTGATAAATCCAACCACTTGGAGTATGACCAATACAAAGACGACTTTGGAGACAACCCAATGGAGAGCAGTGAGGGGGGTATGCTAGGTAAGTATGTGTTAATTATATATGATTGATCTGTTGTCTTGCATGGGATTATCTAATAATTGGTCTGTGGTTAGTCATCAAGCATTTTTCTTCTTCTTCTTCGTCCTAGTGGACAAGCTTCTCAGCAATGAGGATGCAGGCGGCATTTTCGATGACCCACCTGCTGTTCCTGAAAGTGTCATGATGCCACAGGATCACGGTGGAGATGACGACGATGATTTTGACAACCTGTCCCGTAAGAAATATGAAACATATTTCCTAAGGAAGGTTGTACTGTTGTAAGAATAATTGTAAAATATTTGTAAAAAAATGTGTGTAAATTGTGTACAGCAGCAGGAGGTCCAGACAGTCCAGACTCTGGACCTGTGGAGCAGCTTCCCACCATGACAGACCAGACAGAGCAGACCACACTGGTGCACAACGAGGAGGAGGCCTTTGCTCTCGAGCCTATTGACATCACGGGTCAGTTCAGCGAGACTATCGATGATATGAGTCCAAAGGCCGGCCAAAAAATATAAGTATTTGAAGCTAAGATGTCAAGGCTGAAGTAGGTTGTCCCCTACTTACGAACGAGTTCTGTTCCAGGAGCATGTTCATAAGTCGGATTTGTTAGTAAGTCGGGGACTTAAACGCCGTTGACACAAATATACAATATAAAGCAGCATACCACTCCACCTGGCTAAATCTGTCCTCTTTTCTTAACACTGCCATCATATGGCCAGAGCTACTGCAAAATCCCGGATGCCATTTTCCACATTTTTCCACTTTCTTGGACTGTGAAATCTGTTTTGTTGAGGATTTTCTAAAATTAGGATTATTCACCATCAGGACAGCTTTACACGACAGCCATTTTCTGTCATCGCATTCACTGATGCTAACCAAGGCCCGTTTGTATCTGCGGAAATTCATAACTCGGATGTTCGTAAGTCGGGGAATCCCCTGTACAACCAGTTTTAAACCATTCAAACAATAGCACACTTGCTAAATAGCTACATAATGTGAAGTAGGGGAAATGGTGTGTCTTTCATGTCCTGTTTAACCCAGGCCTTAGATGTACACTACATGAAGTACATAAAAAGACGGTTTAAAATCATACACATGTAGTGTGTATCATTTTAAAAGATCAGCTCATCAACCCTGTCTGCATATATTGTTTATTTGTAAGAAATGTTTAAGGAATATTTAACTTTTTTTAAAATGAGATTAGGCTAATTGGCATTCCCAAATTGACCATAGTGTGTGAATGAGTGAGTGAGTGTGTGTGTGCTCTGCGATGGATTGGCACGCTGTCCAGGGTGTACCCTGCCTCATGCCCTGAATCTCCTGGGATAGGCTCCAGGTCTCCGCGACCCTAAATACAGGATAAAGCGGTATAGAAGATGAATGAATAAATGATTTGCTTAAATGAAGAAAAGTCTGCAACTGACAAGTTTTGTATGACAATTTCTTCCCCCAAAATGTATATCTCAGTGAAGGAAACCAAAGCTAAGAGGAAGAGGAAGTTGATTGTGGACAGTGTAAAGGAACTGGACAGTAAGACCATCCGGGCTCAGCTGAGTGACTACTCAGACATCGTCACCACTCTGGACTTGGCTCCACCGACTAAGAAGCTGATGATGTGGAAGGAGACTGGAGGGGTAGAGAAGCTCTTCTCGCTGCCTGCTCAACCACTGTGGAATAGCAGGCTTCTTAAGGTCAGGATGATTCTGGAGAACGCTTTTAAAGCCTAGGACTTAGTCATCAATCAGCATAATAAAACTGACACTAGGCACGGTTTCTCTCACAGGGTTTAATTACTGTCCAATATGGTGGGAATTCTGTAATGTCTTAGCTCAGGTCATATTTATTCGGTTGGACTGAACCCCACAACCGTCATACGTGAATCTTAATTAAGGTGATTTGAGGTGGATGCCAGTACATTTTCTATTCTGTTTAATAAGAAACACGGGTATGAATATGAATATGACATACCTATGTGTTATTGATGTAGATGTTCACAAGGTGCCTGACTCCTCTTGTGCCAGAGGAGCTGAGGAAGAGGAGAAAAGGTGGAGAGGCTGACAGTCTAGATGAGTTTCTCAAAGACCTGGAGAACCCTGAGGTGCCTAGAGAGGAGGCTCTGTCTCAAAGGGACATCATTGGTAAGACAGTAATTTTTTGTCAAGTATTTCGGACAACTCCACATTTAAGACCTCCCAAATTATGAATGTGAAAAATATGTTGCATTTTTGGGGCTGGAACATACTTTCAGTATAATATTAGCACTGAACTAAAAATATATACATTTTAATAGGGATAGGTGATAAGTCCAAAATATCATATCACAATAATTTTAATATTAGTGATGATTAATGAGCTATGAAAGTTAGGAGCTCTCATGTGATTAGAGCACAGCTAGCTAGTAGGTGCGAATTAGGACATGAGCAAATTATCGGCAAATACAGATAAAATTTTATAGATTGTATAGTTTAATATATTGTAATAGTTTAATTTATCTGTTATTCTTTTCCACACATTCCCGTCTCTGTGTGCATGGAGTTTGCATGTTCTCCCCGTGCTTGGTGGGTTTCCTCCGGGTACTCCGGTTTCCTCCCACAGTCCAAAGATATGCAGATTAGGCTAATTGGCGTTCCTAAATTGACCATAGTGTGTGAATGAGTGTGTGTGTGCTCTGTGATGGATTGGCACGCTGTCCAGGGTGTACCCTGCCTCGTGCCCTGAGTCTCCTGGGATAGGCTCCAGGTCCCCGCGACCCTAAATACAGGATAAAGCGGTATAGAAGATGAATGAATGAATTCTTTTCCACACTGACTGTTGATGAGCATCACTGACTGACTTTTCTACTTTTTCCCAATTGAAGAATGCAAGAACAAGTGGTTTTAAATTACGTCACACTGCATGCTCCTTTTATTCCACACATATAGTGATGCACCAGATTATTAAGTGAAAAGAATTTATTTATTTGTCCAAATCAAACAACAGCTCATGTACAACTGGTGTATCATGTAGTACTTTTATATTTAAGGTACTAGCCCTATTTCTCATATTTTATTCCAGCTGCCGATTCTGTGGCAACATATCGTCGTCGAAATCCGAATTAATAAATAAATTGGTCCTAATCATGCGCATGCACTCAGTTTGCACTAGTAGCTACTGTACATTCCTGAGGATCCCAACCTCTGGTAACCTCAACCCGCATTCACGTCATAATCGGAAATGAAGAGTAGAGGTGACCGTAGTAGAGCAGTAAGTAGCATGTGGTTGGAATTCCCAGGCAAGAGGTCTAGACGAAGACCAAAGAGGAGATTTATGGATGTAGTGAGAGAGGACATGAAGTTAGTTGGTGTGTGAGAAGAGGATGGAGGATAGGGTTAGATGGAGGCAGATGATTGGCAAGTGAACAGCCGAAAGACAAAGAAGAAGAAGAAGAAGTCAGTCTGGAGTCTGACCCAGGCATGCGTGGGAAGTGTAAAGGAGGTGCTGAACCAAAATATTGATGGACACCCATCAGTCAGGCCAGTTAATTATTCGGAACTGTGATGAATGATTTTTGACGTATGTGTATTTTTGACGATCATTATATAAAATGATAACCCTGGCTCACTTACCAGGAGTTAGGTATATGTGTACATTAAGTGTCTTGTACTTTAATTTAAAGGCTGATTTATAGATAACACATGACTTTGTGAGGATGGGTTTCTCATATGTCTAAAGAATTTAGAGGAGCATCCACTAGGTGGCAAAACGTTCCCATTAATCAGGCTTTCAAGTCGTATTGTATTTTTTGCACCACAGACCAGTTTTATGTAAGACAGTATTCCACAGACCGGCTATCACGCTCTCATAACACAGCATAATAAAGTGCATAATATATACAGCATACCGTAATGCAGAATCAGTGTGAGCACTAAGCTTGTTTCTCTGTGACGAGACGTTCCTATCTAGGAGTGATGGGAGACAGTGAAGTGTATTCCTGTGTCCTCATGTCCATCTGCTCCGTAATTTAATTTTCCGTTGCTGTCACTGCAGACAACCCCATCTCACGAAATCTGTTGGAAATGGAAGCAGTTTTTTTTTTTTTTTTTTTTTTGTGCTTTTGTGCCGATTTCAGGATGTTCCGCCCTTGATTTTAATCCAGAACGTCAGCAGAGTTGCTTCAAACACACTTTTAAGGCCACATTTAGATACAGAGCGGGCTTGGAGCGTGCGAATTACATGTCGCGATGTGCAGACGGAAGCGAATTTTCAAGAATAGAAAAATAAAATAAAATAAAATATTTATTTTTCATTCTTCCTGAGCGGCCCGGTGGTTGAGGACCACTGATTTAGATCGTTTTCAACCTGTTGCAATGCTGCAATGATGAGGACATTGAACGCAATAAATGCTCCAAAAGATCTTGCATTCTCATAGTATGACTGCTTAAGGCTCTGTATTATGATTTGATTTTCTGCTGTTTCTGCATGTTTGTGCACTTCAGACCAGACCATCCTGGAGGAGCCCAGTGTGTTGCAGGCCTCTGCCATGGAGGGCAGTCGTACCACTCTGGACGAGTCAGTCATGCCTCCTCCCTCCAGCCACCGTGGCCAGAAGCGCAAGGTCCCGGACACTGAGCCAGCTCTACCTGTGAGTGACCCTGCCTTTAATGTCCCAATCCACTGTGACTGTCCTTGTTTAATTACACTTAATCTGTCTGTCTATCTGTCTGTCTGTCTGCTTATAGATGCTGGAGGACGACCGCTCTTCTATCGTGTCCACACAACTCAATGTACAGCAAGTAGAGCTCCCACCAGAAGAGCCAGCTAGCATTTCCCAGCTCATCCCTGAACTAGACCTACTTTGTGAGAAGAGCAAGGAGAAAAAGGATGATGATGAAGAAGAAGAGGTGACTTTTGTTGTCGTTTTTTTTTTTTTTTTTTCTTTTTTTGGTCAGTTACCTGTGTCCCAGTAATTCTGTGTTGTTCAAGGTGCATAAATTATCTGTCTTAATGCTGTTGTTATTAGGAAGAGGAGGGTCAAGGTGGAGACTTGGATCAGGAGGAGAGGAGATGGAATAAGAGGACACAGCAGATGCTACACGGTCTGCAGGTATGACTAGGGTTTGCATCTGAGCTGAATCCGTCTCTGTCGGTCAGATTACCCAAATTCTAATTAGCAATTAATATGTTTTATAGGTTGTAGCATAGAATTCACAGTCATGAAGAAGTGTATTGCAATACATATGCAATGCAAGTGTTACAGAAAGAATGTCTTGCATTGCAATACGACAGATCTTAATTAATTATAGCACCTAAGAATTATTACATTAAGTAGTGACTAACTTACCGTATTCATACTGACTGTGGAGAAAAATAAAATTTTTGATATAATTGAAAATAACTAAAGAATGCTTATGGAGATCACCAAAGAGGTTAATGCTAAACCTTTCACTTCCACTGTTCTCAAGAAAAAATATATGAAAATTAGCAAAACAGTAAGTACAGGGGTAGTCCCAGACTTAAGAACATTCAAGTTACGGATTTCTACATATACGAACGGACCGCGGAAACAAACCACTGAAGTACAGAATGTACAGTAAATAGACACTGCAGTGTACCAGATACCAATATTTACAATTGTATACAATATTTTCAGTGTGTAAGTGAATTTATAAAAAGTCTAAATTCCGGTATATTGTATATGTGTGTGTGGGGGGGGGGGGGTGCAGGAGAAAAGAGTCGGCCTCAATGGTTTCAATAAATCAGTCTGGAAGCACGATGATAGAAAATATCCTGTAAAACTGTCCTTACAGTCAATAATCCTAATTTTGGAAATTCCTCAACAAAACGGAGTTCACAGTCCAATACAGTGGAAAAGAACTCTAAGACAAAAAGGCGTTCGGGATTCCCCTCGCGATTTTAAGACGCAGAGACAACACTGTTACATTTGACACACGTGAGATTAGACGTGATGATGGTTTATGGCCACATTATGGCAGTGTGGGGAAAAGGGGACGTTTAGTCAAGTCGACAGGTATGCTGTACATACATACTCAGTATATTCGTGTCAAAGGCGTACAAGACTCTCTTTGTCTGACTTAAGAACATATCGGACTTACGAACGTGCACCCAGAACAGAAATCATTCGTAAGTCGGAGACCACCTGTATTTTATTGGAGAAATGTGCTGTACTCAGTATGCAGCCAATCTGGGATTCGGCAGAAGATTTTATCTGCATTTGTGTTGATTTTATTTGTATTCTACACAAAACCAGCACCAGGAATGAACTCCTTGCCTTCTTGGGCTTAGACTGTGATAGATAGCTAACATGATGTGAGGTAGCCAGTAAGTAAAGCGATCTCAAACATACTCCTGAAGCTGTTGTAGTCCTTCACAATTTACCAGAATTTATATTTAACGAAAAATGTTTTAACCCTTTTATTGATATTAAGTGTCATATTCGTCCAGGGTATTTTTTCCATGCTATAAGACAACTGTGATACCAGACCAGTCCACATGAGGGCACTGTTAGCTCATATTAATGAGTTAACAGGAAAGGCTCTTTGATGTGATTATTATTAAGCTAATAGGTTTCTGTGGTGGTGATGGATTTCATTTTTTTATTTCAAACTAATGTGACCAAAATATTACACATGGCTGAAATGACAGTCATCATTACTTGTTTAATTCCCTTCATTTAAATAAACGACGTTCTACATGAGGCATGCTGAGTAGTCCTCAGGTCAGTAAAGCGTCTTCAATAAAATATGATAGTACTGATTATTCTGTGAAAACACCATAAGGACAAATTAGTCCTGATGTCTGAGATGTTATATTTAGGGTGTACAGTACAGTATATGTCTCCTGAAGGGCATGTCTCATCAATAGGTCGGTAGTTTGTATGGTCCCTGAAGATGCTCTTTGTCTTCCTACATCTACATCCTGTTTGTGCCAATTGAGTCCTAATTAAAATGACTTTTCACACTCTGTCTGTATAGCGGGTGATCGCCAAGACAGGAGCAGAATCGATCAGCCTGCTAGACCTTTGCAAAAACAACAACAGGAAGCAGGCAGCCGCCAAGTTCTACAGCTTCCTAGTGCTGAAAAAGCAGCAAGCGGTTGATCTGACACAGGCTGAGCCTTACAGCGACATCATCGCCACGCCCGGTCCCAGATTTCACATCATATAAACGATCACACCATGCAGTCAAGTGACATTACACAGGCTGGGTTTTTTTTTTTTTTTTTTTTTTTTTTTTTAAATGATGACGTATTTAAGATGAGTTACGTTTTATCCGTCGGTTTTATGTAACTTACTGTGTAGGTGATCTGTGTGATCTCAAGTAGAAGATGAGTTTTTAATGGATCTTCTGACGAGGTTCTGGATCTTGTGTTTAAGTCAAATTGAATAACTACAGAGCAAAAGTAGTTTGGAATTTAGCACTCATGTGAAAGCTGGTATTTTTTTTTTTTTTATTTATTTATTTTTTTTAGAGAGTGATGTTGCAGTCTTTTTTCTTAACTAATACTGTTTTGTGAATGGACTGCGTCTGCTCATTTTGCATGCATCATATGCAATGTCACCTAACATACAAATAGTTTTGTTATTGTAGCACTAATTTCACCTTCGTATAAGCTAACGAGTGCTCTAGCACCAAAATAGAAACGGTAATTCACTACGTATTGAAATTAGTGTTTCTAGTGTTGAAACCATACAAGAAATTTCAGAGCCCATGGTTTTATATGGGTTTTTAAAAGAGAGGAAGTTTTACTCCCGCTCAGAAGTGGTCCTTGCCCCAGTGCTCAAGAGCACGAATGTTCTGAACATGTAAACAAAGGGCAGTTTCCAATGTGTCATGTAGACAAAGCTGAAATGAGACTGATAGTTCTTAACTGTGATATATATACGTATTAGATTAAATTATATATTATTGTGCCATTAATTTCATCTGTTTTCCCTCAATTGTTGTTGAAGTCATCTGTCGCAAGCCTTGTGTGTGAAAGGCTTTTAGTAGGTCATACATGTTACAGAAATGGCAACTATTCATTTTTATATTGACCCTATGTGATATAGGTGAATCATGTCCTGTTACAGTACATCGTTTATTCAATTTTGCCTTTTATTTAGGCGTATTTGCTAGTACGTTTCCATTCTGCTTGTTTATATGGAAACTTTTGAGAAAATACTAAGTATTAAAGTCACACTTTGTTATTGATATTATTGCCTGTAGCACTGAGCTGATACATGTGTGTTATCTAATTTTTGTAATAAAATGTCGAAAATCTTGAAATTGGCAAAGTATAAATGGTAATATTTGACCTGGAAACAACCGGATTGGGCGTAAGTGTTTAAACAAAAGCTAAAACTGAGACACACAAAGTATTTACAGACAGAGCAAATGCAAATAAGGTGCTTCATCCTGAGTCGTTCAGCTTCATCCTGATCGGAACGTTTGGGATATTTTATGCTTTTACATTAAATCTGCTTAGCCTAAGAAAACAGTATATGTGTTTTCATGGTACAGGCGAGAGGATTTTGCCTCTGGTTTGAAAAAAGAAATTAAATAAATAATTGTCTGAAATGTTTTAATTATATTAGCAAGAATCTGACATTTTTAACTATTTAGTTAAATATAAATTACTACTTTCCACCAGCTGACAATATTTCCAGTTTTTGTTTGTTTGTTTGTTTGATCTCTATTTTATGTAATGGCAGCACTGTGGCTTACTGGCTGGCCTCCAGGGTCCAGGTTCGATTTCCGTGTATGTGTATGCCTTTTGATGGATTGAGTCCCACCTCATGCCCTAAGTCTCCTGGGCTAGGCTTCAAACCCCCCCACCACCACCCCTGCGACCCGTCTAAAGCGGTATAGACGATGATGAGTGATATTTTATGATAGAATTTAGCTGTTGCAAGGCTGGAGTGAAAAGTCAAATGTACAGTATACTCAGCAGGAAGTGTATTACTTGATTAATTGTAAAACGTTTTTAATAATTTGCCCAGGCAGTGTATTCCATGATTAAATGTAAAAAGCCATATCACTCACTGTCTAGAATGAAATAAGTCTCCACAGCCACACTCTAAACCCTAGTGGAAAGTTTTTTTTCAGTTGGATAAAACTTTAATGCTTTAATGTCAGGTGTCAATAAACTTTTGGTGATGTAGTAGGTAATAAATAAGTTCCAGTTGCTGCTCAGCAACCAATGAGTGAAAAGAGGCGCGTCTAGTCAGGGGTGGGGGGGAGTAAAGGGAGGGGGGGGCTTTCACAATTTAAGATGTGCGTTTCTGCCTCACAAGGGGGGAAAAGTCTCAAGTGGAAGGAACATTCCCACGTAGGAATCCAGAAAACTTCAGTCTCTTCCTGCACGGTATGGAGAATCCCAAATGCACCCCTGCAACTTGAGTCCTCCTCCGCCAGTCATGGCAAAGAGAATTTTCCTAAAACGCTAATAAAAGCATCCAGAAGGAATATGGGGCTTTTGCAATCGAGAAATGGTAAGATGTTTTCTGAGTTATTTTTTTTTTTTATTTGTGAATAATATTTACCCAAGAATGAATAAATAAATAAATAGCCCACGTTGACCGGATATACAGTAATGCATAGTGTGTATTCTGACTGTTCATCACATCTTTTCTGCTCTTTTAAGCTTGTAAACGCAGGGAAAGTCCAGAAGGTATGTATGCCCTCTGAGATCCGGTACATTTTTATTTCAGAGTTTATTATGGATATTATGTGTTGATGAATAATTTGTAAACTTAGGTGGCACTCTGGCGGCTGGAGCTCATCTCCTGCAGGCAGAGTCGGCTCATCCCCCTGAGTCAGACAGAACCAGGAGCAAGCAGGTAAGAGCAACACACACCCATTCAGGAATTCCCTTTATAACATGCATGCATTTCTTATTAATCAGTAAGCAGGTTTGATAAAAAACTAATAAATTAAGCATATCACATATCTCTCTCGCACGCCTTCTGTCTCTCTCTCATGATTATGATGTATATAAAAGGATACAGACATTTAGCTCTGCAGTCAATGATGAAGGGACACTTGTGAAACCTACAGTACTGAAAAAACACACCATATAAAGTGATGGAGATCATATGGTGGAGATCATAGTATGTAGAAAAGTAAGGGCACAAAATATAGTGACCTGAACCCTGTGTGTAATCATTTCTAGGCTAGTGTCCTTCTTCAAGCTGTATTTTAGTTCCAATAACTTAACTTCATAAAATCGCACAAGGCACAGGAAATGTGATATTATCTTATATAAATAATCAATATATATAAGTGATATTATATAGTTTCTCTTATCCCAAAAACATTTAGCTGAATTTTCAGGAATTGTAAAAAAAAAAAATGTTTGTTTGTTTTCTTTGTTTGTTTTGTTTTATTCTGTGAATCAGTTTCTTTAATCGATATTTAAGTTTCTTTAATATATATTGGCTACATTGTAGTAGATATGATTTAGTATTTCTGCAGCATTGATAAGCAAATGTTTTTGACTCCATTACTTTAAGGAGAAGAAAAATGGGCAGAATTTTCAGGAATTGTAAAATTTGCTTTTGTTTGTTTTTGTTTTTGTGTAAAATTCCATGACTTGGAAAATGTTTGCTTATCAATGCTGCAGAAATTGTACATACTACAAAATTATAAGATATAATACAATGTAACCAATATATATTAAAGAAACTTAAGTTTCTTATATTTTATAATATTGTAGTATGTACAATTTCTGCAGCATTGATAAGCAAACATTTTCCACCTTTTCCCGTCTGCTCGTCAGACTGCTGCGAGTCTTTCATGAGAGCATTCTGCAAAACCGCTCTGTAATCCTTTACCATTTTCACCAACAGATAAGACACTTTTCAAAGCAGTTTAAACTCTAAACTTACAGTAAAATCCATCACACTCAGAAACTCTATGCACTTTAATGGACTACGCTAGTTAATGGTGTTTGGAAGGGGTGCTCTTTCCTGTCTCTGCTGCCCTCTCATTCTCTCAATTGAGCCTAGACCCTTCATCGCAGTGTGAAATGCATATGGCTGGCAGCCAGAAGAGAGCTGGGCTGGACTGCAGCTCCACCACACATCTGGTACTGGTTTTAAGAACAGAGAGGGGCTGTCCTGGGAAAATGGTGGGAAGTGGTTGGAGGAGGAAGAAGGAGGTGTAGTTAGTGGGAGGGGTGGCATGACAAAGGGTTGTGGGAGACCACTTCTGAAATGGAGATGTCTGAACTTGGGGAGTTGGGATGTGAGGATTCCTGCCTCATGTCCCAGCTTATACTCTATACCTGTTGTATTATACATTTGGCAGAATTGTCCTAAAATGATGGACAGTTAGGCTGAGGTGTAGATGAGGTCCCAATTGCCGATTTACGACCCAAATACCACTAGTCCAAGAATGCAGTTGGAAGCCGTATTGTATCATCCTGGCTTTATTCTCATATATATTATGAATCAGGCGGAAATGTGAAACTTTACAAGAACTTTGGAACTTTCAGAAGAACTTTTAGAATGTCTTCTGACTTCGTCTATCGTCTAGAAGATAGTCTAACGTCTATCTTCATCAAATTTGTTGCAATACATCTCTGATCTATTTGTACTCAAATTGGCAGCTGAGTTGCTGGGTTAGGGTTAGGGTTACCCTAGGTTACTGTAGTAATGTCAGTTCTTCCTATTTCTGTTCATACTGTATATTTTCACAAAAAATATGACGACTTTTGGTTTTTCGTGTCTTCTGGAGATGAGATCTGCATGGATGATTTGTGCATTCTCTGGGTCTAATTATAACATTTCTCTTTTGTGTGAATCATAAAGCATGGGACACTTGAAAGGGCCAGGCCACTGCACTCACAAGCATCCAGTGTTTTCTGGGAGAGGCTGTGAGAAACCCCTCTTTCACCCTTGTTTCCGCTCCCAGGCACACTTCAAAGGCCGGGGGGAGGGGGAGCGTGTGCCCCAGCCACTGAGCCGTGACCTCGTCATGGGAGGAGGGGGGGGGGGTTCCCGGAATGAACTGTAACTTGTTAACTCAAATGGTTTTAAATCTAAGCGGCTAATTTCGAGCAGGATGGTGCAGATAGAAGCAGTTGACCTACTGTGTGTTTATTCCATCGTTTTTCTTGCAGTAAAACAAGTTCTAATGCAGTGTGTAAGGAATTCGGGCAAATTATTTCGCATCGCATCATTTCTCTCAACTTTCCCTACACATTTACCTGCTGGGCCGACTTTAAAGAAAAGTCTCACTAGGTTAAAAGACTCGCTTCCCAAAAAAGCAGCGAAGAGCGTACCTTTGGAGCTTTGTGCAATAAACAAAGAGGTTGTTTCTTTCTTTTATTAAAGAGAAATGAGAGATACTGGTTTATGGATTAGTGTCAAAGTTCTTATTCGTGACATGCTGGCGATCCTCTGAAGTCTCCCATCAACACTTCTAAAAAAAAAAAAGTAATGTGAGTCACGCTGAAGTACTGAAACTCACTAAACAGAATAACAAAGGCTCCATTCACTACAAAAACCTGTTTGCTTTGACAGACTTGAAGAATACTGGCAGTAAAGACAATGCCGTGAATTATATTTAACGTGTAGTGATTTATGGAATATTTAGTAGCCATATGTACTTTTAATGTGCTGAAATTTTACACATCATTCAAGTATTAAGGATTGATCACTTCCCTGCGGGCACTAAGTGTGTGGTCTTCCAGCCAACTTTATTTATCTGACTTGTTTATCCATTTGCTTGCCTTCAACACACACAGGTTTCATGAGTGATGAAAAAGATGTACACAAGTATAAAAGAGATCAAACCAGCCAATTCCAAACTTAGCATCAGTACATCCGGACGGTGTAGGCCTAACCGTATCCTAACCTGCTATGGCTCGGTGATGACGCAATGAGGGTGTTATTCCCCCACCTCCTCCCCCTCATCATGTAATAAGACTTCAGTCCAGGTGTTTGGTGACAGGAAGTGAACTGAAACAAAGCACGCCACTGTTCCCAGCACTGTGAGTGGGTTCAGAAAGTGCTGTGTGTGTGTGTGGGTTGTCTCGCGACACCCAGCGTAGGGCAGGAAAAGCCCCCCTCATGCTGGTAACATGAGCACACATGAAAGGGCCGAGAGCAGGCAGAGCGTGGCAGTGGCTTGGCTGTGATAGTGGGAGAAATCATTGGCGGAAAGGCCAGTAACGCACTGCACTCATCAGCAAAGGCCTTTGTTCTCCTGCACATTGAACCTATAGGTTTTATGGTCACACGTGGGCTTTGCTACCAGTCTTCATTCATTATGTTATCCTCATCGGGACAAAGCCTTTCGTTGTTTCTTTGAAGTTTAACTTGATGCAGGTTACACATATGCAGGACAGATGTTTCCTCAGGTACGTACAGTGGAGGTGTTGGTGCAAAGCATATGCCATGCACTTTTTTTTTTTTAATCAGTGCACAGTGGGTGGTAATATTTACATGGGATGTAAGTGACATGGTGAGGGTTATTATGCAGGCTAATGTAAAGTCTGGCATTTAACATGAAATATTTTTTGTTAGAGCCCTAGCTCTGGCTATCGTTTCTAATAACATATTCAAGATTTGTTATCTTACACACAAACTTGGACACTCAGTGTCCTAAAGTTCAAAGCATTTTAAGCATTATTTGTTTTGCAGTTTTTTATAATAAGCATACAGTATACAGGGCTCAGGTTTTTCAGCACTAAATATGCAACATGATGAGATGGATTTGAAAAAAGCAAAAAAAATTGAAAATGGGTCACATGAACAAAGAAATCGAGCAGATACACATGATCACATGTTTTTACTGCTGTTTTCAGTAGACTAATTTTAAGAGAGGCGGCGCGGTGGTGTAGCACTGTCGCCTTGCACCTCCAGGGTCTGGGTTCGATTCCCCGGCCAGGTTCGATTCCCATCTCTGTGTGCATGGAGTTTGCATGTTCTCCCCGTGCTTGGTGGGTTTCCTCCGGGTACTCCGGTTTCCTCCCACAGTCCAAAGATATGCAGGTTAGGCTAATTGGCGTTCCTAAATTGCCCGTAGTGTGTGATTGGGTGTGTATGTGTGTGTATGTGTGTGTGCCCTGCGATGGATTGGCACCCTGTCCAGGGTGTACCCCGCCTAGTGCCCGAAGTCTCCTGGGATAGGCTCCAGGTCCCCCGCGACCCTGAACACAGGATTAAGCGGTATAGAAAATGAATGAATGAATAATTTTAAGAGTTCTACATTTTTGCGACATCATTCCCATATTCCAGTAGTGATAAAATTTACCACAATTATTTTACTGTTATAAAAGTAATGATAACTTTTATTCTTCCTGACATATCTGAAAACCCAGATATACAGTTTGATGTGAGTTTGACACACACCAGCAAGGTTTGTTCGTTCCCGGCACATATTTGTGTCACTTGGGTTTTAATGGTTAATTAACAGATATGCGTAAGGGACGATATGATGAGGTTTTCCGCATTGTTTTGGAAAATAGCTAAAGCTCGTCTTTCACGTTCTCTTTCTTCAAGAGAAAAAAAAAAACGTTGGTGGAATGACTGTTAATAGTGACACTGTTTCAATGACACTCCACAACATGAAATGTAGTTGGATTAAATGTTCATACAAATGCTAAGCATTGG
Source organism: Channallabes apus (assembly GCA_030522415.1). Taxonomy (NCBI): domain Eukaryota; kingdom Metazoa; phylum Chordata; class Actinopteri; order Siluriformes; family Clariidae; genus Channallabes; species Channallabes apus. The sequence goes on along the minus strand of CM060127.1, from coordinate 25,712,034 downwards.
CGAATTGTAATATCAGGGGTAGCAGGAATTGTAGCAGGGATAGAGCAGCATTAAGACACTTCAGGACATGTTGTTATGGGAAAATCATCATCATCAGTGTGGAATACTGTTGTGATGTTTAAATACATAGCTTTCGACAACTATATAAAGTTTCTAAATTTATAAAATGCAGACACATCCACAGCATGTTTAATGTGGCATTTTAAAGGAATGGAAAAGTATCACTTATCACTTAACTATCACTAAAGTATTAATTCATCACTTAGAGTTAGAGGATACTGCTTATAGAAATTGTATTATAGAAATTACTGTAGTAAACATCATAATGCCTTTGAACAACAAGAATGAAGAATCACTTCTATACAGCTTGTATGTCCTCGACTTACGAGTGAGTTCCGTGAAGCGTGTTCATAAGTCGGATTTGTTCGTAAGTCTGACAAAGTGAGTCGTATACACCTTTGACATGAATATACAATATATAGTTCTGAAATGAGAAATTCTGTCTCTACTGTATCACCTGTGCATACATTTGGGCTCAGTGGTAGGTTTCTCAAGGTTTGAGTTTAATTCCCAAACAACACCCAAACACCCATTCAGTGCCAAGAAAATGGGAGGGTTGCATCAGGAAGGGCATCCGGTGTAAAACCTGTGCCAAGTTGTAGTGATCGAAAGACCAACAGCAACAATTTAAATGTATCACCTAAAAAATACAACATCAGAGTAAAAATCTGCTATTGCTTGTGTCTAAATAGCTTTTTTCCCGGAGTGCTTAATTTACGCTTCACCCAGACTTTTTCCGCTGACAACTCTCATGTTTTACGATGAGAACTTGTAAAAACTTGTACTTATAAAAAGATTTAAAAATGGATAACAAATCTTATGGTGTCATAGTGGTTAATAGGAGTTAGTAAGCAATGTAGCCCTGCACCTCCAGGGTTGGGGGTTTGAGTTTCGCTTTGGGTCTGTGTGCATGGGATTTGCATGTTCTCGCTGGTGCGTTTCCTCCAGGTATTCCGGTTTCCTCCAACAGTCCAAAGACTTACTGACTTGCATTTCCAAATTGCTCATAACGTGTGTAGCTCAGAGGTTAAGGCCTTGGACTACGGTTCGGAAGATCCCAGGTTCAAACCCCACAACCACCAAGTTGCCACTGTTGGGTCCTTGAGCAAAAGCCCTTAACCCTCAACTGCTCAGATGTATATAATGCGATAAAAAAATCTGGATAAGAGCGTCTGCCAAATGCCTAAATGTAAATGTAAATGTGTGTAAGTTTAAAAATAATACGGCGACGTAGGGAGAGAAAAAAATCGCTTGTGCTCTGTGATAGGTTGAGTTCTAGTAGAGACGATGGGTGGATGGATGGATGGATGGATGGGTGGGTGGATGGAGTGTTAAGTCAAAAGAATTCCATCAAAATCACGCAACTCAACACAAAAAAACCCATGTTTCCCTGCACATAAGGGAATCAACAAATATTTTGCAGCTTCATCACAGGATTGTTCTGTGCAGTCTTTGTGTCCCGCAGTTTGTAAGAAAGACCACCCTGTTTTGTGTCTGGTTTGTGGCCAGAGAGTCAGCTTTCATATCTGAGGTGACCCGAGGGGATTTGACTCGTCCTCTGCATTGTTTAGGGGCACATGAAGCAAATTATGACCGAGAGCTTAGTTAAGACGGCAAGATGTTTTGCACTGTAGGCTGTTTTACTTCCTCATGCTAACATCAACAGTGCAAAGCGTCTGGAAACAATTGTGCTCGAGACCACAGGAGTGCAAAGAATGAAGTTAACTTTTTCCTTCCCTACGTAAAGGATACATTAGGGAGAATGTAAAAGTAAGACAGATGAAGTGCAGCAAGGTTGTGTGTGCGTGCGTGCGTTTTATAGGAAAAGATTAGGAAAATTCACAGATGTATCATCACTTAAAACAAATAATAATAATATGGTTTCATTTTATAGTCCTGTGTTATACAAGAGCCTGTGAGTGCAGAAAGTTATGAAAGATGTGCATGTGTCAAGAAGGATTGTATTTCAGACAAAGTTAAGTTTGCACAGCTTTTTTATAGACACAAACTTGGAACACATATGAAAGAGCTGGCTGAAGCATCGCGCCTTTGACCAAGACATTGATATACTGCAGCTTTACAGATGTGCCGCATCCTCCAGTTCTCTCATCTGCTCACGTCCCTGCCAGCGAGACAGACAGACAGTTATTCTCTTACTCTTTCTCTGACTCCTTTTGTCTTTTCTTTGCAGGATGTGCTTGGCGTAGAGCTACGGGATGACCACTTTTTGGATCATGACTGCCCTCTGGAGGGTAAGTGTAGAAGCCTTGAAGGGAGCGTATGAAGTAACGTTCTTGAGAACCTCTGTGTTAGTGCAAGTTGTAAATCCATTATTTTACTGTTGCCAATGGTGGGGTTCCAGCTATGCTGTTTGAGTCATTTGTACATATGTATGTTATTCATCCACTTGAGAATTTTGGCTTTGTTTTTATTTGCAGTAATCCTACCACCAGAGAGAGCAGCAGAATGCTGCAAACTTTCATCAGAAAATGTAGAACCCCCAAGGAGGAACGCAAAAAACGATGTGAGTGTTTGTATGAACACTAAAAGAGTCGACACCATAAGACATAAACTAAAGATGTTTCACAATGTGTCCCTGAATGAAGGGAGGCTCAAAATCAGTCAGTACCAGTCAGTATCTGGTGGCCACCAGCTGCTTGAAGTACTGCAGTGCATCTCCTCCTCATGGACTGGACCAGATTTGTCAGTTCTTGCTGTGAGATGGAGGGATTGTGTGTTCCTGGTGTGACTCGGGCAGTTGTTGTGGCCATCCTGTACCCGTCACGCAGGTGTGATATTCGGATGTACCCATCCTGTGCAGGTGTTGTTACACGTGGTCTTCCACTGCGAGGATGATCAGCTGTCCTTCCTGTCTCCCTGTAGCGCCGTCTTAGGCGTCTCACGGTGCGGACATGGCGATTTATTGCCCTATAGCCACATCAGCAGTCCTCATGCCTCCCTGCAGCATGCCTAATGCACGTTCACGCAGATGAGCAGCGACCCTGGGTGTCTTTCTTTGGGTGTTTTTCACAGTCGGTAGACGAGTCTCTTTAGTGTCCTGCGTTTTTAGAACTGTGACCTTAAATGCCTACTTTCTGTAAGCTGTTAAGGTCTTAACGACCATTCCACAGGTGCATGTTAATTAATTGATTATGGTTAACTGAACATGCATGGAAAACGTTGTTTACAATGAAGATCTGTAAAGTTATTTGGATTTACAACATTATTGTTGAAATACACAGTCCTGAAAAAGGGGCGTTTCTTTTTTTTTTTGCTGAGTATATAATTCTTTGACCAAATCTCTTTGCTTTATGGAAAGCCTTAGTATTCCCTCATTAATAAAAAAGTTTAAGGTTGAACTGCGAGCTACGAATGCACCGCTATTCTTTATCAGAAGTGAATCTTCATCCTTGTAGGGCTGCTTTCAGGTGACCAAGCAGGTGAAAGTCCAGTGTTCAGCTTCAGCTCTTCAATAAGTGTTTCACTGTAACAAGCGCTGTTGATTGTTGAGCCTTTTTCCTGATGATGTTCCAATCCTTGTGAACTTTTTCTCAGTTGGCGTTTGAGGATGTTTCTGTTCCATCCTCTGCCATTTGCTCTCAGGCGTGATGTGAGTGATGAACCTGTGTCTCGTCACCAATAACGATTCTCTTTAAGAAACTTTCACCTTCCTTAGAGTATCGGTCTACATTTTGTTTGCGTTAGGGCTGTTTTTGCTGGCAGTGGAACTGGTGCTTTGTGGACGGAATAATGCAAAAAGGACGACTACATCAGAATTCTTCGGCCAAACCCGAACCATTGGTTAGATGGTTGAAACTTGGATAAAATTGTGTCGTCCAGCATGATATATATTAATCACAAGGATCAAAGCTGACTGTGGAATGGATAAAGCAGGATAACTTTAAGCTTTTGGAGTGTCAAGCCAATCAAAATCCATGGCGAGAAACTAACAATTGTAATGAAACACTACCAATTCTAAAGGTGAAACAACTTTTAAGGAAGATTTAAACCAATATATTATGTAGATTGTATGTTTACTCACTCACTCATTTATGACCCCTTTGTCTTTGGACTGTGGGAAGACCAAGCACCAAGCACGGTGAGAACATGCAAACTCCTTGCACACAGACCCCAAGGTGGGAATCAAACCCAGACACAGGAGGTGCACAGGAACAACGCTAACCACTAAGCCAACATGCCACCTCCTGCATATCTAAATAAATAAAAAATAAATTATATAAATTTAAACTTGTGCATTATATTACTGGGGCTTTCTTCTATTAAAGACGTCTTAAAAATGTTGAACAATCGAAATAAGCAAGTCCAATTTTGCCATGCCATACATGCTTTTGATGAGTGTATGTTAGATTTGAACACAACTTTCATTTCTTTTCTTACAGGATGTGGAGTGCAATGTACCTGTTTTGGATGAAAATCACCAAGAGTGGGTGTTTACTTTATATGACTTTGATAACAATGGAAGAGTAACCAAAGAGGTAATGATTATATTCTGCATGGATCTAAAAAAAAAAAAACACACACACACACACACACACAATTGCTCAAAGTTCATGTGTGTATGATGTTTTATGCTGTAGGATATGTCCAGCCTGATGTACACCATCTATGAGGTAGTGGAAGCGTCAGTCAGACGGTCTGCGCTCTGTGACAGTAAAACTCTGCGCGTCAAGCTGAGTGTAACACCCCTAATATCCAGCAGAAGAGGTGAGTCTTTCCTCATGTTTGTTCAGAACCATTTTTTAAATGTGTTTGAAGAAAGTATTGATCTTGTGGAACTTTAATCCCTGTTAGAGCAAGATATTGGTCTTCCACAGAACAAGCAGGACCACATGGAGGAGAACCACCCCATTCATTTCAGGTCAGCTCATTCTTTAAAGTATGAGTTCCAGCTTGAAGTATAACTTTGGAAAGAATGTAAAGACTTTAAGTGGAGTGAACTTCCACTTGATGTCAATGTTCAAATGACAAACAGACCTGATATTTTGGTTAATTCCCTTCCCAAATAACTAAATAAATCCTTCCCAAGAGTGTTTGACTGATGGTATTTAGTCAGTTTCCAAGGAACCCAGTGTAAAGTGTTGACCATCTATATGGATACACCTTAATAAAATGGGAACAGTTGGTGATATTAACTTCCTGTTTGTGGCACATTAGTATATGTGAGGGGGAAAACTTTTCAAGATGGGTGGTGACCATGGTGGTCATTTTGGATCCAACTTTTGTTTTTTCAATAGGAAGAGGGTCATGTGACACATCAAACTTATTACAAGAAAAACAATGGTGTGCTTGGTTTTAACGTAACTTTATTCTGTATCCATATAAATGGCCCACCCTGTACAATGGTCACCATTGGCTTCTACGGTCCCTACTTAGACTACAAAGAGCCCTAGATGGATGGAACCCAGAGTAAGGATCTACCCAATGATGGAAACTTCAAAGTACTTTTGTAGTTCGCTAAAATGTCTGTCTGCCAAACGCCTAAATGTAAATTTGTCCAGCCTGATGCATACTATCATGTTCCTGTGTGTTGGATGATTTTTTTTTAGACATACCGTTGAACCCCACAGAAGACAAAGCACAGATCCTGCTGTCAGTGCCGAGAAGAAACCTTACCGCATCGACGAGAACACAGAACGCAGAAACCACTATTTAGACCTGGCTGGGATTGAAAACTACACCTCCAAATTTGATGCAGGTATCAGTGTACACAAAAGATCTAAAAATTTCTCATGCATCAAACACTTACATTTAATAGATAACGGCATTACGAGTGTATTTTATGTATGTACGTATTTGAACACACTTTGCATAGTGCTTGGTGTACCTATCTAATTTCAGATCACACACCCTGTGAGGAGCAGTATCAGGATGGCCCCATGCATGGCTCCCGCTCTGCACATCATCGATGGTCTCAGCTAGATCGTGGCAGTCTGGGGAAGTCTGGTGCCCGTCGCCTCCCCTTCCTCAGGTCTCTGCGGAGCCGCAGCAAGTCAAACAGACTTCACGGGCATCACCCAGTCAGCTGGTGCTGTCCACCTCCTGCTCCACAGCAGCAGCCTCTGTACACTCACAGTAAGCGGCCTCATGCCAGGCCTCGTGATGCCACGTCACCCTCTGTGCCTCATCCAGGGCTAGACTTGGATGTACAGCCTGGATCGGGCATTCCTCCTGGTGGCTTCATGCCCATGGCTCAGAGGCATGAGCACCATCACCTCCATGAGCATCACCATCATCACCATCACCACCATCATTACTATTCCTCGTGACTCTAGCCTCTCAGAAAGTGAGAATTGCACGTACAATCTTTGTTCATTAAAATACTTTTCAGTAGATTCTGGTCATATAAAAAAAAAAACACTTACGGTGATGTATGTACATGTAAATAAAAAAATTATGTATTAATGTGTTTCTCAAAGAGTAGCTGATGTGCCCAGAAGACTGATTATAGACATTTCTATAGAAATAACCACTCATTTTTCTACCACATGTATTGTATGTTTGTTTTCTACAACCTAATGTATGTTGGAATTGTTATATATTTGCTCATTAAAGCATATACAACAGTAATCAATTGTTTAACATTCATATAAATTACAGCCCAAAGATTTTTACAGGAATCAGCGGTAAAGGGTCGACTCCAGGGTGGGTCAAGGATTGGATTTCCGCCTCAGGTCTGTGCGCGCGCGCGTGTGCCTGTGTGGAGTTGGCATGGTCTCCCCATGCAATTTGGGAAGGCAATTTGCTAAAGCTCATGCCAAGTGTTCCAGCGCAGGGCACACACACTCTCATTCACACACTACTGGCAATTTAGGAACGCCAATTAGCCTAACCTGCATATCTTTGGACTGTGGGAAGAAACCGGAGTACCCGGAGGAAACCCACCAAGCATAGGGAGAACATGCAAACTCCATGCACACAGAACCCAGCTGGGAATCGAACCTCGACCCTGGAGGTGCAAGGGAACAGTGCTAACCACTAAGCCAACGTGCCACCTCCTGTACTCGGGCTTGCTCACCAGGGACAATCTGAACATTTTTGATCCATACACTTTGATTGTGTAAAGCTGTTTTGAGACAATGTCAATTGTTAAAAGCGCTATACAAATAAAACTGAATTGAATTGAACTGTATGTTTAAATAAATAAAGAAAGAAATTATATGAATTACTGGGTTATAATGCTGGTTAGGGTTAATTGGCATTCTCAACTTGCCCAAGGTGTGTGCCCTGCAATGGACTGGCCACCTTGTCCAGGATATACTCCCTGCCTCGTGCCCTAAGTCCCCAGGGAGACTCCTTCTCACCAAGCTTCTAGATGATGGTCTTGTAGCCCACTCCAGGCTTTTTCTGGATTTTCTGTCTCAATCCTTTACCATAAACCTATGATAAAAACTATAGACCCTTCATTTCTTTGTAGGTGGGCAAACTTAGAAAATCTGTAGGGGATCAAATACTTATTTCCTCAACTGTATACTGTATAGTAATTGCAATTGAAGAACAGAATGATCTCTGGACTAAGATTAAGAACAATCATCTATATAGAAGTGGTACAATCATAGATTTGACATGGACTATACATGGGTTACATTCATTTCTGCCAAGAACAAGAATCTGTGGTTATCGTAGGTAAAGATTCATCCAAACTGGACTTACAGACCATGTGGTTTTATATCTTCTCAATGTAGCCTCACATTCTTGGAGTGTAATCCAGTGTGGTCTTCTGCTGTTCTAGACCATCCTCCTCAAAGATTGAAGGTTTGTGGAGGCAGAGATGCTTTCCTGATCAAAGGGAAAAAAAACTGCTTCTGGGTTTTGGGGCATGAAAGAAGCAGGTGTGACAAAGTCTAGAGACGATGACTGCGAAACTAAGCAGCTCATTTCCTTATAAAACTGCACAAGTTGTACCCGCGACGATATCTGAAGCAAAAGCTTGTCGCACCAATTACAAATTTTGTTTCATTAATTAGTTTCCTTAGTTGAAACTTTTTTTAAGGACATTGCAGCTCTGCAGCAGTTACAGTCCCTAAGGTGCATGTCCCTAAGACTTCTCCACAATACTGTATACTACCTGCATATCTTATCTTAGTAATATGATTAGTGCAAGTGAGTTTCAAATAGAACTATTGCCTGTGAGTCAGGTTGTGTCTGAGGCCACGAGACAGCTGCTGCTAAAAATAAATCCCTCTCGACTACCACCTCCTCGCTCTCACAGCCTGACACATCTCATGCTCATACACAAGCTGGCAAAACGAATAATCTTTCCGCAAGGCTGACACATTTCCGAAGAACAAACAAGTTGCCAAAAACAGCATGAAAAGCTTGAAATTCTTGGCAGCAGAGGGTTTTGTTCGAAGTGGCCCATGTGCCGGTAGGAATCTGAGTTGCTTGTCTTATAATCTTTACCCAATCTTGTTTAAAGCCAGCTACTTGCTTGAAGAGGCGGATGTGCTGCGTAACTTGGTCAAGACGTGGCCTCTTGCTGAGCTCAACCTGCGGAGATTGCTGGGAAAAACTCCAGACTGCGAGATAGATCTCACCTCACGGACCTGCAGTCTCTGTCTCAGAGCCCTGCTTATGGGATTGAAGGACTATGTTCTTTGTGAACCAACCACATATGCCAAAGTCCTGCGAGTGGTGGATCTGACCGTGTTGCAGGATATCGAGCACCAGGCCTGCCCATGCAGAAGCTCGCTGGGCCGCTGGGCTCGCACCGAACTGCTTGCACGTACGTGCTATGAGACCATGGTGGCCATGCAGGGAGACGAAACAGCAGCAGCAGCCTGGGAAGTGGAGGTGGATGTCCGGCTCAATGCCTTTGTGACGGGAAGAAACTATGAAATGGTCTTGCAGGCTCTATTGTTGCTCAGGCACTGTCCGTTGAAGCTGCGCTGTGTGGGTTTGCGTGCTGACTCACTTCCTCTGAAGAGCCTCTTTTATTTGCTGCGTCTGGTCAACACCGAAGGCCTGCAGAAGTTGGAGGTGGTGCATAACGTACATCTGGAGGCTCCACATCTGGAGGTGATGCTGTCACAGCTTCGTTTTCCCCAGCTGCGCTCGCTCACGTTACCGGCGCAGGCGCTGGATGTACGCAGGCTGACTCGGGGCGATCAGGACCTCCTTGTGACACTAGGAGAGCTGATGAGTAAGATGACAGAGCTAAGAGAACTCTACCTGGGCTTCTCAACTGTTACTGGACAACTGCGACGACTGCTCAGGTGAGACGGCTAACGATATCACTGTCACACAGCTCCAGGTCCCCAAGTTCAATCCTGAGTAGAGGTCTCCTGGATCTCTGGTTTCTTCCAACCTTACAAAAACATGCCAGGGGCTAGATTTTCCATGCTAAAATGTTCCAATGTGTGAGTGAGCATTTAAATGTGTGTGAATGGGGACCTGGCGGCACGGTGGCTTATTGGTTAGCATGGTCACCTTGCACCTCCAGGTCCTGGGTTTGATTCCCACATTGGGTCTGTGCTTGCTAGGTTTCCTCCGCGTACTCTGGTTTCCTCCCACAGTCCAAAGACATGCAGATTAGGCTAATTGCCGTTCCCAAATTGCCCATAGTGTGAGAATGTTGACCAAACTGGGAACAAATACACTTGGTCACCATTGGCCTCCACGGCCCCTAAAGAGGTTCGTTGATGGATGAAGTGATGGACTCCCCATTTTTCTGGTTGATCTGGATCATTCCTAATATCAAGATTTTTTTACAATATGATAAATACACTCAGAAAAATATATAGATAGAGATGTCGCTATGGTCGGATCTGAGGACATGATGGGCACCATTAATGTGATTCAGCGGCCACGACTTAACTAAGGCATAGGAACAAAATAGTACAGTATGATGCATGGCCACAACTTAACACATGGAGACAAGATTAGTTAAACGCATGGCCATGAGGTACTACATTGTGGCCACAACTTAATGTGTGAGGATGAGAATCACAACTTAATAACCTCAACAACCTAGCATTTAGCCCCTTGTAAACTACAGACAAACTTTAATTGCTAAAAATCGTTAGTATGTACATATGTTGACACAAAACAAACTCCGAAACAACATTTATGATCTCACATCCTGGACATGATCTCATTACCACACATTCTTAAGTCATGGCCACAACATAGTATCTTGTTCCCACACCTTAGTTCACAACTTACTAAAGTGTGGGAATGATGCACGTCTGATATAGGGGTGAGAACAGAATACCGTATTTTGTTCTCGCAGAAGTCTCTAATGTTAATATACAAAAGGGGTTTGATAAAAGAGGAAGAAAGTTTATCTAATGCAAAGTAAATTAGATGGGTAGGTTATCTGCCAGGAACATGGTTTGTCGGGTATTTATTGTGGCACTTACTGTGGCATAATGTTATACAAGTGACCTATCTGTATCCTGTCTAGTCCTCTGCACACCCCACTGCAGTGTATAGAACTGGCTAACTGTTGCCTTAGCCCCGTGGACATGGCATATCTGGCGAACAGCCTGCACAGCGAGTTCCTGGTAAAACTGGACCTGAGTGGCCACGTGGTAGCCGATCTGTTCCCGAACACCTTTCGTAAACTGCTGCATCGCTGCTCGGCTACACTCAGCAGTCTGAGTTTGGAGGAGTGCGGTCTATCGGATGACCACCTGGACCTCCTCATTCACGCACTGGGACCTTGTAACGCCATGCAAGAGCTTAAGATTCTGGGCAATCCGCTGAGCACAGCAGCCCTGCGGCAGCTTTTTAACATGCTGACACAGGGCTATACAGCGCTACGGTAAGGACATCTTTAAAAGAAAACCTAAACAATGTGTTGAAGATGATGTATAATTATGTATACGTTTTATTAAACATCCCTTTTTCTAGTTATATAGAGCTACCAGTGCCGCGTGACTGCTACTCTGAAGATGTAACCTACCCACTGGATGATTCCACGCTATTGAGTTACGATCAAATGAAGTTCGACCAAGCAAGAAGCGAACTGGTGGCCATCCTGGAACGAGCTGGGAAAGAACAAATAGAAGTCTGCACACCTCTGCTTGGCGTCTATGATCCCGACATCCACGAGACAAGCAACGAACTAGGGGTTTCTATGCTGCGCTCCTTTAATACGGTCGTAGGGAACTTTATACAGACTGTGACGAGCGTGAATGAACGGAGGGAACATAGTCTAAATGAGTGAAACCAAGGAACAGGGACGTTTCTTGTCCTAACATAAAAGACTAATTGGACTTTTAATAGGAGTCCATGGTGAAGAATATGGCTGGAATTGTGCAATACAGAATTAGATTTAGATCACCTGTTCATTCTTATGCACAGTGTAAATGTTTCAAAATAATTATTTTTCATCCCCATTTTGTTCTTATAATCAGTTACGCAGACAGGGCTGCCAACGTTGCAAACCAGAAAATATACAGGCAGAGGAAAAAATATTTTTTATTCTAAGAGAAATAAAGTACTAAGCTTCACTGTACTTATTCACACTTCAAAGATGTGTGAATAACTTTTACAGTGTTTTTACCCTGCTTGAGTCTTTAGAAACAGAAAAAAAAACGTCTTCTGCATCATTGAAGGTTCAGAAGTTGGCTTTTAAACTTTCGACAAATCGTTAACACAGTTCCTATACCAGTAACAAACGTAACAAACAATTAATTATTTTTAAGTTATGTATAATTAGTTTGTTAGTCTAATCCAGATCCATAACTGTAGGGAAAACATGGCATTTTGAAATGCTGGGATTTATAAGCATTATATATTGTTAAGGTTATAGTATCATATATTATACTTTAGATTTTATATAAATCACAAACTTTCTTTTTTGTGTGTGTGTGCGCCAAGCTGTTAAAGATCTTCAAATAAATCTTTCATAAAACTCACTTTCTGCTTTTGCTTTAAAAGAATGAGGAATGAGGAAAAACTTGACAGAAACCAAATTTAATAAGTACACCGACATCACACTTGATAGTCTTTATATTAAATACAAGAGAGCAGCCGACCCCTCAAACCTTCTTCTTAACTCTATTTCTTCTGCCACTCTTCCCTTTCTGTTCTTTCACGAATGACCTCCTTCAAGTAGGGCTCAAGGTAGGGCAAATCCTACAGGACAAACACACAAGCAGCAATTTTCAACCAAGGAGTGTTCGTCAATTAGTAAATATTAAATGAAAAAGGACCAGAAAACACGGTTTACAAATAGAAGAAACTGGTTAATGCATGGGAAATCAAAAAATGTCTAAAGCCCGATTCGGACGGGACTAGTTTTACAAGGGGTCGTTAGAGAAATTTCTGTTTCACAGACGTACTTTGTGATTTTAGTCCCGTCCGAATCTGCCATGTCTGTCTTTCTCTCACACGACCTCTAAAAATTCCAGAGCAAATTACCTACTGTTTTTCAGCAAACTCGGCGGTCCTCTGAGAAATCTAATCCCGTCCGAATGCGAATGTCTGTGATTGCCGAATTGATTTTTCTCCAAAGCGTCTTTTGGTCAACGTGAACTACCGTACCATCTCTAGCGCGCCAGTATTCAAGTTTGTGCATCAATAATGGATGTAGATCCTGGACATGTGGTCTTGTGCAATGCCGACATGTAAAACACAGACACTCCTACCTCCGTAATAAACACGGAGATGTTAGTCCAGTCCGAATGCATACATGAAATGACAGACCTTGTCTGAAAAAAATTCTAACTCAAACGTCGTTTAGAAAACTAGTCCTGTCCAAATAGGGCTTAAGACATTTGATCAACCAAATGCATTTTTTTGCGAGAATCAGCTGACTTAATTTATTTTCACCCTTTATGTATTCAAAGATTTAGCTTCAAAGATTTCGGTGGAGGGAAAAAAAATGTCCGGACAAAAAAAAAAAAGAATATATATATATATATATATATATATATATATATATATATATATATATATATATATAAATGCGAAAAACAATTCTGTTTGAAAAATTGGGACATAAGGGGGGGGGGACGACATGTGACTCAGATTTCCAGGTCAAGCGCCAAAACACAAAGGGCAAGTAAGTGCATTTTAGCCAGTTTTGTTATTAACGAACGTTAGTGCTGTGAAGTGTGATATGAACAAGGATCTAGAGACACTCACAGGAATATCACAAGAAACCATACTGTTCATAAAATGTACGCTTAAAATACATTTTATTACAAATTATAGGCACAAAGGTTAGTCTGCAAGACGCTCTGCATGGAACTTTAACACGACAATGGCTAAAATGCCTGCTAAAAATTACGTACTTGCCCTTTCTGTATTTTGGTGCTGGAAGACTGACCCAGAAGTATGAAGAACATGGTCTTTCTTTTCCTCCTGACTTGTTTTTTCTTTAACAATTTTTTCCACCCACTTTATCAGATCCCCCCCCCTCACCCACACATCCCTGGTGCTCTTAGGTGCTCCATAATTTTGTAAATAGTATACTACAATAATAATAATAATAATATAAAATATTAGTCAAATTCGGCGCTCTAACTTCTCACCTCCTCAAATTTTGTCCATTGGGTCTTGGGAAGAATCTGATGCTTCAAGGACAGATCGAGCGCCCTCTTTATGCGGAACATCCGATCGTTGTAGACTGGCTCTGGAAGCCTGCGAACTGCCTCCTTCACGTCTGCATTCTCATGAATCGTGTCATCTCGCATCAGGCCTGAAGGACATGGAACAATGAGACAGGGGTCATGACCCAGGCAAAGTGTACACTTTGTGATATACACACAATACTCACCGAGCTTGTTGAACCCAGCTGCATTATAATACCACTTCCTGACACCCAAAAACAGCCTGCCAGTTGCTAGAATACCAGGAAAAGAAAGCAGAAATACTTTTCAGTTAGAAATTAAGATGACTCATTAGTTGATATTGTTCAGATTGGCTTATCACTATAATAAATTCACAAATATCTCTGTACTATCAATGTAAAACCTTGGGGAGTGTAAGACTTATATATATATATATATATATATATATATATTTAAACTACACCATTTACTACATCATAACCTGGAGAAATGCAAGTTACTTGGCTAGCAGGACTTACAGTGAGCCTCAGTAACCTGAATCACTCTCGACAGTAACAGCTAATTTACTTGCTAATATTAACAAGAAGACAAAAACAAGTCGTTTCACTGAACATCACTTCATCACCAGCACTACCAGAGGCAGACGCGCTGAGCGCGGACTTAGCATGTTTACCGACTGTGATTTAGCATGTTAGCAAGTTTAGCTAAGGGACACTGAGGCTAGAGGACACCGAAGTACATCATCAAACGAGCAACGAAAGCACAAAATAAACCACAAAACAAACCTAGAAGAATGACTCGAGACTGTACAAGAATACATGACACAAATTACGTGAAATTTTTTTTACTGACATTCCTCAAAAACGCCTCAGGTTTAACAGTTCATTACCTGGTGCCTTCGACGCCATTTTTTTCGGTCTGCGGGATAGCAGCAAAGGATTGTGGGTTATGTGACGTCAGAGCCTGCGACAAGTTTACACAATCACGGCGCGACAAATGCTTTTTTTTTGTAATTTTTTCTTCTTCTTTTAAATCAAGATATTTTTTTGTATAAAATAAGTCAACATGCTTCGTTACTAATTTTTTTGTTTAACTAGTGTGGTGCCTTATTTTTGATCCATGTTTACTCAAACTTATTAATGCAATTATAAATGTATATTTTGTTTTAATTTCGTTAACTTAAAAAAAATATTTGTATAAATGTAAAGAAAAAAGTCAACATGGCAGAAAAAACATTTTATACATACTGTGTGCGTGTGTATATATATATATATATATATATATATATATATATTTTTTTTTTTTTTTTTTTTTTTTTCCCTGTAACATCCTTTAAAGTCAGAACTATCATTGCCATCTAACCTATGTCTGCTTTATAAAATATATTTTTTAATTATTATTATTTGGGGTTTTTTGTATGCCAATGTATGCCCGCTTTATAAAATGTAAAAAGGTCCCTAGGGTCACACCCGAGTAGCACACCAAGGCAGCACTAGGGGAGAAAAGAACTTTGTTATTTCTGTAAAATTGCCAGTTACTGAATTGCTGTTCTTTCTGAATTAATACATTTCTGAGAGAGAGAGAGAGAGAGAGAGATATCAGGACTTTACAGCTGTCATAGCTTAAGTGATCATGGGAACTAGCGTGTCTCTCAGATGTTTCTCACTATAAAACTGATCTTTACTATAAATAGAGCAATATTCTCTATGCTTCTGTATATCTATATTATCTTAATTAAATAAATAATTTGATACAGCATTCAAAAGTGTAAATAATTATAAAAGCCCAGATGTTATATTTTCTTTCCCCTTTAAGTCATGCTGATGACCAACTTGCTGCCTTTCCCAGATATGCAAAAAAGTTTCAAACCTTTTTCTACATACATACATTAATTGATGTTCACATAAATATAGGTGCAAATTCAGATGTTTAGAAATTATGTATTCAAATGTACATAGTAATTTTCTGTACATGTAATTAAGACAGTAATGACAACTAAAACCTTGGTTCTTTGGATTATTAATACTAAACATTAAAAATTATTTAGACACCAAAGCCATTAATTTTACATCGTTTTGTGAAATCGTTCAAAATCTTCCAGAGAGGCCAACGCCACTTTAGTGCAGAAGGTTTCATCAGGCAGGGCCACCAGCCGCTCCAGAGAGATGTAGTTGGGATGAGCTGGGTCATAATGAGCACGACCCAAGTACTCAAGAAAAAGGTGTCGTTCTCGTATACGAAGAAATTTTGCATTCAGGACCTGATGAGAACCAGAAGATAAGTCATGCGGTTTAATGCTGCATGTTGAATTAATTATAGCTAATTAGTAAAGACATGCAGTTTGAGATATACAGTCATGTGTAAAGAAGAATGGACTACAAAAATGTGAGAGACTCAGTCATATAGGGGAACGATTACTTTAAAGTTATTGCTGCTAAAGGTGGATCTACAAGCTATTAAGTATCAATGGGGGTCTGCGGGTTTTATTCCGTTTGGTTTAAATTTTTTGTGACAAAACATTATATATTGTTCGTCTGACGTTGTATTTGCCTAATATTAAGACCCGCTATGATCAGATTATTTGTATTTTGCTTTACACACAAACACCCATAGAATTCATTTTAACACACAATATATAATTATCACTTATTTTGAGTCATATTATTTAGTTAGTAAATAACGCCTCTTCATTTCTTCAAACTGTTAGTTTCATAAGTAGATAGCTGTGTACCTGTGGGAACTTTGTAATGAGAGCATGAGAAATGCCCATAGTGTTGTGGACAAAGTCAAATATTTGTGTCAATTTTCGTTTATTAGCTGTTAGCACTTTTGGAACTACTGTGACGATGTGCTGGATTTCATTCCTGTGAAACCCAAACTCCAGTTCACAAACCTGGGTTAAAAAAAGACAGAAGAGAAAACATCTAAATAAAAGCCCAAATTGTTTAAGTTAAAGTAATGTCCCTGATATCTTCTATAAACAAAGCACTGTACCCTTAAGTTTTCCTTAACAGGCTCCAAACTGCCACACAGTAACCTAGGTAGACGCGTCACAACATCTCGGGTCTGAAAATACAAAAGAAACATTTACATGCACATATATATATATATATATATAGCTTTTATTTTCCAAGTCAAAAGTAAATATTTTTACTAATATTTTAGATTTTGCAAAACAAAAACATTCCTTACCTTGTGAGCACTGAGGCCCAGCTGCTGCTGGAAAAATCCCAGACGGTTGTCCAACCTTTTCACACTGAAGTTCAGTAAATATGGAGCTTTGCTCACCATCACAGCAACAGCCTCTGAACTGAATTTCTTCGACTTCAAATATGAAACCCTTTAAGTAAAGACAGTAAAGTCACTGATGGGTCATAGATCATTTGTTCCAGTTTTCAACCTATGTAATAAATAGGCATCAAACCAACAGCACCTTTTTTGCTTACATTATGGTTACATTACATTAATAATGTCATACCATACATTATTTTTGGATTTAATCTATTACAACGTGATTTGGTCAAATCAAAACTATAACCTACTTGAATACAAAACAATAAATAGTAGTGCTTTACACCTTGTCTGCTAGAGAGAGCTGTTTATTGTCTAAAATCGCCTTTTAGGAGTCAAATTAGTGAGGAGGTGTTGATTGATTTTCTATAACAGCAACATTGACAGTAGTGTCAGTCATAATGTAAACCATACAAGTAAAATAATAAAACAAATGAAAACTCTCTTCCTGGTATATTGTTGTTTCTATAGTAACAACTTGAATAGCCCAAGGACTAGCTTAATAATAATAAAAACTTATTACTATTCATATTATTACCTTAAAAAAAAGATTGTTTCTAAATGATAACTGTGTACAGGACAGGAAAGCCCTCCAGAGAGTGATCCGGGCAGCTGAACGCTGCTGCAGGTTAACTCTCCCCTCCATGCAGGACATCTACACCAGGAGATGTAAAACCAGGGCAGCTCGTATCATTAAGGACTTGTCGCACCCCAATAACGGACTGTTCAAACTTCTGCATTCAGGCAGAAGATTCCGGGTCATTATGGCCAAAACGGAGAGACTCAGGAGGAGTTTTTATCCACAGGCGATTAGACTCCTCAACCATGATGGGCCACTCTCCCATTCATAAGACTGGTAACAGTTCACCCACACACTGCTGTGCTGACATTCCACACTGCACACTGCACTTTAGTCTGGACTGTAAGCATCACTTGCACTAACATCTTTATCCTGCTCAGATACACATTTTATTATTATGTTTACATTTGCACCCCTTTTTTTTTTTTTTTTTTTTTTTTTTTTTTTCTTAAATTTCTATTTCTATTTATAGATTATTTCTTTTGTTTCTTGTTATTTGCACAAAGTAGGAGCGGTTCAGGATACATTTCACTGCGTGTTGTACTTGTATAACTATGCATGTGACAAATAAAGAATCTTGAATCTTGAATCTTGAATAACAGGACCTTTTTAAGCTACTGTTCTACAGGATGCTCCATAAAATAAAATGTAATAGTTATTATTTAAGAAATTGTAAATATAACAGTAAATATGGTTGCAAGCAACGATGAGATGTGTTTCTCTTATGCTCCTTCATTTATTTTAGCAGATTTTAATTTCTTAAACTTAACCCAAAAATTTACATTGTTCAGTATTACTTCTGCCATGATTACAAAAGTGGCACAGGATTAACAGAACATACAAATGAATAATAAATTACAAAAATCAATGATCATGCATTATGACTAGAATAATTGAGGCATGACAGACATGTGATCAGCTCTGACCTGGTTTGGAGATTTTCCAAGCTCTCAGTCAGAACAAAGGGATTCTTAGTGAGCATCGGTCCCAGCTGAACGTCCTGAACCCCAAGATCTTTTAAGAAAAGGAGCAGAGGTACCACATCCTTTTGGAAGTCCAGTCTCACCAGCATAGAGCCCACATTAGGTCGCTCCTCTAGTTTTGACAGATTAACCCCTAAAAGAAAAAGAAAACAGTCTCATAAAATGTGAGCTAAATGTCAGCTAAATAAATGGAAACGGCAGGAGAAGCATACCTAAGTGAACCAGGTTTTTTAAGGTCTCTGACGTCTCCACATAATCTCTGAGCGTGATGCTGGTGGGAGGAAGATTAGGAGGCACAAAAATCTGTACGGCATCTTCATCGCTGATTTCTTCAAACGGAGACGGACAGGACAGTGCATCCAAATCTGTGCAGCAGACAAGATTAAAGATTAATAATTCAAAACATAGTTTATTAAGTTACACTTTGTAAAAAGGCTAAAACGCTCTATACTTTTTTTTTTTTTTTTTAACTTCAGTCATTCTTTGCCCAGTTACAATGATGCTTGGAACCACATGGTTTCACCTGCGCACGCTACAAGCACATGCTGTCGTTTTTTTTTAATTAATGCTTGTTCTTTTATGGCTGCCGATTTATCTTTCATATGCTCTAGCTACAATATTGTGGTAATCAATATTAGAAAAATCTATGTTTGAGAATAAAGTAGAAATTAAAGGGTCACATGGTTTTCTTTACACTTGCTACAAGGTGTAGCTCAGTGGTTACGACGTTGGACGACTGATCGGAAGGTCCCACCAAGTTGCCATTGATGGGTGCTTGAGCAAGGCCCTTAAACCTCAACTGCTCAGATGTACTGTATAACGAGATAAAAAATGTCAGTTGCTCTGGATAAGGACATCTACGACATGGTATTAATGTAATATAAATCTAAATGTATGTGCACACCCTGGACCAGGCCCATCCTAAAGCCTCCTGGGAAGCCTATCCCCTGTATACATGATCTTAGCTATACATGATGAGTGGTAGCTCAAACAGTTAAGGCTCTGGGTTACTGACTGGAAGGTTGATGAATTGCGCCCCAGAACTTGAGCAAGACCTTTAACCCTATCTGCTCCAGAGGCACTGTATCCTGGCTGCGACCCCAGCTTCCTAACTGGGATGCGAAAAGAAAATAATAGTTTTACTGTGCTTTAAAGTACATGTGACAAATAATGGAATCTTATCATTACTAGTGATGACCTGACAGTACTGACTGTGAGGAGAGGAAATGAAATGAAGGCAGAATAAAGACACAGATGAAGAGCTACATACTGATGGAGATGAGTTCTGCAGGTTCTGGTCCTGCTCCCCTGGAAACCTGATGAAGTTCAGAGATCTTTAATGGCACTAAACCATGTTCAGGGTTTTTCTGCTCTGTGCTGCTGAGTGCTGAGTCACTGCTGCTCTGATGGCTGAAGCCCTGGATCCTGTATGATCTCCACCTGTCCTTACAGTCCTGTGAGCTGCTGTGAGGAACCAGAGCTGTCGGGATGGAAGTCGGGCTTTTGTGGAGAGTGAAGAGTTTAGCAGCCGAGTGAACATACTGGGCTTTAACACACAACAGTCTCGACTGCAGATACAGAACACACCTTCCACAAAGATACATGCCTGAGGTAACTAAGAAGGAGAAATCAAAATATATAAAAGTACAAGTGACTCTTAAAGGAAAGTACAGTAATGTCTTTTTAATTATCTCCGAGCCAAGTTGTTCAGCGGTTTCCTGAGAATAACACTAGGTTACAGCTTTTAAAACCTGGAAAATGTGAAGCCGTTTTCATTTAAATGCCCACAACCAGAAAACCACTATTAGCTCCTGAGCTAACTACAACTTGTACTTCCGCGCATGCGGGTGACTTTTCTTCTGCTGTGCCGAGTTTTTTTTTTTTTTTTTTAACACGGACCCCAATCACTAAACACTGCCCTCTAGCGGGCTGACTTAGAACACCTCCGTTGCTGTACATGGGTCATTATACATAAAAGGTGGAATTTGGATGATAAAAATCTCCAAAAATCAAACAAACAAAAAAATAAAATAATTATATATATATATATATATATACACACACACACACACACACAGATGTGGAAAGTAATGAATTACATTTACTCGCATTACTGTAATTGAGTAGAATTTTTTGTGTACTTCTACTTTTTAAAGTAATTTTTTTAATCTGTAATTTTACTTGTTTTGTTTAAAGTATTGTACTTCACTACATTTTCATTCATTCATTTTCTATACCGCTTAATCCTGTGTTCAGGGTCGCGGGGGACCTGGAGCCTATCCCAGGAGACTTCGGGCACTAGGCGGGGTACACCCTGGACAGGGTGCCAATCCATCGCACACACATATACACACACTCACACACCCAATCACACACTGTGGGCAATTTGGGAACGCCAATTAGCCTAACCTGCATATCTTTGGAATGTGGGAGGAAACCGGAGTACCCGGAGGAAACCCACCAAGCACGGGGAGAACATGCAAACTCCATGCACACAGAGACGGGAATCGAGCCTGGCCGGGGAATCGAACCCAGACCCTGGAGGTGCAAGGCTAGTGCTAGTCCTAGTGCTAACCACTACACCACCGCGCCTCACTACATTTTACGGAGTAAAAAAAAATAAATGAAAATGAAAAATAATACAAATAATACAACGGGGAAGGGAAAAAAAATTGCACCCTGGAAACCACTGCACTGATTGATTGATGGAGAACAAACGCGTTAAATTCCCAAGAACGATGGAGACGGATAAAACAGGTGTCAGTGATGCAGACACAGCGGAAAGTGAAATGCCAACAAATTCTTATGAAGCAAACCCCTGAGCTTATTTAAGTGACCACTTTGATTTCAAACACAACAAAGAGAACAGATTTATTATGCAAGGGTGTTCCATCCCCCATCCCACCCCTGCTGTAAAAAAAAAAAAAAAAAAGTAACTCAGTAACTTTGTAATGACTGAGTAAATTTTTAATGAGTTACTTTTTACTTTAGTAGATTTTTATAAGGTTAACTTTACTTGTACTTCAATTTTTAACACAAATATAACACAAATGACAGGGGAAAATCTTCACAGTTTACGAATCTGAGACAAAACGCTAATTCCCTTTTTATTGCTCAATTTAATTTATGTACAGGACTAAAGCATAATAGTGAAAGTAACTCACACATATCCTATCATGTGGTGATATGGTGGCGTAGTGGGCAGCGCTGTTGCCTCACACCTCCACGGTTGTATTTTTAGATCGGTGCCTCCAGTATCCAGTGTGTGGAGAGTTTAAATGTTCTTCCTGGGTTTTCCCTGAGTACTCCGGTTTCCTTTGCAGACGCAATTGTAAGTTGATTGTACAAATTTAGTACAAAGCAGGAGAGGAACTACCAGACCCCCGTCATCAACAGGAGCCCAGTGGAGAGAGAGGACAGCTTCAGATACCTCGGTGTTCACATCACGCAGGACCTGTCATGGTCCTGTCACATCAACACTGTGGTGAAAAAGGCAGCGTCTGTATCACCTCAGACGTTTGAGAGACTTCAGACTGCCCTCCAAGGTGCTCAGGAACTTCTACTCCTGCACCATAGAGAGCATCCTGACGGGAAACATCACGACCTGGTTTGGAAACAGCACCATGCAGGACAGACGAGCTCTACAGAGGGTGGTGCGATCAGCCGAGCGCATCATCCGCACCAAGCTCCCTGACCTGCACTCAATCTACACCAAGCGGTGCTGGACCAAGGCCAGGAAGATCGTGAAGGACCTCAGCCATCCCAACAATGGACTGTTCTCTCTGTTGCGGTCAGGAAAGCGCTTCCGCTCCCTGAAGGCCAACACAGAGAGAATGAGGAGGAGCTTCTTCCCGCAGGCGATACGGTCTCTCAACCATACCACATTCACACCACAAACACAGAACTAATACAACCTGTTAACGTCAACGGACACTATGGACACTTTCATGCACATCTACACTTACATCGGAACTCATGTTTATGTTTACATTCTGGATCTTTGCACAAAGACACTTTAATAAGGCACCTTAAGACACGTTTCTATGCATACTTGCACACCATACTTCCTCCACCAAATTTCAATAAAAAAAAAAAAAAAAAGAAAATCTATTGTACAGAATATTTCTCTTTTTATTTCTATTTTATGTACAGTATACTTTTCTTTTTATTTCTATTTTTATTCTAGTTGAGTTTAAATTTTCCTATCGTATTTCTTTCTTCATATTTATTTCTTACTATAAGATTTTAATCTCTTTTTAAGGTCACTGGCGGTCGTGTAAGCATTTCACTGCATATCGTACTGTGTATGACTGTGTATGTGACGAATAAAATTTGAATTAAAAAAAAATTTTTAGGTTGTTAGTGGTTTCTGGCATTGTGTAAAATTTTCCATGCCTCTATCTTTTACATCTCTTGTCCTTTGTAATCACAACAATAAAACACCCCCCTTGTTGCATTTCTTATACTGGAACACATCCTATCCTCCATCTGTCTCTGGGTCTCCATATGAAGTCCTCTGTTTGTTATGATCGGAATGTTAATGACTCTTGTTCTTTTGATGTACATGTTTTTTTTTTTTCTTTAATAAAGTTGAGGAATGTTTTACATACTAGATACTGAATACCTGCCTAATAACTAATTAAACAAATATTACAGCTAGGATCATGGGCAGTTAGAAGCAGGATTTCTGATTATTTAGTAACTCTGGGTGGCGTAAAGTCTGGAACCAACTTCACATTTAAATGTCATGTAGATATCACTATAGCAGCTATTTTTAGACATGTTGCTATTCTAATACATGGGATGCAGAAATAAATGTCTGCAAATAAAAAAAAAATATTACTAAATTGCACTTACCATGTTTGAATCAGGAGCAGGTTTTGGTAGGGCAGGATGAGTTATAAAAAAATAAAATTAAAAAAAAACATGAAATTTGAATGAAATTTCATTAATTTTTCCGTTTAACAAATGCTTTATTTACAACTATTAGTTTCTGTTTGTACATCCAGCACCAAAGTCTGTCCAACTGTTTATCATTTAGCAAAGTACTGGTTAGGGTTGAGGTCTTCACTGTCCATCACAATGTGGAATTACTCTTTCCATAATGTGTGTTCAATAAGGAAATGTTACCTGAACAACTTAACTATGAAAGAGTCACATGGTAGCCATCACACTGAGCGGGAACATCAGAATAAATGTCAGGAGGAATAACATTTTGTGTTTGACATAATAAAGAACATAATGTCCCCTAAATCAATATTTGTATTGTATTGATTATTTCAGTTTATAAAGCTCTATCTAATTACAACCAACAGTTTCCTTGATTGCCACAGTGGCCGTAGGTCCAACATGGGTCCAGATGTAGCCTTTCTCGGGGCGAATGGGCATCGTTGGAAATGGTGAGCTTCTTGACTTGAAATATTCCGATGGTGCGTGGCAAACAAACTCAAGGTACTCCATTTTCCTGGGCAAATCCTCTTCTGGACCTGCATAATTAAAAATCAATATTAATTTTCATATTTATTGCCAGTGGAAATCTGAACAAGAATACCGTACTGTACATGAACTTACCGAGTATGTAAGTGCCAGGATCAAAGTGATCTCTCGGACTGGACTGTGTAGGGATCAGCCATGTTAACGCAGCACTTTTCTCGCAGTACTGGTCCTGGATGAAGCCACGGATCTGTGCGAAATAAGCTTTCCCATCCTCTTCATCGATCACCTTTATCACATCCCCTATCTGATAGTAAACACCCTAATGGAAGAGAAAGAGCCATTAAATTAGAGGCCTGGAACGATCAATCCATTCTGTATCTCATTAGAATAAAGTAGATGAGTTGGTTTATCTACCTTGTAAAAGATCGACTCTGATGTGATTATGGTGGAAACAGACTCGGGAGCTTTAATAGGCTGAAAAAGAAAAGCATAAATGTCTCTTTAAATTTGATAGACTTGAAATTTTACTTTTACATATCTAAAATATTTCAGCTTAACCAGTGCTTACGTTTTTAAGTTTAAAAATATGCCGTCTCCCTTTTCCTTTTGATGAAACTTTCTTCTCAGACGCCGGCGCCTTGTACTTGGTGCTTCTTAATCGGGCTGACCGCCGGTGGATTTCCTGTTTAGACTGTTAACCAGAATATAAAACAGATTTTTAAAGTTCAAATAAATTAAAATGTGCAATAAACTAATATAAAAAACAACTAAACTCAGGGCCTATTAATACTTAGTCAGTTTCAGCTAAGTGAGAATATAAAACATCCTGCACCTGAACCAAACCTAAACCATTTGTGTCTTGTGAAAACAGTGTTGTCTCGATTTTTACTGGTTCCTTTTCACCTGGCTGGCTGCCTATATAGTCCAACCATTCAATTATCATCATGATTCACTAGCAATTTTGTTATTAAGCTTCAGCACAGTTAGGCGATAATGGTGATAAACAGTTCCTGTATACTCCCTGTAAGAGCATATCGCATTTGTTCTGAATTTGTTGTTGTGTTTATTTTATTTTACTTTATTCATTTTATTGCATTTATTGTACTTTAAAGTTATTAGTCATTTAGTTAGCATTAGGCTATTGTTTAAGCATCCATTTATGACACCCGTATTGTGTGTAATGTCTGTGATGTCAGTCCACTGTTGCATGTAGTTGCATGTCTATGTCACTGTAAAAAAGGGCAGTTTAGATACGGAAGTCGTGGAGAACACAAGCTTTTGATCATAAGCTAAAAGATACAGCAAATGGGTTGTTGTAAACGAAATCCAAGATCTTAGTAAGATGCAGCAAATAGGTTGTTGTAAAAGTAAGAACCCGTAATCTACAAGATGCAGCAAATAACTTGTTGTAACCTGGATTTACTCAAGACAACTGTACGAAGTGTTGAATCTTTGATGATGGAAAAATAAACGAGAGACAAAGAAATCATCGGACTTCCGTTTTTGTGTGAGTAAATAATCAAACCATTAAAGATACGCGTCAAAACGTGTAATAATATGACCGCAATACTCCTATTGCATTGTGTATAATGTATGCAGACATTCAAGAAGTAAGCTTGTAAAACGTAGTTTTTTAGTAAAAAAATAAATAAATAAAAAACATTTGTTGTGTTTACAATGTTTCAATATTAATTTTTTCCTGAGCATGTCTAGAAAGAAAAGTCCAAAGGAATCACATACACTGCTTCTGGCTTTCAAAGAAACCAGATTGTAGGTCAATCTGACGGTGACAAACATCTAGGAATCTTGAAATACCTCCGTCTACCATTAAAATAATAATGCGAGTGCCATACTGCAAAAGTGGGCATAACGTTTTTTTCTATTATTAACTGACAGTTGCACATGTCAGTAGAAGAACTGTTCCTCTACACAAAGGTATTATTATACACAAGGTATCTATTTGCACCATCTTCAAAACCCGGTGGTGACTCGCAATGAACTTCTCCTCTGTAGCAGAGGTAAGTTTTGGTCTTGCTTTCCTGAGAAGGTATTCATGAGAGCAGGTTTCATCGTGGTGCATGATGGGCTTTGCAAATGCACTTGACACAATCCTGTTCTTGCAAGAACTATTCCAGATCAGCTGACTTTCGGGTGCTAAAATAACTGACTGAATTCCCTAAATGCCTTGATATTTTTCTTAGTTTTAAAATCTCTAAAATGTAAAAGATAAAAATAAAAATATGTCACAAAAACATTGAATTAGAAGGTGTGTCCAAACTTTTGACTGGTAGAGTATGCCTGTTAATTAAAAAAAAAAGTTATGTCAACTTTTTTTTTCAGTCCAGACCTTATATTTGGATAAGAGTCACAAACTGGACTTTTTGTTGTATTTGTGTACAACTATGGACTTAACTGAACAAACCTTCGTATTCTCTCATTTTTAAATAAATCTGAGCTGCGAGCCACGAACGTACTGCTGTCTTCATTTCTTCATCAGAAGTCAATATTTGTCCTTGTAAGGCTGATTTCAGGCGACCAAACTGGTGAAAGTCTGATGGAACGGGAGCAGGACTATAGGGAGGACGCTTTAACACCCAAAAACCAAGTTTCTGCAGCGTGTCCAGAGAAGTGTGTAAAAGAAAATGCATCATCATGAAAGATCACAATGCCTTTGGCTATCAGTCCTCTGTGTTTAATCCGAAGTTATGCTTCAGCTCTTCAATAAGCGTCTCACTGTAACGAGCGCTGTTGATCGCTGAAACTTTTTCCTGATAATGTTCCAATACGACCATACATTTGTCTCATCACGCATTGATTTCTCAATGCTCCATCTCCAGATTACAATATATTCAAAACTCTGTGGCTAGAATAGGGTGATTCCATCTGAAATCAACCAGTGGGTGCCACCACATGATCACAGATTTTGCTGATTTTTTTCACCAATTGTTGGTATTGGCATGAAAATAAAAAAACCCCAATTTGTTTGTCCCAAAAAATAGCAGCCATCTTGATTTTTGGCCTTGACGCACTTCGAGACATGCCACACCCCTTTTTGAAATCCTCTTTTCCTAGATAACTCACTTGTTATATGTCATATGGAGATAAAACTGTATTTATGTAATTTATCATGTAGATTCAGATTCTGCAATCGGAATTTGGTGAAATCTCTTGTGGTTATGGAGATATTTCTGAAATAACATTTTTGGGGGTACCCCTTTTCGACCCCCCAGAACCCAAGGTCTGCATGTATATATGTTACTCAAAAACATAGGGGTTACTTCACATCACCTCATCTTGAAAATAAATAAAAAACAGGGGTGTGTTATGCCCTGTTTTATAGAAATCATCAAAAATAAAAATTGGGGGGTTTTGTTCTCATGCCAATACCAACAATTGGTGAAAAAAAAAATCAGCAAAATCTGAGAAGTGATGCTGGAAAATTTCTCTTCCACTGCTTGATTTGAGATGGAATTACTCAATACTCACTCATACCAAACGCTCTGCTCATATAACCCCAATCTTGTATGATCTCCATTGGCTCCCAGTTGCTTACCGTATTAAATAAAAAAAATCTTCTCCTTGTTTTAAAATCTTTGAATGGCTTAGCTCCCTCTTATCTTTTCAATTTGCTTGTCCCCTACACCCCGACTCGCTCACTACGTTCCTCCGATTCTGGTTTTTTTGCTGTCCTTCTGTACCGCCTCTCCCTCAATGGGGGGCAGATCATTTAGTGTTATTGCACCCAAACTCTGGAATTCTCTACCACACTCTGTTAATAACATCTCAGTATTTAAATCTTTACTCAAAACTCACTTGTTTTCTGCATGTTTCTGAATGTCCGATTCGTTAAACTGAACCCCTTTGGTTTAA
The DNA here is from genome assembly GCA_030522415.1 of Channallabes apus. Taxonomy (NCBI): domain Eukaryota; kingdom Metazoa; phylum Chordata; class Actinopteri; order Siluriformes; family Clariidae; genus Channallabes; species Channallabes apus. The sequence goes on along the minus strand of CM060127.1, from coordinate 25,684,273 downwards.
TCCACCTGTCCCCTGCATGTCCGTCTCTTAGGTCTTGTTTCGTATTTCCAGTTTTGTTATAAAGCACACATTTATTGTGTCTGCTTTTTTTTTTTTTTAAACCCAATTGTTTATCTACCTCAGTACTCCAATGTCGTATTATCTCCTTTTGTTTACATTCATTGTAAAATGTCCCTGAGCTCTGGTAAGGCGCTTTATAAATAAAAAATATTATCATTATTATTATTACTGGCCCTTGAGAATCCCAGAAAACCGTAGGCATTGAAGAATTTTCCAAGTGATGGTCGACTTTTGAACGTTTTCTCGGTCAGCGATCGAGGATGTTTCCGTTCCAGACTCTGCCGTTTAATCTCAGGCATGTAGTGCGAATCTGTGTCTCGTCACCAGTTATGATTCCTTCACCTTCCTTAGAGTATCGCTCCAAATTTTCTTTTCAGATACATGAACGTTCCTGTTCATGATCTTCTAGGAGTTGTTTCGGCACCAGGTACACCATCAGACCACAACAACAACAACAACAAAATAACCACTGCACACTGTTTTTCTTTTATGCAAATCACAAACTGATGTAACTTGTTCACACCTGCACAGCAGTGACTGGGGAGACAATAATCTTGAACACAAAATGTTTTATTTTACTCATTTTATCTATGAAATGCAATTGTTCTATATGAAATATGCCCAGAAGATTCTGGATGTTTTGAATGTAATTACCCATAATTCAACGGTACATGTATAACGGAAGTGTTTCTACGTGTGAACAGCATTATAGAACACGAACCTGTTTCCCGCCGCCGTTACTCTGCTGCGTGCTGGAGGACACCGCCAGTCCTGACGCTCCTGTCACGGTGCTTTTAGCTGTGCAGTTGTTACAGAGGATTTCTCCCTGGTTTCCCTTTTTCCACATCGACGACGAGTTCGTCTTGCACACCGCACAACACGGCTTCAACCCCAGCGGCATCGTTTCATCACACAATAGCGTATTATTGTTATTACTGTATATGCTATTTTCTTGCTCTCTGTACGGGTTTGTGTTACAGAAACCGACAAGCGCTAGTAAACATTTTCTTTAGCCTTCACTGGAATATTATTACTCTATCATCTATACAACGCAAATATCGTTCTTCCGGAAAACCGCTTCCGGGTTTCTTTCTTCTTTGTTGTTGTTTTCTTCTTCTTTGTTTTTTTTGTTTTGGCGGCTGGCAGCCAACTTATAGGTGCATTACCGCCACCTGCTGGACAGCATCACATGCTGTCGAGCATCAGATTGGCAGAATAAACAAACGAATTAAAACTCAAAAGGAATAAAGAATAATTATATTCTATCCACTAAGCCAGTTTCATAATTAATTCTGATAATAATTAATTTGCTACTATATATTTTCCAGATCATCTTCCCTAGGATTTTTTTTACGCTTTTGGCGACTGGAAGCCAACTTATAGGCGCATTACTGCCACCTACTGGACTGGAAGGACTTCCGTGTTTTCTTCAGAGACTCCAAAATAAAAGACGATGAACAATGAACATAAAATACTTCAAACTTCAAATCACAAACCCCTACCACTTAAATATATAAATAGAGCACTGTCTATCTCACTACTTCAAACAGACTAATAAAAAATGAGTACAGGATAAATATCTCCAAATCAGAAATGTTTTATTATTAGGATAATTTATTATTGATTAATTTATAAATATTTTATTTATTGGTGGTGCCAACAATTTTTTTGAATTTTTTCTTTCTGGTTTTGATCTCCATTTGAAATCATTTTAGCAGAGCAGCCGATCATTTTCTGCATTTCTTTGTATGTTTTCCCATCTCTAATCAACTTTTGAATCAAAGTACGCTGTTGTTCTGAACAATGTCTGGACAACCCATTTTACTCTGATTTTCAGAGAGAAACGCACAGGACAACCTTTTCTGCATTTATCCTTAAATAAGGGGAACTTGTTTGACACCTGTTTTTCACAGAATAATTTACCTCTCTAATTGAACTCTAATGATTAAATTACACAAGTCTGTTGGTTTTCTATTACTCCACTACACCTACAAGTAAAATATTTACCATGAAGAAATATAATTTCTCCCAAAAACAATTATTGATCTGGTTACTGATGTTGGACTGCTATTATTTTGAACACAACTGTACATGTTTTTTTTAGACAGAAGAGGCTTTCTCATGGTAATCCTTTAAAGCAAACCATACTTGCTCTTCTATTTGGGGGAACTATTTTAAAGAAATAGTTAAAGTTTTAACCAGCAATATATCATCATAATACCTAGGTGCCAATTGTATTGTGATTGTTAGTATCACAATTGTGTAAATATTCCAATCCTATGTATATATATATATATATATATATATATATATATAATTTTGAACACCCGCGACCCTGAACACAGGATAAAGCGGTATAGAAGATGAATGAATGAATGAATAATTTTGAACAAACTTAAATAATTTACTCCTACCACAAAGGATGCTGTGCTGTCTGCCAGTTTAGAGCACAGCACCTGAGCGGAACAGCAAATTTTAAAAAATTAATATTTTTTAAAATACGTTTTGGAGTCATTGTGGCAATACATAAAAAACAAACAAAAAAAAAGGATTAGTGATATGTAACTGAATTGATTTTTTCACCATCTCCACTGTCCAGACACTGTGCTTATAATATTTTAGCACTCAAACAAATCAGTCTAATTACATCATGAAGGCCACTGAGAATCTTGCAATTATGAACAGTTTCAGCACTTATGAGATTCCACAGACGGGTAATCTGTCGAACAGTACAGGAACAGACCTGCATCCTAAATTATAATCTAGAGTTGAAAGACCCACTTACTCATATTTTACTTAAACGTCTGTCTTTCTGTTGTACTAGTAAAGTTTGCATTTAGTTAGGAATGACAATTGTTTAAACAGTTCTGCACGGAGATAAACATATACAGTAGTTTAAGCAGAAAAAATATTTTCTTAACAAGCTCTAAATAATGTGCTATATAAGAATTTCAGTCTGTATTTTTACACTCTGTTCAATGTCTGCTTTCATATAGGACATGTGGTAGAATGTATTACAGCAACAAAAAAGGAACATTCAAGACGATTGTATTGCTGCAGTTTCCATTATTTATTCCACATACAAGTGTCTAGGTAAAATATTAAAGAACTAACTGTCCCTCAGCACATTCAATCAAATATAGACACAGACGACAGTACAACATAATTGTGAAAATTAGCAACAAATGATAAAACATCAACTAATCATACAATTCTACAACTCAGGAAGAAAAAAAAAAAAAAAAAAAAAACACCCTTTAATAAGCTTACTGTTTTACCCACATATTCAAAAGATTCTGCTCAGCAAGCACAGCCTGGGCTCACCACATCCCAACTGGCACAACATTCAAGCCTTAAAACCCCATACGCACAAATGAATCCAACTCATTAGGTTACTAATAGTAGTTACTAAAAAAGGAGGGATGCTGAAGGCAGATAGGCCAGCATGGTAGCAGAAAGCCAAAAATCACAGGACTTGGGAGAAAAGGTCACATTTAAGTAATACTGAGATAATGTGGTGAAAAGCATCAAGCAAAAGAAGTAGAGAAAAGTGAAAAAAAAAAAATGACAACGACCTGTTGTTATATTTCATTTAAATTGTTTTAAAATACATACCGAGCAAATACCTATGAGAAAGAGATGAACCGAGTTTGTAAACCATGTCCTTTTCCAATGTATCTATTTTATGCATCCTAGTAAAGTTATTTGTTTAAAGAAACAACTACACATACTGTATTTGATCTTGTTCAGCCATGTAACCCTGACCTTTCACCTTTTAACCTGTTGTAATGTAGTATTTCTGCAAATAAAAAAAAAACATTTTAAACGATCCTCCCCATTCACCACACCACAAAAAGCCACGATCAGAGATTAAATCAGATTAATGCTGTTGTGTTTATGCACACACATGACAGCTGTATGTCACAGCAATCAAGAGAGCAGAACCTCTATGACAGTTTTGCAAAACTCTTTGCTGAACAAATCCCCAATTGTGGCTTTATTTCATTGACTGAACTGGTGGTCGAGAAGAAGAAATGTCATGATTGAAAAAGATTTTTCTACACAGGGTTCTGAAATGATGCCACCTGGAGTGATGCACACTAATAATACACAGTAAAGCTTTACTACATGACCTTTCAAAAAAAAAAAAAAAAAAAAAAAAAAAGACCAAGTTTTAAGTTGTTTTTGGTTATAAAATGATGTTCTTAACTTGTGTTGCAAGTAAACATGGCACAACTGCAAGCATCCTTTATAATCAGATGAGTTCCCTTATATACAACATGAAAGATACGTTAAAAAAAAAAAAGCATGGTTGAAAATTTTAATGTTTCATTCATTTGGTTTATTTCAGCAGTTTCGTTAGGTTTCATTTCAATCGTAACAAACCCAAAAGAAAATATTCAGAGTAAACCAGAGCACCAGGAGGTAGCATGGCGCTTCTCCTCTATTCCTGCCATCATGGACTGAGAGCAGCATGCAGTGCAGTGTGGCATGAGTCACTCCAGACGGCAGCAGTTACAGTGTAGCAGAACAATGCTCTCATCATAAAGCACGTGCGAGAGGGAGGGAGAGACAGAGGGAAAGGAACCAAGGGTGAGAGAGAGCGAGAGAGAGAGAATAAAAAGATACAGAGAAATTAACATTTCAGTGTTTATGGGAATGTATAATGAAAGGGCAGCGATTCTCCCAAATATGGCGGGGTACTACTGAGTAATGTGCACTGAACATTTCATTATGTACAATGACACATGATCTCAAATTACTGTCCATCAATTGTTTACGAATTTACAATGCAAGGCATGAGACACCAATGGGGGGGGGGGAACGTCTTCAGATTTTGTACGGAGAGATGAGTCGGCCTCTGTTTGCATGTGTGACTGTACGTGGGCGAGCCTGAGTGCGTGCATGTGTGTGAGATTGTGATAGGGGACGCTTATGGCTGTTTCCTGTGGGAGAATGGCAGGTCAGAGGTGAGAGGTCGTTGACTAAGGGTCACAGTAAGGTCAGATGCGGGGCAACTGCTTCTCGATGAATTCCTTCACGGCAGACATCTCCTGCACACAAACCCAGAGAGCCGGAGAATCAACAGGAGCACACATGAAACATAGGTGTGTCACTGATTGGCAGTTTTGTAAGTTTAACACTAAGTGAGTTTTAGACTTCCTGGAGTTGTTACATTAACGTCAAAATATTTTTATCCGTCTACATACAGTCTTATACCCTTTAATAAATAACAGATTTTGGTCTTTTTTTTTTTTTTTGAAAAGATGTTAAAACAGTCTCTCTTGGGAAAAAAAAGTGCAATATTTTCAGCAACCATTGATGCATAGTTATTTCTTATGCCATAAATTGAAAGAAAAAAAAAAAAAAAACATTATTATGGCACTGTGCAAAAGTCTGGGCACCCTAAGCGTTCCAGAGTCTCAGATTCTTTAAGGTTTCGGACCTTAATCAGCTTGTTAGGTCTGATGCGTCATTAGTAAATGCCAATTTCAAAGCTTTACAAATACTTTGACTCTTCAAACCTTGCAGACACTCAACAACCATGAGTTGCAGTTTCCACAGTGAGAAATGTAATTAAGACATGGCAGTTCAGGGGAAATGTGAAGGTCAAGATGAGATCTGGAAGACCAAGAAAACTCTCAGAGAGAACTGTTCGTATGCATGTCAGAAAGACAAATCAAAACCCCCATTTGACTGCAAAAAAACCTGCAGGAAGATTTAGCAGACTCAGAAGTGGTGGTGCACCGTTCCACAAGACCTTCATGGAAGAGTCAGCAGAAGAAAACCTTACCTGCGTCCCCATCATAAAAATCCAACGTTAGAAGTATCTACAGAAGCCTGATGTGTTTTGGAAACAAGTGCTGTGGACTGATGAAGTTAAAATAGAGCTCTTTGGCCACAATCAGCAACGCCATGTTTGGAGAAAAAAAAAGGAGCAGCATTTCATGAAAAGAACACCTTGCCTAAACTATTCAGCATGGCGGTGGATCTATCATGCTTTGGGGTTGTGTTGCAGCGAGTGGCACAGGAAACATTGCAGTGGTGGAGGGAAGAATGGATTCCACTAAATAACAGCAAATTCTGGAAGCGAACATCACAGCATCTGTGAAAAAGCTGAAAAGAGGATGGCTTCTACAACAGGACAATGATCCTAAACGTACCTCGAAACTGACGCAAGCTGAAGGTTTTGGCATGGCCATCAAAGTCCCCTCATTTAAACATCATAGAGCTGTGCATGCAAGACAACCAAAGAATATTACAGAACTAGAAGCCTTTTGCAAGAAGGAATGGGAGAAAATTCCAATTAGAAGAGTCGAAAGACATTTAGCTGGGTATAAAAAGCGTTTTCAAGCTGTGATATCGGCCAGAGGAGATGTTACTAAGTACTGATTATGAAGGGTGCCCAAAACTTTTGCACAGTGCCACTATGCATCAATGTTTGCTGAAAATACTGTGCATTTTTTCCATTTTCAAGAGAGACTGTGCTAACATCTTTTCAATTAAAAAAAAAATCACCAAAATCTGTTATTTAACAAGGGTGCCTAAACATTTGCTTAAGACTATATATTCTTAAAAGAAGAAAGTTACTAATCTATTCACTGCCTTGCTGTTGAAGTGGTATAATTATTCGGTCACCTTACATGCACCTCGCTAGGTTAAATGTACAAAAAGCTGCACAAACAAAGATACCACTGTGGCAAGAAAAAAAGAAATAGTACAGCTTACTCATTTCTGAAAGTGTAAATAAGGTAACTTAAGTAACGCTTTTTTTATTCTGCTGGGTTAACTTTGTTTAGACGCAAATCTTTTTATTGTGTATTGTATTTAATTTCATTTAGCACGTCACCTGAGAAGACTCACCTGAGGGCAGGAGCTGTGCATGAGGCCTGGGTAGGTGCGGAAGGTGGTTTTCTGTGATGACACGATGGTTTTAAGCTTCTCGGCTGTCATGGCCCCAAAATGTACCGGAATCATTGGGTCCATCTCACCATGACATTGCAGAATAGCGATATCCTTGTTTGCGCCGCCACTCGCCGCCTTACGAACCAACAACATAAACTCATCCACATGACTGGCTCAGATTAAAGACACACCAAAACAAGTGAGGACATCAGATTTGTTTTACTCTTAAAGATGAACAGTAAATGAACAATATATATTGATCAGATGGACACTGTTAAGCAGCAGATCCGTTTGGATGCCGATGGGTACGACAGAAAAGTATTCGCCCTCCGCTGTCAATCACAACGCCGCTATTTATGTTTGATTGATCAGATTCATGAACTTAGACAAGTTAAAATACACTTTAAAGGCACTGAAAGTTAAAACGTTAGCAATCATCATAAACACAAACACAATTTTACCACTCACACCCACATACACGCTCACACCTGTGGAAAGGTCTTATGAAGTGGTAACCAGCAGCTTAGAGCAACTACACCGGCTAGCTTCTGCTGGCAGGTGAGAGCGGTGTACAGTGATAGAGCTCCACCCTGAGGACACATTAACAGGCATAACACATGAAAAAAATAGAGATGTAAAATTCCAGACTAGCAATACCATTAGACAATGTCTAGGACGGACAGGTGTTTGACTCACCTGAGAGAAGCCGCCAAGGATGATACGATTTGGAGGTATTCCATTTTTCGCCTCGTGGTCAATAATGGCCTTGACTTATTTTAAAAGACGGGGGAAATTGTTTTTTGTCAGAATACATTAACTTTAATTTACTTTTTAATTAAGATTTAATTAAGATTTTAAACCTTTTAAGTTGTTGAACAATATCAAATGCTTAACAATTACCCTTCACCATATACAGGGAGTCTCCCCCCCCCCCCCAAATATACGTATTTATTTATTTATTTTTTACTGTTTTCTGCTGCTCTCTTAATGCCGGCTTCGTCCTCTGGAGCTTCTGGGCTTAATCCCATCAGGTCAAACCTAACCAATAAATAAATAACTAAATAAAAAACCTGCTACTGCACACAATCAATATAAATGATTCTACAGAATCAGGACCGCTATTAAAAACCTTACCATGAGGGCATGGTCATTTTCATATTGAGTGTAACCGGGATTCTGGGTCTATAGGGGGGAAAAAACATGGGACTTAATGAATTTGTAAATAATAGGAAATATTTAGAATACTCCACCAAAGTGCTTTCATGTATACAATTATATAAATTAAATACATTTATGAAAAGCTGATAGGCATTTGTGTTTAAACAGAATGAAAATGACACGATATTTTCATTTATTCATCTTGCTGGAAATACATGCTATGTAACCAAGCACATGAACAAATTCTCACAGTGAATTTAATTTGGAAGGACTAAGACTTAAAACAACCATACCTTGAGATAAAAAAAGAAAAAATACAAACAGTAAATAAATCATTTTCATTTTACACAGCCTTTCAGGTTATCAAAGCCGAGTAATGCTGGGACCATTTCAGATACCTACGCATGTGGGCAGATGTACTTTACATGGGGCAGCTTGATGGATCTCATGGCATCAGCCCAGCCATCTCTAAACAAAAACCACAAGTGAAAATATTACAAACACAGTCGGTCATAAATGTGTCACGTATCACATGTCATCTTTCCCCAGTAGTTTAATGATTAAACTGTATCGAAATTATTTAGGTACAGAGGTCGGCGATGGTTTCAGTAGACAGATTGCATGATGCTGCTAATGGATCATATGCCTATATTACTTGCCTTTAGCGTGGAAAAGAAAGGGAACTGGTTATAACTAAAAGACTATATTTAAATCAAGTACAACTTTCACATTTTCACTCACTTCCTGAAACAAGGAAGTTTATTTATTTATTTTTTTTAAACAAAACAACTTTATTGTACTGTATTTCCATCCACTTCATTTTAACCTCCTGTTCCGGCAGCACAAAGGTTAAAACCCAGCAAATATCGGTAAAGAGCTTTAAGTTAATGTTCAAATCAAACATCAGCCTGAAGGGGGAAAAATGTGTTCTCTGTGACTTTAACTATAGCATGGACGTTAGTGCCTGACGATACTAGACTTTATTTATGTATGATGCTAGACATTATGTACAGAACTTACCCGGTATCACCCAGACCATGAAGGAAGATCACCTGTAGTAGAAAAAAAAAAAAAAGAAAGTGTGACATGAGTAACAGTTCCGTCAGGGTGTCAGGTTTAAGAATTCATATCCTGTAAGACCCAAGCTGAGTCTCTGAGCAAAACGGCTTATTTTGTTATCAAGTTGTTTTAATTAAAAATATGTAATCTAAATGAACACATCTACATGGACTAAAAATAATAAAATGCTTTTAGTGAAACATGATTACAAAAACCACTGACACCCCTAAGCATATCAGTAATAAAACATCTTAGTCTAGCCTGAACAAAAACTTTCATTCATACGAGTCTAAGCCTGAAAAAAAATATTTTATTTTCTTTCGTTCTCTCACCGCAGCGGTCTCCTTCTCCGCCCCAGAAACGGTCACAGCCTCGGCGAGCAGCGGCACAGACATGTTGTTGCCACACATACACTGGAAGGGTGCTTTTACCAGAAAAGAGATTGTGTTAAATTCCGGTTGATACAGCTCTGGAATGATGTAGGATGATGTACTTAACAGGAAATGCTTCTATTCCATTTACTCAGCAGGTTGGGAATTGATTAACTAAGGCTGTGAGGACAAACGCCCCCATAACGGTGCTCATCATAATTATTTAAACATGTAAGAGAAATACAACACTTAGCAAAGCACTAATAAGTAAGGTAAAAAGCAGGTAATGTGTAAACCTAGGACGTCAATCATTAGGTGTTTTGACCAGTTAAACACTGGTTACAAGACAGTTACACAATTCTTCAGAATGTAAATTCATCATGGAAATAAAGGAAATGTTTTGACTAACTAAGCCAGAAAAGATGACCTGCTTTGTTTAACGGCACGACCGGAAACCCAACAAGATCTGAGGTCAAAATGTCTGCTAAAAGGTCACTACTATATGAAGTAAACGTGTCTAAGAAATAATTTCATTTGGTGTCTCAAATAATCTGATTATCTTTTCTACAGGGTAACTTACTTCAAAACCTGGCTTAGTGTGACCCTTTTTCTGTCACTTAAAAGTGAGGAGACTAAATGGCACTTAAACAGCTTTTAATTTTGAGAGCAACACAAGTCTGCCTGTGATCCACTTTGGTCTCTTCCATCACAAGACTTCACTATGACTTGTCTGTACTATGATGTACAAAACCACTCACTATTCCCAACCATACCTTAAAAATGAACAAACAACATTACAGAGTAATATTTGCATGCCTGTAAAAAAAATGTTTTAAAAAAAAGCAACATTTTACATGTTGCTTACATACAACGTACAAATGTAGGCTCGTGGGTTTTGCATAAAAATAGAAAGGAGCGAGTGTGACAAAGTTAACACACTCATATTCTCCAGCATGCTACGAGCTGTTTTACTCACAGTACTGCACAAAAATTATTGGGCACGTACTGAATTAAATAAAAAATACCTTTAAATATATTTCTACATAAAAGTAACTTCTATAAAAGTCAATGAAAAGGTAAAAATATAAACACACCGATTATTTAGTATGAAAAATCCTTGCTTGAAAATAATCAGTAGTATCAGACACAGATTTGTGCAGTTTTTAAAAATTATATTTCATATTTGTGGAGAATATGCCAGAGTTCTTCTTGTGCCTTTCTATTTTCATACAAAACCCAGAAGCCTGCATTTTTTTTGTTTGTTTGCTTCCATTTGGAAACTGGTCTGTTATGTAATATGTTGCTTTCTTTACAGACGTGCAAATATTCTACTGTAATGTTTTTATTTAAGAATTTTACATAATAAATGCAGACATGATAAACATACACAACATTTGTACTAGAGATAACATGGTTTTTTTTTTTTACATATAGTAATTCTTTTGAGTTCAAAATATATATTTTTATACATTTCTTTTTATATATGTTTGCATTTGGGATTGGAAATGGTCCCCCTATCTATATAACTGAATTATTACCCAAGATTGTTCAGAATTGTAATAAAATCTAAAAATAAAGAAAGAAAGAAAGAAAAAAAAAATAACCTTTAATGTTGATTTTAGGATATATATAAAATCATGATGCTATCAAAATCACAATACAAATCAAACCGGCAACTAGGTACATCATATTAGCAGGATCCTGGTGATTCCTATACATAGTACTATACTTTTTGCTAAATTGGTCCGTCCACGTGCCATTCAGCATATTAGGCGGCAGATATTCCCCACCCTGGAGATACACAATATGGACAAAAGTATTTAGCTAAACCAGTTAAGTATTGAATTTCCAGTGAAGGGAAATCTTAATGCTTCAGCATCACAAGACATCTTGGACAATGCTATGCTTACAACATTGTAGCACCATTTTGTGGAAGGCTCTTTTCTATTCCAACATGACCGTGCCCGAGCGCACAACGCAGGGACTATAAAGACATGGTGTGATCAGTTCTGTGTGGAAGAACTTGACTGGCTTGAGCGCACAGAGCCCTGATCTCAACCTCATCGAGCACCTTTGAGATGAACTGGAGGATTGTGAGCCAGTCCTTCTCGTCCAACATCAGTGCCAGATCACGTACGTAAATGCTGTACAGAACGAATGGGCACGAATTCCCACAGAAGCACTTCAAAATCTTGTGGACTGTTATAGCTGCAAAAGTGGGACATGCTTCCCATTGAAGTACATGTATCTTTCACATTTCATACAAACTTAAAAAATTCTTTTGATTGTGTAACGCTGCTTTGCGACAACGTCAATTGTTAAAAGCGCTATACAAATAAAATTGAATTGAATGTATCTGAATATGGTGTCACTGCAAAAAAAAGGTTTGGCCATTTACTTTTGTTCGTATAGTGTATACACATTATTTCTTAATAAGTTACTTAAGGGGTGGGGTTGCCTGCTCTACACCCAGCTGTCATTCACACACAACAGAGTACCCGGAGGAAACCCACCAAAAACAGGGAGAACAGGTTGCACACAGACCAGAGGCGATATTTAAGCAATATGTATTGCTAATACATATTCAAGTAATCTTTTTTTTTTTTTTTTTTTTTAAGGTGAGACTTTTTAGTCATGATCATTAATAAGATCATGAAATGCAAACTTTTAACAAAAAAACTAAAAATATATATTTTATATGATTCAAAGAAGGTGTACCATATTTTTATTTTAATTTCCAGAACCTGGAAAAACATTTCCTAGTGTTCCAGGATACTAAAAAGGAAAGTGAAAGGCAAGTCCAGTCACTTAAACAGAGCAATAAAACAAAAGAAAAACAAGAATCAGGACACCACCAATAACCCATTGTGAATCACACTTAAAACCGAACAGAGTATAATTAAACAGTATAATTATCAATGTTATGTATATTTATGGACTTTTGGGGTCTCTGATACAGAAAGTACACTGTGCACCAGCTGCCACAATATGGCTCCTGATCACCAACCAGTGTGACATTCCTGTATAATGAATGATGAGAAACGGAGAACGACCGTGTGCGGCGCTTTGAACCTGCCTTCCTTCATTTGCTATTCAAACTAAGAGGAAGAAGGTTATAGACATGGAAAACATCACGGGTCGGGGAGAAAAGGAAATCAGGCCGGCTTATATTATTCCGCTATATCTCTACGGATTTAATCATTCGCTTTAGCTAGCTTAATCCTGCTTAACCAGCCGGATCCATATTCTCCCAAAGAGCTCCATATAACATGCAGCTAACAGGCTAACTGTATTGTCTGGCTAATCCTGCTCTCCCTGTTTACTCCACTGCATTAGCATGAGCTAGCCTCAGGAAGCCGAGCTGTTACCTCAGCAGCGTCGGGAATTTTTTTTTTTTTTATCAAAATAATTCACGACGACGACATCTTTTTTTGTGTGTGTGTGTATATATGTGTATTTACGAGGAATATAAAACAGAAAACACGAAACGAAGGCCCAGCGCTGTAAATGCATACACTCACCGCTTGCTATCCCAGGTCACAACGGAACTTCCGCTGCTCGTGCCGGAGATGGGCGGGGATTAGTCGCAGTGACGTCACCTCTAGCGGATTTGACCCCTCCCCTTCTTTTCTTCCCTTCCCCTTTCCCCTCACCCTGCTCCTCCTTCTTACCCACTTTCTAGAAAACATTTGTGTACTGTATTTTTGTTTTTCAATATTATTATTTTCATCTCTCTCTCGCTCTCTTTTTATATGTATTGATAACTAAGACAACAGGGAGCGCAGTGGCGTAGTGGTTAACGCTGAGCTGACCCTTGCACCTCAATGGTCAAGGTTCGAGCTGTGTGTGTGTGTGGAGTTTGCATGCTTTCCCTGTGTTGAACAGATTTGCTCCGAGTACGCTGGTTTCCTCCATCAGTCCAAAGACATGCAGATTATGTGTCTGTGCATGTGAATGAGTGTGTGTGTGTGTATTTGTACACACCTATCTAGGGTGTACCCCACCTCATAACCCAAGTCTCCTGGGATAGGCTCCAGGCCCGCGGCGACCCTTAATACAGGATAAAGCGGTATAGATGATGAGTGAATGAGTGGACTAACACAACATTTATATCGATGCCCCGTGTGTGTCTTTGGGATGCGTCTGGTGTCTGGTGATGATTCTCTCTACTTAGAAGATGGTTCTGGCCTCGACTGGTGTTAGCAGCTGTTTCTCTGAGGAGCGCAATTGTTAAAAGCGCTATACAAATAAATTTAATATGCCAGTTAAGTGTAGATATCATGAATGTATTTCTAAACATCCCAATTACACACATGTAGAAATCTGAACTAGAAAGTTATTCAAGAAGCAAGTTCCCAGTTTTTTCTCTTTTTATTTATTTTTATTTTTTTAGTAGGCTGGGGTCAGAACGCAGAGTCAATCATTATACAGTCCCCCTGGAGCAGACAGGGTTTACGGCCTTGCACAAGAGCCCGACAGCAGCAACCTGGTGGCCTTTTAACCAATAACCCAGAGGTGGAAAGAGTAATAAAATTTTGTACTCAAGTACAAGTACTGTTACTTCAGTGAAATTTTACTTAAGTACAAGTAAAGTTACCATTATAAAAATCTACTCAAGTAAAAGTAAAAAGTAGCTCATTAAAAAATTTACTCAGAGTAAAAGTTACCGAGTTACTTTTTTTATTTTTATTTTTTTAACAGCGGGGGTGGGGTGAGGCATTCTAGCATAGTTCAAAAAAGATGAGCAGATATAAATCTCAAACTAGTTGTTTTTAACTGAAGGAACACCTTTGCATAATAAAGCTGTTGTCTTTCTTGTGCTTGAAAATCAAAGTGGTCACTTAAATATGGTGTTACGTCCCAGTCTAGGGTCATACAGCAAAAGACTGGTTCAGGGTTCTATTTTAAACTGTATGGAAATGGTGGTATATGGCAGAAAGAACTAGATCCAATCATTAACTGATGAAATAATGAGGTTTGTATATACACACACACACACACCAGGAGGAGGATCAGATTCAGGATGGACCCAGGCCAAAATAATAAACAAAATGGTATTTATATTTAGTAGCTAGATTACCTGCAAAAAAAAAAAACACAAACAAAAATACAGGTACCTTACCGGACTCCCTAAACCTATATAAACTATATAAAATATAAACCTAAGCTAAACTATATAAAATACCTGGCTCAAAAAAGTCTCACAGTCTAATATTTCACTGGATTGTTTTAGCTATGATTAAGCTGTGGGAATGCTTTGATAACCTTATATATATTATGTATATATAATTTTATCACCCCCCCCCAATCATTCCGTACAATAAGGTAGTCATCTATCTTCATTTTATTGCCACATAACATCCTGAGCAAATAAATTCCCAAATAAACTCCCTCTTCCAAAAATAAATGGCAGCCACGCCCCTGCTACTAGTGAGTGCACAGACATACAGTGAAATTATCTATAAATATATACAAAGACCAACCAAACCAAAGGGACAAAGCAATAATCAAAGTCAATTGGAGACAAAAAGTCAAACCAGAATACACAACCAAATGTCAAAACGCCAAAATCACAACCTCTTTCATCTTTCGCGCGTCTCACTCCAGTCGCGTTAGTCGATGACGTCACTCAGGGCGGAAGCAACCGTGTGGAAGGTCAGGAAGATGCCGATGTCAGAAAACCTGGAGTGGAGTCTGGATCGGCGCGCGACCAGGACATGATACACACACGCGGCGCAACGGAGCATTTATACAAAGCATCATATTTTTTATTGTTTTATCATTTTCATTCATTTATTTTTTACTCAGTAGCGAATATGATTTAAAATGTAGCGAATTACAATACTTCCAACAAAATGTACTTAAGTAAAAGTAAAATTACAGATTTTTAAAACTACTTTAAAAAGTAGAAATACACAAAAAAGCTACTCAATTACAGTAACGCGAGTAAATGTAATTCGTTACTTTCCACCTCTGCCAATAACCCAAAGCCTTAACACACTGAGCCACCACCACACATTTAGCCTAATGTGCATGTCTTTGGACTGTAGGAGGAAACCCACCAAGCACGGAGAGAAGTCCATGCACGCAGACAAGAGGCGAGAATTAAACCCTCAACCCTGGAGGTCAAGGCCACAGTGCTAATCATTACCCCACTGTGCCACTTACGAACCAATCATACATTACTTTTTTTTTTTTTTTTTCATGATACCAGTATGTTTTTGGGATGGAAGAGGAGGAGGAAACTCACAATGACACTCGGAGAATGTACCTGAAGTCAGGATCGTACGAGGGAGCTGTAAGGAGCTGAACCTTTCTGCTGTATTCCCTCTAATACCTTCTAGATATCATTGTGAATTAACCCCAAGCCAAACCAACCAATGAGCCATGAATTCCAGTTTCAACTTTTTCACATGCAATTTTTTGAAGGGTTACATCAAATTTCATTTGCATTGATTTTCAAGAGAAAAATATTTGTTCATTTCTGAATATTTATTGGCACATAAGTTTCATTTTAACAAACCTCCATGAGTAATGACCATCCTTCTTGAAACATGTCCATGTTTCTGCTCCTAAGTTATATTTGCAATAGAATGCATGTCTCACTATTATTATTATTATTATTATTATCAAAAGTCATCAACACCTATTGTCTCTCTCAACACCGACAC
Source organism: Channallabes apus (assembly GCA_030522415.1). NCBI lineage: Eukaryota > Metazoa > Chordata > Actinopteri > Siluriformes > Clariidae > Channallabes > Channallabes apus. The sequence goes on along the minus strand of CM060127.1, from coordinate 25,668,048 downwards.
TTTAAGCCTACATCGTTCGTCATGAAATGAACTGTGTCTGCGGAGTGATCGCTTCCAATTTATGATCTGCTGGATTTGCTGCTGCCTCATAGTTACAGATTGTCACCTCATGTCTGTGAGCCTGTAAAAGAAAACAGACAGCAATTTAATTAAATCGGGTAAATATATTTACCGTAATAACACCTTGTTTGATGGTAAACATTTATTTGTTCCTTTTGTTTCTATGTCTTCTCAGACATATAGGACGCAGTACCATAATTGTCCAATTTGTCCATAAATTATCGTAAATGGTAAGGAAAACATGGAAAAAAAAAAAAAAAAAAAAAAAAAGGTACAATGTAAAATAGCCCATTAAATAAATAAATATATAAATATCTATCGATCTTTAATTTTTTTATTACAGAGAAGGGACAAATAACTAAAAAAAGGTGGTTGACTAACAAAAACCTGAAAATATTTCCTACTATAAACATTTTTGGATGTGAGCACCAAAAACTCATCCATTATTAAAAAAAAATTAAATAAAAAAAATAATAAAAAATCACTTATTCCTCTTTTTTGAGAACCCAGTTAGTACCTCAGTATATTCTCCCCGGAGTCCAATGTAGTAGACACGAGTAGAGTCTGCCCCAAAGTTTCGAGGAATATGAATAGACAAATGATTGACATTGGAGAAGCGTGCAATCCTGTAAAAAAATATATTTTTAAAAAATTTATATTTATATTTATATATATATATATATATATATATATATATATATATATAAATTAAAGGAAATAGTCAAAATAAGTCTGTGTATTGTCTTTGGTGTGTGTATACAGCGATCAGCCATAACATTAAAACCATTAACATTAACTGCACCTAGGTTTTGCCACCAGGGCAGGTCTTTGCTCAGGGGTGTACCGAGGTGTCTGTCACCAGATTGTTGTCAGCAGGTCCTTTGGGTGCTATGGGCTGCAGGAAGGGGCTCCCATAGATCAGACTTATTTGTCTGGCACAATCGGATTGGGATATGGGGAGTTTGGAGGCCGTGTGGGCGGCCTTGGGCTCTTTGCCTCCTGAGCTGTGATGCATTGGGTGTCCTGGTGCCTTTCCATAGTAGCCAGCATTGACTGATGGGCTTTGATCCCCGTGGACATGGGTGAGCCTTGGCTGCCCATGATCCTATCACCAGTCTGGTGTATAATTGCCAATGCTGTTCAGCTGATGTTATGGCTGATCGGTGTACTTATTCAGAAACTTACTTAGTTGGATATTCGAGTTCAGCCAGTGGATCCCTGTTAAGGCGAAATGCTTGCTCTGGTTCTCTGCTTACATCATCAAATGACATCTGTGGGATGTTCTTATATCTGCATAAACAGACTCCACATTAACAATATAGAAATACCATACTGCCAGACAAGACTCATTTAAATTAGAGTTCACTTACAGTCTTATTTCAGCTGGGTGGCTCTCATCATCCTCTCCAGAAATGATAATCCCCTTCAGCTTTACACTTCCAGTAAACCTTTCAAAAGAAAACACGAAGACCAGAAATCAAGACAAAAACAAACGGAAGATTGTTCATATATATCGGACATAAACTATATGAGTGCAGCACTTATGTGAACGGAGCAGAATCACTGTCTCACGGGATATTGAACAGGAGCTCCTCATCAGCGTCACTCTCTACAAACTAGAAGAAAAAGAGAGAGAGAGATTAATCGGCTTAAATATTACACCAGTTTTAATTACAAGACACAGCAGGTACATTTACATTTAGGCATTTGGCAGACGCGCTTATCCAGAGCGACTTACAAAAAGTGCTTTAAAGTTTACATCACTGGATACATACTTACACTGGGTTAACTAGGTTAATAACTAAGTGCCATTAGTCCAACACAACTGGGAAGATTTTTTTTATGGTGGGAGGGGGGGTGGGGGTTAGTCCAAGCACTGGAGAAACAAATGCGTCTTGAGTCGTCGTTTAAAGATAGTCAAAGTCTCTGCTGTACGGACATCTAGAGGAAGTTCGTTCCACCACCTAGGTGCCAGAACAGAAAAGAGCCTGGATGAATGCTGCCCTCGATCCCTGAGAGATGGTGGGATGAGGTGAGCAGTACTGGAGGATCGGAGGGAACGTGGTGCAGTTCGTGGTGTGATTAGAGAAGAGAGGTAAGTGGTTGCTGGGCCATTTTTAGCTTTGTAGGCAAGCATCAGTGTTTTGAATTTGATACAGGCAGCTACAGGAAGCCAGTGCAGGGAGCGGAGGAGTGGGGTGGTGTGGGAGAACTTGGGGAGGTTAAAAACGAGACGTGCTGCTGCATTCTGGATTAGTTGCAGAGGACTCCTGGCCTGAGATGAAGTTGGGTGTCATCTGCATAACAATGGTATAAAAATCCATGCGATGATATGACTTTACCAAGAGACCGGGTATAGAGGGAGAACAGAAGAGGACCAAGTACTGAGTCCTGTGGGACACCAGTAGAGAGTCTACGTGGGGCAGATATCGATCCCCTCATGTTACCTCATATGACCTATCTTCTAGGTAAGAAGCAAACCATTGCCACGCTGTTCCACAAATTCCAAGGCTTGTAAGAATAGATAATAGAATCTTGTGGTTCACCGTGTCAAATGCAGCGAACAGGTCCAGGAGGATGAGAACAGATGACAGTTTAGCAGATCTAGCAACATGGAGCTTCTCAGTGCCTTACAGAAGGGCAGTCTCTGTGGAATGTGCCACTTTGAATTCCGATTGGTTGGGATCATTAAGGTTGTTCTGTGAGAGATATTTCGATATTGCTATTGAATTAGCAATATCGCTTCTGGGTCTTCTGCATACTCTGTGTATGCTTTTCTCTGGGATCGGATCATACAGGCTAGCTTTTGCTCCCCACAAGCATAAATGTGCTTTAAGTCCTTATGATCGAGAATAACACTCCAAAAAAAAACACATCCTACTGTAGAAATAGAATTAGAAAATTTTGTCGTCATGTCAATAATTGTTCTGGAATTTAAAATGTAAGAATCTATAGAAATAAAAGAAAGGTTTTGTCTGTACATTTGTTAGAACTCGCTCGCACAATGATATCTTTACGTTTCATACATCGGGGGACCTGAAACCAGTTTTAAAAAAATGTTCTGTCTTTGTTTATGTCTGCGTTTACGTCTGTCCGGGCGAGTTCATCACAACATCATGCAACACTGCCTGGACAGAATTTAATGAAACTTTAAAAGTCCTTCAGTATTTGCCTGAAGTTAAATCTGTGCCACAAAAGAAATCAAAATCTTGAGTAGAAGGGACGTTAAGAGCAGTTATGTGCAAGGTTACATCAAAGCGTCCAGCGCTTTTTCCCCACGTCAAGGGGCTATATGCGTCACTCAACAGAGCCAATCATCATGATTGTGTATACTTGGTAATCTGAGTATGCAGAAGACCCAGAAGCGATATTGCTAATTCAATAGCAATATCGAAATAATCTGAAATAACAATATCACTGACTACATTAAAACCGATCAGCTTATTGACATAGCTTTAAACTTCTAACTATTTCTACAAACTCATTTCCCATCGACGCCAGGTACTAATGCTAGTATAAAATGTATGAAACTAAGATATGCATCACCTTTATCCGGATTTCTCACCACCCCTTCTTTAACACAGGTCGACTTTGACAAGGATGTGTTTTTTTGGAGTGTTATTCTCGATCATCCAAAGCACATTTACATGCTTGTGGAGAGCAAAAGCTAGCCTGTATGATCCGATCCCAGAGAAAAGCAAACGTAACACAAATTGCTGAAATAGATGACGATGGCTATGAGTGAGGCTATGATGGCTATGTCAGAACTCTCAGTGCTTCACAGCTTCCGATTAAACATCTATGGGAGGTTTAAGCAAGTCTTCTCCATGGAGGCCCCACCTTGCATGTAAAGGATCTCCTGCTAACCACACGCCGTCAGATGTCTTTTCTACATGCCTCATGTCTCGAGGTGTCAAAACTGTTTTGCTGGCACAAGGGGAGTCTACACAATATTGGGCATCATGTTTTAAAGGTATGGCTGATCAGGGTATACAGCATATCAAGAAAGAATTTAACTGGACAATTCCAGACCTAGTAGAGTATGACTCATCAAAATAAAATAAAACAACAATGTCTTCAGATGCGATTAATTTTATGAATGAGATTATCACCAAAATGCAGATTGTATAAAAATGTATAGCAATAAATAAGCTGACTTGCATGCACACACACACATACCCACAGTGTGTGTGTGTATATATATATATATATATATATATATATATATACACACACACACACACACAAACCGGATTCCAAAAAAGTTGGGACACTAAACAAATTGTGAATAAAAACTGAATGCAATGATGTGGAGATGGCAAATGTCAATATTTTATTCAGAATAGAACATAAATCACGGAACAAAAGTTTAAACTGAGAAAATGTATCATTTTAAAGGGAAAATATGTTGATTCCAAATTTCACGGTGTCAACAAATCCCAAAAAAGTTGGGACAAGTAGCAATAAGAGGCTGGAAAAAGTAAATTTGAGCATAACGAAGAGCTGGAAGACCAATTAACAGTAATTAGGTTAATTGTCAACATGATTGGGTATAAAAAGAGCTTCTCAGAGCGGCAGTGTCTCTCAGAAGCCAAGATGGGTAGAGGATCACCAATTCCCACAATGTTGCGCAGAAAGATAGTGGAGCAATATCAGAAAGGTGTTACCCAGCGAAAAATTGCAAAGACTTTGCAGTTATCATCATCAACTGTGCATAATATCATCCGAAGATTCAGAGAATCTGGAACAATCTGTGTGCGTAAGGGTCAAGGGCGTAAAACCATACTGGATGCCCGTGATCTCCGGGCCCTTAAACGACACTGCACCACAAACAGGAACGCTACTGTAAAGGAAATCACAGAATGGGCTCAGGAATACTTCCAGAAACCATCGTCAGTGAACACAATCCACCGTGCCATCCGCCATTGCCAGCTGAAACTCTACAGTGGCAAAGAAGAAGCCATTTCTAAGCAAGATCCACAAGCACAGGCGTTTTCATTGGACCAGGGATCATTTAAAATGGAGTGTGGCAAAATGGAAGACTGTTCTGTGGTCAGACGAGTCACGATTCGAAGTTCTTGTTGGAAATGTGGGACGCCATGTCATCCGGACCAAAGAGGACAAGGACAACCCAAGTTGTTATCAACGCTCAGTTCAGAAGCCTGCATCTCTGATGGTATGGGGTTGCATGAGTGCGTGTGGCATGGGCAGCTTGCATGTCTGGAAAGGCACCATCAATGCAGAAAAATATATTCAGGTTCTAGAACAACATCTAGTCATCTCTTTCAGGGAAGACCCTGCATTTTTCAACAAGATAATGCCAGACCACATTCTGCATCAATCACAACATCATGGCTGCGTAGGAGAAGGATCCGGGTACTGAAACGGCCAGTCTGCAGTCCAGATCTTTCCCCTATAGAGAACATTTGGCGCATCATAAAGAGGAAGGTGCGACAAAGAAGGTCCAAGACGATTGAACAGTTAGAGGCCTGTATTAGACAAGAATGGGAGAGCATTCCTATTTCTACACTTGAGAAACTGGTCTCCTCGGTCCCCAGACGTCTGTTGAGTGTTGTAAGAAGAAGGGGAGATGCCACACAGTGGTGAAAATGGCCTTGTCCCAACTTTTTTTGGGATTTGTTGACACCATGACATTTTGATTCACCATATTTTTTTTTCCCTTAAAATGATACATTATCTCAGTTTAAACTTTTGTTCCGTGATTTATGTTCTATTCTGAATAAAATACTGACATTTGCCATCTCCACATCATTGCATTCAGTTTTCCTGATCCAACAGCTTTTCACCTTTACCAAGTTGTTCCCGCGGTTTCTGTACCTTTTCCCGATCTGTGCGCTGATCCCAGGGTTTAAACACGAGCTTTCCGTCTCCGTCTCGGCTCTCATTGAGACACTGCAGCTTATCTACATCGATGCGTGTGTACAGTCCGTACTCCACACCACGCTCCGCAGGTTCATGATCATCCTCACAACACGCGTGTCCGTGTCCATGTCCGTGTCCAGACATAGCGTGCGGTCTGTCCGATCTGTATAAAAAGTACTTTTACAGAACTTGACCCAGTTCAATCGCCTGTGCTGTCACAGCTTTTAACATAATAATACAATGCGCAAAAAACTCCCCAAAATATCAAGAATCTTCTGCTTCTCTGATTGGACAACGAGAAAGCGAGTGTAACCAATCGCGTGCGGTGTTTGATGTCGCCTAACATATACGTAGAGTGACGTCATATGGTGCGCCGCCTCGCGCTTTTATGTGTATTCAGTTTTGCTGTCCTCATTAGAAACTCTTTTTTTTCCCTAAGATTTTTCAATACTCACTTAAATTTTTTTGCTAAATTTTGATTTTCACAAGCATTAACTGATATAAAACTCTGATATAACATTTATAAACTACCAACAAGAGAGTATGAGGATGTGCTATCAGGCACCAAGACATTAGCATCAGAAGTCATGTAAATTCCAGGGAGAGGCCCATCAGATTTGATTGTTCAAGACAAGCCACACATGCTCAGGCAGATTAATAAGATCCTGAGAATTTAGAAGGCAAGTCTACCCCTCAAACTGTCAGGTCCCTCCTTTCCGGAACATAGGCTACATTATCCTGCTGACAGAGATCACTGCCATTAGGAGAAAATATTGTCATGAAGGGGTGTACCTGGTCTGCAGCAGGTTTAGTTATGTGGTATGTGACAAATGTGGTACCATCCATGTGAATGCAAGGTTTCCCAGCAGAACATTGAAGCCCAGAGCATTAAACTGCTTTTGTCGGCTTGTCTTCTTTCCATAGTGCATCCAGGTACCATTTCTTCTCCAGGAAAATGACACACACACAGACATCCACAGTGCATTGAAGGCACTTTCGGTGGTAGACAGGGGTCAGCATGCGGGCTCTATCAGGCCTGTGCCACTGTATGCAGCAAAGCTGTTTTTAATGCCAAACTTCTTCTGTCGCCTCTGGATATCATGAGGGAACACACCAATTATATGGCAGTAGCACAATGCAAACATCCATGCAGATACACATCAGGAATTATAGTTGATGTCCACATCAAACATCATACTTTAACACCGTCTCAAAAGCTTTTTCCCCAGAATTGTGTGAAAGAAAGAAAAAAAAACCCACAGAGTGAACGAAAGTTCTGTGAGTGGAACCAGCTTGAAGCTAACTGAGGTACAGATTGGGTCGAGTTGCCAGGAGGGATATAGTAACTCAAGTAATTATGTACCCATGGTGAGCAGAAAAGCATTCAGCATACACAAAACATCGAACCTTGAGGTGGATGGCCTGATAAAGCTCGATGCTGACTCCTGTCTACAACCGAAAGTGCCTTCAATGAAACAAACTGCCTTGTTCAATGGCCCACAACAGAATACTACATTGAGCTCCACATTGTCAGCCAAGAACAGGCATCTGACAGTGCATTGTCTGATCTGACACCTTTCCATCATGGCCAGCATTGACTTTTTCAGCAATTTATACTACACCAGTTGTTCTTTCTTAGAAATATGCTGAGTCAGTCATCCAACTTGTCAAAGTTGCTTAGTTCTTAATGATTGTTCAGTTTGCTTAATTCTGATTGTTTACTATCCCTCCCCTTAGCAGGTCCCATTATAATGAGATAATCACAGTTATGGATCTGCGATACATAGGTTGTTCTACTGGCAAAAAGTTTAAATCCATGACACAAACAAAGTAAGGGGGAAATGTACATTTTATTAAAAACGTCTATATAACATTTATTAAAATGCATTAAAGTTATCATTTTGATCATAATCCTGAAACTCCATTTGCCCAAGCTCAGGGAAAGCAGGGCGATGGATTTAAAATAAATAGTTGAGTCGATATGTCGGGTCCTTATCATTGACACAAACCCTCTTAATCTCTCCCAATATTTAACATACATGTTTTCATGATGGTGAATCAACTTAAAACGAAGCAACAAACACTTACAAATCACATTGTTATGGATGTTCTCTCCTTATTAAAAGAAAAATGCAGATATTCTTTCTTTGCAACGGTCATTAAATAACCAAAATTAAAACAGCTAAAATCCAATGTCCCATTGTAGTGTACTGTACAGTATGTAATTCTTCTGAAAGAGAGAAACGGGAACTCATCCTATGGCATGTCTTTGTGTTTTTTTTTTTTTTCCAGTGATCTGCATATCCACAATTTGGGGGAAAAAAGAAAAAGAAAAGAGGACCCTAGGGCATTGTAGATTTAAACATTTTAACATAAGAATGGACTCTATACTGATGAGACAAACTTTTTTTTTCCTCTTCATCCTTCACCGCCGAGAAAACCTGTTCTTGAAGGCTTTAATAGTTTTAGCCATCATGGGGGCAATTTCTGTTGATAAAAAAAAGAAGAAATTTAGATAATTTAACAAGACTTATAAACGATCGCTGAAATGAAAGGAAAGTCCTTTTATTATTATTAATAACATCTCAGAACTGTTTTTTTGATTACTCACTTTTGACCTGTGGTTTGTCTCTGGAACTGTGGCCAACACTGCTGCTTGGAGCATTAGAATGTGATGGCTCAGGAGGACTGCTGTAGGAAGACTGGCCACCATCGCTCGACTGACTGTGGGAGCTATACGGCACTGATCTGATCCTGAAATAAATATGTATTTACAGTAATGGCATCCTTGAAAAAATTCAAGTTCAAGAAAAAAATTCTAATTTAGTGAGAAGTTAGATGACGAATGTATTACAGATGTAAATCCAAAGGAAATCCAACTATTTTGTGTGTTAACTATATTCAGGGAAATAATTTAAGTACGCAGTCAAATGCTAATATCTTATTCTGTAAAGCTGAGTTGTGACAATGACCATTATTAAAAGTGATATACAAATTAAATTAAATCTATAAAACACAATAGACACTATTATATATTAAGCATTCTTAATATAGCATTCTAATTTTAGGCTCATTTAAACATACTGTACATCACTAAACACTGGTTTGGTAAGGGTGACCCCTGTTGGAGCATAACGCACATTTTAAGCATCTGAATTCAGTACAAAATAAAAGTTGCTCTGTCTGTCAGCGGAGAAATGCAACATTCTGGCAATAAAATTCTTGTACCTGCGCTGTGATGTGATTTTTTTTTTTTAATGAAGGTACTATTCTATAGTTTATTATAAGCACATTCAGGAACGTACACAAGAGATCTACATTCAGTGCGCATTCCCACACCTCAGAATGGAAGCTGATGCAGCGTTTACTCACCTGATTGGAATGGGTGCCGCAGCACTAGTGCTGCTGCTTGTAGAGCCGTCTTTAGTGCCAAACTTCTCCTGCCGCCTCCGGACATCACGAGGGGGCTTAGCAACAGAATTCACGTAAGCCATCTTTACTTGCCGACCTGTCGGTGGAACGGACGCGCAATTTTATCATGGCTGATCAGATAACTACATGAATAAGTTGACAGTCCATCATATGGCGGCAAAACAACGCAAATGATCATACAGAAAACAGGAACCTCAGGTTACCATGGACGTCACCTGGATTATTATTTTTTTATTTACATTGTGCTGCTGCCAAATGATCGGGTGACTAGATACTTGCATGTACATGCAGGACCGTACATCAAATACATTTTCTGGACCTTTAATATCTCCTGAAGGAAAGTGAATACAATGTAGAAAGTTGAAGACCCATGCACGAAGGATCTATGCATACCTTTAGGTTTATTTGCATGGGCGGAGCTGATATTCTGCGTGAGCTTGCGCAGGCGCTCTTCCCGTTCATCGTGTAGGCGCAGATACAGCTCTCTCCAGGTCTCATATTCCTGAGGAGTCTCGCGCTTAAAGTCCCGCTGGCAGTGCCGCATCCACAGATCATCGGATTCCTCTATAAAAGACTTGAGGAGATGTCGACAACGTTACTATCACAACATTAAACCTGCTCTTCTGCATCTTCAAACGAAACGTCATGCCCGGGTGCATGCGTGAACATGCCTTTGCGTGTATGCATACCGTGTTACACTGTTCGATGCGATACAACTGTTCTGGAGTACATCTCTCCAAAACTGGCTCCAGAATCTCATAAGGCACACCACCCACTTCATCGATAGCTAAGAAGAAAAAACGTCTTAGTAAAGGTAGATTTTCTTACGCTGGGGTTTTTATAAAGCAACCATCCAAGGGGTACCCCAAAAGTGCCTTGAGGTCTCCAGAATAGGCTTCAAGTCCCCGCAAGCTTATAAGGTATATGTGGTATGGATGGATGGATGGATGGATGTGATAAAGCACGATATTTTGTGCAGAAAAACACACAAACAGAAAAAAAATAAATAAATAAACACAAAGAGTGCATCAGTATGAAAAAAGTTTAGTGTGTTTTAGTATTTGGTCTCATGATTGCGGTACAAAGAGAGGAAGCACATAACCAACCGCACCCTAATTTATTTAAGAGACCAGACACTTTTTTTTTCCCCCCTATTGGCGGTTCTCATTTTTGCATGTGCATGGTATAAGTTTAAGTTTACTCACCAGCTCTTGGCATGACATTAATTCAATTAATTGTTACCACATTACTTGCTATACGTTACTTTTATTTGTTTTGCAATTTCAAAACTTTCCATTAAATACACCCTGACTCTAATCTAACATGTGCATGCTACAAGACATGTAAAGTCAGCCAACCACAACTGCTGCACATGTTGCTTCACAAGTCACTCGGTGCAATCTGGCATCTTCGACAAACATAAACCCATAAATCATAGACACTCAAGACTGACTGAGACTTGACTTTGGCTCCTGGTTACAGGTGAGATCTTTGAGGTTCACTGTTCCAGCATGATTGTAAATCACAACGGACAAGGACATCTGACAATACTAGAACAGTAAATTACAGATGAAATAACTTGCAGCTGTGTAATAACCTACTATTTATCAAACCGTACATTTGTCCAGGCATTTAAAAGTGGCTCAATGGTAGGTGTTTCGCCTGCCATGCGGAAGGCCCGGGTTCGATTCCCAGCCAGTGCCCGAACCCCCCAGCCACTGGATGCAGTGCCGGTCCCAAGCCCGGATAAAATGGGAGGGTTGGGTCATTAAGGGCATCTGGCGTGAAACCTGTGCCAAGTTGTTCGCGGATCAAGTGTCCTGGAGCTGAAAACAGGGTCAATGGGGCATTTCAAATAATTTTAAAAGCTGTGGAGGGTAGCATATGAGCAAACCTCAGAGGCCTATGTGGCAGTGCCTCTTGGTAAACTTTACTCTCTAGAGCAGGAAACCAAACATCTTCAGCAGTGCAAAGTCATCTCCAGACAGCCTTAGCCTCAGACAGATAATTTTCAACCTTGAGCGTACTCACTATTTCGTCAGGGTCAGAGTGAAGCCAGAATCTATTACAGAAATCCTGTGCATGGAATTGGAGATGTTTTGTTGTTGTTTTTTTTTCTTCTTTCAGATGTGTTATCTGTGTGTCCTGTACGTGTGTATATTCTAGTAGGTTACTTACAATCAATATTGTTCTGCAGAACTCTAATGCACTGCTCGTATAAGGTCATCATCTTGGGCAAGCATGAGGTCTTTGAGCCAGAGTACACCACCATTTTGGAGTTGAATCGCCGCCCAGTGAAGCCAGCGTCCTCTTCATCATATGCTATGGGAACTACAACGAATAGATAAAAAAAAAAAAAAAGAATTGAAATAATCCAGATGACAAAACAAGACATAAAGAAAACTCTCATTAAGAAAATCCTATGCTGTAATAAACTTGTCGATGAAACAAAAATCAACAACCTTTGCGTCTCTGCGGGGACAACGGCGTGACATCTATTGAGGGCAGGGGTCTATAGTACGGCTGGATTGCTGGCAAAGGAATGTCGGGTAAAACGGGCACCACATCAACTATCTGAGGGAGAACCTAACGCACGAAAACATAAAAAGCACAGTTTATATTCTGACGCGTTAGAAAAGTCCTAATGAATAGTATTCCAACTATTCTGTATATTCATGTTAGCTGATAACTATTAGAAATAACATCCGCACCTTTCTGCGTTTCTCTGGCACTGTGGGTGTGGACACTGATGCGGTAGCTGACTCAGACCGTTTAACGCTAGTCCCGTTAGATTTACTAGACTTGGAAGATACTGAAGGAGCAGGAGGGGTAACAGGCTGAGACGGTCGAGAGGGTTTCTTCTTCTTCTTACTGTGAGTTGGTTCATCATAGGTGAGAAAGGATTCGAAAGACATAGTAGGAGTTTCGAAGGTAGCCTCTTCATCATCGTCGTCGGCATCGTGTCGGTCAGGCTCTGGCTTGTCTCTTTTTTCCCTGCCTGGAAACAGCCACAGAGTCAGCAGAATATATTCAGTTCTCATGCACCACATCTCATACTGTATATCGGATCTCTCTGTTCTGAACTGTCCTATCCGTTCCCATCCTCCGAAGTCAATTTACTGTTGGATTAATCGCAATACGAAACAATGATTACTCCAAACACTTACCATCACTGACTCGGACTTTCTTCTCTTTTCTGTTTTCCTGTACAGACGAGTGATGGCTGCGCTTGGACGATGTGTGCGTCGTACTCTCTTTCTGTGCCCTGCTATCATGGCGATTTTGTGCCTCGTTCGGAAGCTGGGCCGGCCGGTTCCGTCTCTCCTGGTCCCTGGAGGAATGAGAAGCACCGTGTTCTCTGGTTTGCTCCCTGTGTGGTTTGCTGTGCCCAGTCTGTTTTTGCGGAGGACTAGACACCGGCTCATCTACCGGACTCTCGTATTCCTCAGATTGATAATCCCTTTCATTTCCGTGACGGTACAGCTGTGGGGAAGAGGGGGAGTATTCCTGTTGATACTGTTCTTCATCTTCTTCCTCCTCTACAGGTGGCGGGGGCTCTGGTGAAGGTTCTCGGGGGCGTTTGTAACCTCTGGATTTGTCTGGCCGCGAATGCGAGCGCGCTTCTTTAGTGTTGCTAGGTCTGCTGATAGATAAAGATTTTTAGCGCTCAAGTAGTACTGTATCTCTGATGTCCTGCATCCAGTATATTTAAAATATTTGAGTTTCAGTTGCTCTACTTTCTATGCTAAACATATCTGTGTCTCCTTAAGCTTACATCAAACCTGCTGCATTTAGCTAAAGATCTCTTGCTCTTCACTTCAAGTCCAGATATTTACAAATGTGTGTGTGTGTGTGTGTGTGTTCACCTATCTGCAGACTGTGGTACCAGCTTCTTCCACTTGGCCACGAGATCCTTCGCTGTCTCCCCAACAAGGTTATGTTTGCGAAGAGAATTGACAGTTTTTCCAACACCTGTTTCCTGCAGGTCAGAAAAACGAAACTAATCATCTTTCACACGTGCTTTTGAGTCAAATCGGTAGGAAACATGAACGCAATCTAAAAACTCAAGACACGAGGCCCCAGCACCGACCTCTGTAATACTGTAATGCAGGTTCAGTGGGTACAGAAGCAAAGTCACGCATTCTAGAGAATTGAAAGAAATTTCACAAGCTACAACTGAAGCAAAGTGTGAAGCCATTCAAGCATGACTGAAACAAGCTTCGGGGGAGAACAGGGTGCGATGGGTTTGGGTGATACTGGGACAGGTGGGGGAGGTGGAACACTTTCTAGCAGCTAACATGCTGCAGTAATGAATAGAACACCATATCAGCAAGGGAAATGGTTTTAATAAGCCGGTCATGTTGTGGTTTATTAAGTGTATTGCTGTTCACCTCTGTTCTGTCCCTAAACCCACACCCTCTCTCACTTTAAATAACAAATACTTTACGGTCATGTTGCTAACGTCGCAGTGTCAAAACCGAATAAAGTAGTTCGGCGCTATGAAAACTACTTTCAAGGAATGTTTGTTGGCATCAATATTGGGATCATGTCTTCGAGGGGAAGCGGTGGTTCAAACGGTTAAGGCTGTAGGTTACTGATCAGAACGTCGGGGGTTCGAGCCCAAGCAACGCCAAGTTGCCACTGTCGAGCCTTTGAGAAGGGCACTTAACCCGTTCTGCTCCAGGTGGCGGTGTATTCAGGCTGGTCCTGCACTCTGGCTGATTTACAGCTTCTTAACGGGGAAATGAAAAACTGGAAATGTAGTTCATGATATTAATGAAATAACTTCAATCCGGCGCCCGGGATTGAAGTGACCTGATTTTTTTTTTCTTTCACGGATCACTACGATTCATGAATCATGATGAGCAGAATTCTTTTTATAATACGGCTCTTTCTATGATCTGTAGATCCGCCATAAGGACAATGTATCTTTCTTTAAGTGTTTCTTCTGGCAAGCATTCACTTTACATTCATCAGCGTTCGAAAACGGTTAAGGCTGTAGGTTACTGGGTTTCTAATCGGAAGGTCGGGGTTCGAGCCCCAGCACGGCCAAGTTGCCACCGTCGAGCCCTTGATCACGACGCTGAACTCGATCTGCTCCGGGGAGGCACCGTATCCTGACTGACGCTGCACTCTGACCCCGGTTTCTTAACTTCAAATTTCAAATTCAAATTTTATTTGTCACATACACAGTCATACACAGTACGATATGCAGTGAAATGCTTATATGACCGCCAGTGACCTTAAAAAATTAAAGTTTATAGATAAGAAATAAATATGAATAAAAAGAAATACGATAGACTAGGATAAAAATATACTGTACAAATAAGGACATACACAATATAGCAAAATATACAAAAGAATATATAAATTTATAAAAAACAATTGAGACATTTATGACTCTTTTCCACTGCATAGTACGGCACAGCACGGTTCAGTACAGCTCACGTCGGTTCGGCTCGGTTTGCGCTTCCACTGCAGTTTAGTAACGCTTTAGCGTGGGCGGGATTATTCACGTGGCGTTATAGTCGCGGCGCCTCTACTGCCGTGACATCATCGTAAACGCGTCACAAACAAACACACAACAATGGAGCATATCGACGGCATGGTGTTCTTCATTCTCGGCATGTGGATGTTTTTAACAGCGAGACGAGGGAGTTTGTGTCAAAAGAGGCTGATGGCAGCCAAAGAAAATTTTTGGTGAATACAAGAGGGTGCGTCCGATCCTTCTCTGGCTGTTCTAAATATAGCGGTTCTGTTGTGTCTCGTGTCGCAAGTTCAGTGACGCAGTAATGACGATTTTCTCCGACCAATCAGTGACCAGCAGAGTTTACACGTCACGTTTTGGTGCGCTTGGAACCTCGGCTGAGGTGGTACTAAAAAAAGGACCAGGTACCAGGTACTGTTCCCAGTGGAAAACCCCCCCAAAATGAGCTGAACTGAACCGTGTCGTGCCGTACTATGCAGTGGAAAAGCGCCATTAGTGTAAATAAAGAAAAAGATGAAGTAAAAATGCCTGGGGTTGTGCCAACATGCATAAAAAGTGTCTTTATTAAGAGTCTTTATTGTTGTTGTTGTTGGTCTTTCGGCTGCTCCCGACAAGAGGTCGCCACAGTGGACTATCCAGTCCGCACTACAACTTGGCCCTTCCTGAGGCAACCCTCTCAATTTATCCGGGCTAGGGACCGGCACTGCATCCAGTGGCTGGGGTTCGGGCACTGGCTTGGAATCGAACCCGGGCCTTCGGCATGACAGACGAAACACCTACCACTGAGCCACCAGTGCCCGCTATTAAGTGTCGCTATTAAGTGTCGCTATTAAGTGTCGCTATTAAGTGTCGCTATTAAGTGTCGCTATTAAGTGTCGCTATTAAGTGTCGCTATTAAGTGTCGCTATTAAGTGTCGCTATTAAGTGTCGCTATTAAGTGTCGCTATTAAGTGTCTTGCGCAATGAAAGTATAACGAAATTAAAATATAAATATGTAAATGTGGTAGGAGTTACATACTTAACTGGGAATACAGTTCATGATGTTAAGAAAATATCTACAGCCGACTTTCCAGAATTTTTTATTTATTTATTATTATTATTATTTTTTTTTTTTACAATGGAGCATTGGGAATGAACAAATCCACAGGAAAGACATGAAGCTTACCACGAGAACGTCCACCGTTATGGGCAGGTCACTCAATCTCTTAAGCGTTTTCAACAGCTGGGCAACACCAGGGGAAAAAACAAACAAACAAACAAAACAAACAAAGCACAGATTAATGCATCATATTAGAGAAACCGTGGAGAGGATTTTACTCTGGAGTTGATAATCTGGTGAAGAAAAGCTGATCTCAATGTATGTTGTTGTTGTTGTTGTTGTACAGATCCTACATGCAAATGTTAAAATAATGGGAGAAGTTTCATGAAGTTAACAAAAAATGTATAAATTATAATTTTATTTTTTTTGAATCATTTAAACCAGTCATGTGTGAGACTCTTTCCATTGAGACACTTCAGTGTTAGTGAAGCAGACTAGCTACAGTAGGTTCCTGAATCAGATCACTCACGGCCTGCCTCCAAAATTATATATATATTTTAAAAAAAAAAAAAACACCTATCACCTGTCTAAGCTCAAACCCGACAACTATAAGTCGCTTCCGTTGCGTTTTTCATTTATTCAGACATGACAAGACGTGTATGTTGGCGAACTCTGCCTCGCACTTCTCTATTTAAAGCGCCCTCAGTGTGTCGCACTAAACGTAAGCGTAAGCAGTTATCAGTGGCCACATCTGACTTACAGTCTTACACACGGAACTGCTCGCGGACACTCACACGAGCCCGAACAACGTCACAGTATCTTAACCCCACACCGCCGCGTGCACGTTTCCGACGCTCAATGAGCTGTTCCTACCTTACGGGGCTCCTGGGTTTCTGAAAGCCGTGACTGCAACTTCTCCACCGCCTCCAGCAGCTCCTCCGCCATGTTTACAGCTGGGACACAGTGAGCGGAAACCACATACACACACACAGCGCCTGCTCAGTCGGATCCATGGAGATCCAGGAAATACGTCACAGTCAGCGCAAGCACGGGGGTTATGACGTAATGCGTACGGTTACGTATTCAATTCAATTCAATTTTATTTATATAGCGCTTTTAACAATGGTCATTGTCTCAAAGCAGCTTCACAAAAATTAAAGAAATAATAAAAAAAATAAAATAATAATAATAATAATAATAATAAATAAATGTAAAAAATAAATAAATAAATAAAAATAATAATAATAATTATTATTATTATTATAGAAAAGAAAATAATTGGAAGTGTGGATGTGTGAGAAAAATGTGTAGATAATAATAATGAGACGAATGAATGAAATTTCTCTGATGGCGACGGTGGCAAGGAAAAACTCCCTGAGATGGCATTAGGAAGAAACCTTGAGAGGAACCAGACTCAACAGGGAACCCATCCTCATTTGGGCGAAAACAGATAGAAATGATATAACATCTTGTGTGTTGTGCAGGTGAAAATTCAATATGACAGAAATTATTTAAATTGACATGAAGACCAGTTCAGCATAGGGACGAGTCAGTAGGTGCAGAGGGCAGATGAGGTCTGGATCACTGGAAGCACAGGAGCAGCATGTGTAGCTCCAACCATCATAAAGCTGAATCCAGCTGGAGCTGGTCCTTCTCTGGACGCCTCAGGAACCTCGCAGGGTCGGCCTTTGTCTACTGAAGCTGGCAAAATCTCCCGATGCCTCGGGATGGGTAGAGAAATACAGAACAGATGGGGAGAATTAGCGTAGTTGCCATTCGGTATAGGTGTACTGGAGTATGAGTACTGGGATGAGTTATGTGTATGCCAGATTAAAAAGATGCGTCTTGAGTCTACTTTTGAACTGAGAAACCGTGTCTGCTCCCCGAACACTGTCTGGAAGGCTATTCCAAAGCGTTGGAGCTAAATATGAAAATGCCCTACCCCCTTTTGTAGATTTTGAAATTCTAGGAACTACCAGAAGTCCGGAGCTTTGTGATCTTAAGGCGCGTGGTGGATTGTAGCGCATCAGAAGACTGGTTAGGTATGTGGGAGCTAAACCATTTAAGGCCTTGTATGTAAGTAATACTATTTTGTAATTTATTCTAAACTGAACAGGTAGCCAGTGCAGGGATGATAATATTGGGGTTATATGATCATATTTTCTGGATCTAGTGAGAACCCTGGCAGCTGCATTTTGGATTAACTGAAGCTTGTTTATTGAGGATGCAGGACAACCACCTAGTAATGCATTACAATAGTCCAGTCTGGAGGTCATGAATGCATGAACTAGTTTTTCTGCATCAGATACGGATAAGATGTTCCTAAGTTTAGCAATATTTCGAAGATGGAAAAAGGCTGTTTTTGTGATATTTGAAATGTGATTTTCAAAAGACAAGTTACTGTCTAATATTACGCCCAGGTCTTTTACTGCTGAGCTGGTAGTAACAGTACATCCTTCTAAGCGCAGGCTGAATTGTGAAAGCTGTTGTGTGCTGGTTTTTGGGCCAATAAGTAATATCTCTGTCTTATCTGAATTTACTAAAAGAAAGTAATGGGTCATCCAATCTTTTATGTCCTAGACACACTCAGTTAATCTAGACAACTTAGGTATTTCGTCTGGTTTAGTTGAGATATATAATTGGATATCATCAGCATAACAATGGAAACTAATCCCATGTCTTCTAATGATGTTACCCAAGGGAAGCATGTATATTGAGAACAACAGAGGTCCTAAAACTGACCCTTGTGGGACCCCATATTTCACTGGCATTACACCAGACGGTTCTCCATTTAGATCTACAAAATGGTAGCGATCAGACAGGTAAGATCTAAATCATTTTAATGCCTGTCCCTGAATACCTATATAATTTTGTAAGCGATCTATGAGAATATTATGATCTATAGTGTCGAATGCAGCACTAAGATCGAGCAGGACTAGCAATGAGATGCAGTCTTGGTCTGAAGCTAAAAACAAGTCAGTAAAGTTTACAAGTAAGTAAAATTACGTATGCAATTTTTTTTTTTTTTTTAATACATAACAAACATAATAAAACATTAATGGCATACGTAATTTTACTTACTTGTAAACTTTACTGACTTGTTTTTAGCTGCCTACTGTTACATTCGGTGAGGAACGTGTGAGAAACCTGTGAAAGAACCACCTATGCAAACACAGCACATCAACCCCCACAGATCGCTCCTCTTCCCGCCCCCCCCAATGTACTGGTGGTGTGCTCTGAGCAGTGGTAGGTGTTTCGCCTGCCATGCGGAAGGCCCGGGTTCGATAACCCCCCCAGCCACTGGACGCAGCGCCGGTGTTCTGTCGATTTTTGCTGCCTTGTGGAAAAATGCTACCGTAGCACAAATCGATAGCAGAGCCTGTCGATTTACACTACCGCTTCACTACAACTGCACTGTGGACGTTAAATCTTATTCGAAGAGCTGTTTGGATTTATTAGCATTATCGTAAATTTAATCAAAAACGCACGTCATCACGTGCGTAAGCATTTATGTATGGACTACTCTGTGCACTGAATAGTGCTGCACACCTATGATAACCACAAGATATTCAAGTATACACAAAGATGTAAACGTAGGTGTTTAAATTTGAGACACTGAACCAGTTTCAAGATTTTATTTTCCTTCAACCTTAAGGCTCATTCACGACAATTTATGAAACTCAAATATTTCGGTCAAATTAAGCAAAGGAAAACGGTTTAAACCAAAGTGCCAACGAAGTCTCAGCACCAAGGTAGTATGGATTTATGGGCGTGGAAACAGAGTGCAAACTTGTGGGAATGCACATGCGCAGATCCGATAATTAGCAAAACTCGATGGGTAGCATTTTTCGATTGAACACCGGTCCCAAGCACGGATAAATGGAGGGTTGCGTCAGGAAGAGCATCCGGCGTAAAACCTGTGTCAAGTTGTTGTGCGGACTGGATATTCCGCTGCGGCGACCCCTTGCCGGGAGCAGCCGAAAGACCAACAACAACTGTCAACCTGACAATGCCAAACGTCATTGGATCGGAGCGCCATAAATCACTCATTGGCTACTGTTACATTGGCTGAATAAACTTGGGTGAGGAAGCTCCCTATGGTTATATTTCAATGAGAATGCCTCCCTATGGTTACATTCAGAAAGGACGCCACCTCCTGTTACATTCAGTGAGCTACCATTACTTGCTAAGACAAACCAAACTTTGTGTATGTGGTTGTGTTCCATCTAGGCGGTGTTCCCAGGAGATGCTTCATGTCCTTGTTACTGAAAGATAATGGCAGAGTCTCACCATTTATATACCTCTTATATACATATACAGGGTCACAGGCAACCGAATGTCAAGTAGCCTAATCTGCACCTGATGGAAACCCATCAGACATGGGGAGGACATACAAACTCCATGCACACAGACCCGTGGTGGTAATCGAACCCGGACCCAGGAGGTGCAAGGTGACAGTGCTAACCATTAAGCCACCGTGTCGCATCCTTAATATTTATTAGTCAAGGTTAAAAGTAGCTTCCTCTTGGTTACACAGCAATAATAACCAAGCTGTCAAGGATCATTTATTGATATTTTTTCATTTAATTGGAATTATCTGCCACTTTTAAAGTTTAAGCTTTTTAAAAACGGTTATTAAAACTAGATCTTTAAATAGTGCAAATATATATTTCAGAAGGCCCAGGTTGACCAGTTTGTGACTCGATTGAAGCTTTCAGACATCGGACAGTTATTTCTATTGCTCCATTCTAAAAGAGTGTTATATGTTACATTGCTTAAAGAGTGTTATATTTAATTCCAAAAGGCAAACAAATATAAATTATAATAATAGCATAAAAAATTTGGTAGTAATTGTATAATTTGTAGAAACATGAGTGTCTGTGTATAGTAAATCACAACTGGTGTCCCATGAAACAAATAAAGTGTAAGATTTATAAATAATCACAACTGTGAGAGTAGGTCACATTGTATAAAGGCCACGCTCAGTCTCTAGCAAAAACTCATGAGCGCAGCATGTTGGCATGGCTGAATAAAACTGTGATGCCCGCCTCTTTTCCATTTCAGGCTTAAGTCCTGGATGTGGGCTATGTTTGGTGGGGAGGGGTATAAGCTGAATATGGAAATGGAGGTCCTGGATGAGCTCAGGCCTTGGGGGTTAATGTTACAGAGCTTGCCTAGGGACCTGTCTTCTTCCACAGGCTTGGAAGTGGACAGTGCTCTGACAGACAGACAGGCACAAGGGTAGTGTACCATAGAAGAAAAGGAAAACAGAAAATTATTTTTTTTAAAGAATGGTTAAACGAGAGTGCAAAGAAAAAGAGCAGAGAGATTAAGAGGGCTGAAAAAATAAGGTAAGTTTTTTGCCTTAAGTTTTGCTTTATTCATGCATGTGTGTTTGCACTACAATAATTAGTTAATTAGTAATGGATTATAATATTACATTAGTATGAGCAAAAGGTGAGAAAATACTTTTTATAGTCATTTAGAATTAAAAGAAGTCATTTTGAAAAATGTAAAGATTTTACAAAATTGTGAATCTGTAAATCATTAAACAACAAAGTAAATCCATCTTAGATTGGGTTAAATAATGTTTTGCTAAAGCGTTCTAAATCTTTGAACTTAAAGATTGCACGGCACTTTACTGTATAAACATAAATCGGGATGAAAATAAACTTCAGGATGGTTGTCTAAATTTAAATCGACACAGTCTGGATTGAAAACAGTGAATGGCATGAGGGGGTGGTGTGTGGCTGGTGGTGACGGTTGTGGGGTACTTGTCATTCCTCTCACTCTGAAGTCCCAGCATGCTTTTTTACAGTCCCTATAAATAACAGACTGAGATAGGATCAGGCATGCTGTGGCAGAGGGTGGTGTGCAGTAGCCTACAATCAGAGGGCAAGCACTGCACATGACAGCTGTTGTTTGTCACTTAAACACCTTCTGTATATTTTCTTCATTTCACTTTGCCCCTATAACTGTTCTCTGTCAGGCTCGGACTCTGTCTTCTCTGTTCTGTCCTCTGAAAGACGAATTCAATTCTTGTTTCATTTATTACTTACAGTAAACGCGTCTCATAAATAGTGACGAATAAGGTGCTAATCCAGGGAATTAGCACCTGGGAAATACCTTGTGGTCAAATGTTTTGCAATTCAAGTATCTTTATTCCTTTAGAGTGTATTTTAACGGTGCATACAGTATTTTTATTTAAATGTGTTCATCAGTGGCCATTTTCTCCATCAGCTATGCAACACGGCTTTGCTTAACCCAAGTGTTTTGTATAGGGAAAAAAGTATCCATATAGTATTCATTATTAAAAAATAAAAGGATACATCATTGTTTCACCATGAAAGTTTATGTCCTTAGTTCACTTTTATTTAATATTCAATCTACACTATACAGTATAATCATCCAGCACTGAGTACAGACTTACATTAGGCATAGCTATACAATACATATTAGGTTCAATGTAGTTACTGCATAATAAAAATTTAAAGATGTGACACAACAATCTACATCAGATATGTAACTTCAGTTTAATCTCACCCTTCAGTTACACCTCAGTATAATTATACAGTAATATGTTGGAATTTGTATTTGTATTTGTAAAAATCTGGCCACATTTCCATGACTTGGGACATCATGAGACAGTTTCTCTCTCTGATTGTGGTTGTGTATTGTATTGTATTGGCTTTGTATTTTATTCGGATTCGATGTCCTTCGCACTGTCCCAAAGCCAGCTGCAGCTGTGGCGTTATGTGATAGAGCCACATTTCTGTGTTATGACAGTTTGGATGGTGCAATCCACTGACAGCATTCAACCCACACACATCTCAGTGACTATAAAACTGAGAAAATGGATTGTTGTCATAATTTTAAGACAAATTCTAAAAAAAAGTTGTTTTTCAGAATGGATAAAATTATATACACAGTAAAGACACACCATGGACATATTAAATATTAAGAAAGCCCATATATTTTATTAATTATAAAATACTTTAGTAAGGACAGCTATTTAGACATATTTGACGACCCCCTAAGCTATGATTACAGATGTGCGAGGAATTTAATCTGTACCACGCTTAAAACTGGATTATTATTTAAAAATTAGTGATTTATTTTATGATAATAGTTTGAGTTTGGCACGTCTTATCAGCAGTGACACCTGTCTCTTGGCAATGACGTATACGGAGGAAGGTATTTATTATTTATATACGTGTCTAAAGAAACTAACAATAGATAATTCTAAAATTATAAGGGAATGAAGACAGGGTGTGTCTCTGCTGTGTGCCCAGTGTATACCTAATATAGGTCCAGATTAACAGACACCCTGATCAGAAGACGCTGATTAATGAAAAGACATTTATGCAAAATTTCCCCTTATATTCCTCTTATATTCAGCATCCATAATAACAAGATTAAATGCGAAAGATGGACACCTAAAACATCTGTTTACCTGAAATTGAAAAAGAAAAAAAAGAGCAACCTTCGTGTAATGAGAAAATGAGGGTGGAGGGAGGGAGGAGGAAGGTAATAGGAAAGGGATTCACAGGGGAGCATGGAAGAGGCAGATGGCACTGAGAGGGTAATTTAAGCAGTGCAGCTTTACCATGCTCTCATGTGGCCTTAGATATTTTTAGGTAGTGATTTTATTGCACCTGAGTATCATATACTCCAACTAGGACTGTGCGTGGGCCTGGATGTACACAAACAGGATTTTCCTCCTTTTATGATCCTAAAACAAATTACAATTTATTTAAGTTACACAAAAGAAATAGAACATGTAGAACGGTTGTGTGGGATATACAGTACTCACCTGTGTGCATGTGCTTTATATTGAGCTTTTACAATCTTCAAAGTGGAAATGCAGAAAAAAAGACTTGTAGTAGATGGGTAAAATTCACATCTCTGTAAGTCAAGATGCCTTTAGATACATTTAAGCATATAGGACTTTTATTCTATTTAAAGATTATTAATCAAATATATGTTTGTTGAAAAAAAAACCCATAAGAACATTTATATTCTTATATCAGCAGATATGTTTTTCCCAATTTCAGGCATTTATTTCTAGAAACAAGCAAATCTGCCAATAGAATGTAAATAAAAATATATATATATAATAATAAAAACAGGCTGAATAATGTTGTATTGCTTTATAATAAAAGTCATACATTTGGCAGACACTCTTATCCAACGCGACTTACAAGAGTGCTTTAAAGTTTCTATCCTTACACTGGTTACTAGGGTTACTAACTATGTACCATCTACTAACGTCAACTCATAATATCTATATTAACTATAATTCCTTTAATACTCAATACAAAAACATTAGTAACATTTCAATCATAATAAACAATTGAATAATAATAATAATATAATAATAATTTAATAATTCTTAAATTCAAACCTGTGTTGAAGATAGAATACCAGAACAGCATACATTAGACTGTAAATGCCTAAATGTAAATGTAAGTGTAATTAACAGCGGTCAATTCTGACACGTCAAGACCTCATGTACCTGCCAATCACCTTTTTCCAAGAATGAGAGAAAAGATGTAGTGAATACAATACTGTTGTGTAGGTATGTAATGTTCTGTAGTCCTTTTAGTACTATTAATGTCATATGTAATATGTTTCTTCCTAGGTCCTGTGTCCTGTGGGACAACCCTTCACCCACCCCAACAAATTTCAACCAGTGAAGTCTGTCTGTCTGTTTTTTTAGCCTGTCAGTACTGTGTTGAAGACAATTTCCAGCAAGTTGGTTCATCCATTAAAACCCTAATAAAACATAAAAATAATTTGAGATCATTATCCTATTGTTGACATCATATCACTACTTTGATTTAAACTCACCAGTATCAGTAACTAACCTCTAATCAATTAATAACCGGCAAAAGAAGCCCATCTTACTGTATATAATGGCCCCCAAGAAGAAGCCATCCCGTCCTAAAAAGTCTCCAGAGCCAGCACAGATGGAGAGCGGGGTGGTGGTCCCTGAGACAGGGGTGAAAAAGTTAGAAATGTCTCTCAGCATTGAGCAGTTGAATCGTCTCAATGGAATGTCCATGACACCCATGATCCGTCCCGGAGAGAGGGGTTTTGGTCTGGGTGGGGAAATGACCCGGCCCCAGCATGGATCCGCTCTTCTGGAGGAGCTAAGTCGTATGAGACAGGAGCGCTTCCTTACTGACCTGGAGCTGGCTTGCAAGAGTAAAGCATTTGATGTCCACAAGCTGGTCATGTCCTCTGTCAGCCAGTACTTGCGTGAGGTTCTAGCCAAGGACCCAGGCCTCAAGCGCTTGGAGTTGCCAACCATATCACCCTTAGGTACATGGCTGTATTTTATTTATTATTTTTTTCGGTGTATGTGTTCATTACTCCCAGTTCATCATTTCAACATCATCAATTATCATATAAACTCCACATACATGCTGATCGAATTCATGATAACAATTGATGGGTAAATCTGGCATTTTATCCAACATATATTAATCAATTCATCATTTACCCTCAGGTCTAGCCAATGTCATCACCTTTGCTTATCTTGGCCGTGTGCACATGTCTCTATACACTATTGGCTGTACGGTGTCTGCGGCCTGCACGCTGCAAATCCCCCACCTCCTCCAGATGTGCATGGACTTCCTGATGTCGGAGTTGAACGTGCACACCTGTGTGTACGTGTGGAATATCGGAGCCGCTTATGGCCTGAGCCCTGTGCGGGACTCTGCCCGCCGCTTTGTGCTGGAAAACTTTGCCCAGTTTACCGAGACACCCCAGTTTACTCAGCTCACCCTTGAACAGATCACTGCTTTTCTTCAGGATGATAAGCTTATCCTGTCTTCAGAGGTCACCACCTTCCAGGTACTGTAAGATTACACCAAACATGAAGGCTCTCCGTTGTCCGAACCACCTAGAACAATGTGGGAACGACAATATTATACGATATATGGAAATACTGGGCATACCAGTGTGGAAGACAGGACAGGTGGGAAAGCCGGGGTTTCACAGACCATGAAGAGGGTCCATTTATGTGTCTTGATACTGACGTGCTTTAAAAATAGCAGTAAATATAATTACTTACATGCTCTATATAGAAAATAAAATGAGTGTAAAGTGAGACGATGGAATCCTAGATGCTGTACTGTATGTAAAATTAACGCCAAGTATATTTCTTAATATGGAGCTCTATCTATAACTTTGTTTTTGGATTCAGGTGGCCTTGAAGTGGCTGGACTTTGATCCGAAGAGGCACGTTCATGCTTATGACCTACTGTCCAATGTGCGCTTCGAGACGATCCCCGCCAGTGAGCTGGTCAGAGAGATTCAGCCTGTTGCTTGCATGATGCAGGACCCTCAGTGCCACCGTTTACTGGTAGATGCCATGAACTACCATTTGCTCCCATACCAGCAAAACACTCTACAGTCCCGTCGCACGAAGGTCCGAGGCAGCCAGACTGTTCTGCTAACCATTGGCGGGCGCCCCTCCCTTACTGAGCGTGCCCTGAGTCGAGAAGTAAGCCCTAGATAGACAATTTCCTCTGTTCTTCATATTCGCAGTTTTTTCACTCACTCGCATTCTTGATTCTAGGTCCTGTGGAGAGACCCTCGTGATGGAGTTGCTACCTGGCGCCATCTTTCCCAGCTTCCTGCTAAGAGCTTTAACCAGTGTGTGGCGGTCATGGATGGTTTCCTTTATGTGGCAGGTGGAGAAGACCAGAATGATGCTCGAAACCAGGCCAAACATGCTGTCAGCACTCTGTGCAGGTACACTTTCGACTGCAGTGATATATAACATATAGGAAATAAGTTCGTTCAAATTGACCTCAATCTCATCAATTTGCACCACTCCCCAGATATGACCCACGCTTTAACACATGGCTGC
Organism: Channallabes apus; assembly: GCA_030522415.1. NCBI lineage: Eukaryota > Metazoa > Chordata > Actinopteri > Siluriformes > Clariidae > Channallabes > Channallabes apus. The sequence continues at coordinate 25,641,267 of CM060127.1, read as the reverse complement.
ACCTGAGTAGCATGCGTCAACGCCGAACACACTTTAGCCTCGTGGCAACAAACGGGCGCCTTTATGCAGTTGGCGGCCGTAACACTGATGGCCTGCTGGCGACCACTGAGAGCTACCTGCCCTCCACTAACACATGGCAGCTCCGTGCTCCCATGGACATGCCACGTTGCTGCCATGCCAGTGCTGTCTTACCCTCTGGAGACATCCTAGTGACCGGTGGCTATGTCAACTGCGCTTACTCTCGCTCTGTTGCCTGCTACAATGTGCAGAGCGACACCTGGAGCGAGCAGGCACAATTGGAGATGCCACGTGGCTGGCACTGCTCCACAACACTAGGTGGTAAAGTTTACGTGGTGGGCGGCAGCCGGCTAAGCCCGAGTGGAGAGCGTGTCGATGTGCTGATCACGGAGGTGTTCTCAGCAGAGAGCGGTCAGTGGAGCAGGGCCGCCTCTCTGCCCTTGGGAGTAAGCACGGCTGGTCTGGCACCGCTTGGTGATCACCTCTACCTCGTGGGTGGATGGAATGAAGCTGAGAAGCGTTACAAGGCAGCAGTGCAGCGTTACGATCCAGGTACCGACAGCTGGTCGTCTGGGGAAGAGCTGCCCGAGCCCACGGTGGGGGTATCCTGCTGTGCTCTGACACTACCCCCACGGCACACTTCACGCAAGCATCGTAACACCCCCAGCCATGAAGAACAGAGCGGCATAATTGCATGAGAGAGGGAGCGAGAGAGGAAAGGATGAGGCCAAGATTAGTATTGAGAATAAAAATGAAAAGAAAAAAAACAACAAAGTAGGTGTGAAGAGTTACTAGCTAGGGAGGATACAACAAGTGAAGGACAAAGATGGAAGGACAGAAATCGTATTACTGAGACAGCTGTGAAGGGGAGTTTATTGAGTTTAGGGCCCACTAATTAATTATGTGAAAATGTCTCGGCCATCATAGCCACAGAGTACATGGGACAAGTATTTGCGAGCGAGTGGATGTGCCCCTGTGTATGAGTTTTTTAGAAATTCATTGCAAATTATCACTTTGCAATCACAAAAGGTTTACATAGATCTGTCCATCCCAGTAAATCTATTACACTGTATATTTATTTATTTATTTATAGAATGTATTCTGGTCAATTATCAGGATTTTATCATGCCAAGATCACCTCAATGATAACAAAAAAAACTAATCAATTTTTTTTTTTCCATACATTCATTCATATCAAGTCACCACTTTATCCAGATAAGGGTTCATGGTGAATCCCGAGTCTCTCCGGGGAATACTGGGCATGAGGTGGGAATACACCCTGGATGGGACTCCAGTCCATCATAGTGCACCATGCACACACATTCATAACTTTTCATGTATTTAAATATGCATCCCCAAAGGGATCAAAGGGATTTTATATGGTAGTCAGTGGATGTACCCTGTGCCTCTTGAAAATAAATGAACCTCTTTACACTCACACAAAATATGTATAAATGAAGAAAAATCGAAGGAAGAAAAAAGCATATCATTAAGGAGCATATAAGCATATTTTAAAAGCATTTCATTATTAATCATCACATTAGGAGCATATAATTACTAAGAATTATATTATTATACTGTTATTATATGATATTATATAATTATATATAATGACAATTATATTATTAATAATTATATAAGGAGCACATAAGCATATATTAAAAAAGAAAAAGCATATAATGAAGTTAAAAAAGAAAATCATGCATCACAAGTTTGAACCTCTATACTGTTAGTGTTTTCATTTTAACTGTCATTCTTTAAAAAAAAAAAAAAAAAAAAAAGGAGAAACGCCTTCATCCTTTTCTCCTAAAAGTAAGCAAACTGAGGTTATTTAAATTGTAGCTACTAATTCGCAATGACGACCCAAAGATTAATATCGTTTTCTGTAGTCTGGATAACATGCATCTGCATTTCCGGTAACACCGCCTTCTACTCCATTCCACTGTATAAACACAGAACCCAGCCAACTTCCTAAGAGAGCCAGTGAACATCCTAGAGAGAGAGAGAGAGAGAATGCTGTTCCAGACAGGGAGAGAATTTTGAAATGTGAAAATAAAGCGAGAAATAATGTCACTGATAGTGTGGATAGTTTCATTTTCCGCGGCTATAATGTTCCCATTATAAGTTATACGGTCGCCAGCTGCTTAAGGCTTTGCTTTGTGTTGAATGGAGATATACTGTAATAAAGTAGGTGTTACAAATGACAAATGGTGCAGAGGGCACTAATTCTCTAGGATAGGATTTCACTTGAATAAAGTCAAACTGATTGAAACAATACATGTCCCGTGTTTTCATTACAACCTGACTTGTGGTTGTTTGCATGGTAACAATTCATAATTCCAGTAGTGCTGGAACTGTAAGTCTGAATAATAAATTAAATCAAGGTTCATTTTAGGGTTACTCGTAGAAGATCCACTTTGACCCACATACAGTACATTGTGAAGATGCAAAGAAGAATGTAATGACATTAGTATAATCATCACACATGGACACCAAATACAGCCGAGTGAATTTGGGAGGCAAAGACCAGAAAACCATCATATCTCAGCGTGAATGATCTAATTTACAGTTCATATAAAATGGATCAGAATATATAAACACAGGATCTTCGTCATCCAATCAGCGAAACATACCAATATTGCCAGAATCTCATATCCAGAACCTCTAACAATTAAAAAATTACATCATAACTTACACACTATTTTAGTTTCCTCTGGTTTCTCAGTAGTCCAGAGAGATATAAATACGGTTACTTTGTATAAATACAAAGTCTTCCAAAATACACATGCTCAAAAATAAAGATGGTGAAGTTGAAGGCAGTTATTGTATTATTTTCCCCACATACTGTAGTTGTTAAGAGTCTTAAGGAATTCTTACTTGGGATGTACGTATAGAGTATGGATGTTAAAAATACAGCTTGTGTGTCGGCTGCCCACATAAACAATTCAATAAAAGCGACCTAATGAGTTTCTAATGGACCATAAGAATTACAATGATTATATTTATCATTATTAATGATAAATATAAGAATAAAACAGTTTATTCTCTTTCACCAGAGAGCAAAATAAAGCAATAAACCATGAGCCATTATTTTAGAAACTATTTGCAATCAAATATTATATGCATTTCCAATCAAGTATCAAATCAGTTTCAATTGATCAGCTGAAACACTTGAGAACCTCAAAAGTTTAGTTAGAATATATATATATATATATATATATATATATATTTATTATTTTTTTTTAAGTGTACTATGATGATAATTTGGAAAATGTGTTTTGCTGGTAAGAAATGTTTTGTAGAATAAACAAGATTTTATCTATCTATAAATGCATTTATGATGCTCTTTTCAAATAAATATTTATTCAGTCATCATTGTTAGACAACAGTTGATGTGACTTAAGATTTCACTTAGGTTAATAAAGGCTATGCGCTAAGGCTAATACACTCAGAGAAGCCTGAACGTATTGAAACCTGCAAATGCACACAAACATCAATACTCAAAGGGTACAGAGGAAACCCTTGGAACATGCAAACTTCACACACAGACCGGATGAGAGATTCAAACCCTAAACCTTGAAAGAACAAGGCGACAGTGCTAATCACTATGCCACTGCTTCCTAAATGTAGCTAGAAATTTACTTTTTTTTTTTTTTTTTACAGCTTTATTACTAACTTGAGTTCACACTTCTGATCTAGAGGAACAGCTCCCAAAATATAGTGTCACGTTCTCATTTCATACTCACTCTTCAAGATCACTGTTTGCTGCTGCCCTGTTTGAACAAAAAGCCTGTAAAAGCTTCTCACAGAAATAAGCATTCTGAAAATCTGGTGCTTGTCTAACCCTAAAGAAATACACTGGTTTATTTAATGAACTACAACCTCAAAGGAACATGTTCTCAGGCTTATCCTGAGAGAAATGTGTACAAGAACATTTGACCTGATGATTATGAAGAAACTGGCAGCTTTGCAACAGGTGTGGCAAATATCTTGAGGCTCTCTCCATTAATCATCATTAGACTTGAGCTGCTAAATTATAATGAGCTCATTAAAAAAAGTTCTGTTGAATTTCACTCAAGTTGCACTGAAAGTAGAAAAACGCGTCTGGTGTGATCGGAGTAAGGTTGGGAAAAGGTCACCCACAAAAAAACTAAACTATGCAACATAGCAGCTGGTTACAGATTTAAAAGGGTCTTACCCCCCTCCCCCCACAACTTCCTTGGGAACTTTGCCTGGTTATAATTTATTACTTTTGACTACTTGTGTTACCAGATTACAGAAAAAACAAGCATAGTACCAGGTTTTAAAGTCATCCATCAGCTCTAGAGACCACACATGATTAACGTTAGACATTGAGAAATACAATGTTATGTAATCCAGATATTGCACAAAATGCTGTTATATCCCTAGCAAAGCTAAATAGGATACTGTAACATTTGTTTCATTTCCAAAATTCACCTCTTGCTGATGAAAGCATTGGCTCCACCAGTTTTGCTGAATTTTGGAGCTATAACCTATTTTTGTTTTAATTTGAAACATGCAATTGCTTTGCACACAAGAGACAGAAGATATACCTGCATGCAGGAAGCCATTGTGTCTGCTACGTCCCATTCTCTGATCAAGATATAACCTTATGGAACCACAGACGCAAGTGACCATTTTAAATTCAAATGGAAAATATATTACGAGCTGAACTGCAGACCAAAACTGTTCAAGATGTACAAATCACACTTTAGAAAGTAGACTGGCATAATTATCTGCACACTCAAATTTGTATGTGCTGCACACAACAAATCCAGATTGCATAAAGCAGAATTTATTATTATTTTTTAAAAATAAGACAAAGGAGGCAAAAACTGGGTTTTTCGTTTTATTTATTTGTTATAAACAAAAGAGGTGGTCCTCTACTTGCCGGGGAGGATAACGCCATCATACTGAAAGAAACAGAGGGGAAAAAAAAAAGTTGGAGCAACATTGATAAAGTGGCTAAGAAAACAAGCCCACAAAACCCCATTAGCATGCATTTTCCTCACAGCACTGCTGTAAGCTCTTATGTTTAAGCAGTGGGTTAACATTTCAATGGCAATTCATCCAGCTATGGGTAAATATAGATCACAGGGTAACAACGTAATCCACTTAAATATACCTTTTGCTGGAACCAGCGCATGGCCTCCTCCTTGCGGATGCGGTGCTTGAAGCCAATGCGTCCACGTTTCCTTTTCTTGTCAGCAATGCTGAAACCGGGTCTGCCCAGAACCTGCATTAACAAGGAACAGGAACAAAGTGCATCAAGAGCTTTATATTCATATATATTCTGAATAAAGCAAAAAATGTCAAAAAATGAGTCATTGATGGCATGTTACTTCTATGCTGCTCACATGGAAACAGTAGAAATTATACAAAAAACGTTTTTTTACTGGTAATATAAAAATTTTATATATATATATATATATATATATATATACTTAAAAATTATTTTATTTTTTTTTAACTCACCACATAAAAGTCCAAGCCATAGATGCCAATGCTGGGGTCGTACTTGATGCCCAGATCGATGTGCTCCTGGATGCCAAAGCCAAAGTTTCCACTGTCTGAGAAGTTGTTCTTTCTCAACTCGTACTCACGCACCTGGATACAGGAAGCAATGAAGAGAGAACCATCTGTTCAGTCTGTTATTTATATAAGGAGTTGTCATTCATGTTGGGCAATGAGCCACATTACAGTTCTTTTTAACATATTAGTTCATTTGAAAGCTACATTCTGAATGTACAAATGAATCAAAAAGGCAAAATAGCAGATAATAGGGTCACATATGGAACTAAAAGGGGCTTGGACTGTCATGACTCGTGGAGATGCTTTGGAAGGGAGCTGTCAACAATACAATAAGTAAAATTTACACATGCAGGACACTCGCACACTGACTGAATTAGCATTTATTCTCTTTGGGGTAAAACCCCTTAAATAACCTAAAACAATGTTCAGTACCTGAGATTCTAGCTTAAATTTATTGCTTCATTTACTGCCCTCTAGTGGAGAAACAGACCAGCCATTTACCTCTAACTTTCACTTAAAATACAATCTAATTTATTTTAGAAGATAATTTCTACAAATCTTTCAGAGCCAGCCTGAGGGCAGTATGCAGGCAGGGACGCGGTCCTGAGGGACGACTCTGTGCCACTGCTCTTTTTTCACACGCGGCGGTCGGGGCGGTCTCCTGCTTGCTCAGTGTGATCTCGCAGCTAAAGTAGGGCTGGGCCGATAAACGATATCATATCGAATCGCGATTTCTTTGATTTTAAAAACGATGAAAAGCTCTAGACATTTTTTGCTGGATATGGATTAATCTAAGAGCCAATCACACAGCAGAACAATATGACAACAACCAATCAGCATGCAGCTTGCGCGTGCAGGTCAAAGTTAATTTCCTACCGCACTTTGCGAAGCAAACTTGAAACCAGGACAACCAATTTTTTTTTCAAAATGAGTGGAAGCAGCGACGAAAGTGAATCTAACCTCGAGTTAATTATCCAAAGATGTTGAAATTGTCGACAAAAAAGGTAGCACGAACTCGCATCACCCACACGACCACACAGAGCATGAAAATGCGGGCCGATGCTACTCCGTCAACTAGCATGACTAGCAGTGGGGCTGTACCGAAGCTGATATCGCTCGTGTCGTCTTTCGTGGCCATTACACCTTGTGAAATGTGTTCCAAAAGGAGCAAGGATATATCCAGGGCCGTTTCTAACTTTCTAGCAAAAGATATGATGCCCCTAAGCACAAGAGGCTGAAGTTTAGCTCCTTATTCGCAGCTTCCGGTTCGTTTGGCTCCTTATTGCGCAGCGTCTCATTCTGCGGCTTAAGTTTAGCTCCTTGTTCGCCTCGTTACTAACGGGAGTGTTCACGTTGGCGAAAGCTGCGCAGTTTATCAATAAAACGTTATTTTGGTGGCTTAAACCATTCTGGCCAAGCAAATATGAACTATAGAACACACAGCAGGTACCCAACTATATAGTAAAAGTGAAATTGTAATGGCCCAGATTGATAGCTGCATAATTAATTCCATTTTTGTTGTCATTGCATGCTTAAGCCATTATGTCAGTTTATTGGGGCCGTGTGAAATAGCCTTCATTTAACTCTGAATTGTGGGATAAAGAGACAGCCCTAGTGTGTGTGGTCTAAATGTTGTTTCTCATTATTGTTTAAAAATCTCAAAACATTGTAATATATCACAAGATAAAAAGTATCACAAACAAGTATTGTTTTTTTTATAAAACTCTTTGCCTTGTAAAGATTCTGAGCATGTGCCTATAGTATCTTAATTTTTAAGGCCAAATCTGTCATCTGTTTTGTTAATAAACTATACTTTAAAATGTAATTTAATGAACCCTTTAATTTTTGTGGCTTCAGTTTAATTTCAGTTGTTCAACATTGATGTTCAATAAATAATCATAGTAGATAGTGTGTGTTGCATTCAATTAATCAATCAATTAATTAAAAAATCTCTCACTTGTGAGAATATTTACTGTACAAAACTTGTCAGTGAACTATGAGGGTTAAAAAAAATAGTTTATTAATCGTAATCAAGTTAAAAATGTTCAATTAATCGAGATTTTGATTTTAGGCCAAATCGCCCAGCCCTAGGCTAAAGCGCTGCCAGAGCAGAGTGAATCCCAGGACCTGGAAATGTGCCGAAGAACCCGGTATGTCTCAGAGTGCTTCCTTGCTGGGGCACTCTCGCTCTACCCCCTCGGTTAAACCCGCCCCCGCGGCAACTGAACCCTAACCCAATAATCCAATTTTCAAATGGTGAGTCTCGTTCATATTATACCATAAGTATACTTTACAATGCCTGGTAAAATTTGTGCACTGCCCAGTAGCAAGTCTCTAAGGAATGCATTGTGTACGAAAACGATACAAATGCTTCCAAGACAAATATGTAGTCATTGAAATTGTAACGCTTTCTATAGTTAAGTTTATTTTACATTTACAGAAGTCGCTTCTACATCAGCAAGTGTTTAAGGATTTTGTTCCTTGAGGGGAAAGTCATAACAGAAGGTTTGCTCTTTGCATTTTACGAATTGTCCGAAACCACTTTCATCTTATTATGCGTTCAGATTGAGACAAAAGAAATTGTCAAAAGCAAGATATTTTGCAACCAATACACATTAAATTAAATAAATTAAATTCATGGAGTCATTCTTTAATAAGCATGTTGCAAATGTTGCTTTAATACAAGACAAACAGGAATAGCAATATGAATGCATTGAATTAATTTGTTAAGCTCTTGGTTATATTCAGTGATAATGAATTTGATATGGAAATTCCCCCCCCCTCTCAATAAATGATTATAATCATTTATTGTTTGTGTGTTTGCGTTTAACTTTTATTAACAGGACTCTGAGTCAGGACAGACCTGTTTTCGAAAGACCAAATAAATTAACTGCTGCCCAAAAAGCGCTCTACAAATAAAATAAAAAAAAATCAAGCAAGCTGCATTTCAATTTCATGAGTTGTCAGTCTGAAGTATTGTTGTAATCTATGGCACATAAATACCCAACGCATTTTAACAGTGATGTGGTGTAACCATATTTATATTGTAAAAGGCTGCAATTCTTAAAACAATTTAAACTGTTTTGAAATATAGGAACAATTAAATTTTACTTTAAAACATTGTTATTATATTTTAACATCCTTCACATTAGTTTGTCATTTTACTAACACTGTACCATGGCAAACTGTATAACTCCAGGTAAGGTGTGAAAATGTATTATATTCCTAACTGATAGTAAATATTAGATCTTTATCTTGATTGATTTTAAAATGGTTAAATGCAGTATGATCTTTTATTCAAACTTTACAGGGTAGATTTTTTTTTTTATGAATGAATATCTATCAAAGATTATCTTTAATACAAAAACAATGTAATATTCTTATGTTATAATGAGTTGTATCACTCAGAGGAATCGTGGTAAAAAAAATAAAAAATTTTATCCATGGCAAATGAATACCTAGTCACACTAACCTTTAACAAAAATGTAAAGATAAGTTGAACGGATAAACCAACCCCACCTTCAATCCCTTCTCCAGGATCTCCTCAGCCTTGGCCCCACGAACAGTGCAGTGGACTGCAATCTTTTCATTCCTACGGATACCGAAGGATCTTACAGTGTAGCGGGCTAGAAGGAAACACAGGGAAAACATTACACAATATAGAATGCGATGCTAAAGCCTGTACTCTAATAAAGCAGTAATAAGAGATGTTTACCTTTGGAGAAGACAGGAGTCTGGCCTGTGAGCTGCTCCAGCACCTTGGCGGCACGGGTCAGTCTGTCACCGCTCTCACCAACGCAGATGTTCAGGCACAGCTTGCGAATACGCAACTCCCTCATGGGGTTCTCCTTCTTCTCACCCTGGTCCTGAAAACAAATCAAACCAGGTTAAAGCACATGAATGAAGGTGTCCATAGTGTGTGCACATGCTGCCATTTTAACCACACTGAACTTCATGATCAGTAATGAACCTAAAAGGGTACGAGCATGATTTGTACTCCTTAAAAGTTCGTAAAGAAAACTAAAGCTCCATGTAGGAAAAAAAAAAAAAAAAAAAAAAGAACTGTACGAACTGCCAAACTTGAAACACACCAGTAACTAAGTTCCTACAGCTCCAACACCAAGCATGCCCGGACATATCCACGACTTACACTCTACCGGCTCCAACTAACTACCTTAAACCAATATTTCCAACTACCAAAAACTCTAGAAACTTATCAGTTTACAAATAAACAACTTTCCACTCCATACAATGTTCACCAACACGAACCACAAGCATTAATCCCCAGTTTTCAGCTGTGCCACTCGCTCACTTCACAGCGCTATGCTAACCAGGAAAGCTAACAGTTATATATTTCTTTATTCTTCACATCATATCACTTCCCTACCAAATATAGCCATAATATCCTAGCTCGGATTAAATATGACTCAGGGTATCAAGGATGACCCTAAATACGACAGAAATTGGGCGATGTTTTTAGATTTCAACCGTACACCATTTTCATTACGGTTTCATATGCACTCACCGCCATGTTGGATCGCTAGAAGAGGACGTTACGCTTCCGGCGCAAAGTATTTATAAGAGCGTGTTCACCTAAAAAGATGCCGGACAAAACATACTGCTCGCGGTATATCGTTCCGATACGATTGCTGTAAATATGGATCATTATTTTCAATGTTATGCTTTTTTTCCTTTTAATAAACTTGAAACTGCTTTCAGTGCACAAAAATGTGATACGTACTGCGTATTCTACCATTAATGAAGCAATCTATTAAATATTTAATAATCAATTAGTTGTTTAAATAAAAAATATGATATCTTCTGTAATATAAAGACCACTTGGACACCCACTTGGGAGGTGGGACAGGGTACGGGTGTTTTATTGTGTTTTTCATAAATATAATGTAATAAAACATTGTGGAAAATAAATAATAATAGTCATATTTATGACAGGCGGCGCGGTAGTGTAGTGGTTAGCACTGTCGCCTTGCACATCCAGGGTCTGGGTTCGATTCACGGCCAGGCTCGATTCCCGTCTCTGTGTGCATGGAGTTTGCATGTTCTCCCCGTGCTTGGTGGGTTTCCTCCGGGTACTCCGGTTTCCTCCCACAGTCCAAAGACATGCAGACTAGGCTAATTGGCGTTCCCAAATTGACCATAGTGTGTGTGTGTGTGTGGATTGGCATGCTGTCCAGGGTGTACCCTGCCTTGTGCCCTGAGTCTCCTGGGATAGGCTCCAGGTCCCTGCGACCCTAAATACAGGATAAAGCGGTATAGACGATGAATGAATGAATGAATATTTATGACTGTTATAGTTGTTGTGGGGGGGTTTTGTGTTTTTTTTTTTTTTTTTTTTTTGGTATTTTGTTCCGTCCACGTGCCATCTGATGGTAAGGGATACTCCTCACCCTGGAGATATATACATTACATCGTTTTTGTGGCAGTTACTTGAGGGGTCAGGTTACCAGCTCGACACACTGTCATTCACACACTATGGGCAATTTGGGAATGCCAGTTATCCTAATCTGCATGTCTTCGGACTGTGAGAGTTAACTGGAGTACCCGGAGGAAACCCAACAATGCATAAGATGAACAACCAAACTTCATGCACACAGACCCGAGGGGGTAAACAAAACTCAACCCTGCAAGATGACAGTACTAACCCTTAAGCCACCATACTGACTGTTGTATTATATTGTTTTTATGAAAGTGACATTAATTCCATGAAACAATAAATATATAATAGAATTTTAAAAGAAAAATATGATGTAACCTTATTTATCTTGTAAAAGTCTTTTTTTTTTTTTTGGTATTTTGGTCCGTCCACGTGCCATCTGATGGTAAGGGATACTCCTCACCCTGGAGATATATACATTACATCGTTTTTGTGGCAGTTACTAATTCATAAAGTAACATTTTATGAAACTGTTTAGAAATGAAATAGGATAAATGATGTTTGGTTTTAAAGCATTATTATTATTATAATCCTTTAGAAATGTTAATTACTGTCACTTTATTAATATTGCATCATGACAAAATGTGCAATGCCAGGTAAAGAGTGAAAGTTAATTATCTCCTAATTGTTATTAGATCTGTTAATTAGACTACATAGTTTAGGAGGTGTTCAGTGTTTCTTTGCAATGAATGATTAGATTAGTCAAGTAGATTAGTATCTTTAAAACAAACACAGGAAACAGGCAGCGCGTTGGTGTAGTGGTTAGCACTGTCGCCTTGCACCTCCAGGGTCTGGGTTCGATTCCCATCTCTGTGTGCATGGAGTTTGCATGTTCTCCCCGTGCTTGGTGGGTTTCCTCCGGGTACTCCGGTTTCCTCCCACAGTCCAAAGATATGCAGGTTAGGCTAATTGGCGTTCCTAAATTGCCCGTAGTGTGTGATTGGGTGTGTGAGTGTGTGTATGTGTGTGTGCCCTGCGATGGATTGGCACCCTGTCCAGGGTGTACCCCGCCTAGTGCCCGAAGTCTCCTGGGATAGGCTCCAGGTCCCCCGCGACCCTGAACACAGGATTAAGCGGTATAGAAGATGAATGAATGAATGAATGAACAAACACAGGAAACATACTGTAATAGTTTTATGTTATTCTGACTTCAAAAATGACAACTGTAACCATATTATTATCATTATGTCATATGGCAGTTTTTAATCAGCTGAATGTAACACCAGATAGGGGTCCTTTAAAACTTGTAGCAAATATCTTGTAAACAATTTTCATTCATTCATTCATTCATTCATCTTCTATACTGCTTTATCCTGTATTAAGGGTCGCGGGGACCTGGAGCCTATCCCAGGAGACTCTGGGCACAAGGCAGGGTACTGTAAACAATTTTAATGTTGATAATTATACACATAGTTTTATGGTAAATATAAAGTAAATAGTTAGGTTTAATAATGCATCATTTCACATTTAATAAATGGGAAACATTGATTGCATTAACTTCAAAACATTCATATGTTTAACTTAAAAATATCAATGATTTGTGATCATTTGTGGCTCAGAGATCTTCTAACTTGAGAACCTTGGCTTGGCATTCACACACACACATTATTGTTGTTAATCCACCGGCTGCAGTGTTTCTGAGGGAGGAAACCGTCATGGACACAGGGATAATATGTTGAGAAATTTCACAAGGCTCAGGATGGAATCAGGAAACCTGGTCACAGTGCGGCATACTGCACCAATGTGCCCTCACTTGTCAGTTGTTCAAAAACACTTAAAATGCATGTGATTGGAAAGATTATATTAATAAAAGTATAACATGTGCGTAGTAGATATGTTCCTTTAAGTTGATTTTACTATTTTACGATCTTATTTTACATGTACAGTATTTACACACATAACTCGCATTATCGTCTACAGTAAATACAGTTGTCACGTTTATACATGACAAAGTGCATATATAATGACACAAAATATTAAAGCACCAGTCAGAAGGATTTGAAAAAATCTCCTTCCAGTTTTCACATTATCACAGTTTTGTGGTTCTAGGGCATTTTCCTGAGCCTGCACTTGGAGGGCGGGACTGTAGCAAAGTCCTGGGACAGGATCTGGGACCCGTAAAAGAGGAAGGCCTGACTCCTTTTGTTCACGCAAAGCATTGCCCAGAAACAGGAGAGAACGTTTGGGGAAACTGGATGAAGAAAACAGATTGTGGTCTTTAACAAAGAAGTGGGGAAGGTGGCCATCATTTACAGCTGACTCGAATTGACACAAAAGTTTCATAAAGCAGACAGAGAGCTGGCCAGGAGTCCAGAGTGAGTCTTCAAATCTCTCACTGAGGTTGTAAAAGAAGGCAGTTTTCCCATGGTAGGAGCATAGAGCATCAAGTTCGTTGGGGTATCTCTGCTTCAGTCCCTCAAACAGGCACTTAAGAAGCCGCAAACACAGTTTCCTAATAAATGAGAAATTGTAACACTGGTAACAATATCCTAAAAAATTACAAGCAAAACAGAAAGCAGTTATATTACAAGATTATTCTTACCGGCAGCATTCATTTTGTTTACCCTCACAGCATGTCCTTTTGTTGCCGTGGTACCTGATTATTTCTTTCTCAATATGAGAAAAGGATATTCTCCAGCTCTCTGCAAATGAAAAGACACATTTTATCACCAATCACGCATTTGTTCACACAGAAACAAGGGTTTTTATAAAAGACCTAAATTCTTGCATTAGATTGTGAATGTGTCCACTCTTAATGTCATTCTGAATGTCCGTATTACAAACAGTTAAAGTATGATACATAGATTTGTCTTCTAGTTGGTACTACGTAGATATTACTAGCATTAATAAACAAATAACAAATATATTTTTGATACAATTAACTTAAGATTAATTTAGTCAGATTTTTTAACCAAAAATGTCAACTTTTGAATTGCAGTATAGTTAGAGTAGATCACATAATTAGGACCTTTTTCAACATCACTGAGGTTTCTTGTTTTGGGTCTTTTTGGGACAAAGTAAAAAGGCTGGCCAAGAATTTTGCGCCGAGCATTCTTCCCAAGCCAGTTATCCACATCCGGGCCGGCTCGTGCAGCTTCTGGCCAGCCTTGAGACACCTCAAGGGCAGGAACAATATCCACCGAGAGTATTTCTTCCTCCTCATTTTCCCCCTGGAATTCCAGGGTAACTGCTGGAGAATTGATTTTTTTCCTGCACACCACCCAGTGACCCTTTGACACTGGAAGTTAAACAAAATGTTGTAGTTATTACAAATTTACAATTACATTTCTAAAATTACACAGGAATTGGCATTACCAAATAAATAATTTTCACTGGAAAACTTTTATCAAATAAGTGATAACTTCACTTACATCTCTATTAGGAACACCGCTACACTGACTCATTCATGCAATTTCATAATCAACCAATCATGTGGCATCAAAGCAATGCGAAATTAGAATTACATTAGAATGTTTTTTTGGGCATAAACCAAAAAATATGCTTTTGGCCTATATGTCACGATACTGAATAATTCTTAACTGTTAACAATTAGGGCGGCGCGGTGGTGTAGTGGTTAGCACTGTCGCCTTGCACCTCCAGGGTCTGGGTTCGATTCCCCGGCCAGGCTCGATTCCCGTCTCTGTGTGCATGGAGTTTGCATGTTCTCCCCGTGCTTGGTGGGTTTCCTCCGGGTACTCCGGTTTCCTCCCACAGTCCAAAGATATGCAGGTTAGGCTAATTGGCGTTCCTAAATTGCCCGTAGTGTGTGATTGGGTGTGTGAGTGTGTGTATGTGTGTGTGCCCTGCGATGGATTGGCACCCTGTCCAGGGTGTACCCCGCCTAGTGCCCGAAGTCTCCTGGGATAGGGTCCAGGCCCCCCGCGACCCTGAACACAGGATTAAGCGGTATAGAAAATGAATGAATGAATGTTAACAATTAGTTAGAGTGTCACTCAGAGGGCTGAAGCACTGAGTTTCTGATCGGATGGTTAGCATTTCCAGCCCCAGCTCCACCAGGTTGCCACTGTTGGGCCCTTAACCCTATCTGCTTCAGGCGGCTCTGTTTTATGTCTGACCCTGCAGTCTGACCCAAGTTTCACTGGAGATAGGAAAAGAAAAACATTCTATGTGCAGTATACGTATGTACTGTATATGTGACAAATAAAGGCTTAACTTAACTTAAACCTAAAAAACCTTTTTGGGAAATTGGGAAATATGTAATCTCAGTGATTCCGTCTGTGGCATGATTGTTGGGCTGGATTAGGTATTTTGTTAACTTAAATCTTAAGTTTTGCTGAGGCACACAAAAGGTATGATCAAAATTTGATGCCAACCACACAAATCCAAACTAACGCCAACAATCCAGTCTGGTGGAGGTGGTATAATAGTGTGGGGAATGTTTTCTTGGTGCCTTTAAAGGCCCATTATTTAAGCATTGGCGATGACCATGTGCACACCTTTATTTGAAAATGTGCCACAATGCCCAGTGGCTCAGGGATATCATGTCCTGTTTGTCCCTGGAGAAGATTCACTACACAACTCATTATTCAGACTTGAAATTTCAACAGGTGTGGGGGCCCTTCCTTCGTTTTTTTCATATACATTTATAGTTTGATTCCTTTCTTATTTAATTACTTGTTTGTTTGCTTTCTTTCCCCCTTTTATACCTTTTTTTGTTGTTGTTTTTTTGCTTTTTTGCACGTAGAACCAAAAAACTTCCAGCTCCATATTCTTTTTTCTTTTTTGGTCTCTCTCAATGCCTGACGTCTAGCCTTTCGTATGCATGTAAAACTGGCTTGGAGTCAGGGAGGGACGGGGTGGGTGCTATAGGGTTTATAAGGGGATTATAAAACCTGCATTAAAACATTACATGTATACCCTGTTTTATCCCTGTTAAAATCAATAAAAATATTGTTGGAAAATGTGCCACAATTTATTGCCTTCTCATAAATTCATGGCACAAAGCAAATAGTTTCATGAACATGACAATGAGTTTAGGTTAGTGTTCTGAATGTCCTCTGAAAGGACATTTTGGGGATTTGGGATTTCAACATTTGACCATGTGGTCCTAAAGATAAATCATTTTTCATAATTATTATACAATATATTTTTCCCTTGATTTTTTTTTTCTGTGACATACTGCAATCCTAAAATGTTCTTGCACAGACCAACATATAAAACCAACAAATATGCTTTTGGCCTCACAATAATGAATATCTCTTAACCCTTAACAATTAGTTAGAGTATCTTAAATAATTTCTGTTGTTCTTTGTGCTAGCATGGAAACTAAATTTCCAGAACAAAGCAAGTAATAAGAAAAGAAATGCAATTACAGGTTGTTACCTTTATATGTTTTGATGAATTTCTGAACCAAACGGTGCATTTCTTTCATTACTTTGGAGGCTGAGATAGTGAGTCCATCTTCGAAGAGGAATGCCCGTATCTCACAACGTGAAGGTCGTTGGAGAGAAATTGTATAGAAAAGTCCATTAAATTTCTCTAGCATCGTCCACCGAATTCGGGGTGTTTTAAGTTTCAGCATGATGTCAAACTCATTTGGTTTATTGATCTAAAACAAACCAGAAAAAAATATATGTTCTTAAGAAAAATTATTGATTTCCATATTTTGAATGTGTGTAATTCTACTATCTATGGATTCTAAGTAAATGCAGTTAAATATTTAACATTTTAAATAAAAATTAAAGCATTTCATCCAACTATGATATCCAATTGCTCTGTTCATTACTGAAAGCTCATAAGGCTTATTTATATATAACTAATAAGTAAAAAAATCCTTATAGTGTAACATACTGATAATGGAAAAGTAATCCTAAAATTTCCTCCTTAAAATACTCAAAATGTCATATTAACCCCACAAACTAAACAGCCAGGGTCTCTGTGATTGTGTTTTGTCAAACAAAAATGATAATTTCCATCTCTTTCCTAGATAATAAAAATAATTTTTTCAATAAGTGCAATTAAACAAAATATTTTACCTTCTATTTTTGCTTAAACTTAGACAAATCAGCCTGGACATAGTCTGAGTTTTATATATATATACATATATATTTACCTTCACAAATTCATAGTAGCTTCCACTATTGAGAACAGAAACATCCCTAAAAAAAGGCTGCTCCTCATTGTCCTTCAAAAACTTCACTAAATCATTTCTTAGATTATTGACCAGTTTCACAGCCGCCTGTCTCTCATCCGGGCGCAATCGTAGATCTCGGCCTCGCTGCCTGATCCAGCGGTCGAGTTCTTTAGGAATTTCCTCTACTCCAGGGTCACCTTAAAATGAGAGAGAATTAATTTAGGGGATTATTTGCTCTTTTCTTTCTTTCTTACAGTGCCAGTCACTCAGTCAACCCCAAAAATATAATTATTCTTATTTACTTTGCCTACATGGAACGGATCTAGAAGGTTGAAGCAGAAACTTTCCTTAGGTAATCATCCTCTTTTACACATTAACAGTAAAGGTTTGTGTTATAAATACCGAATCATCACTTAAAGACCACCACAACATATCCAACTCTCAATACACTACAGTTTGATTATAACTTAACAAAGGATTCGAGATCCATGACTGTGTTTTTCCATGTGAATTCATCTCATTTGTTACATTTCCTCACCTTTGTCTTTATTGTCGTGTCCCGCTTTCTTCAGAGGTTGGCCTCGCACCATTTTGAATGGTCAGTTAAAGCTAGAAATTCAGATGACAGTGTCAGGAAATAAAGCCGTTAGGTTACAGTCAGTCCTCACCCTCACAAATGATCATTATTATTATGTCCAAGAATACTTCAAAGTATTTAATTTCAATTTCATACAGAATTTATTACAGTTATAATTATTTTGTTATCTCTGTTGTGACTTTAGTTTTATCTGTCATTTTAGTATTAATTGGTTAACAATTTAAACAACTTCAATACTTCTATTCTTTTTTTTTTATCCTATGCTGTCATTTTGTTATACAGTACACATTTATGGTGTAATATACATTTATGCGTATTATATACACATACTGTACATTTTATAAATTTTTTATGTAATATTTAAAAAAAAAAAAAGGGTCAGGTCCCAGATAAAACTAATTTTATAAGGTTTTATCGGAAATCCAGTCAACGTCCAAAAATAACATAGGATGAATGAAAAAGAGGCAGCCTTAATGAATTAACATTCACAGTTTTATTTAAATCAACAGTTCTAAAGCCTTAGTATAATAAACTGGTGGAATAAATTTTAGCTGGAGATGGTCATGTGTTCATGAACATGATATATTCGGTGAGAGTAATGAAAAGTAAGTTCTGTACTCTCCGGCTTAATGGTCTTTAAGTCATGTCTTAACAAAGTACACACATAAAGTAGACAAATTCCTGAACTGTTCACTACAAAACTTTGCTGTTGGCACGACGCATTCTAGGTACATAGTGTTTCTTGGTCATTAGCAAATCCAGATTCGTCAATCTGAACGGCAAAGGACAGGCTGAACCGGGAGTTAACATTTAATGTTAATGTGGCCTATTTATTTATTTTTTAGTTTTTTAGTTTTTGCAGATGCACAAAGTAGAATGTGTGTGTGTGTGTGTGTGTGTGTGTATGCGTGTGTGAATGAGAGTAAAATTCATAGAAAATTTAATTCTTTTTTAAGAGACAAGAATGAATCACCTGCATGTTGTCTCAAGCCTGCCACATTGCGTCTAATCTGGAGGCTGTCCGAATACTTTTGGAAAGGGTTCTTTTAGTTCGTGGTAAACATTAAATGTTAACTCCTGGTTCAACCTGTTCTTCGCTATTTTTAAAAGACAAAAGCTTTGCTGCGTCACAACACTATTTCTAAGGTGTGTAAAATTCATTTTATAGACATGTACAGTAAAAACAAGTAAACAAGTGAGTAGTGTAGGTTGGAAGCTCAGTGGTTATAAACATGGCACTAAAAGTATAAACAATTCCACCTTTGTCTTATTATAAGAATTCCACCTTATTAAGTGGAAGACCACATAAACTCACAGAGCAGGATAAATAAGTGCTTTAAACATACTTAAAATTGTGGGTTTCCATGGTCGAGCAGATGCAAGCAAGTGTACGATCAGTAAGTGTAATGCTAAACATTCTCTGAAGTGGTGTAAAGCAGACCATTACTGGGCTCTGTCACAATGAAAAACATGTTCTGTTGAGTGACGAATCACGGTTCACTATTTGCTGTTCAGATTGACGAATCTGGATTTGGTAATGGCCAAGAAACACTACCTAGAATAAGACATGACCCAGAGTCAATTAAGCCGGAGAGTACAGAACTTACTTTTCATTACTCTCACCGAATATATCATGTTCATGAACATATGACCATTCATTCATTCATTCATTCATCTTCTATACCGCTTAATCCTGTGTTCAGGGTCGCGGGGGACCTGGAGCCTATCCCAGGAGACACACCCTGGACACCCTGGACAGGGTGCCAATCCATCGCAAGGCACACACACATACACACACTCACACACCCAATCACACACAATTTTTTAGGAACGCCAATTAGCCTAACCTGCATATCTTTGGACTGTGGGAGGAAACCGGAGTACTCGGAGGAAACCCACCAAGCACGCGGAGAACATGCAAACTCCATGCACACAGAGACGGGAATCGAACCTGGCCGGGGAATCGAACCCAGACCCTGGAGGTGCAAGGCGGTGCTAACCACTACACCACCGCGCCGCCGAACATATGACCATCTATAGCTAAAATTTATTCCACCAGTTTATTATACTAAGGCTTTAGAACTGTTGATTTCTCTCAGTAGTTTAGATTTTAGAGAATATGTTTTGAAAAATAGAACCTATTTAAAAACCTACATGCTCACACTGTGTCAACATGATAGAGTCATCATGGCTTTGTTGAATTAAGAAAAAATGTATTATATGATGAGATTAAAGATGTCTTCATGTGAATTAGCCAGATAGAGGATCTACCACATCACCTAAGGGAATAATAGAACTCTAGGTGTATTTAACAAAAGTTACTTTGTAAATTTCTTAGAATAATTTCGATCATGTTAATTTAAAGTAATTTTAAAGAGTAACCCTTTTGAGCTGTAATAAATAATTTATTCATCCTGAATTTTCTACCTGGAATACAATTCTTAAACTTGTCTTTACCTAGACAGAACCTTGTAGTACACTTACATGATATCCCAGATGAATCGAAATACTTGATCTACAGCTTCAGCTTTTCTCCACAAACACAGCCCACACAAAAGATATTTCCAGTCTATAGTTTGTAACGTATGAGATTGTCCTTTATAGCGTGTTGCTGCAAGAACAGCACCTTTTTTACTGTGCCGGAAATAAATCCAGACAGAGATCCCGGCAGAGATACCTCCCAAGAATGGGAGGAGCATTGCATGATCAGTCACTACAGTTTCAGTTTCCTTTCTATGTAAAAGCTCAATGTATTACTTTCAGTCATGGTATTGCTAAAGCACTGAGACAGAAAGCTGGAAATCAATAATTTTACACTTAAAAAAAGCCTGTTTTTCTGAATATAAACTACAGTAAATCTTTGGATTGCGAGTAACTTGAACTGCGAGCGTTTTGCGAGACGAGTAACATTCTAAAATAAATTTTAACTTACTAAACGAGCGAGGTCTTGACATACGAGTAGTATGTCTGCATTTTCTCTGCGGAGTGTCACGTGATCACAACTGGGCCAATGTTTCTTAGCTCTCGCGCGCAGTGTGATTGTGGGTAATCCCACGCTCCCATGCTCAATCTCAGTGCGTGTGCGTCACTCATATAGTGAACACAGTGCAAGTGTGTTCTGTTTAATATACAATTGTGACCATGTGTTTGTATGTGAGGCGGCGCGGTGGTGTAGTGGTTAGCACTGTCGCCTTGCACCTCCAGCCAGGGTCTGGGTTCGATTCCCCGGCCAGGCTCGATTCCCGTCTCTGTGTGCATGGAGTTTGCATGTTCTCCCCGTGCTTGGTGGGTTTCCTCCGGGTACTCCGGTTTCCTCCCACAGTCCAAAGGTATGCAGGTTAGGCTAATTGGCGTTCCTAAATTGCCCGTAGTGTGTGATTGGGTGTGTGAGTGTGTGTATGTGTGTGTGCCCTGCGATGGATTGGCACCCTGTCCAGGGTGTACCCCGCCTAGTGCCCGAAGTCTCCTGGGATAGGCTCCAGGTCCCCCGCGACCCTGAACACAGGATTAAGCGGTATAGAAGATGAATGAATGAATTAATTAATGTTTGTATGTGTGTAAAGCATTTTTTTGTGTCCAAGTGTAGTCACTGTTCTTTAGTAACTGTACTGCAACACTGGCAAATTCCCACAGAAACACTTCGAAATCTTGTGGACATGCATTTGGATACAATGCTATTGCATGTTTGGCAAAATACTTTTGTCCATATGGTGTCCTTAATGGCCCACCATCTGAAGACAACTTACGATGTTCTCCTGTACAGCATTCAACATCCACAGGGCAGGAAGACCAAACCTGTATTCCTGTTTAATATAATTTAATGGGAATATCCGTTTGTCATCTCTCTGTGTACGGGAAGTTCAAGTCATAAACAGCGTTTTTACTGGCAACCACAGTCTGAAAAGTCATTTACTTATTAAGCTATTACTAAAAACAAAACTCTATATTCAACAAAAATTTTTCCTCTTTTCGTGAAACTGAAATAGTATATTTTATTGAACAATCCTGTCCATATTTTCATTTCCCCTTATTACTTACATTCTTATTTAACTTATTCATTAAATTGTACATAATTGCATTTATAGAAATGATTTAAAATGGTCTAGTGCCTAATTGGACACAAATCAATAACAGTGTACTACAGTGGATTATATGTACAAACTATCGGCTTAAAGATTAAAGTTCCAAGACGTCTAAAATACGTTCTGAGCTTCCAATAAGAATTAGCTAAGCAATGAAACAGACTGGCTGAGTGACGATGTGAAACAAGCAGAAACACTCAAAGCAATTTCTTATTAATAATCATTTTATTTTTTAAAATAATTTTCTCCTAAAATGATTTAATAAAAAAAAGATCCCTTCTTTCCTGCGGAAGCTTTTGCGATGGGCTTTTATGAGCATTAACCAGTCCTTAAGAAGGAAGTTCAGGTTCTGAGACACTGCAAGATGGGAGACTCTACACATGCCTTGGGTGTCTGATGGAGGGGTTCATTTGGTTTTGGCGGCCTTCTGAGCAGACTTGGTTACCTTGCCGCCGGAAGCGGCTTTCTTGTCAACAGCTTTGATTACACCAACGGCAACGGTCTGCCTCATATCACGCACAGCAAAACGACCTGAAACAAGTAGCTCGAATGAGTAAAGATGGCACAAGTTCATGTACAAATAAGCATCCTCGATTAAGCAACTTACCCAGTGGTGGGTACTGGGAGAAGCTCTCAACACACATAGGTTTTCCAGGGATCATAATGATGATGGCGGCATCTCCAGATTTCAGGCTCTTGGGATTGTCCTCAAGCTTCTTACCAGAACGTCGGTCAATCTTTTCCTTAAGCTCAGCAAACTTGCAGGCAATGTGAGCGGTGTGACAGTCCAGCACTGGAGCGTAGCCCTGAGAGATCTGACCAGGATGGTTCAGGATGATGACCTGAAAGTAAAAAAAAAAAGAAAAGGGTTGAGGGCTTAATTTACTCAAAATGATTCCCACTGTACCATTTATTCCCATTTTACCACCATGGTAGGACCTCCGGGCAATATTCGCACACACGCACTGCGGGCAATTTGGGAATGCCAATTAGCCTAATCTGCATGTCTCTGGACTGTGGGAGGAAACCAGAGTACCTAGAGGAAACCAACCAAGCATGGGAAAACCATGCAAACTCCACAAACACAGACTCTTTAGACATCCTTTAAGGAGACTGAAGCATCTGGAGGAAGTTCATTCCATCATCTGGGGGCCAGAACACTAACCGCCTTCATGAGAAGCCTTTAACCAGGAGTCTTTTCATAAAAATCCAAAATGGGCCCAACAGTCATTGTCTGTTTCTACATAGTTCTAAATAAAAATGTTTGCTTTAAGTAAAAACTACATTACTGATTCAGAAATAAATGTCATTAGAAGTGCATAGGCCTTCATATTGAATCTAGTCTGCTAGACTTGTTGACTTATAAACTAAAATTGTTGATCATGTCCAACCTGAGCTGTAAAGTTGTCAGCCTGCATGGGTGGGTCGCTCTTGCTGTCTCCAGCCACGTTACCACGGCGGATGTCCTTCACAGACACGTTCTTCACGTTGAAGCCAACGTTGTCACCAGGCACAGCCTCAGCCAAAGACTCGTGGTGCATCTCAACAGACTTGACCTCGGTGGTCACGTTGACTGGGGCAAAGGTCACAATCATGCCAGGCTTAAGTGTACCAGTCTCAACACGGCCCACAGGTACTGTTCCAATACCTGAGAGAAGGAAGCAAAAAAACTGTACAAATGTATGCACAAAAAATAAAATATGTACGCATATATCGATATATATATCAATTAATTAATTAATCTGTTTGTTGGTTTTTAACATATAAAATGCTGATTGTTTTTCACCTCCAATCTTGTAGACATCCTGCAGGGGCAGACGGAGAGGCTTGTCAGTAGGGCGGGAAGGAGGTAGGATGGTGTCCAAGGCTTCCAAGAGAGTTATTCCACTGGCACCCCCTTCTTTACGCTCAACCTTCCAGCCCTTGAACCATCCCATCTACACCAGAGGGGGAAAAAAGCCAGAGTTAGCCACCAGCCACCTGTATAACATGAAGATATAAATATATAAAACAGATTTATAGTTAACTCACATTTGTGCTGGGCTCCAGCATGTTGTCTCCATGCCATCCAGAAATTGGGACGAAAGCAACGGTAGCGGGATTGTAGCCAATCTTCTTGATGTAAGCACTGACTTCCTTAGTGATCTCCTCAAAGCGAGCCTGGCTGTATGGGGGCTCGGTGGAGTCCATCTTGTTGACTCCAACGATAAGCTGCTTCACTCCCAGGGTGAAGGCCAGGAGGGCGTGCTCACGGGTCTGTCCGTTCTTGGAAATACCGGCCTCGAACTCACCCACGCCAGCAGCAACAATCAGTACAGCACAGTCAGCCTGTCATGAATGAATGAATGAATTCCAGATATAATGAATGAATGAATTCCAGATATACTGGCTATGATGTTTCCTACTACTTTTCATGTAGAGATTTTTTTTATGTATATAAAAGGCACATACCTGTGAGGTACCAGTGATCATGTTCTTGATGAAGTCTCTGTGTCCAGGGGCATCAATGATGGTGATGTAGTACTTGCTGGTCTCAAATTTCCAAAGAGAGATATCGATGGTGATGCCGCGCTCACGCTCGGCCTTCAGTTTGTCCAACACCCAGGCGTACTTGAAGGAGCCCTTGCCCATCTAATTCCAGAGAACATATAATGTTTCCGGTCATACAATGCAATTTCAAAATGTTAGAATTTGTTTTGAAATTATCCACTGTGCAACAAAAAAATTATACACTGTATCTCTAATAATAATAAAATTATACGCAGTGTAACTAATAATACTGAAATCACACACTGTAACTAATAATAACCAGATGATACATAGTGTAACTAATAATAGTGAAATTATACACTGTGTAGCTTTCGTCGTCTCACACATTGTCCACACCGCTTTGTCCTTTATACAGGGTCACAGGGGCCTGGAGCCTATCCTAGGAAACCCAGGACGTCGCAGTGCCACACACACATTACACTATGGGCAACTTGGGAACACCAATTAGACTAACATGCATGCCTTTGGACTGTGTGAGGAAACCAGAGTAGCCAGAGGAAACCCACCAACCACAGGGAGAACATGCAAACTTAATACACACAGACCCTAAGGCGGAATTGAAACCAGACCCTGGAGGTGCAAGGGCGAAAGTGCTAACCACTGTATAACTAATCATAATGAAATTAAATACAGTGTAACTAATAATATTGAAACTGCTCACTGAGTAACTAACAATAATGCAAATGTATCAGTGTGTAGCTAATGATAATTAAACCCTTTTAATGTGTAACTAATCAAATGTTTTAACCAGTAATGAACTTGACTGTTCACAATTGCGCAGTAACTCTAACTGGTCAGCAGAGGGCGCTCTTACTGCACGCTCAGGCGTCAGCGCGGCGCGCCCATAAAAAGACAAGCAGCGTGCTTTTCCCATGCATTCACGGTTTATTCATAGCACCACCGAATGTCCGTGTGCAACCACACCTCAGCTGCTTCCTTCTCGAATTTCTCAATGGTTCTCTTGTCGATTCCTCCGCATTTGTAGATCAGATGGCCGGTGGTGGTGGATTTGCCGGAGTCGACGTGACCAATAACTACGATGTTGATGTGGATTTTTTCCTTACCCATATTGGCGATTTACTGTGGAGAAACACGGGTTTAGTTAGTGACATGAGCAGTGGTGTTCAAATACGATTTTTTTTTTTAGAACAGTCAAAATGACGGACGTAATGTTACTTCACGTAAAGCGTCAACGTCAATGTTTGCGTTATGTGGTGATTTTTATTTTTGAAATAATAGCATATATATATATATACACACACATACTACAAGCTTAGAAATCAACCTAAGCAGCTCAAATGAAATTTTTTTTAAGTCACTGAGAGAACACTAAAACCATGGAACGAGCGTTAAAGGAACTTGTACTGGTATCCGGACTTCCTGCCACCTGTACAAGTACATTTCCAGTCTTGCGGGTTTATGATTTATATCCGGAATTAGGGAAAAGACTGATGAACAGGTTCGTCGGCTCTTTAGTAATAACCCCTCCCGTGCACAAGTGCGATCAAAGGGAACTGTGACTCAGCCCGGCTCCCCCACCCGCTCTTGTATCCTCCATGTTGAGCCGTTGGAGCTCGTGTGTGTGTGCGCGCGCGCCGGCCATGTTGTTTAAAGCACTGGCATAAACCCGACAGGGCGCGCGCGTTCTCAATGACAATATATCGCGCACAAATCTATAATACTGAGGAGAAAACTAGCGTTTCACTTTCCTCTGCCCATTATACCCCCTATCTAAAATATCACCACAGCACATTACACTTCGTAACCAAATATTTACAATCACATACGTTACATTGTACCAAATATTCAATAAAATATTTTTGAAAACCAAAAATCACTCCTCTGAATCCCATTATCCCCTGATTAAGGAATCTTAAGTTAGACAAAACCCACAAGTCCTAGCTGACTTATTACAAATATACCTTAACCTCTATGTTCAATCAGCCCCCCTCAAAAGTTCATTAACTGCAAGCCTGCTAACTTACCAAATCCCAGCACTGCCTGAACAACCCAAAGTAAAGCTGGATAAAAAAGGACCGAGTCACACTGACCGTCCTAATTTATACCGCTTCGTCAAGTTAGGGAGGGTACCAGTGCCTGGACACTTGATCCATGATATGAATAAAGCGGGGGTATCATTGGTTGGCACAGCAGGCATACACAGCCATGATTGGACACAAATTTAACATCAGAAGCACAAGCAGACAAGAAGCAAAGGACACATACAGCCAAGCTGCATTAGCAGCAGCAGTTTCCATACAAATTGAGAATATATAATAAACACACGTGCAATTTTTAATACCTTTATTAACTTTTCAGCAGCTTTCTTTCCAATTTTAACTGTGGCAACAGGTGCAGATCTAAACCATTCAACTCAAATTAACAACTGAAAGATGCTATCTGTCAAACAGTGAAGCCACAACAAATTATCCTTTCCTGCGAAAATTTTTCCGATGAGTTTTAATCAGCATTAGCCAGTCCTTGAGTAGAGTGCCCAGGTTGAGAGAAATTCCAGGAAATGGGGAAGGACGCCCCACCGCCTTTAAAACAACTGGAATGAGAATTCACTTGGTCTTGGCAGCCTTCTGTGCAGACTTCGTGACCTTGCCAGCACCGGCAGCCTTCTTCTCGACACTCTTGATGACGCCGACGGCTACAGTCTGCCTCATGTCACGCACAGCAAAACGACCTAAAAAACACAAGGGGAACATTAGTCGGGTTGTAAAGCACACAAGGCATGGAAACAGTGGAAGTCTCATTATGCAACAAGTATGTTGGAATACTTACCAAGAGGAGGATAGGTGGAGAAGCTCTCAACACACATGGGCTTGCCAGGAATCATTTCAACAATGGCAGCATCTCCAGACTTCAGGCTCTTGGGGTTGTCCTCAAGCTTCTTACCAGAACGACGGTCGATCTTCTCCTTAAGCTCAGCAAACTTGCAGGCAATGTGAGCAGTGTGGCAATCCAGCACTGGTGCATAGCCCATAGAGATCTGACCAGGGTGGTTCAGGATGATGACCTATAGGACAAAGAAAGACAGGTTAGTCTTCACTAGCACAAGCTTCAGACTAGAATAGGACATTTGAAGATGGAGGAAATGCAAGCAGGCCAACCTGAGCATTGAAGCTGCCAGCCTCCATGGGTGGGTCGTTCTTGCTGTCTCCAGCCACGTTACCACGGCGGATGTCCTTCACAGACACGTTCTTCACGTTGAAGCCAACGTTGTCACCAGGGGTCGCCTCAGGGAGGGACTCGTGGTGCATCTCGACAGACTTGACCTCAGTGGTCACGTTGACTGGGGCGAAGGTCACAACCATGCCAGGCTTGAGAACACCGGTCTCCACACGGCCCACGGGTACAGTTCCAATACCTGAAGACATGAACAGCCAAGTGAGCCGAATGAATAAGCCAAGCTTGTACATCTACCCTTTAAAAAAAAAAAAAAAAAAAAAAAAAAAAAACCCCACAAACCTCCGATTTTGTAGACATCCTGCAGGGGCAGACGGAGAGGCTTGTCTGTGGGGCGGCTTGGGGGCAGGATGGCATCCAGGGCATCCAAGAGAGTGGTGCCGTTGGCATTTCCCTCCTTGCGCTCAACCTTCCATCCCTTGAACCATCCCATCTACACCAGAGGGAAGAAAATTAAAAGCCAGAGTTAGCCATCAGCCACCTGTATAATAAGCAATTCAGAACAGATTTATGGTTAACTTACGTTTGTGCTGGGCTCCAGCATGTTGTCTCCGTGCCATCCAGAAATTGGGACGAAAGCAACGGCGGCAGGGTTGTACCCAATCTTCTTGATGTAAGCACTGACTTCCTTGGTGATCTCCTCAAAGCGAGCCTGGCTGTATGGGGGCTCGGTGGAGTCCATCTTGTTGACTCCAACGATAAGCTGCTTCACTCCCAGGGTGAAGGCCAGGAGGGCATGCTCACGGGTCTGTCCGTTCTTGGAAATACCAGCCTCAAACTCACCAACACCACCAGCAACAATCAGCACGGCACAGTCAGCCTAGAGAAGGAACAATGGGGGGGATAAGATGGTCAATGGTTGAAACATTTCCCCAGGTTAAGAAAACAGCTAAATAAATCAAGGCACATACCTGTGAAGTACCAGTGATCATGTTCTTGATGAAGTCTCTGTGTCCAGGGGCATCAATAATGGTGATGTAGTACTTGCTGGTCTCAAACTTCCAGAGGGCAATGTCGATGGTGATACCACGCTCACGCTCGGCCTTCAGTTTGTCCAACACCCAGGCGTACTTGAAGGAACCCTTACCCATCTGGAATTAAAGACCAAACCTTATCAGAAAAAGCATGATTTTATAATTAATTATATTAAAATCTTTGACATGGCAATTTAGAGTAGTGTTGGAGGGGGAAGGGGGCGCAGGCGGGCGGCTCACACGCGCAGCCGTGGGCGCCATTACAGCCATCTACGTCACCACGCATGCGCAAGCCCCTCCCACCCCACACCCTGCCGGCTCACACGCACCATAACGCGTGCTCCGGGCGCCATCTTGGCTCAAGTGAGTCAGAACTTAAATTTTTCAATCTAAACTGTAGCCAAACTCACCTCAGCGGCTTCCTTCTCGAACTTCTCGATTGTTCTCTTGTCGATGCCTCCACATTTGTAGATCAGATGGCCGGTGGTGGTTGACTTTCCAGAGTCGACGTGGCCGATAACCACGATATTAATGTGGGTCTTTTCCTTTCCCATGATTTCTTAAGTTTCTGTCGGGGGACCAAAAAAAAAAAAAAAAAGAGAAATTCACTTAGAGGGAAATATTCAATTAATATGATGTATTTCGTCGTTGATTCACCAACAACGTCTTGAGAAGTCAGGGAGAGTCAGGGCCTAACTTAACCTGTAGGCCGGCCACACGCCAGGGAGGGACACGTGTTTAGGGCCACGTAAGATTTACAGAAAAAATAAAAAATAAACGAACAACGCTAAATAAGACACATATACAACGTATATAAATTTAAGCTTATTTGAACATCAACCGCCATATTTTAAACATTCTCACACACAGGCCTGAGAGACTCTTAACTGACTCGGAGCCTTTGTTCTGTACGAGGTGAACCGGCAATTATTCAAAAATGACGCTGACCAATTAACAACTAAAAACGAGCTTTATGAGACACATCAACAAGAAAAATTATATTCAACCACCAAATAGCCCATTAAAAAGACGTTTTCAATAAACTTATCCAACATTCCAACAGTACATCCTCCTCTAGGAAAAAAACGGAAGTCATTTCCATCATAACTGTAACACATACAAAGTAAAGCTCTAAAAAGAATAATTTCTAGACAGGAAAGGTAAAAAAAAACCGGCCATTTAGGAAGCACTTACCAAGGTTTGGCGATTAATCCGCAGCAGCTGCTCCCCTATGCCAGGTTAACAGAAAGAGACCGAAAAATGCTTGAGACTCGGAATTTATATGCAAGTAGGCGGTCGGGTTTCCTCCCCTCCTCCCGCACTGACCCGCAAATCGCACGTATTTTCACAGCAAAATCTCCCCGCCTCGTCTCTGTGACATCATCAATGTGCTTCACAGATTCCGGGCTTGACCCACTGAAGTTTCACCTATATAAAGACAAAAATATCAATGCAGTTATGTTTGCATCCCTCATTTTTATATAACTACTGGATATGATTATCAGAATATATATTTTTTGAATAATGTTAGCATGAAGCATTTTAATGTGACATGTAGAGTGAGCCTTTGTGTTGGTTTTCACTTTCAATTGTTAAAGCATTATCTCTGCATTAGTTTGTAAATAAGCCCCCCAATAGTCTTACTGCTCTTAGTCTCTATATGTCAAAGCAGGACACATGAGCTGGCTTTAAGGGATGGGCTCACATAAAGGCTTGAGCAACCTGAAGTGTACTGTATGTTTAATTATATATAACTTTATATATAGTTTATATAAACTGTACTCACTGTGATACCTATACCTGCATACCATAGCTTTGCAAATAACAAAGGTTTACAGATATTGAAACTGCTTGCAGATTTTTTTGAATGCACATTGTATTCACAATCAGGTATTTACATTCGAAACCCTTGGTTGATAATAGAAGATGAATCACCATTGTCTGTCTTGGTCTCCTCCCAAAGTTACACCTATTTACATTCAAACTTGATCTGCAGACAAGGACCCTGTGGGGGTTTCCTCAATTAGCACACTTTATTCAATCAAAGTCCAAACTGATTATGTCTTGCTTAAAAATCCAATTTATTTGAATGTTAAAATTATACTGAAATCGGTTTAGAATTTCTGTTTTATAAAAACATTCTAACATTACCAACGTACAGTATATTAGCCTACTGGTACCATGCTATGCGGAGTGCCTTGTAGTCTCCATCACTTTGTAATGGACCTATTTCAAGCAGCTGGCATCCCTCTGAGCCTCCTCTCAACTCCCTTTTGCTTCCCTAGTTTACAGGCCTAACCAACAGCTGTTTCTTTCAGTCAGACATGGATTGAGCAGATACATGCACAGTCTCATACACTCCAGGCCCATGCAGTGGCAGTTTAAAAGCTACCTCCATGCCACACAGAATGTAACTTCTATTATTTTTGCTATCAAGTGACAAGTTATTTATGTAACACTTGTTAATATTTAAGCAGAATCTGCTTTTGTTATTGGAATACGGTCTGAGGGAAATCTAAAACAGGAAAACCATGGAGAATTTATCATATTTAAGCTAGGTATTATATGTACCTTATTGAAAGACATTTCTTTTCCAAAGATATGTACAACAAAAAACAATGATTGTGCTTTAACTGTAAATTATTAAAAAATAATTATTACAACATAAGCTCATCTAAACAAATAGAAAGAAATGGAATCAAAACTATTACTTTATTTTGAAGACAACTGACTTCTAAATTGCCCAACCGTGAAACAATGGAGCAAGTTTCTAATACCGTAAACTAGTTATCGCATGTATGCAAAGTATTAACTGTGAACATGGTTTAAAAATGCAAACACGTGCAAATTCATTTTTTTCTTTCTTTTTGTTTGGTTGGTTTTTAATACAATTCAAGTTGAACTGAATGTAGTAGCTTTTTAAGTATTTCCAAAATGTTAAGAAAGCAGGGAGTACAACAAGACAGGCAACATGCAACATATGAAACCATGCATTAATTGAATGTCGTTAAAGGAGAGACTTGCCACCAGACCTGACAAACCAGATTTATTCATACATCCATGTTATAAAAGTTTACTCATGAGAAAAGTCATTCACTCTGGATTGTATTTTTGAATTTATACAAAACATAAATAAGAGTTACTTATTACTGTGTTACTCCTTAAAGTGTGGAAAACTGTAAATAGGAAAAGGTGCATGTGTTTGTGTGTGTGTGTGTGTGTGTGTGTGTGGGAGAGAGAAAGAAATGATAAGCAGTAACCTCCACAAAATACAGTATAAGGCAGAGGCTTTCCATAACCCATAGGCTGACTTTCCATAAACAAAACGCTTTAAATGACCAAATATGTTGAATTTCCATCCCTTCAACAACAATTATATTAACCATGATTAGTCAGCATAAGATTTTCTTGCTTTTGTGTTTAGTTTAGAATGAGCTCCTGCATTTACTTTGGGAGATAATTTAATTGCTAACTAATCTATATGATAATGAAGGGCCGGGCCATTTTGAGACACAGATGTCAGTTAAATATGTAGGAGAGAGGAAAAGCATGAACGAAAGTTACATGGTGTGGTCTGAAAGGGCAGTCATATGAATAACACTGATAAGAATTTATCACAGAAGTGGAGCGCCAAAGCAGACGCATAAACGATTAATATACTGTACTTGAAACAACAGTTAGTATCCATTCTTCTGCCTTAACTTTTTTTCCTATTCTCAAAGGAAAGTTGTTTGTTAATGGCTCCAGTCTCTTCACCTTGTTTATGTGTCTCACCTTCCCTGCTCATGTGAGACGCTTATCTAACCTCTGTCCCCAGTTTGCTTTTTTTTTTTTTTTACCAACACTGAAAACAGACCTTACTCTCAAACCAACATATTTGCCCTAAGATAATGGTCTGTTATCAAAATTGTGGGGGAACTTTTTCATATGTTTCACTTCATATAGCAAGAGCATAGTAAACTTTGGCTATGTGACTGGCATGTAAAATGACACATGGTACTCTGGATCTAGGTCAAGCGCTGGCAGAGGTTCAATGTTGAGTCATGTATTTGGAAAGGAAGGGCCTCAACCTTCTATTTTCCTCTAGGACATATACACAAAGCAAGTCGGTTAAACTGAAGTAAGTTTATTATTAAAATGAACTTGTTTAGAAGCAAAGAAACATCCAAATTTAAACTAGTCTTGGAATGAAAAAAAAAAAAAAACTGGGGCAAGTGACAAATATTGGACAAAAATATTTATTAAACTTTATCTCTCTCTCAAGATACAGTAGTTATGCAACTTGCCCCTTTGACAGATAAGTAGAGATAAATATAAGATGCCATCTTACGATCTGAAGCTATTACAAAGAGAATGAAATCCCAAAACTTTGCACGTCAGCACAATTCCAGTTGGCCAACCCCACCCTCCTCTGCCCAAACAGCAAGAAATGAAATGCTCACACTTGCTAATTTACTCACACATTCCACAGAGCATTTGGGTGTGATTTCTAATGGTGGTAATACTCACTTGCATGTGTGAGCACCCTAGGATCCTGTCTGAGAACCTGAGAATGCAAATAAGTCCCATTAATGTGCAGAAGGGATTCTTTTTCATGCATTTTACAACTGTGAAGGGGTAAATCATGGGACTCCACAAGACACAAGATAAGTCAAAAGCTGATTTATTGTATTGCTACTAAAATAGACACTATTATAAAAATCTATACAACTTTCCACAATTTTGTGGTTACACATTTCCTGATACAATTTAACATTAACATGCAAATTTAACCAATTTCACAAAATATATTTAATATTTTATGAAAGTGATTTTTCCAAATATTACAAGGGAAATATCTGTGCTTAAAAAGACAGTTTCCATAAATCAGTCTCATGTCACAAGACAAAATTTACAACCGCCATGGTAGGTGTTTAAACGTCAGTATTAGTAGAATGAATATTTCTATTGTTATGTTTCCAAAAGAGAAGATAAATCATGAAAAACAGATATACTACTCAGAATGTGGACCATAAACGAGATATACAAATACCTTTATCCTGAATCAATATTCTAATAAAAATTATAAAGTGTCTGTTTTACAAAGATGTAATAGTTTAGCAGCCAATATGAATTAAAAACAGCGATGGACCTATGCTGCATTTCTGCCTTTATAGACTTGGGAAAGTACCACATGTAAGAGATAAACATGTATGTACAGGACTTAATGGCTCTGTGTTTACCCTGACACCCAAATGGTAAACATTCTATCAGAGATAGAATAGTGGAAATCTTTTTAAGAAGCTGAAGGTTCTTATTAATTACAATATGTGTTTCAAATTAAACAAAATAAAAACCGCACGCAATATATACTCCAATGTTGATCAGGGTGGGTGTAGATTATGATACTGGATGTTTTAGTCAAACTATTAGGACATTTTTTTAAAGGAGAAGAACTAGATATGAACTTAAAAATGAAAGACAGAGAAAAAGAAAAATGCAGTAAAGAAGAAAAATTAACTGAACATATTCCTTTAACTGAAAGGAAAATGAAATGAAAGAGAAAATAATAAGGAAAAATAGGAAAATGAAATGGCGGCACGGTGGTGTAGTGGTCCGGGTTCGATTTCCGGCCAGGCTCGATTCCCGTCTCTGTGTGCATGGAGTTTGCATGTTCCCCCCGTGCTTGGTGGGTTTCCTCCGGGTACTCCGGTTTCCTCCCACAGTCCAAAGATATGCAGGTTAGGCTAATTGCCGTTCCCAAATTGACCATAGTGTGTGAATGAGTGTGTGTGTGTGTATGTGCTCTGCGATGGATTGGCACGCTGACCAGGGTGTACCCTGCCTCGTGCCATGAGTATCCTGGGATAGGCTCCAGGTCCCCGCGAACCTAAATACAGGATAAAGCGGTATAGAAGATGAATGAATGAATGAATGAAAGGAAAATGAAAAGAAAGAATAAGAGACAGAAATAAGACAATAGGCAGAAAGAATGACAGAGGGAGTAGTAAAGGGGGAACTAGAGACAGACAGTGAGAAATAAAAAGGAGGACAGACAGAAGGACAAATAGGGAAAGGGAGCATAAGGAAGAAATGTTAATCTGTGACGTTGCAGGGTATGACAGCAATTTTTTGTGACGCATTTTTCCTGCGACATTTGACTCAGCAGACCAGGAAGAGTCGATTCCTTCGGCTGACTAAACGGACTTGGCATTTTCCTATTAGAATTAGTAAAGTTTATGATAAATTAACCAGTAATTGTTCTTCATTGAAAATATTATATTGAAAATAAAAGAAAAAATATCGAAATATTTGTAAATGAGCATTTATATTATATTGTACCTGCTGCATGTGTGATTCATTAAAATGATTCATTTCCATTGATCCTGAAAAGCGGGTACATGTTCAACAATGCTTCTCAGGGATGCTGCCCTCACACACACCTCAGAGTCATACACACATCACTTTATTAAGTTACAATGTAATAGAAGCAACGCTGTTTTTTTGTTACATCTACAAAAAAAGTGTGTGAATAAGTACCGGAAGAAACGGAACATTTAAAAGTCGCACCTACGCTGGTCGGTTATTAGTAACCAGATCAAAGAGTCGACTCTTGCATGAACGACACATTACTATTTGGGTTCGGTAGTTTAAACCGAAAGCCATAATTAATATATTGTGACATATAATCGTCTGGAATTGGAAATATTCTGAAACGAAGGAGCTGCTGTCCATCCGATCAGAGGAAGAAATCATTCGGCTTTTCTTTAGAACTTTATCCCTCAGAGAGTGACGCTGCAGTGACGCAGACACCCTGAAGTTTGTGCCTTTAAATCTCAGCAGTGGATTTATTTTAAATTAAAACTAAGTGTATGAGTCATTCTACAAAAATGGTGGAAACCTTTGATTTGCTGATACCTAAATCATTTAAATGAACATAACAGACACATTATTTGTATATCTTCAGAAAATATAGTATGTACTTTAAATCATGAAATACATTTTCTTCCTTTAAACTTCAATATTTAATTGAAGCATTCTTTTTTTTAAAGGCCAAGTTCAAAGAAATGTCTTGTTACTTTGATCATACTTCATTTTACTTTATTATTACATACTTCATTATTTTATTTCATGAAATAAATCTGATTCACAATAACATCAATGTCTTACAAAAATTATGACAAAAACAACTGATTACAATTAATAATATGAAATAAATATCAGTCACCAAAAATATGTAATTGTTGTTATGGTTTCATAAAAAAGAGTTTTATTTTTTAAAATACATTTGATCATTTGAAATTGTTTCTGCATCAGAGGTCACTAGATAAAGAGCACTGGACAAATGCAAAAGGGATGTCAGATGTCTCATTTCTTTTATTTAGAAATGTCATTTGTCAAAAAAAAATTTGTGTGCAATTTTATGCAAAGTCATTTTATAATTATATCTGTTAAAAATTGGACATAACTGATAACATATAATAATTAATTAATTTTCACCTAATTGAAAACCATGTACACAAGCAAATCATTTTGTAAAAAAAAATTTCTCTAAATTGTCGTTGGTGTTACCGTCATTTGTGTTACCAGGAAGAGAAGTAACATCAGTTATTAATTGTATAAAAAATGCATTAAGCTCTACTTTTTGTGGATTCATAAAGTTTAAAAGTAAGGCATTGCTATTAAATAAGTTATAGCTGCGAAAGAAGAAATACATTCCAGGACATTTTTTTTTCATCCAAATTTCACCTTTTCTGTAGAATGACCCTTTAGCTTTAAAGTCACTTTTTAAGCTCATACGTGACACTAAATCAAATCTAACACACACACCATCAAACACATTTCTTGCAACAATGTATCATTATTACAAGAGCTCTTTTGTTGACTCGGAAATTATTAAGGGAGATTTCAGCTTAGAATTAGCAAAAACTCAAAATGTGGTTAACTGACATAAGGACATTAAGACCGTTCTAAGAATTTATTCAAAATTCCATTCGTGCATTTTCCGTACTGTATGCATATCCTGTGTAGGGATGCAGGGAAGCCTCTCTCATATAACTCAGGGCACACGGGGGTATAGCAGGATGAGGCACCAACGAGTCATAGGGCACAAGCACCCACCCACTTATACACCAAATCAAACTGTACACTACAGAAAATGTGGAAATGCCAATCAGTCTACAACTCATGTCTTTGGATTGTGAGAGAACCAGAGTACCTGGAGGAAATCTACAAAGCACAGGAAGAACACACATACACACACACACACACACACACACACACACAATGAGACCAGAGGGAGTATTTGATGCTCTAATCCTGGAAGTGTGAGGCAACAGAGCTAACCCCAGCACCACAATGGCCCATTTGTTATATACAGTATAATCGAACCCTGGAGGTGCAAGGTGACAGTACCAACCACTAAAATTTTATATTAATTTACTGATAATTACATTTCAGTTATTTGGTTAACAGCATTCTACTTCAAAAGAGGTATTAGCAGTTGATATTATTACTATAAATAATAGAGACAAAAGAATGAGATATTTTGCATTTCTACTTCTCATGATCTTCATTAAATTCAAATAAGGCTTCTTGTTGTACACGTGACTTCAAAAAGTGAATTTGTTCAGGTAACAGGATTTAGTAAATATGTAATTCACGGATAATGATGTTTTAAGCATGAACTGCTAAATAGATTTACATTAATGATTATCTCCTCAGACAAATGGTGACGGACATGAAAGAGTTTTTCACTGAAATGGACAGAGACTTTGAGGAAAGAGCGCCCTTCGTTTCCTGGAGCAGAGGCAATATGAAGAGTGTTTAAGGAAAGTGGCAAAAGAGGAGGAGAGAGACGAGTGGGCTAGGCAAATGGCCATGTTTAAAGAATCACTAGAATTTCAAAATAATCTTCTAAAAGAACTCTTGTGGCGAATCCCATCACCAACAGCACAGTGGTTGACCCAGTCTAAAAACCATGATGAACCTAAAACCAATTCCAGTTTTGCAAACAGTCCAGAGATCCAGGAATGCATGAAATATGTACATGATAGTCATGTAGGTGAGTTTGAACTTGCTAGCTCCGCTTACTCTTAATACTAGTGCCTACGAATTTAGATTGATAAAATATAAACCATCTAGATAGCTGTTTTAAACAATGGTATTTTTCTGTCATGCATGTTTACAGAATCTCTTCAATCACCACCGCACAAAAGGGTATCGCAGGAGGAACAAATAGCAAAAGACATGAAAGAGTGTTTTAAAGAAAGTGTTTTTAACAGTCAGCCATTAGTATTTCGACATGGGAAACTCTTCGGAACTTTGTGGTATCTTACCAACAGGCCAAAATGCATTTTTTTTGTCTAGGTAACTTCAAGAAAGATGAAGCTGATCAGAGACCAAATTACTGATGTACAAGAAGAATAAAACATTTCGATATGTGCGGTGGATGATGCCTGAGCTCTGGTCACTGTCGATGTGAATGTACTGTGTATGTGCTCCCGGTGTCCATAAGGGTTTCTTGGGATTTTGATTTCCTCCCACATTCCAAAATGCTAGTAGGTGGACTGCTAAGATAAATTGTCCCTAGGTGTAAATAAATGTGTAATAAGCTCTTTTATTCTAACGGAGTTATCGTTTCCATAGCAGCTTAAACTGGGACTTATTAGTACTTATTAGTAGTGTGTCATCCACACCAGAATACAAGCCTGGGAAAAAAAAAGCAGGCAATTCACAAACATTCCTTAAACGTTTTTTTAACATTTATTATTAAGTGAACAATAAGTACTTCCATAAGTACTTTAGCATTAAGTACATTAATTTTCATGCCCACCCATACATTTAAAAAGCTGCTTATTAAAGGATTAGGCTATGTAGACAGTAGTACTAAAAGCACTAGCAGTACCAGTTTATTCAGTTATATTACTGAATAAATAAATTGTGCTATTTTTGCAGCTGCTGTGTGATATGCATAAATACTACTTCCCTTGACTGGTTCCCTTCTGGATCACATGTTCTTGGTCTGATCATGTGACAAGCTGTGCCAGACTACCAAGAGCTTCTATTTTTTAAATATATGTTTTCTATATAAATAAAGGTTTTCATTAATCATGGTATTTTTAAAAAATATACCAGCATACATGGCAATCTGTTATGTTACTTCACAACACTTCATGAGTCTTGGTGCATCCACAGAATAAACAAAAATACTATAATAAATAAAAAAAAACCTTACTGTTTAAATCTTACATTTACCACAATGTGTGATGCACTGAATTAGTTATATTCAAAAGGTTTAAAATATCCATTAAACATATACAATTTCACAGTAATTAAAATCAATTAAAAAAAAATCATGTTTTCATACAGCAGATTTATACAATAAAAAATGTAATTGCAAACTTAGATTTTTTTTATGTTACAATTGTTGTACATAATATCTTTAAAAAATGTATATTATGCAATTATTTTAACGTTTGTAAATGGACTGTTCTATAAATGCATACAAATTGTGGTTTAAAAATTACAGGTAAACTTGATGCTGGCGTTAAGTAAGATTTTCTATAATTAAGAAATATCACATGAGAGAAAGTGCTGTTGTACTAAATATCGACATGATACTGATGAGGGCACGTTATTATCAACAGATTATGATGTTTGTTTATAGGATTATTTTGCTCTGCAAACACATATCAAAAACACAAAAAGTATGGAAATTAAACTATGGAGGAGGTTGACGGTTCCAAAAAACTTATTCCACTTTGGAATATCAGCTAACTTCGAGGTTCTGGGTTTGAGTCTCAGCTCAGGTTTGTGCGCTACATAGAGTGCAAGTTAAAATCTCTTGTTCCAAACACAAAGAAGTGCTTTTCATCAGATATTAGAGAGGGATTTGGGATTCAGCCTTGTATTAGAAGCTAGTTAGCTTCGTAGTTTGGATTAACCATGAACAGAATAACCTGGATGGTTCAGAGGTGATTTGGAACGACTTGGAAGCAATTACTGTTACTGAGACAAAGTGTTATTTAAGTTGACACAACGTTATCAGATGCGGTTTCTTTCTGTAAGTGCTTACATGACTAGCTTTGAATGTGGGTTTTGGCAGGCAGCTGCTCTCTCCTCTTTCTAGTACTGCAGACCTACTTTCACCCATACTGGCAACCAACATTTAGTGTAATTAACAATTGTTAGAACACCTGTAACATGAAGTGATACATACAGTTAAATAACCCAGTGCTGTTATGCTCTATATCACCACTCATGTAATGCCTCGGTCAGAGCTAACTGTAACTGTAATTAACATAATGTATAGACATTCCATAATTATAAGAGGTAACAGTTATTCCCATGGTCTCGTCCTTATTTTCAGATAAACCTTAACCATATTATTAAGTATACTGGATTAGACGAACATCAAGTCTCAAAACAAATTATCGCATTTTTCACATTACATTATTGTTTTCCAATATTCTCTTATTATATTGCATTTTCAAGTATCATATTAAAAACATAAACTAATTGAAGTCATTTAAAAAATATAAAATCTTTAAGTGAATCACTTAATACTTTGTATTTTCAAAACATGTTCAGTCCCTTCCCTCTGTCTCTGTCTCTGTCAGCTTCTCCCTTAGTGCCCAAGATTGGATCTTTCCAGAACCAAACAGTGTGAAGTATAAGGCGCCAAATACACTCACTCCTGCTGACAAATAGAAGACGTTCTTCCAACCTGTCAGAGATTGCTTTGAGGAGAAAGAAATATCATGAATCAAAAGAGTTTGTAACATCATGTGGTTTGTTATAACTAAATCTAAGCTTAATTGTGTATGTGAATGTAATCTCTTGTTATCGTACATCTTTGACAAGTTGACCCACTGCAATAGGTGCGAGTATTCCTGGGATAGTACCAAAAGTGTTGGTGATTCCGAGCAGTATGCCAGCATACCTGAGAACATGGGATGTTGAGAGGAAAAAAAGAAGACGAAAAAGAAAGCAAGCTTGGTAAAATATTTCTTGCAGTCAGTGTATATATAGTGTACATACGTATATAGAGTACAGTGCCCACAGCAATATATACAAAAATATATTATTACTACTACTATTATTATTTTCATTATAATGTACTTATATGTATATTTGCTTTTTTTTCTTCTTCTAGACACTTTGACTAGATGTCTGTTGTCTTTTATTTATTTATTTATTTATTTATTATTACTCTTTCTATACTATTCAGTTTTTTTTATTTACTTCTGTTCTACGCTTTGGCAATATGTAAATATTTGTCATGCCAATAAAGCACCTTTGAATCTTTAAATATATGCTAAAAATATTGGCAAAAATATTAGATCATAACTACATGGCTGCTTATCTTAAAATGGAATTCATATAGTGAATATTGTCCATCAACAAAAAATTTTAATAATTTTAAAATGGGCATTTAAGTGCAAAAAAAGGCACTGTTTCTTATACAGACAACATTTTTTAAAATAGAGCTCAAGAAATGAAACATGGAAGCTTGTGATCTCAGGAGATCATTGTGCTCTTACTGAGGAGCAATATCCATCTGGTTAATGAAGACTCCAGCTGCGCTGATGCCCCCGAATGCGTTGGATAACGTGAGAAAGGTAACAGCCAGGCCGCCACTGCAGCCGGAGAACACGACAGCAATCAGGAAAATCGCTGGAACAACCAAACCTGTAGAAACACAAAAAGACAAATCGAGAAGATGACGGGTTTCCTTTAGAGTCTGGTTCCTTCCATTGTTTCTTTCTCATGTCATCTTACGAAGTTTTTCCCCTGTTATTGCTGCTTATTATGGACTTTAAATCATATTCGGATTTCTGTACAGCTGCTTTGTGATTATTCCCATACTATTAAACTATTTAAACTATTAAATTAGATTTTGCCAAAGTTAAGATGCATCTTATGATACCCGAGAGCGACCTTAGTGCCAGTCACTAACCTAAAATAGTGAAGATTTTGCGGATAGCGGTTACACTTAGTATGCTTTTCTCCAAAAGATAGTCTGCGACCACACCAGAGAGCACGGAAAACAACCAGCTGCCTAAGTAGGGTAGCGCTGACAGGAAGCCGTTCTATGCAGCAGAGTAAGAAAAAGTCAGGTGAATAGTGCTGGACAGTCCAATAGTGATCGAGACATTTATAGACAGCATTTGTTATTAATTTATGCATAGTGCTCTAAAAGGCTGCGGTCAGTAGTTTAAAACTTGTAAGAAGTCTTACCTGGCGTAGGTCAAAGTGAAGCACTGTGTCCATGTAAGTAGGCAGGGAGGTAAGCAGCGTGTAGTAATACCAGTTAGAACACATCTGTGAGATGATGATGGCCCAAAGAGGGCCTGAGCATGCCATGGCCCACAGCGGCACGGACCAACCATGGGTGCCTCCCTGTAGAGTAGAGAAACAAACATCATTAACTATAGTATAATCAGAATATAACCTCTCAAACATTATCCGTATGTTTCAGTATAATTTGAAACATGAACTGATGATCATTTGATACCTCAGAACCTATAGA
Source organism: Channallabes apus (assembly GCA_030522415.1). NCBI lineage: Eukaryota > Metazoa > Chordata > Actinopteri > Siluriformes > Clariidae > Channallabes > Channallabes apus. The sequence continues at coordinate 25,599,238 of CM060127.1, read as the reverse complement.
GTTGACAATGTATTCTTTTTCTTGGTCACTTATTCTTGGATGTAAGCGAGGTTCATCTGACACCATGATGAACCACAGCACTGCCCAAAGACATCCTGCTCCCCCTGGTGGCGAAAAGCAAGAATAGATGCCAATTTCCATTTCTATGATAACTAAAATTGTGTCAAAAGTTAGTGCAGTCTTTTTTTCATTGCACTCCATTATTTCTGGTAACTTAATATCAATATAAATTGAAGGTATTTCTAACTGTAAATGCAATAATAGGAAAAATAACAATAGCAATAACTGTTCTTAAATGTTATTAAATCAATTGTGTATATATTTATATAATAAAGATATTAGAGTGGGATAATTACCACACCAGTAGAAGACTGCAGGCCAGCCCAGGCTGTGACATATGAAGCCTGTGAGAGGGAAAGCAACGAAAGCACCAAAATTTCCTCCTGCCCCTGAGATAGTCATCAGACGGGCTCGTTCCAACGGAGGGGCCCAGCAAGCCCACATAGCCATCATGGCAGGGAATGTCACACCCTTATCACACAAAATACATCTTTGTTCATGCTTGAAAAGTGATATCAATTTTGAGAATATATATATATATTTTAAAAATATGTCTCTTTACCTCACCAAAACCCTCAAGAGCCCTTAGAGCGAACAGCCAATTAACCCCACATTTAGCAGCCATAGGGGTGAGGAGGGTGAGAATTGCTGTACCTAAAACTCCTCCACCCAGGAACTTACTCCCACCACAGCGACCTGACAGGTATCCCCCAGGGATCTGAGTGAAAAGGTAACCAAAAAAGAATGCTCCCAGCAGCATTCCCTGTGTCTGAGGATTCCATGGGTATCTTGGTACCTGAGGGACATGGATATGAGTGACGACAATCAGAACAAGCAAAGCAAAAGATTAAATAATACTACAGAACTTTAGGAAAATGCTGTGACTGGGAGAGTGGACTAAAGCGCTCACCCCATCTGGCTGATCAGGAATTTGGTTGCTGCTGTTTGAGGTAGTGGAAGATGCTGGGCACTCATTTGATTCACTGCTATTGTGAGATGGCTGCGTACCAGTTATATTCACCATGGCAACCATGGCAACACTGAGGTTGACCCGTAGCCCGTACACTACAGCGAAACCCAGGAACATCAGGAAGGCTAGGTTGTATCGCACAGAGCAGCACTGAGAAGACACTGTTACAAACACACACACAAAATTCCAATCATATTTATAAAATATAAACTGTTTGCAAGCAGACCACAGGAGATTTCTCATTTTGTAAAGTGTATAAGACGTGTTACACCCTTTAAAAAAAAAAAGAGATTATGCTACATCTCTATATAGGCTTTATTTTAGATATCGGATGTGTATATATACAGTAGGTCTATACATAGTCATGGACATACATTTTGGAACAAAATATATTTTTTGGCATTTGGTAACACAGATCATTTTCTTGGCATTTGCCACTGAATTTTAAAAGAAACACTGAAGACATGAGCAATGTCAAGACTTAAGTTAAGCTTTAATTAGGGGTTTGACAAAAGTATGGCTTTAACCATTCTGGAATTATAGTCATTTCCACACACACATACGCACACAAACCCATTTTAGTGGGCTCATAAATACTGGAACAAATGACTGACGTGTAGGTGTCACCTGTTCCTTCATTACTTCTTGAATAATTAAGAGGATCAAAGGCCCAGGTTGGTTCTGTGTGTTACATTTGCATTTGGTAGCCGTTCACTCGAACTTTCAACCTGATGTTCTAAGAGGTGTCTATGCGGTAAAGTTTGCCATCATTAGGTTGAAAAAACAAAATAATTAATAAAAAACCTGGGAGGCAGTTACAAAAGTTTGGAATAACTAAAAAGGGAATTTAAAAAAAGGAAATTAACCAGATTTTCTTTCACCTTTTGAACAATGGACCTTTGGATATACAGTACAGTATATTTGCATATGAACATACATGAGCATTAAATGTCAACATTTACTCAAATGGCTGCCAATGGAGCCAGGAGGTCACTGGTGTTTATTGATGATCTGACTGCTGATAAAATTATCAGGGTGAATTCTTAAGCGTATAAGGCTTATACTCTCTGATCAGATTCTGCCAAATGCTGGAACACTGAAGGGACACAGCTTCACATTCCAGATGGATATTAACGCAAAACATATAGTGAAAGCTACCCAAAAGTTTCTCAAGGCAAATAAATGGGACATTACTCTCTGGCGAAATCAGTCACCTGATCTTAACCCAACAGAGCATGCTTTTCACTTACTTAAGACAAGCCTGAAGGCAGAAAGACCATCAGATATTTGGCAAACCAGCTCAAGGGAAGAAACTCAGCATTTGGTCACATCCGTGTGCATGGGTTACACCCGCATTGACTGCAATGGTTTTTCATCCAGGTATTAAAGGTAATCCTTATGTTTGTAGCAATATTAATTTGTTCCATTATTTATGAGCCACCAAAATGGGTGTGTGCATGAAAATGGCTGCAATTCCTGAATAATGAATGATTCACTTCTGGGTGTTTTATTTCAAATTCAATATGGAGATATACAGAGACTAAATGCAAAAAAATAAATAAATAAAAATGCATGGACTTAAAATACAGTGCATCTTAATGAATCAGAATATCATATAAAGGTTTTTCACTCCGGTTTTCATTCAGTCATGCAGGTTAGGTTAATTGGTGTTCTTAAATTGCCCATAGTGTGTGAATGAGTGTGTGAGTGCGTGTATGTCGGTGTGCCCTCCGATGGATTGGCGCCCTGTCCAGGGTGTACCCCGACTCGTGCCCTAAGTCTGCTGGGATAGGCTCCAGGCCCCCCGCGACCCTGAATACAGGATTAAGCGGTATTGACGGTGAGTGAGTGAGTGAGTGAGAGAGGATTTTCTGTAATTTAATGATAAAGTGAAACTCATATATTTTAGATGCATTACATGTCAAGTGAAATATTTCAAGCCTTTCTTTTATAATTTTGATATGGCTTGCTTCCAGTATCTCAAAATATTATAATATTACAGTAAACAAACTAGCATAATAATATTAATAATAATAAGAACAATAATAAGAACAATAATAAAGTTCACCAACAAAACCAACATACAAAATACATTTTGGAAAAACTATACAACACCTAAAACCCTGACGCAAGATCTTTTCCTATCATAATTTATTAACCAAGGATGAAATATAGGCAAACTTAAAACATAACCCATAGACATAATCTTAAAAATCTTTTTAATTTAATATATTCACATACATACCTTTATAATTTTTAGGTTGTGCTGCTTCATTCTCCAGCAGTGGTACTTCTTCCTCTTCCTCATCCTCCACAGCAGTGTTAACAGACCATCCATTATGGCGAGCCATGGTAAATGCTCAAGTGCAACAATTTTCAAAAGCGCTCCTTAAACCATAGGTTCAAGTCCTACATCAGAAAACAGTACTGATAAATAGCCTACTACTGAACCTTGAACTAATTCAGTGGTTCTCAAACTTTTTCTGTCATTCCCCACTTAAGGGGGTGAGCAAATTTTCAAGCCCCACTTGTCAACAAAATAATAACGAAATCTGCCAAGTTTACTGTTTATTGAAATATCAATTTCTAAACCAATAAGATCAAGCAACACCAAGTTAAAAACAGATAAAATACACGTGCAATTGTTATAAAAGGCTTATGTTGTCACTTATCTTTGCATAACTGACCCCATGTTTATTAGCTGCTCAGCAATCGTTTGTAGTTTTTTTGCACTGGCCAATTCTGTATGCAACTTTGAATGAAGTCATTTGTGCTTTGCTGTCCACTGATTCAGATTTTACCATGCGATTCTCCTGCTGTCTGTATTCTGCCAGCTTTCTTTGAAAGAAGTCGAGTGGCTTATTAACGTGTGTTGTCTCTAAGTGTCTTCCTAATTTGTTGGGTCTCATGCGGTCTGCTGCCAGCGGTATAAGACACAAAACACACACAGGTCTCTCCTCTATCCCCACCATGAAGCAAGTTAGGCTTCATTAGTGGTGGGCGATATAACCAAAATCTTCTATCACAGCAGAAGCTATTTTCTACCTCGGTAACAATATAATCACAATATAGCAATTGAAAATGCTATTGTATCTGAAAATGCATAAATAAAAATTCAAACACAAAGAAACTGTTTTACATAATGTAATTTTATATAAACTGTGAATTGCTGAGGTTTGCCGCATTTTTTTTTACTTTGGCCATATTCGTTTGGATGCTTGGATTTCAGATGATAGAAGAGGTTTAACGTGTTTCCAAAACAGTGAACTTGCGTACCTTGCAAATCAAATTCAAAAATTCTATTTAATTCAAACCTTAAAATAAAAGACTATGAATAGGAAATAAATATGAAAAATAAAATAGGGGGTAAATTTAACTAGGAATGAATAAAATAAAATATAAAAACTAAAGTTAAAATAAAATAACTGTACAACAATACACAATATAGAAAATAAATGAAGAATATGTGAACAATAAGAGCAGCTGTACGAGTAGGAAAAGAATGGTAATGTCCAGGGTTGTGCAATCCACATGTTTAAAGTGGATCACGTTCATCTCATTCGTATCACTTTTCTTATACCCAAACTAATTCCACACCACAGACGAGGCACCTTTTTTCTTTACAATCTCCTCGTTGTTGGTTTTGTCACATATAAGCAAGCTCACTGCTCGTCTTCTTCCATTGTCGAAGTGTATGTGAAGCCAAACACATCAAAAGTGGGACGAAACCGCGGCACCCGATTGAACCAAATATCTGCGCAAATACAGCGCAGCACGACTACCTGAATAGCGCAGTGATGATCTGTTTATTTGCGCAGCCCGGTGGATCGCGCAGCGCCGCTCGAATGCGACCCACTATGTTTTTATTTACAAACTATTTAAAATGTCAGGAATTGTTTATTATTGTTTCCGCCTTGCCATGCCTGGTTTGTATGTGCGCATCCCAGAAAATGTATTTTGATGGTCGGCGCGGTATATTTCTGTCAGAGTCGCGCAGCGCTGCCCAGTGGCTCGCGCAGGTTTGTGATTCGAGCAGCGCTGCTGAAGTTGGCCCGACGTTAAACCGTTATTGTTCCACTATGGTTCCACTTTTTCTCCCGGCCCACAACTGATGTTATTTAAAATTTACTTGTATTAATGATCCATTTATTTGTATGTGATTGTTTAGTTTTGAGCGTACGCTCTTCATTATCTATAAAGAAAAGCATGAATTAGAATAGGTACTTTCCTGTTTTTCCTCCCGTTCATTGCGCCCCACCTGTCATGTCTGTATTCCCCACTAGTGGGGCGCGCCCCACACTTTGAGAACCACTGAACTAATTAAACTTCAGGTGTGAGTAGAATCAGGTGTGAGTAGTAGAGAGAAAAACTATACACAATTTAGTAGTTAATAAAGAAAACTCATTTAGCAATGATTTTCTATTTCGTAACTTACCAACCAGAGAACCGTTCAGCCTTAGGTGTATTGTGGTTAGTTAATGATCCAAACTTCTTTCATGATATTTTTCTCAGTATAAGTTGCTTAGTCACACAGTCCGGTAAAACTGTAACTGATGTACTCTTTCTGATATTTAGGGAATCTCATGACTGAAAAAGTACAGTACGTACATGTGACCAACTGAAGTTCCCCACCAATAAGGACTTTTGTTTGCCAGTCTCATTTACCTAAATCCTAAATTATGTTGCAACAACTGTTATTGTATCTACTAAACATGAGGAAAGTGTCTATTAAGGATATCTCTAAATAGATATTTAACATTCAGGACTTTTTGTTCATTCATGGTCATTTTAAAATAAAGAAATATATCATTTAGAATTTCTATAATTGCCCTTATAAAATGTGTTTGATATTATTTTCTTGTTATAGTGTTATCACCATTTATTGAATAGTAATTCTAGCAAAATTAGATTACATATAACTCTCAAAAAATTTTTTTTTACTGGAGACAGTGAACAGTTAAATATTCTGTCCTATCTTCTAGTTTAACCTAAGCTTGATCCAGCATATGCAGTATGAATTAAATGTTACGATTCACAATGCAAATTATCTTTTCCGTATACGCTCACCGAACACTTTATTAGGAACACATTACGCATTACGAACATTACGAACATTACGCATTCATGCCTCTATCTAACCAATTCAATTCAATTCAATTTTATTTATATAGCGCTTTTAACAATGGTCATTGTCTCAAAGCAGCTTCACAAAAATGAAAGAAAATTTACCAAAAAAAAAATAATAATAATAAAAAAAAATAATAATAATAATTTTAGAAAATAAAATAATTGGAAGTGTGTATGTGTGAGAAAAATGTGTAGATAATAATGAGACGAATGAATGAAATCTCTCTGATGAGCAAGCCAAGGGTGACGGCGACCAGACAAGCATACGGCAGCAGCGTATATAGCAGTGCAAATACAGGCCAGTGGCTTCAAGTAATGTTCATATCAGCCATTAAAACTGAGGAAAAATATCATCTCTGTTTTTTCAAACTTGGCCTGATTTTTCTTTTCTTTTTCTAAACTCTCTGATCTCCTAGAATTTTTATCAACAGGTTGGCACAGGTTTTTTTTACGCCTGATGCCCTTCCCGTTTCAATATAAAAACATCCAGTTATTTAATTGGAAACTCCTTGCTGATGAGAAAGATCAACAGTGAATGTCTAGACTGGTTTGAGCTGGCAGAAAGACCACAGATAAGCTCAATATGAAAAGCATCTCAGAATGCACAACACATAAAAGCCTGTGGTGGATGAGCAGCAGATCACATGAGGTTTGATTTCTGTCAAAAAGCCAAAAACAGGAAGCTGCGGCTGTCTTGAACACGGGCTCACCAAAACCGGACAGCCGACAACGGGCAAACCATCGCCTTGATTTTTGCTGAGGTACACAGATGGTAGGATTCGCATTTGGCTTAAACAGCGTGAATTGACAGACCTAACCTGCTTTGTGTCAGCAGTCCAGGCTGGTGGGGGGGGGGGGGGGGGAATTGTTGTGGGGAATGTTTTTCTTTTTTTTTTATACACTTTTTGCTCAAAAATACCAATCAATCATGTCTTGAATGCCACAGATTTTTAAGTATCGTTGCTGGTCATATGCTTCCTTTCATAGTCACAATTTATCCAACTTCCAGTAGCTACTTTCAGCCTAAAAATGCTTCTGTCACAAAGCAGAACTGAAAAGATAAAATTAAACTTAAAATGGTGTGTCATGAGTGTGACAATGTGTTCAGTGGACTTTCCATTAATTTCTCCAGATTGAAATACTACAAACACATTTGGGAAATGGAGTAGAAGAGGAAAACTTTTGCAGTATGAAATGGCACCTAAAAAAAAAATCTAGAACATTCCCAGGACCAGGATGACAAAGAAATGACTGTTTTTTTTGTTTCTGATATTCCATCAGGAAACTTCTTGTGGGATTCATGTCATAAAAGAATTGAGAGCAAAAGTATTAGTACACCCTACCCAGTCTTAGTAGTGTATAGTGTTCCTAATAAAGTGCTCAGGGAGAGTATAATACAGTGTTACAGTGTTACACTCTCAACAACAACATCATAGACAAAGCTGCCACAACGGCTTCAAAGTAACAAACTGACACCTCATATAATCTTTCATATAAAAATAGTCTAAAATGTTGGTGTTGACAGAAGAATAAATTAATAATTTTCTTTACATTTTTAGATTTTAGATCATATTATATTTTCCTTACCAAAATGTCTTTTACATTTCAGTCGATAAATACTGGTGTAGAAGAATCAAGTCTGCAATTTTGTCGCATCCTAAAATAAAAAATGTAACTTCGTTTATTTTTTTAATTTTTTATAAAGTAAATGCTACATAGTGGCAGTTCCAGTCGGTCCAGTTGTTGTTGGTGTAAATGCTTCTCTGTAAACCGGGAAATGTGTGTGTTCAACGTCGCAAATGTCCCGCTAGTCTTTGCTGGAAATCAATACGTACACAATGCGGATGCGGCGCTCAATGTGCGCAGCTGTTGTACTGCGTGAACACACCATGGCTGCCAACTCTCGCGAGAAACATAAGCAACCGCTGCTACATAAACAAAGCCCAAGGCAAGGCTAATGTTACTTATTACTAACTTATTACACAAAGCAAATGTATTGTATACAGATTTATACACATTCCAACGAAAAAAAAATAAAATATTTCCAAAGAAAATATATGCATCTCTTCTGACGGTCACATGATAGCATCAATATTTTATATATATTACAAACATGTACATCTCAATAAATTAGAATATCATCGAAAAGTTGAATTATTTCAGTAATTCAATTCTAAATGTGAAACTTCTATATTATAGAAATGTATTACACACAGACTGATATATTTCAAGTATTTATTTCTTTTCATTTTTATGATCATGGCTTACAGCTAATGCAAACCCAAAATTCAATATCTTAGAAAAATTTGAATATTACTTAATTTTCAATTCAATTCAATTTTATTTGTATTTGTAATTTCAATTAGAAATTAAACTAACCTGCATATCTTTGGACTGTGTGAGGAAACCGGAGTACCCGGAGGAAACCCACCAAGCACGGGGAGAACATGTAAACTCCATGCACACAGAGACGGGAATCGAGCCTGGCCGGGAATCGAACCCGGACCCTGGAGGTGCAAGGCGACCTGCTAACCACTACACCACCGCGCAACCTCTCTTAATCCAATTCAATTAAATTAAATTCAGTTTTATTTGTATAGCGCTTTTAACAATTGTCATTGTCGCAAAGCAGCTTTACACAATCAAAAGAATTATTTAAGTTTGTATGGAATGTGAATGTGTATGAATCAAAATGGTCAGATAGTCCCTGATGAACAAGCCGAGGGCGACAGTGGCAAGGAAAAACTCCCTGAGATGGTAATAGGAAGAAACATTGAGAGGAACCAGACTCGACAGGGAACCCATCCTCATTTTGGGTCTTTTTTTACTTAAGACCGAAAACAAAAATAATTTAACAGAGAAATGTCAGACTACTGAAAAGTATGAACATGTAAAGCAGGCAATACTTGGTCAGGTACGGTGGCTGAGAAATAAAATAATAAAACAAAATAACAAAACCGAAGGCAAAATTAAAAATCCAGTCCGATATTTTGTTTTTATTTTGTTTTTGAATTTGTTATGTTTGTTTTTTGGGTTGTGTTATTTTGTTTTTGGTTTTGTTAACTCGTTTAGCACTTCTCGGCCACCATAGTCAGGGCTTCCTTTGCATGAATCTTGTTGAGCTGAACAATGTTTACTACGCATGTCATGGGCTCTATTCAACACAAAGTCAAGATATTTTGGGTGGTTTGCCAAATGCACCCAATTGATTTTGATATACAGTACTCCTGGGAGTTTTTTTTTTTTTACGAATGCCACCAAACCTAGTCTATAATTGGAGGTTTTAACATGCTAATAAAAGCACACAGGTTGTGTGGTGCGCACATGTGGCAATGGCGAGGTTCTATGATGTCACCACCTCATTGTGATAATGTTGATGTCTCATAGTTCAGATGTCATAGTGTGCAAGAGCCCTATTGCTTTTCTAAGGATTATTATTATTATGGCCCAAGCACTATGACATCATGGATTTATGTCATTGTCATTGCTTTGATAGTACTGATGTCATAGTGTGTGAAGTGTGTGAAGAGCCCTCTTCTTCTAGGATTTTTTTTTCACACATCCAGTGCTTTTTGGGGTTCTTGCTCATGAAATGCATGGGCCCTTCACACAAAATTTTGCTCCATAGCTCATACACACTTGCACATACAGTATGCATGCAAAACCCATTACAAATTTAGAGCTCATTGAGCTGAACAAACTTTACATTGCATTTCATGGGCATATTAAGTGATATCAGCCTCTGGAGCCTTTTGGAGGTTTAACATGCTCAAAAGGCACATATCTTATGCTTGGGTGGCTATGGCGCAGGTGCTTGGACATTGTTGCTTGTGACTATATTTTATTTTATTTACAAAAACCTAAAACGGCATGCAAAGTTTTTTTTTTTTTTTTTTTTTTTTACGAAGTGCAGGCACACTCATCTTTCACAAATGAGCGGATCCATAACATCTCTGCATTCAGGCAGAAGGTTCCGGGTCATTATGGCCAAAACGGAGAGACTCAGGAGGAGTTTTTATCCACAGGCGATTAGACTCCTCAACCATGATGGGCCACTCTCCCATTCATAGGACTGGTAACAGTTCACCCACACACTGCTGTGCTGACATTCCACACTGCACACTGCACTTTAGTCTGGACTGTAAGCATCACTTGCACTAACATCTTTATCCTGCTCAGATACACATTTTATTATTATGTTTACATTTGCACCTTTTTTTTTTTTTTTAAATTTAAATTTCTATTTCTATTTATAGATTATTTCTTTTGTTTCTTGTTATTTGCACAAAGTAGGAGCAGTTCAGGATACATTTCACTGCGTGTTGTACTTGTATAACTATGCATGTGACAAATAAAGAATCTTGAATCTTGAATCTTGAATCTAGGGAGCAGGATTTCTCAGCAGATCCACATAGAGTCTATGGGCTTTGAATTAATGAATTTGGGGGGAAAGGAGGCCATTATTTTCAGATTTGTCTGTCAAACTAACTTCATATCCTCATTAATTACATTCATATACCTCCTCTTTGGCCTACCTCTTTGCCTCCTGTCTGGCAGCTCCATGACCAACATACTCCCACCAATATACTCACTCTCCCTCCTCAGACCATGGCTAAACAATCTTAATATGGCCATGCTAACATTGTCCCCCAAACATCCAACATGATCTGTCCCTCTGATGTACTTGTTCCTAATCCTGTCCAACCATAATCATTCCCAAAGAGAATCTCAACATCTTCCCCTAGGTTTCTGCTGATATTTTTCTATCACACAGAACTCTCGACACCGTTCTCCACCCATTCCAACCTGCTTACAGTCACTTCTTTACCACTTTCCCACAGTCTCCATTACCCTGGACTGTTGACCTCAAGTACTTCTGTACTTTCTTCACCCTGTATTCTTACTGTTCAACTTCCCTCTCTTTCATTGTAAAACTGTTGTGTAGCATGTTGTCATTAATATACATGTGACAAGTTTTTAAAAATCAGAAGGTGGTATTTGTCCTTGTTGGTCAGTATTTTCCTCAGTATAAATCTCAGACTAGTATACTTATTTTCATTACCGAAATAATTAAACTCATTTCCGAAACCTATATATCATTACCGCAACAGATGTTCATTAGATGTTAATTTAATAGGAACATTGTACTTTGATTTTAAATGCATGTGCAGAATCTACAAATTATGTTCTTTCAGGTTTTCATGTCATTTTGAAAAGAAAAAATGTCAGGTTTCACCAAATATAAAAAAAAATGGTTGTAATGAGAGAAATCAATCAAAATAATAATAAAAAACTGTATAAATAAATATTTCAGAACTTCAAGTAACTGTGCCTGAATATTAATCCATTTTTCTTATGTGAAAATGTGCTTTTTAACAGTGTTGATGATTTCAAAAAGGTGTTAAATAGTAAGTAAAGGTTTTCTAATTAATTTTCACAAATAAAATTGCTAACAACAAAGATGTTGTTAGCAACCATTTATTATTTTCAAGGGTTTATTGAACCATTTATTATTTTCAAAAATCCCAAATCCAATCTGCATGACTATGAATCCACTGAAACATTATAAGAGGAACTGGCAACCATGTCACACACCTCTGTGCCGCGTTCAATAACGAGAGCGCTCGCGTACTATAGTGTTGTTGAATTGTCTGTTTAACGAAAGCGTTTTAGAGCAATCTCAAACGGGTTTAACACATACCTACAAATGAAAATAAAAAAGACGGGAATGAAAGATAATTACAGGCATAATTTTAGCATTCAGAATTTAATAAACATCCCAAACCTAATGGTTTTGCTGTTTAGAGTATGAATATCCCAGAACACCTAATGCGCCGTATCGAACTTCTCTGTCATGATTAGTTGCCCCGTCTTTTATCTATGTAAACCATGGCGATTTAATAGATATATGTGTATTATACCTGTGATTTTTATACAATCATTTGTCAAACATTTCGCAAGAGCTCTTGTTATTGAATGCACCACCGTTGTGTGTCGTGTGCGTGCAGATCACGTGACTGGGGAATCAGGAAATTTTAGTAGGAGTAGTCCGCGTATCCCTGCACTCTAACACATGTGGATTGACTGAACGCCATTGCTTCAGATTCGCAATTGTCTTTCAAGTATGATCTAGAATATTGATGTTTTCAGATAAAAGGCTGCTCTTTTCAGTACTGCCACGTGATTCATTGCTGAATTCAGGAAGTGAATCGATAAGGGTTAGTAATTTTGCACCTTCTCATTATCAAGCGCGTTTACTTATGGTTAGGCTTGTTCAGTTAGAACACTGATGTCAGATCTAATGGTGTAAACCGGAGTTTGATAGATGAGAAGCTCGAAATAGTAGCCGAATCCAAGCAAAAACTCCATGACAGTAAATGACGTCATATCAGCTCCGTGCCCTTATTTGTAGCTTTTCCCTCTTGAGTGGTCACGTGGTTTTCTGTTGCCGTCCTGTGATCTCTATTGCTCAGGTTGTTTTGTGTTCCTCTGCAGACTGACCATGGCATCGCTGCTGTTTTTTGGATCGCTGCTTTTCCTCTCAGGTGCAGTCCTGGGGTCCAATAACTCCATCCCTCTGGTCCTATGGCATGGAATGGGTAAGACAACTAGTGTGTCCAGTATTATCTAATGTTACCCAGGGGTACACGATTTGATGCATCATTTATATGTATTAGGTAAAGGTGCAAATGTTTGTAGTAATGCAATGCACACATTTCCTGATCATACATTCAACATGCATTAGTATGCAGCTATAAAATGATACATTATTACACCATAAGCAATGCAACTTTATCAATATCACTATCACTTTGATTTGTTGGAATGTTAATTCCAGCACGAAGTAAAGTGGCAGCACAGTGGTAAAGTTTCCGTTAGGGTCTAGGGTGAGTTTTGAATGTTTGGGTCATGGGTTTCCTCTGGGTCCTCAGGTTTCCTTCAGCTGCCCAAAAACATTCATATTGCCCCTAGGTGTGATTGAACGTATGAATGGTGCTTGGAGATGGACTGGCTTAGTGATGTGATTATGTGAAGGTTACTGAAGATGAATGAATGGCCGTTGGTGGCTCAGTGGTAGGCAGAGGTGTCAAGTAACGAAGTACAAATACTTCGTTACCTTACTTAAGTAGAAATTTTGGGTATCTATACTTTACTGGAGTAATTATTTTTCAGCCGACTTTTTACTTCTACTCCTTGCATTTTAAAAATAGCCTCATTACTCTATTTTTATGATCAGAACGCGCAATCTCCCCCCCGGTCGCATGATCTGAATGCGAGACCTTAATGCTTTTTTCACCCTCACGGTACTTTTACTTTTATACTTTAAGTAGTTTTGAAACCAGTACTTTTACACTTTTACTTAAGTACAAAGCTTGGGTTGACACTTCAACTTCTAAAGAAGTAATTTTTGAACCCTAGTATCTATACTTCTACTCAAGTAATGAATGTTAATACTTTTGACACCACTGGTGGTAGGTTTCTCACCACATGAGAAGGCCTGGGTTCGAATCCCAGCCAATGCCCAAACCACAGCCACTGGATGCAGCGTCCCAAGCCCGAATAAATGCATCAGAATGGGCATCCAGCATAAAATCAACAAACTATATGATAGTAGGCAGGGGTAGCTCAGTACAAACAATATGATAATAAGTAGCTCAGTGGTTAGGGTGTGAGATCAGAAGGTGCCAGGTTCAAACCCCAGCATCACCAAGTTGCCACGGCTCTACAGTATATGCCACTGTATAATGAGATCATAAGGGTGTCTGCTAAATGGAGTAAAAGTAAAATGTGATAAGACCAACTTTTATTGATTCCTCATAAGAAAATTAAAAAGTCTTTGTAAAAATAACAAAGGTGATGAAGAAGAAGGTAAATGAATGTTACTACATATTATAGTCCCAGTATCAAAAACCATAAGGTATAAACCAGTTAATGGCAGAGCTGTTACAAAGACTATTTTTACTCGTGTTTGTGTAGGGGATAACTGCTGCAACCCTCTGAGCATGGGCTCTATAAAGAAAATGGTGGAAAACGAACTGCCTGGTATATACGTGCTGTCTCTCATGATTGGAAAGACTATAGCGGAGGTACTCAAGTACAATTTCACGAAGCATTCATATATTTATTCTGCTTTTGTCAACACGTCTTGAAGATAATTTTTTTTATTTCAGGACACAGAAAGTGGATTTTTCGTCGATGTTAATAAGCAAGTGAACATGGCATGTGATAAAATAGCAAAGGACCCTAAACTGAAGGGAGGATACAATGCAATGGGCTTCTCTCAGGGTGCACAGTTTCTGTAAGTAATGCAATACCCGGAATTAATATGCAGAATAAAAAAATACTGATTTCCTCTCTTTTTTTTTTTTTTTTTTCTTTTCTTTTTTTCAGACGTGCCGTGGCACAGAGATGCCCTGTCCCTCAGATGAAGAATCTGATCTCGGTCGGTGGACAGCATCAAGGTAGTGAAATAGCTGTTCATCTGCTAACAGGGATATTTGCAAGTGTTTGACATCGTAATTCACACTCACCAGTTCAGGGCCTCAACTTCACACATGTACTGTAAACAGTGTGGATATAAGATAAAGTCTTAAGAAAGCTATGTGAAGCTATGACGCGTAAGCATGGTCCGTCTCCCATTTCTGAATTTCGTTTTATTATACTGAGATTTACTCACTAACCGGCTCAGGTTTCATTACCGTGACCTTTTCGTTTCATGTTCCTTATCTTGGTGTTTCAGTCTTTTTTTTCTCTTCTGCTTGGCTACACAGGGGTTTATGGTTTGCCTCGATGCCCTGGTGAGAGTTCTCATATTTGCGACTGGATCCGGAAGGCTTTGGATTCTGGGGCTTACACTGATGCAGTGCAGAAACAGTAAGATTGTGATTTTCTTTTGAAAGTGTGACAGTTTTTCCCGATAGCTAGTGATGATTCCATGCTTTATATTATTGAATCACAGGTTTATAGTAATGCACGTGTTCTATTGTTATCGTTTCTATAGTGGCAAATTTTTACGCTGAATGGTACACATAATCTAAGCTTAATAAAAGACATATATTTTAAATGTTATGTTATTTAAGTGATATAGTGAAACATTTATTTCTCATTTAAATGCACAAGGAGTCTTTACTCTCATTGCACTGAAATGTCAGTAAGTTTTACATCTCTAAAAAGTTTTCATGTCGAAAATGTTATGCACTTTCCAATTCCACAAGAAACAGGTAGGGGATGGAAAGTCTGTACAGTATACCTGCCGCAATATTACTGAAAACAGGAACTAAATTATGTTGCACAACACCAAATCAATGCTAAATATCCATTACAATAAAAATGTCAGTAAAATGCCATTGTATATAAGAATGAATGCACTGAGAAATAATAATCCTTGAGCTTGTAATGCGTCACTAAATTGTTCATTATTTTTTCCCCACAATTGGTTTATTCCATCTTTAACTACGCACATTCTTTCTTAATTGCAGCCTGGTGCAGGCGCAGTACTGGCACGATCCAATCAACAGTGACTTGTACAAACAGCACAGCCTGTTTCTTGCTGATATAAATCAAGAGCGGGTACGTCCGTCTTATTCATCAGAGAATTCCTTGCTCATTTTTTTTCCAAGTGGAATGCAAAATATTGTCCGTCTCATTAACAAACTATTATTATGCTGTAGGTCGCTGTGCTCGCTAGTGTTTTGGTACGCAAAAAAGATCTGATTGTGTCCTTACACACAATTATTCCCATTTTTAAAGGTGTTGAATGAGACCTACAAGAAGAACCTCATGAGTTTGGAGAAGTTTGTAATGGTTAAGTTTCTAAAAGACACCATCGTGGACCCTGTGATATCAGAGGTAAGGCAATTTCTGGCTTTGAAGTCTTTCCATTAAAAGCGACACAGTTGCACAACTTTGCTTCCTCTCTTAGTGGTTCGGCTTCTTCAAACCTGGTCAAGCTAAGGAGACTGAGACTTTGAAGGAAAGTGCGTTATATAAAGAGGTAAACATTTCATATATCTTTCATATTTACTGTATTTTCATCCTTTTTTTTTTTCTGTTCAGAAATAGGGTTGATTCCCACAAGGTTTTATTTTATGACCTGTTTTGATGTTTTGTAGGATCGCCTGGGACTGGCAGAGATGGATAAAGCTGGAAAACTTGTGTTTCTTTCCAGTGATGGAGATCACTTACAGTTTAATCAAGAGTGGTTCAACACCAACTTAATACCCTATTTGCGGTAATCCCCAAGTTGTCCAGAATCAGTATGTCTCTCTCACATGCCCCTAATGCTGGCCTGCTTATACAGTATCTCTAAATCTAATGAAGCCTTCTGTACTAACAATAATTCAAGACACATGTTATTGCACTGACGTTTTCCTTGGCTAAGTAGAAGTGAGTTAAATCAGATTAACCCGATCGTCATCATACATTCATAATGCTTAACAATAAAAAGATCTAAATCTAGAATACTGTATGTGGGATGGTTAAAATAATAATGGAAAAGCATGTGGGCTGCTCGTGAATTAGCTGTAACGAAACTCATCAAAGTTCAATCACAACAACTGAACAAAAAAAAAAAAAAAAAAGTTGTTTAAGCTGGACACTTGGAAACAGGAAGTAGAAAAGCAGCCTGAAAATGATATGACCTCAGTTTTACCAACCAAGTGACTACTGAATGTTTTTCTGCTTGAATTTCTCAAACTTGATGATGATTTTGTTTTACTTACTGGTTTTATTTTTGATGTTTTAAGACGCATATTGTATAGCCGAGTACAATTTTGGTACATTTATTTATCTTAAGTAAATTCATACTATGCATCTGTTTCTTTCGAATTTCATAAAATGCGTTCAGGTTCATTTACACATTCGACTGATTTCACATGATTTTCACATTCAGTCAATTAAACCCTGTTTTATTACCCATCTCTTCAACTTTTGTCTTCAATTGTTTTGTGTTTTTTGTTGTAATGCTGTTTTTCATTCTTAAACTTGGAAACATACTTTATAAATGTAATGATTTTGCCACACTAATGAATTAAAAGAAAATGGTGATAACATTGAGTTGTACGACTATCACAAGATTTTTATTTTTATATATAAAGCCATTTGTTGTAAAGTATAAATACATTTGATACGATTTTAATTTGTACTGCTAGCATGGTATAGGCCAGGTATTACTTTAACCTACTGTATTTCCACTATTTAGATCGAGTTATTTTAAAGCATACTGTAGCTGCCATCTGTTTAAAACTCACTGGGTGGGTCAGGTCCTCGTGCATAGTTATGACTTATATTTCCTCCCTAAAACAGAGACCAAGAGAGAGTTTCAGAGTATAAATTATAAACTGGATTTCTTGAATGATTTTGTAAATGTAATCTGAGGTATGTCTCCCTTCGGGATGATTTTGAGGTGTTGATAGCCTTTAGGTTCAAGTCATGTGATAAAGAAGGCACAGTAAGGATCTGCAGAAAAACTACTGCTTTAGTTCTACTAGTATCATGATTCAATTTAAGTCAAGTCTAATTTCTGTTCTCTATGAGAAAATAAGTGGAATTT
Organism: Channallabes apus; assembly: GCA_030522415.1. Classification (NCBI taxonomy): domain Eukaryota; kingdom Metazoa; phylum Chordata; class Actinopteri; order Siluriformes; family Clariidae; genus Channallabes; species Channallabes apus. The sequence goes on along the minus strand of CM060127.1, from coordinate 25,581,530 downwards.
AAGCAAACTTAGTGGCTTACCACTTCTCTTACATCCCTTGGTTATTACAGATCAAGGCTTATGATAATTTAACTCCACAGGACACTTCACGAGTGTGTTTCTGAAACCGGAATTGAGATATGGTTGCTGTAACACTGTCCTCACGAAACAGGAAATAACTTAAAAAAAAAAGACACATGACTAGAGATCTTGTTACTGCAAAATTCAAAATCGCAAAGTAATGACAGAACAAAATGACATTTGTTTGCAACTATTTTAATGTTATTTGACTCCAGTACTAGTAATGAGCATAATTATAATTGCTGACCAAAAAAAAAAAAATTCCCTAAAAACAAGACCAATCAATAATGATAAAAGTGGGAAAAAAATGGCCTGAGTACTATGAGAAAAAAAATGCTTTTAAGAGGATTAAGTAGAAAGTGGTGGATACGTCTATTTGAAAATTGTGTGTACTGAACATCATAGGAAATAATTTGATAACTAGAATTCAGTGACTGTTCATCTTGATGATACTAACATCCAAGAGTCTCAACAGCGATTCTGCAGCTGCATTTTATGGCAAAGAATTTTTAGAGAGAAGGAAATTCCTACATAAATGGTCACTGTCCTTACTGTACCTCTTTTTAATTATCATGGAATGTTAATTTACAGTGCTTTAGATAGTGTGCTCTGTACGTTGGAATACAGTATGAAATGGAAGCCATATCCATTTATTATGATACTTTTGCTTTACTGGTAAATACAACAAATCAACCAATATGTAATCCATTATTTTAAGTGTGGTCTAGTTTGGATAAACAACAAATCCTGGCTTTAATTACCTCAGAAGCATAAATAAATTCATCAATGTCTGAAACACTAGCACTGATTCTTTCTGAGGAAGAGTTTGTGTGTGTGCTTTAGGACAGATTTGCATATATAAAACAGAAATCACTAAGGACTCCCTCACCTGAACACAACTTCTACCCCCTGATAATGTAAAGCAAAATAAAATAAAAAAAAGAAAGAACCTGAAATCAGCCATTTCATTACAAGACCAAAAAATGTGAGGAATAGAAATGAATATAAAGAATATATGCGTAATTTTGGCTGTTCACATTTTATTTTCCTTGGAATGCTCAAAAACAGCAGAACAACTTGATTGTTGGCAACGAAGAAATTGCTATTAAAACATCAAATGGAATGGAAAGTTTCATGATGCCACATGAAGCAAACTGCCATCTCATAGGCTGAAGGAATATTCAGCCGCGACGCCTCTGATTGGGTGATGGGGAATGTGGAGACGATTAGCATTTCAGTTTCGTTTGTGATTGGCTGGTTGGTCAGTCAGTCAGGTAGGCATTGGCAAAGGAGGGGGTGGAATATCATATAGGCAAGGCTTTTAGCCTGCGATCTCTGTGGCTGTTGTGACCAGCTTTTTGCCATCCCAGACCGTTTTGAATTGCTCAGGGACTGGGATCTCAGTCTGGAAACAAAAAAAAAAAAAAAAACGAACATTCAATGTTAATTTCATCACCAATTTGTACATGTGTATTTATTCTTAATTGTGATACAGTGATGATGTGCATGAGCATTACTCTTAGTTGTTATATAATTAACTCCAGTACTTACAAATTCTCCATCTTTGCCAGGCACCAGTACGTTCATCTCTGAGCTCTTGGCACTGACGATCTCGCATGACAGCGAGTCCTTACTCAGGTACACATGACAACCATCCGTCTTATTGATGGAAATGGTTGGAATCTTGCCCATAACCTGCATACACACAACGCATTTTAAATATGCAGCAAGGGCAATGCGTGTGCCAAGATGTACAGGTTGTGTAAGGCTGGCAAAGTCAATATTGATTAGGATATAATTGTACAAAATCACGTAAAAAATATTAGCAGTTTTATTACATTGTGCGATGTTTACGTTACAAACCGTGAAAAGGAAAACAAAACTAAAAACCACAAAGAAATAAAATTTGCACATTGTAAGGTTCCGTTAAAGGTAATATCTATTGGAACTTTATATTTTTAACTAAATGTTGTTCTGTTGAATGTTGGAATGAAGTAAAATTTTCATGTGGCATCGTGAAGGGCGCTGAATGAAGGGCACTCATAAGCGTGTATTAAAAAAAATGTACAGCGCCATCTGTTGAATTTTGAGGTGAACTAATGATTTTATTATATGGTAGATTTTATGATACAAGGGCGTTTCATTTAAATTTAGTACATCTCTTCCCATGGGACATGTTAACGATGGTTCTTTGAATCTCGTTCATCAAAATGAACAAATCTTTTTTTTTGAGTCATTTAGGTAATTTCATTCTTTTGATCAAGAATAAAATAAAATGTTAAATTTTCAATAAACAAGACCCCCAATGCATCTACATACACAAATTTTGGCTATAGTTCCAGTAATTAAAATATTACAATGCAGCTAAGGACATTTGATAAACAAAATGAGCAGCTCACCCCTCATATCTTCTAGTCTGGGTCGTTCGTTCTTTTGAATCTATTTCACTGCATAGCGTCTATGGGAGTCACGTGACAAAAGAACGAACGATTCGGACCAAAGACTCGAAGGTAACTACTCAATTCTGTTTCATGTACATAACCTACGGAGGTTTTGCGATGCTTTGCGCATGTGCGCCCAGTAGAAAATGAACAAATCACTCTGAGACGACTCGTTCTTCTGAGTCACATTAAAGATTCGTTCAAAATGAACGAATCGTTCATGAATGACCCATCACTACTATGTGTTACCTCAAGTTTGACTCATCTTACCTCCGTCCCAAAATTTATTTCAAATGTACAGACAGACATACTACAAAACATCATAGAACTAGTGAGATTCAGCCACAGAAACTGAAGGAAGGAAAATGAAGGAAAATGATGTGAAAGACCCATTTGTTGGATTTTATATCCAGTTTTTTTTTTAATGATAACTTAAATTCTCAATTCATGACAAAAGTTGTTAAAATAAAATAAAGTAATTTTTGGTAAACTTCATTCAGATTTTTCTTCATCAAACAGGAAACATTTGTTAAAAAAAAAAAAAAAAAAAAGTTCTGGAACTGTGTTTCAATATATTTAGTCAATGGAATAATAACATGGGACAGTTCTAATAGACCGTGTTCCCCTTACTGGATTAAGTCGACTATACACACGTACTCACCTGGACTTTAACATCCCTGCAGTTGATCACCTCCACAATACCCACAACATCATCAAAAACGAGACCCAATTTCTTGCAGTTGTCTGCAGAGAAAGTTACTTAGTTAAACAAATGTGAAGTTTTTTTTGGTGCTGCACATTTTCAAGGAACATAAAACGAAAGTTATCCGTATGAAGCAGGGGAAGTGTTGCAAACATACCTATGGTGATTGAGTTGATTTTTCCCTTTATCTGCAGAGTGCTGTTGTTGCACTTGAATGCATAGACCACCTGTTTGAGCTCAGTATCACTGATCACCAGGCCCTGAGCACCTTCATGGTTCTCCTACAGATTATATTAAAAAGTCAACAGAAAGATAGGTTAGAAGCATTGGAGAAAGAAAAAAAAAGAAGAGATTTTTAGAGAATTAACAATGTTAATTCCACAGACTCGAGAAGAAAATTCTTCCGACTTACCACTCTCCATTTTTTGCCTTCAAGCTCCAGCACTGGAGGCAGGGTGCGAGCTGGAGTAGCAGAGGCAGTTGGACGGGGGGATGAAAAAGGTTTGGGTCCCGAGCTCAAAGGGACTGCCTGAGACCTCAGGTTAGGATTCTTGTGGGTCTTCTGGTCTTCAGACACATGCTTCAGTCCTGAGTGTGTATAAAACAGACATTGTGGGGGATAAGGCATTGCAAAAGACTGTTGTGAAGTATTTTTTTTTTTTTTAAACAGCTGTCAGTCATTTTCTGACCACCTAAATGTATCAAGCAACTTATCCTCATAAATGAACTTCAAACATTTACTGCCTCATTAGTATTAACTATTTTTATGACGCATGATGTATAGCTGCCTTTTCTGCTCCATACATATTACAGTTAGAAAAGTGCATGATTTTAAAGGCACAATTTAAAACCAAAAAGCTTATCTATCTATCTATCTATCTAAAAAAAAAAAATACCATTATGAATACCACACAGAGGTTTAACTTGTTGTAATGGAACATTTTAAAGTACGTTTGTTGATGTAATTGTGGTATGCATTAATACTCAGAATGACAACTGTGTAACAATTATAACCCATCTCAATTTCTTTTCTGGAAGTCAGATGCCTTTAAACCTGCCTGACCTTTTTCTTTAGGGCCAATAAAATTAAAGCAAATCAGATGGAAAAAAGAATTTAAATCAATCATACATAATGATAGTGTGCGATGAGCCCTGACTAATTTCACCTTTGGTAATATCAGCTCCCTTGTTGAGGGAGGCGAAGAGAGCATTACGGCTAGTGGGGCCCGAGTCTCCACTTCCTGACATCTCCAGATCAGCAGGTGGAGGAGGGGGGCCGGGAGGAGGAGGAGCAGCTCCACAGCTTGGGGCAGCGGGAGCGCCAGATGCTGAGGCAACTGGACCCTGTGGCAGACACACAATAATCATAAAAAAATAAGAAGAAAACTCTATAGTTTTAATTATTAGAAAACCAAAATAAAATCAACAGTTGTAACTCACACTCTTGCTCCAGGCCAGTCCGGTGGTGTGATGTTGCTTTATGTATGCTTGCAGCTCGGTCCAGATTGCCAAGTAGGCCTTGACCCAATCCACATGAGTTTTGTCCCTAAAAAAAAAAAATACATTGGACAGTTTAAAAAAAAAAAAAAAAAAAAAAAAAAAAAAAATGGTTGCAAGCATAAGAAATACAGAAAATTGGAAATGGAAATAAGCAACTATAGAGCTTACTTGTCTTTATAATCCTTGAGCACACGGTTTGTGTAGAACATGGCAGCATCCTGCATTTCCTTGACATAAGGACCTGGCTTAGGGGCCTAACAAAATGAAAGAAAAAGGTCATTCAGGTTTTCTCTCCAAGATTTCAATATATGTAAATCTCAACTGGAAATAACAGTAGGGAAAAAAAAAAAAAAAAAAAAAAAGAAACCCACAGTAATGGTATAATTTAGAAACTAAATCTCATCTAGAGTCTGATCAATATTGCTGTCCATTAAAAATCCATGGCACAGAACCTCAAGCTTCTAAGCTGGAACATTGAGCTTTTGTTACAGGGGAAAAACAAAACATAGCATACTGTTTCACTGTACAATACTTTTTCCCCCCCTCCATGAATGAATGAATGGATTGTTTCAAATCAAGTGCAATGCCAAGTTTTACTAGATGACTATTCATACCCCACGAATACCATGCTGACATTACTCACCATGGCTACCCAGCCGAGGGCAGGCACGCTTTCGCTGACGGCCGAGAGGTGGTTGAAGAGCGGAGAGGAACGGTTCTGCTCTCGGAACGCCTGCACTTGCTGAATCACTTTAGACACCGGGGCCAGCAGAGACGTCAAAACAACCTATGAACCCCCACCCCATACACGTTAAAAATCTGAACCTTCATATAATAATAATAATAAATACATAAATAAATAAATAAAACACATGGATCGCAATTCTGATTATTTCTAATGTACTTACATCAGAGGGTTTCTGGGAGGTGGAGGCGATCACGAGAACCTGCCTCTGAGAGGTGAAAGCTTGCTTCATCATATCAGCCTGAGGAGAATTCAGATTGTAGAAATGTTAAGCATAGCAAAAGAAACATAGCGATAATTCGCAAGATGAGGGTTGATCTGCAAGTGCTGCTTTGACGTACATGCTTCTTAACGTCGCCACCTATCTTCTGACTCAGGGTCATGTATTCAGCAACAGGGCCTGAGATCAGTCCATCGAAGGCCTCGACGTACACAGACACAGCTTTAGACGGAGAAGTAAAAAAATATATATATAAATAAATTGCACATGCAGTGTTTTTGTCATCCAAAAGTCACTGATAAATACAGACTGATTTTGTAAAAATAAATAAATAAATAAATAAATAAAAAAAAAAGATAAAATTAAAAAACTCGCGATACCTCCACCGGCTGAAGCAGTGCGACCTGCACCTCCTGTGCTGGAAATGCCCTCCAGACGGCCAACAGCGACCTCCAACCTGTGCACCAGACCCGCCAGCTCTGCCATGCCTATCAGAGAGATGTACCATCAGTCGTGATAAGATGAAATGATTGTTCTTACAGTTAACGATTAAACACTTACAGTATGAAAGAAATAAGCAACAAAAGCACAGAAGGCAGCACCCTACACAGATTTACAATATGCAATGTACGACAGACTCAAGAAAGAGTGTGGTTGGATGCGTCACAACTTGTTTCTCAAGGGGGAAAAAAAAATGCCTACCTCATAGTTTGAGAAACAAACTCTCTCAAATCTAGTCAAATTTGAACATAACATTTTTAACTTTTGATTTCTAAGACAGTATCAGCTCTCTTGCTCATTGCTGGCAGATTTCTGTGCAGAATCGTCCTTATTTGCTTACATTTCCAGCATTCATTTGTAAACTCAGCTTACGGCCTAATGCAAGAGAAACCTGATCTACCAATCTAAGCGACTGACTCATTGTGTCCACCCGAGTGCCTCTGCACAGGAAAGCACAGGTAGCCCAGGTGTTTCTCCAGCCACCGGATTCTCTGGATGGCTTGTTGTGCTATTCTGTATTCTAAACCCATAAGCAATTCGTAGCATGCTTGCATTAACAGAATGAACTCGGTAGGCATATAAATCAGAGGATTTGCAGTGTAGAACTTCATGATACTGTGAGGCCTCTCTGAAAGATTCAGGTAAATACGGAGAGAAAGAGAGGGAAATTAAGAGAATTTGAATGTCAAAGCAAATACCCTGTTTTGGCACTCCCCACCTGTCCAAACAGCACAATCGAAAGTTTTTCACAAACTACAATTTCAATACTTTTGATTCTTTTTTTTTAAGTAGACTAAAAGTGTTGCTACTGTAATATGCATTTTTTGTACATCTCAGTTGGAAATTGTTATTTAGGGGAGAGGGGGGGGGGGGGGGGGTGGAGTCATAGGACAAAAAAAAAAGTAGTAGTTTCAAGACCATTAGCATAAACTTTCAGTTAAACAAATGCAAGTGAATGCTTCTAAAAACAGAAATACAAAATAGTTTACCCTTTTCTTATCCATTTTAAAGTCATAATGTAATGAATGTCAATGAACCTTAATGCTTTGATATTGATCGCTGTGAAAATACATTTTGCATCGAAACCAAAATGATGGTGGTGTTAAAGAGCTTCCGTAGAGATCTTAAGCTGATATCCGGACACAGACGTGATTTATTTCGTCAAGGCTGCTTACATACTGTATGTGCATGAGTGAAATTACAGGACTCGCGTTCACCTTGTCAAAATTTCATCAGTAGAATCACTGTGGTTGTAGAAAGCACTCCACCCTAATGTACTCCTTAATCTTCTTGTATAGATTATTACAATGACCTAAGAAACATAAACATCATTCTTGTACCCAACCCAGGTCCTGTACCCATCCAGCAGGGTGTATGCATTACTTTTATTTGTTCATTTTTAACAGGTTATTGTAGCCACCCATAGCCCTTTTTTTCATCTGGAGTAACAACTGATTAATTTTTAGCCTAATATATCAGGACAGTAAAGTGCCAGGATTAACACATACGAGAACCTCGTCTAAATGTGTTGCTTAATTATATTCTTAACATCACCTGTAAGAAATCAATAAACGTTCACGATGTAAATACAGATTTGCACTCAAACAGCTCAGGCCTAACACATGACTCGGCATAGGAAACGTATAGGTCTGTAGTAAAAGGTTTAACAGCCTCAGGGTTCAGCATGTGAATAAGTAGGTACAACTTTATTGTCACTGCATAGTACGGGTACTCGGCAGCGAAATGCAGTTTAGCATCTACTATATACACAGCTGTGCAAATTATAAGGTGCAGGTTAAATAAGTAGAACTGCATATATACATACATACATATACACACACACACGCGCAGTAAATGTTGTGCAACATGGCTATGCAGTGAGTATGTGCAGGAGCTACAGAATATATAATGCAATGACATGGAAAAGGGGATATAAGCGGTTACTGTGCATAACAATAATTGGCAGGATATATGCATGAAAGATTCATGAAATATGTATAGACATGAAATGATAAAGCTGCAGTCACAGTGTGTGTGTGTGGACAAAAACGGGTCATTTCTGCTTTAGTCTTGGTTGGGAGAAGTAGGCCAGATTACATCCATTCTTAGAGCAGGCTGTGAGAGCAGTGTCACAATTAAACAACAGTCAGAAAAGAAAAAAAAAAGTTGTATTTAATAATCTAATCTAATAATTTAAGGGGCTGTCATTAAATCTGCTTAATATGAAAAAGGGCACTAAACTGGAGATTATGTAAAAAAAATTTTTTTTTAAACAATTCATTTTGTAAAAACACACTTTTATATATAATGTATGAAAAAATACAGAAAGTGCAGTGCCAAAGGCAGTCTTGCTATTTCCTGGAGCCATGAACATGCAAACTCTGCACAAATGGAAACCCAGTAACTCTCTCTCTCTCTGTAATGAGTGAAACACTCTGATTCTGAACAAAACTAAACCTTTTGCCTCAAGTTGACAAAAAAAAAAAAAAAAAAAAAATAAGAGCTAAATTAAAATTCCGCCTAACCGAGCAGCTCTTCGTGTCGTGTCACCGCCTGTGTGTGTGTGTGCGCGCGCGTGTGTCACTGCCTGTAAGCTAACGGCTGAAACCCGCAGATCCGCTTTGTCATGAACAGATTTTTCCCTTCGCCGTCTAACAACTACAATTTCTTTTGACATGAAGCAAGAACAATTCAACGCAAACTAATTGCCTTACCTTCGCCTTTCTGACAACCGTAAGTGGGTTTTAAAGCGTCAAAGCTTTTCTCCGCGCGAGCCCAGTGGGTGTGTTTAGTCCGTCGGTTCCGCGTCTCTGGTCTTCCTGGATGTAACAGATTTCCCATCAGCCCCCGCGCGCCATTTCCACCCGCCTCAAAGAACGCACCGTTCGACTTCCTTATAAGGGCAGAGCAGAGGAGTGTGATAAAGTAAAGAAAGAAGAAATGCGCTTAAAGCAGGAAGAGCGAAGAAAAACACACACAGTTGGCGGATTAAAGACTACTGAATGATTCTCTGCTTGAGCATGCATTCTTCCAAATAAGAATAAAACATTAAAAGGTTGTCTAGTGTATTAGATTAAAATCACATTCAGCTCATTTATATATTTATGTAATATATTGTAATTACTCCTAATGCTACACCCCCCCTTCTTCTTCTTCTTCTTTTTTTTTTACATGTTCAACCACTGCCAAAAAAAACAAAAAAAAAAACAATGTAGAGGTATTTTTTTATTATTGTTTGAACACATGGGTGTGGTCGCATGGGTGTGGTGCAGGTGTCGGTTGTCAGCCTTAAAATAAACCCTGACTAGAGCTTACTGTTACAGGTTTGCAATTCATGTCGAAAGAATGAATCATGCCTAGTTATATCTGTTGTATTTATTCGGGCGACGCAGTAACTTAGTGGTTAGCACCGTCACCTCGCACCTTCGCTTCCCGCCTCGAGGTCATGGTGTGTATGGTGTTTGCACGTGCTGGGTGGGTTTCCTCTGGGTACGCTGGTTTCCTCCCACAGTCCAAACACATGCAGATTAGGCTAATTGGCATTATTGGCCATAGTGTGTAAATGTATGTGTGTGTGGTTGGGGCTGCGATGGATTGGTGCTCTGTCCAGGGCGCACCCCACCTCATGCCCTAAGGCTCCTGCATAGGCTTTAAGCCTCCTGCAACCCTGTAAAGACGATGAGGGAGTGAGAGTGAATGTATTTATTTGGACAGCACAGTGACTTAGTAGTTACCACTGTTGCCTTGCACCTCCAAATTGCCTGTAGTGTGTGAATATATGTGTGTGCACCCTGTGATGGATTGACCTCTGCCCACTCATGCCCTACAGTACGTGTCCTATGGAAAGGCTCCAGGCCCACACGACCCTGTATACCCTGTAAAGAAGTATAGATGATGAGTGAGTGTATTTATTTGAGCAAACCCCATATATCTGTTTGAAACGAGTGAGCAACTTTAATGCCTGGACATTGTCATTAAGTTGGTATTTATGTTGCATAAACGCAATTGTGCAAACATAATTTAAGTGGTGCTATTAAAGCTTGCGAATGACTATATAACTCTAAGCAAACAGGCAGTTCACAGTATTTTAACTGCCTGTTAAAATACTGTCTTATTCATTATTCTGAAGGTTACTGATTATAGCTTTAGCTCTTGAACCGTCATGCTTTTCATATGACACTTAAATGAACTAAACTGACATTGTCAAACTTTTCAACAAGTTTAATTGGCTTTTGTTGATTTGATCTTTATTTTTTGCAAACTGTTTCGGCTCACTCTTTACTTTGAAAATAGAATGCATGCATGCATGCCTGGGCTTGCTTTGATTCTAATCCCTTACGAATGCGGAGACTCAGTAGAGATAAATTGTCCTACTTTACTGAAGACAAGGTGGACTTGGCTCTAGACCTGGTAAAACTCTTTTGTTACAATACCTATCTATTGTTTATTGTTAAGATCCCTAAGTACAGTATAACAATTAAATATCATTCGATCAAATCAAAATGACATTTCACACACATTTGTATAATACAACAAAAACAAAATGTATAGAATTACATTATTTTTAATTAAGATAATCCAATTTATTAAATCACATGACATAGGGAATCTTTCACTAAAACATTGATTTTAGGTAATTAAGCAAATCTCAGTTTTTCTTCTCCCTGCTTTCACTGGGGTCTAAATTACCCCATTCATACATTTGTAAGAACATGAAATCAATAGAATCAGTGTATATGGATAAAATATCACAGTTCTTTCAGCGTTTACAAAGTAGACACTGAATTCAAGTAGTTCAGTTAATATACAGTAGATCACCACTAAGAACAACACGAAAACGTGTGTGCTGAACACAGAAAAGTCACACAAGCCTTTATCAAAGACATTCAGTGAGCATCAACATCTTCATGAAAGAGACCAGTGAAAGCAGACTACTAAGCAGATTGTGTATAATTGCACAAGAATCGGACGATTAGTTTAAAGAAACTTAAAATTAGACGGCGTACAACTGTCGTTCATCTGTGATCACATGGTCTATATTTTGAGGTGAGTGCCAAGCTCTGCTTCTTCTTCCCTCCCCCCCCCCCCCCCCCGGCTCCAACGTTTATTTTTCCACGAGTTTAAATACGAAGCTAAAAGCGAGGTCCAGTGTATTTTTTTTTTTTCTTAAATATTGTTTATCATTATGATGCTCTCTTAAATGCTACAAACTTGAGCAGATTGCAGCCTTTCTGCATTTGCTGGTGATTTAAGTGACAGACACACACAGTGGCAAAAAGGCCGGACAATCTGATGTAATCCATGCAGTATTTTCAGTAAAACTAATCTTTCAGCACACAACCATACATGCAGTCATACAACTTGGCAAAGACAGGTGCAGCGCAGAGGGCGAGCCCTTTGTCTGCACTATTGCCACAAGTGAAGGAGCACTGTCTAGTTAAGTGATGTTCAAGGTAGTGTTTAGAGGGGTTAGGTCAGTGGTTGGTCATAACGTGATGGGGAAGAGACCGCCAGACAGGCTCGGGATTGGGACAGAATCCCTTTACTTCGAGAGATACTTGGTTTTTTCAGGTCTTTTAAGCAGCCTTTATCCTTTTCCATATGCAATGACGCCTTCTAAAATACATCTACAGTATGTTGACCCCGGGGGTGAACTGGCCTACATTTCTAACAAGATAGAGTCAGCAGCAAAGGAGTGTGAATGCCCTAGTTACTGAATCAACCCGTCTTCTGGCTCAGATTGAGCAGAGATTCAGAGTAGGGTGGCAGTCGAAGAGACTACACTTAGTCCTGTCTCCCTTACACCCTGCGACGAGGCTTTTAAGTGACGTATCGTTGTGGCATCCGGGGTCCTTTTCAGAAAAGTCACTATAATAATCATCACTATAGTAACTCCTCCCTCTGTTTTTTGGTTTTGTGGGGCCCGTGGCCATTGCGCAACGAGCCGTTTTGGGGACGCAGCAGATGACCACGCTCCCGATCAGTCCAGGGGACACCTGCTTGTCCATCGTCACTGTCCAAATCCGAATCGGAGTGCATGAGAGCAGAGGAAGAGGGCGCAGGTACGGGTTTCAGCCGGGCTAACAAATGGAAAGAAAAATAAATAAAAGTATACCCAATTATGAGAATTATATTCTAGGAAGCTCATTTTCCAAAATATTTCCAGTAGTAGCTTTACCTGCTCTAGGTGGGTGCAGTTCCAAACTGTCTTGGTCTTCTCCCTCAAGCATTTTGTATCGACTTTTCCGTCTGACTTTTCCTTTGCGTCTTCTCAAATCATGCACAGAGATAACAGACAAATATGTAGATAGACACACAGATTCATTACAGGTATGGGCACATAGTCTTCCAAAATTCCCACATTCACACTTCCCAAAGTCTCACAAAAGACTGCATGCCTCAGATAAGGCCACAACGAAAAAACTGCACCATCCTCATCTCAGTGGAAGAATGATCAGACAACAAAATGCATGCTTTCACTCCTTATTGCATTGCGTTTGCTAACCCTTTCCTTGTTAAATGTTCAATAAATATGCTTGAAGAATTATGAACAGGCAAGCAAATCTAATAAGAAGTAACGCATGACCAGTATATCATTCCATTGTTTACCTGTTACAGCAGCAGACAAGGCCCCATACAATGGTCGCGATGGCAACCACTATCATGAATGATGCTATAGTCACATACAACACACTCCATTCTGAAAGAGAACAGAGATCCAGACAATCAGAATGGACAAATATTTAAAACGTGATGTTTACATAGTCATAATGATCTGTCCATCCCGTAAACTGCTATCATATTTCCCGCATGCGTTCCTCACCACAGTTGCTTTCTCCGTCGCCCAGCTGGACTCTGATGAAGTTTTCCATCCAGAACGGGTGGCAGACACAGCGACGGGTAAACGAATCACACTCTCCACGGCTGGAGCAATTCAGCTGGCAAACTGCAGACATAATCCAACGAAAGCACGATGACACATCAACAGCCGAAAGTGATATAATGGCAAAACAAATGCGAGTTACTGTAAATGGCGCATGTTGGAGAGTATCGCTACTACTGACCGACTGTGTCTACCTGCCGGGCCTTGAAGATAAGGAAGTCGTTTTTTTGCTTGCGAAGTTTGTTACGGAGTCCTGTGGCAACACTGTGACCAGACAGTGGTGGGCGCCCGGCCCCTCCAGACACCAGGAACACTAAACGAGTGCTAAAGGAAATGAAGGTCACAAAAAATGATTAGTGACTAGCACGAACTGAATGTTTCTCTTTTGTCATGGCTGCAGAAACGTAACTAGACACCACTTCGTTATATAAATCTATGTAGTTTCCCACAGTTCATCAGCTAACATACAAGGCAATCTTGGTTACACTGCACTAATTTCTCCAAAAAAGACTTTTAATGTCTTTTAAAGACAGATTCTATGAACTTGTTTTTCTTAGCCCACTCATCATTTCCATATGTGCATACTTCCGTTTATGGGTTTCTGATTATTTTGCGTTATTCTAAGTCGGATGTAGTAAGAGCTCCCTTCAAGATTGTGGCCAGAAGTTTAAAGGACATGAGATGCTTCAAGGGCTAAGAACAAGGTATCTTAAAACCTGTAACAAAAAAATAAATGAATAAATAAAATCACAATAGTCATCAAGCAGACAGGCTTATATGTGGTGTCTGGACAGACCTGTGCTCATTGAAAGCGCTGATCTCCCGTACGATGATATCACCGTCCAGTACACCCAGCAGGACAGCTACCTGTCTTAACAGCATGTCCCTTTGCCTCTGAGACAACTGAGATACAGCCACCTCCAGCACCAGCTCCACTAAGTCTCGATCCCAGACATCTGCCGAGAAACAAAGCGAGAGAACTAAAAATAAATAAACCAATCTTTTTCAGATTACTTGCACACGTTGCCTTGAAAGAATTACCATGGAGCATTGTTTTAATATGTTTTTTGTACCAAGGAAAGAAAAGATAAAAAAAAAAAAAAAAAAGGCAAATAGTAGATGCAGAATTGCAAATTTAAAATCAATAAATGTTCCATTCTAAATAGGATTTTGGGATGTACAAGACAAGGGGAAAACACTCTGGGTTCCCCAAAAACGGGAACAAAAAACATCGAGATTGAATCTTGGTAAAATACAACAAAATGTGCTTTCACCTTGATGGAAATGTTTATGTTTGAGGCATTTCTGTGTTAATTTTAAGCTATGGTCATCGTGTAAAACCACAACTTTTTTCTCTCTTAAATCATTTAAAAAGGCGGCGCGGTGGTGTAGTGGTTAGCACTGTCGCCTTGCACCTCCAGGGTCTGGGTTCGATTCCCCGGCCAGGCTCGATTCCCGTCTCTGTGTGCATGGAGTTTGCAAAGATATGCAGGTTAGGCTAATTGGCGTTCCTAAATTGCCCGTAGTGTGTGATTGGGTGTGTGAGTGTGTGTATGTGTGTGTGCCCTGCGATGGATTGGCACCCTGTCCAGGGTGTACCCCGCCTAGTGCCCGAAGTCTCCTGGGATAGGCTCCAGGTCCCCCGCGACCCTGAACACAGGATTAAGCGGTATAGAAAATGAATGAATGAAAATCATTTAAAAGATATAGAACTTTATTAATTTATAAACACGTGTGACTGAAAAAAAAAATCATGAAATCTTTCAACAAAAGTATTTCACTCGCTCATCGTCTATACCGCTTTACCCTGTATGCAGGGTCACGAGGGGGCCTGGAGACTTGGGGCACGAGGCAAGGTACACCCTGGACAAGGTGCCAGTCCACCACACATATAAACACACCCACACACTCACTGTGGGCAATTTGGGAACGTAAATTAGCCTAACCTGCATGTCTTTGAACTGTGGCAGGGAATAGGAGTACCCGGAGGAAACCCACCAAGCACGGGGAGAACATGCAAACTCCATGAGGTGGGAATGGAACCTGGCCGGGAATGGAACCCAGACCCTTGAGGTGCAAAGTGACAGTGCTAACCACTAAGCCACCGTTTTTTTTTTTTTGCAGTATTGGCAATAGTGTGCAGTTAGTGAATTGTATAAAATTTTTAATTTTTTACAAAAATACCTTATCTTCCTCATCCTTCAACACAATTAACAAAATGTTAATGTAAACATGGTTTAAAGCATTTTAATGAACACAATTTAAGCTGGTTAATCAGTTATGTAAAAAAAAATAAAAAAAATAAAAAATAAAAAAAATCACCCGTTTAAATTTTTAAGTAGAATTTTTAGGGGTAGGAAGGAAATCCTGGTGTCAAAATGACCCTCTTTCTTATTCAGTCATGGAATCTTCATTTAAACCTTTGTTCTCTATTAATATAGAAATCGGCAATGGCAATATAAACTTAATATAGAAGTTATAAGCTACAAGTAATATGCATGTAATAAACTGGATATCAAAACTGAGTTATTAAACCAGGAATCAAATATCCCCTGAAATGTGACTTAATACTGATTTGATGTTATGGATGAACAACAACAACAACAACAACTGCCCGTAGACGTCCAATACAAGTGCATTTCAATTAAAACATTTATCTGATTTTTTTTTGTACAAGTAAACTCTATGTGTGCTAGTTTAGGATTAAGCTGAAAATGCTATTGCTTTAATAAAACACAAACAAATATTTTTTGGGGTAGTTCAGCCATTCAAGACAAGACCAAATAGCCTTGCATACCCTCTTACACACACATCCGTTGCACACTCTCTGCATACACTGACCTGGGTACACCTCCACTACTCCTGTGGCGCTTTTGGTTTGGCCCTTACTGTCCGTTACAGTCAGAGTGAAACTGTACTTCCCTACCACCAAGTTGCCAAGGAACAGCACTGCCTGGTGGTCAGAGTTATTCAGGACATCCTTCCAAAGATAAAACATATAAGAAATTAAATGACATTCACACCCAAGGATAAATTGTCCCACTGGATTTGTTTACTGTTAAGACAATTATGCACTGAGTACCCAATACAGTATGTTGCGTAGAAATGTTAACAGATGAACATTTAGTTTTTTCCTCACCCCAGCTGCAGGACTGCCGTCATCCCGTTTCCAGGAGTAGCTGCTCACTCCTTTATCATCAGAGGACTGGGAACCATCCAAGATCGCTGTTCGGACAGGTAGAGTGACCCGGGGGCTGGACTGCACCTTAGCCACAGGTGGCTGGTCAAATTCTGATGTCAGAGAGAGGTACAACTTTAACTACAAGTTAAAATGCTAGTAAAAGTAATCAGGCAGAATGTGACACGGATGGCCAGTAGGTGGCGTGGTTTTATCATACGAGCTACATACCTTCTCGAGCGATCACGGTGACCGTGTCTGAACTTTGCAGATCCCGTTCATCAGTCACAGTCAGCTTGAAAGTGTACGTTCCCACCTGAAGCCCTGTTACCATGGCAACCTGGCTCTCTGCATTCTCTATTTTCACACCTTCTGGACCCCTGCGTCATCACACAGTCGTGTAAAGAGACCACAGATTTCTACAACTTGTCCGTCATGAACATGGATACGTATTGTGTAAAAAAAAATAAATAAAGAAAGAAAGAATAATAAATAATCTTATAGTACTGACTCTGTTTTTTCCCAGTGGTACTTGACAATTTTCTGGTCATCACTGCTCTTGCTGCCGTCGAGTGTGGTTCGATCGACAGGAAGCGTCAGCTCCTTGTCTGGCCCTGCATCTGCTACTGGTGGCTTGTTATTCTCTAAAGGGAAGATAATTCACAGCACACATGCTCAGGCATAATCACAGTCACTTCCTGAGCCTCGTTTTAAGCAGTGATTCATGGTGTTCACGATGTTCTGAGACACTCACCTGGCTGCACGATGACCGTGACCTGTGCCGTGTCCTGCTGTCCAGACGAATCGGTCACAGTCAGCTGGAAGGTGTAATCTCCCTCCTGCATAGCAGATAGCTGTAGAATATGTGTCCGGACTCCCTACATGAAAGATACACATTTTAATGTTATTTATAAAGATATAAAAACCTGAGTGTATACACAACTCAACGTATTGTAGGTGTAGTTATTTAATGAAAACAGGGTTGATTCCATTCCATAAAAAATGTCTATATATAATACATTAAGGACAGTAGATTAGCTTTAAACTAATGTTTAAACCAGCGCAATTTACAGCTTTATTTTGAATGTTTCTTTCATTCATTCAAGCTTAACCAGATTGGATGAACACAGTCATTTTCAGGTCTTCTTCTTTTTTGTTGTCTTTCTGCTGTTCCCTTTCCCTTGGATCGTCACAGCGAGTCATCTTGCCTCCATCTAACCCTATCCTCTGCATCCTCTTCTCTTACACCAACTATTTTCAGGTTTGTTGTTCAGTTTGTTGTTTAACGGCGATTGGAATCCAGTAGGTTAGATTACCGTCAACTGTAGGTTTCTTTCTCCCTCATCTACCGATGTTCTCCCAGTCATCCTTTTTTTTATTCAATCCCCTCCAAAAAAAAAGGGAAAATGTTTTATTTACTTGTACTAGGGGGTTCCCACATTAAGGCTACTACTACCAGGGAGGGCCGAAGACCATCATGTGTTTTCTATGAACCACGTGACACCAACCGACCGCATCTTTTCGAATTGCTCACTCGCACCCATGATCTGCGCTGATTGGTGAATGATAGGGCGAGCACTTTACCACAGCGTCACTCATGGGCTAATCCAGTCATCCTTCGGGCTGGGCTACTCCAGGACTTTCACAGGAAGCCACTTCTGCGTTTTCTTGGTGGTTGTTTGGGGTCATTGCCTTGTTGAAATGGTTGCCCCAGCCTGAGATCTCCCAGCACTTTGGGGAAGGTTTTCACCCAGAATAGCTCTTTATTCTTCCCTCTATACTGTCTCCAAGTTGCTGAAAAACATCCCTTCAGCATGATGTTGCCATCACAGTGTTTGACTGTCGAGAAGGTTTTAATTAGGTGATGATCAGTCCCTGATTTGCTGATTCCAAATAATTCAACCCTTGAGTCATCTGACCAGGATATTTACATTGTATGAGAGTCCTTCAGTTGCTTTTGTATGGCAAACTCCCATGAGGCGTCATGTGCCTCTTAGTGAGGAATGGTTTCTATCTGGCTGCTCTTCCGTAGAGGTCTGATTGGTGTAGTGCTGCAGTGAGGGGTGTGCTACCCCTAAGGCTCTAAGGCTCTCCCGTCCACATAGTGAACTCAGGATCCAATTTATAGCAATACTTGGGTTTTTGCTTAATTGTACGGCCAAGACCCTTTGTCTTAAACAGATCTGGGAAGACTATTGATTGTTGCAAATCTTCCATTTAAGAGTGACGGAGGCTATCGTGCTCTTGGGCACTTTTACGCTGCAGGAATTGTCTTGTATCCCTCTCCAGATCGGCGTCTTCACACAATCCTGTCTCGCATGTCTACGGATAATTCTCTTGACCTCATTTTTTTATATTGTTCATATTTGTAAATTAATTCAATTAGGCATAAGTGGACTCCAGTCAAGTTGTAAATTGTTGTGTAGACTTATAAATAAGCACTCCTCTAGTTCTAATAACTTTGTCAGGTAATTGTAAGGCCCACAGTACATTAAGACAAACATCATTTGTTTACCTGCATCTCCACCACCTTGCCCTTGCTCTCTGGGCTAAGGGACCATTCGTAAGCCAGAGGCTCATGGTCGTCTGTGCTCTCGTTGCCGCAGAGTGTTATAGAGTTGCGTGGGAGGGTGATGACCTGGTTGGGTCCGGCGTTGGCTACAGGCCGATAGTCCATTGCCTTGTTGACTGACAGCATAGCTTGGGTTGAGTTTTGGGCACCATCAGAGTCTGTCACTGTGAGGCTACAAACATGTTTCAGTTTAATTTTTAAATTTTTTATCTGCAGTTCTTTGGCAGGTCAGATAATCAGAATGACAAAACAACATCAGACAAAACAATACAGTATACAAATAACCAAGACACATAATATGCTATAAAATAATCAAAAGCCAAAGTAGTTAAACAGCTTATGTGGTTTGTCTTTCGGCTGCTTTAGTTGAGATATCGCCATAGTGGATACCACCAGCTTATCAATAAAATGCAGTTGGTGGTTACAAAGTTAAGTCTTTTTAAGCAGATTTTTAGTTTGAAAAAGAACTAGAAAACGAGAGTTCTAGTAAACAAGAAGTAGTAAAAGAACTGTAATTGTTTAGATCCTAAAGAAGATTGTGTGTAGGGTAGGACATTTCACAGGGTTGTAGCCATTACAGAGAAAACTGACTGTACTGTACCCTTTTATCATACTGCGTTGGGACAATGTCCTATAAGACATTCTCAACAATTTTATACAATGATCTAATCAAAAGTTCATAAAAAGTCACATAATGGGGAAGAGCCAAGCCATTTCGAATTTTATACACAAGACACAAATTTTAATATAATCTAAAATTTTCAAAGCTAAGCTTCATTCATCATCCTACAATGACGATAATGCATTTTTCAAATAAGAAAAAAGTTCTGATTGTTTATACAAGAACAAGAAGAGGTATAATAACCGTTTCTCCAGCTTGACCCCAGGAGGTAATACAATAAGACATGTGGGAATGATACATTCAAAAGGTCCTAATTTGTTGAAAATTTTTTTTTTTACCATTCAATTTCTAAAAATTAAGATTTGGATCTAATATAATGATATGATACTTAGATTCTGCAACTATTTCACCTATATAGATTCTGCAACTATATCACCCCTCATGGGGATATGCAAATCAGGGGAATATTCACTTTTCATCTCGTTTCTGTTTAAACTAAAACATGACTGCCATGGAAAGCATCATGCAATGACTTGATCAATCGTTAACTTTTTTTTTTGCGGTTAGCTCAGGTGGTTTAACATGTGTATACACAACAGTGTCATCAGCATACATCTGAAATTCAATGCTGCAACACTGTTGAGGAAGAGCATTAATATACAAGCTAAACAGCATGGGGCCTAACACTCACCCCTGAGGAACACCCTTTCCCCTTCATTTACTTTGATACACTGCATCCTATATGATAAACATGAAGACATTTAAACCAGTTCAGTAGGAAACATTAAATAAGAATGTCAAAAAGTATTTCATTAGGAAATTTTTTCAATAAGAATGGTCACAGTTGAATGCTTCGTGCCAGTCTAAGAATATAGCACCAATTGGCTCTAAGTTTAAGCGTCTATTGTTACTTCAAACCATAACAGTCTCCAGATTTAAAAATAAAGGTGACAATGGCACTTTTCCAGTTGTTAGGAAATATACTATATTTAAAAGACAAATAATTACACGAGTAATCAGAAGAGTTACAGTAACTTTGTGTTTATTTATTTATCAAGCATAGTATAAAGTTGAAACACATCTGTACATTTAGTACTTCTTAAAGAAGTAATGATTCTATTCTCCTGAGTTTCACTGGTCATGGCCAAATCAAAAGCCTGGCCAGCCGCATCTATAAAAGGAATATTGAAATCGCCTGTTTTACTTAACTCTCACAAACTGACAAACACAGACACTAGAGGGGGGAGGGGGGGGGGACACTAAAAATTGTGCCAATTTCAACATGATCTTCAAATAACTGTTCCTGTGCCTTAGGCTAAAGATTTCCCACAATATTTGAGTCCCTTCTCATGAGGATATTAATATTTTTCCAAATTAATTTAGTATTGCCCGTGGCATCTTCCATAAAACGTGAGTTTGCTAATCGTATTTCGTGAATAACTTTATTCCTCAGACTTTTATTAAAGTAATGTCAGTGTCATTTCTTTAATAAAGTGCTTTCATCAACTCGCAGAGTCTCTTTTCAACTCACAGAGTCTCCCTCCCAGAGATAATTCTATGAGACCATCAAATCATGAAAGAGAAAAGTATTGCAACAGGCAGTACAAGAATTGTTTTGGAAAATTATTAAACAGTGGTAGAATAAAAAGCAGCGGAAAACTAGTGGGTTTGGGGTGTATGCATAAGACCTGTCTACTACACTATAATAGGTGCTCTTTTTATTACTTTATTCTTTTTAAATTACATCACTTTTAACGAGTACACAACTAGAACCAGTCTGTGTCTATTTTAGTTTCATCAGGCTGGTGGAGATACTTGAGATCTTGTGACTTTCACAACAGTACAATGCGAGCAAATGTTTAAAGGAAGTTCAAATGTTCTCTCTCATTACAAAGTAAGGGTGCTCTGATCGATAAGCCACCGAACGAAATCAATAAATTTTTAATAAATCTGTTTTCTCTCAACTGGCTGATCACATAAATCGATAATATTGTGTGGACACAAAATACATGAGCTACATCTGCATGGCGTCGCCCAGTTTGGGAATATTACCAAGTCTCTTTAAAAGACATCAAATATGCAACATGCAAAGTTTTTTTGTCTAAAGCGAAACTACATGAGGGAAATGTCTACCAAAAACTTTAATACAACAGACCTAGTTCAGCGCTTAGGAAAAACGCAGTCTTAAAAATCTAAAAATTCTGATATTTAAAAAGAAAAGCCAGCCCTTGCTGCTTACCAATGAGTATCCATGATTGCTTTGCCAAATACAAAGTGATTGATATGTGCGATGTTTTATTTAAAAATATTCGGTGCAGAATTTCAATTTGTTATCCATTACAGCTTTGTTCCATGTGCTGCAGGTTATAATGAGGGACTATAGCAGGACTATCGCATTTTAGATAAGAATTTTGGCAACGTTGAGAGCCCCTTGATGCTAGATAAGGAATATTTTGCTCTTTAGTCGAGCATAGGCTATTCTATTGGTTTCAGTTTCTTTATAATCTACATGAAACAATACACAAATGGAATATGTTCATATATTCCCTTCCAATAGAAAACATTTATGATTTATTATTAGATCTTAATTATATTTGTGCACTACTGTTTAGAATACTGATTTACAGCTATAAACAGTAAATTAATAAACAACACTACACACAAAATACAATTTAAATAGCAGATCCCAAACCCCCTCCCCCCACACACTTATCGGCTGATTCAGATTTCTGTAACCGGAGATCGGCCCCAAAAACCCCCAAAAGAGGAGCACTGTAATTTCAAACAGTAGTCATGTAACATGAATTTGCTAGACTAGATTCAAGTTACAACTCTGAATAATCTTCATTGCTGGTAACTGATATTGGGCCTTGGTTGCTACATGCAAATTTCTGCTCTATTCAACTCTCTTCTGCGAAGTAAGAGACGTGCAGAGGGCAGTGTTCCTGGAAAGTGTCTGAAATGACGGTGTTGCTAGTTTGTTTTAATCTTGAGTAATCCAAACCAAAACACCTCGAGTCTCCCTGCGTTATTCTGTAAGTTGATTAAGTGGTATACTGTAGCAATAGGCTCAATTACAGCAGCTACTGTACCGATCCTCATGTCTGGGATCGGAGTTACAAATAATTATAATTTAAGGACAGATTTGTACAGATGATATACCAAATGTACAAATTATCACATTTACAGATGAAAAATAAAATAAAAATAAATAAATAAATAATATATAAATAGCTGCCTGTTTTTAATGCAACACAAGCAAGCGGTGCACCTTTTTTCATGAAGGACCTGTTTCACCTCCAAGAATGATAAAGAGCTCAGCTATTAGGTGGCAAAAGAAGGAATGCCATGTGACCTTTCACTAAATGTTAGAATAAAGAATGCAGCTGCTGCAAATACAAAAGCATGTTAAAAATACCATCATGGATCAGGTTGGTTACGTCATTTCTAACGCTTATGAACTATAAATATGTGGAATAATTGCTCAATTAGGGTACGGTGTGACCTTGCAGAAGTGCTTTTCATTCATGTTTCATTGTTGTTTTTTATTAGAATTAAGACAGAAGGTTTACCTGAAGGTGTAGTTTCCAGGGACAAGGTTTGTGAGTTTGAGAATGGCCGTATCTGCGGAGGCCTTCTCCTCTCGGAGCGGCCCCTTCACCTCTTCCCAGTGCCACGCCACTATCTTATCATCATCAGTGCTCTCTGGTGGATATATACAAATTTAATAGTTAAAAAAAAAAAAAAAAAAAAAAAAAAAAAAACTTAACAGCACTGTATACCGTGTTAATGCTAATGGTTTCAGAAATATAAAGACTTTTAAATTATAGTACTCTTTTATTACAGGTTTTTGAAGCAGCTCAAAACACATATGCCAATTAGAATACAGTCACACTCTTGTTATACATAAAACCTGACTGTCTGGTTTGTTTAAGACTAGACAAGTATGTAGGAATTTGCCTAAATTATTCAGTAACCAGTTTTTGCAGATGTGGTGTATAAGCAGGGACATTTACCCTACATTGAGCAAACAAAATGCTTTTTGGGCATCACATCAGCTTTTGTACAAGTGCCACTGCTTAGACTGCTTATCATTTGACTCATCAGTGATAGACATTTGCTTTATACTGTATGACATCCTAGCTTAACATAAAGTATATACATTTTGAATGTCGCAGAACATTTCGCAACGTTTTCACATGCGATACACCACTATCCTGTGGTAATCAATCATTAAAACAAAGAAGGACTCTATTTTATGTTTTTACTATATAGTGCGAGGGTTGTTCAAGTCAAACCGGGACTGACAATTACATAGATCAAGCACGGTACAGTGATGAGACTCTTAGCTGCAGTAAAACATTTGAATGGTGCGAAAGTTTTAAAGTAGTCCCTACGTTCGTGAATGACATGTGGCTCGGAGCCCACTGCGGTCGTTCCTGTGAATTTACAGAGAGTGGAACACCTGATCCTTGAGAACCGACAGATAATATGTCATCAACTTGCGGTAGAGACGGATCCGTCTGTGGGAACTGCACACACAGTCATTCATGAAAACCACTTAGACACTAAAAAAAACGGCTCTTGCTCAGAGTCATTTTCACATGTTTGGGCCATTAAAGGGGTTCTTGGGAGGCCGGCGTTTCAGTCTGATTATGGCTCACGGCATAGAGAGAAAATCTCCCGCACTAGTGCAACACTGCAATAAGTACATTAGTGTAGCAGGGGGTTATACAGAGAAATAAGGATTGTTTTTACTCTTACAATGGTCATGTTATTCTGCGCAATGAAAAGTCCTGGTTTGACTTGAACAGCCCTGGTATTACCACCGATTACAGCATTGTCTGTTCAGTTGAAGCCAACGCGTCAACTAATGACACGACACAATCCCAGAGTTTTGGATTACAATCCAATCGTATTTATTTCTCTTCCAAGCAAATGTAATCATTAACTATTTAAACAGTGTTGTTTCCACAAGCGCAATAACTTGTACTTACGACTGCCATCGATCACAGTGGAGCTCGTGGGTAAAGAGATCTCCTGGTACTTTGGTGAAACTACAGCAACTGGTGGTTTATTGACTCTCGGCTCTGTGGAAAAATGTTACGAACATTAAAAACCACCTTATAGTGACTTTAGTAAAAGTGTAATCTCCTTAAAATACTCATATTATATTGTGCTGCAGAAACTAATTAACTAAAAAAACATCTCTTAAACCCTGTTCTTACGGTCAGTTGTTAAGGGTCATAAGGTATCTGTAATAAAATGCACATACTGAGACAATTTTTTCTTTTCTGCAATCACTATCAATTCATATTGTATTGTCTAATAATATTGTAGAGATCATTAGGAGTAGCAAGTCTTTGTAAAGATATTTTCCTTTCTCTTTAAGTATGATAAAACTTACCACTACATTTTAAATTATTATTATTATTATCCAATATAAATTTAAAGCCTAATTCATCCCTTTTCTAGTTTATGTGACCTATACAAACTGGACTCTGATAATAAATTTTTTCCTCGTCGACAATCAAAGAAATAATAATTTATTATAGTATATTATAGAATAGTAAATTATAGTTACCTGGTTTAACTGTTACATTGACATAGCCTTCACCATGTGCACCATCACCATCCACAATCACCTCAAACTCATACAGACCCACAGTCAACTGAGGAGAAACAAAAATAAAAATAAAAAATTTGATTTATTTGTATTTATACAGGATACTTCGCTGAGTTAATGAATAAAGGACTGATCATTTTTACCTTGCTCAGTTTAAGTATCCCACTATGTTGCCCTTCCATTTCTCCAAAGTAGTCTTTAGGGTGCGTTATCAATCGCCAGGCAAAGGCATAGTTAGTCCCTAAAAGCAAACAAAAAAAAACAAATTAATTAAAACAATTAGAATTTACTTCATAAAGCATAATCACAGTGGAGCCCACAGGTTACCCAAGTTACCTTTAGGGGGAGCTGGCACTACATACGCATTCAGGTCCACTTCACTGCTTGGTAGAGTAACCTCCACGTTATTGCCAGCAGATACTACCAGCTCCTTCACTGTTGTGGAAACAAATCAGAAATCATCGGCGTGTGCTAATGCAAAATAATACAGTCTTCAGTTATTCATACTGTAACTGTGCAAAAGTATTAGACACTGTGGTGTTCTTGTGTGTGTGTGTGTATATGTATATTACATATCAAAGGCTTTTATTGTCATTTCAACCATATACAGTTAGTACACAGTGAAACGAAACAACATTCTCCAGGACCAAGGTGCTACATGCAACATAAAATTACAACATAAATTAACAAACACTAAACTAGCTAACTAAAGAGGCCTCGTTAGCTGGCTAGCAGAGACAAGACAGATAGACCTAACATAAATTACAACATAAATTTACAGAAACTAACTAGCTACTGTAAGACATGTGCAAACAAGAGCAACAACAAAGTGACAGTGCAATGAACACGACATAACATAACAGAATAATATAGCAGAATACTATGGTGTTGAGGTAGTGAAAAACTGTAAACATTCCTTAACACAGCAGCAAGAATTGAGGAATTAGTGCAAAAAGTAGTCCAGTAATGATTATTGTGCAAAAGAGATAAACAGTGAAGCATTTACAGGTTGGTTTGTATGATCGTAGTGTAGGTCAGTGTGTCTGCGCTTGTGTTGATTGGTCAGTCCAGTCCCAATATTTTTGACTGCTCATTTTGAGGTAGTTGAGTTAAGCTGAGTGTGTTGTGTGTGTGTGTTTATCAGTCCAGTCCCTTTTTGTTGAGGAGACGGATGGCTTGTGGAAAAAAAACAGTCGCACAGTCTGGATGTGTGTGCCCGAATGCTTCGGTACCTTTTTCCAGAGTGTGAAGAGTGTGTGAGAGGGGTGTGTCCGATCAGCCACAATGCTTGTGGCTTTACGGATGCAGCGTGTGGTGTAAATGTCTTCAATAGAGGGGAGAGAGACCCCGATGATCTTCTCTGCTGTTCTCACTATCCGTTGTAGGGACTTTCGGTCCGATTCCCACAAATCCCAAACCAGACAGTGATGCAGCCGCTCAGGATGCTCTCGATAGTTCCTCTATAGAAGGTGGTCAGGATCGGTGGTGGAAGCTGGGCCTTCCTCAGTCTTCTCAGAAAGAAGAGACGTTGTTCGGCTTTCTTGTGTAGGGAGCTGGTGTTGAGAGATCAGCTGAGGTCCTTCTCCAGGTGGATGTCCAGGAATTTGGTGCGATCTCCACAGAGGAGCCGTCGATGCTCAGCGGAGAATGGTCACCTCGTGTCCTCCTAAAGTCAACAACCATCTCCTTTGTCTTGTCAACATTCAGAGACAGGTTGTTGTCTTTACACCAGTCCGTTAGCCTCTGCACTTCCTCTCTGTACGCCGACTCGTCGTTCTTGCTAATGAGACCCACCACGGTCGTGTCATCAGCGAACTTAATGATATGATTCAAACTGTGTGTTGCTACACAGTCGTGAGTCAGCAGTGTGAACAGCAGGGGACTGAGCACACAGCCTTGTGGGGCCCCAGTGCTCAGTGTGGTGGTGCTGGAGGTGCAGTTCCCGATCCGCACTGACTGAGGCCTTCCGGTCAGAAAGTCCAGGATCCAGTTGCAGGGGGAGGTGTTCAGGCCCAACAGGCTCAGCTTCCCGATCAGTTGTTGGGGGATGATAGTATTGAATGCTGAGCTGAAATCTATGTACAGCATTCGAACGTATGTGTTCTTCTTGTCCAAGTGTGTGAGGGCAAGATGGAGTGTAGTGGAGATGGCGTCATCCGTTGAGCGGTTAGGACGGTACGCAAATTGCAGTGGGTCCAGTGAGGGGGGCAGCAGGGTCTTGATGTGTCTCATGACGAGCCGCTCGAAGCACTTCATGATGGTGGGTGTAAGTGCAACGGGATATAATATATATATATATATATATATATAAAATGTGTGTGTGTGTATACAAACTTTGTTGTGCATGTTTATTTTATGACATTATTAAGTCAGGTTTTTTCATGTATGAAACAGAAAGCAGGTGTGGCAAAGTCCTCATAAAGACTGTGGCTGGTTGTGCCATACCTAAAATGCGAATGGAAGCCTTGACTTAACTTCTGCTATTACAGCTATACAAAAACCTAAAAATTTTCATCCCACATAGTGATCGGTAACATCTGGACTCTGAGGCTTTGGACTTGCATGGCATTAATTTATGCTGATAATAATAATAATAATAATAATAATAATAATAATAATAATAATACTAATAATAATAATTTAATGTAATAACAGTTTAACTGTACTGTACAATTCTTTTAATAAAAAAAGGGATAACATATACACAACCCAATTCAAGTGAATACTCAATGTTAATTGAAATAAAAGTGTTAATACTTATATCAATTCTTGATAAAAGTCCACTTTAGTAGCTGCACGAATAATAAATAAAACCTCAATGCAACAATGTGTCTCATACCAGGTGGAGTTCCTGCTGGGGTGGAAGAATAAGGTACACTTGTTGGTGACCCAAAACTGCTATTGGAAGATGAATGATCCATATTGTCTTCTGGAACCGTTGAATTCTGCCAAGTTGCTGAAGCTGCCTCCTCTCTGCTGCTGTTGACAGGCCCATTCATCGCTTTATTAGTCGACTCAGAGAATGCGGTCCCACTTACTGTACTCGCTGGTGTCGTGCTGAAGGGCTGAGATCCGAATTCATCCTAGGGTAAAGCCCATAATCAGTCGTAAGAACTATATTCTGTATCGTGTTAAAAATAGAAAGAAAAATACATAAACAGCACATACATGATTGCTGCGTTTGTGCCCAGGCCCAACATTAAAATCAGAAGCCCATGCGTGCCGCGGGATTCTTCCTTTCTTTGATTTGCTCTTGTCAAGCAGCTGGAGGATGCCCAGAGAATTGATGTGAGTCACCGGCAGCGAGGAGATTTCACAGCCGTTGGGCCGGACACACTTCAGCAGGACACAGTAGCCGCCGAGGCTCCACACCGCGCTGCAGGAGGGCTCCAGGCAGCATGATTGCCAACACTGAGTGCCGCTTTCATCCACAGCCAGCGGCTGCCAGCCTAGCCCGATCACACTGCTGCAGGGGATCCCCAACACGCCACCGGACACTCTGCACAGACCCGCTACCACTCCTAGGACAGACAGAAAATAAAAAATAAAAATTATTTTAAAAAATGCATTCATTGTAATCAATAGTGAAATTATTGGAACAATCGGTACATGGAGTATGAACAAAAAGACAAAGTCTTAGATGCTCTTGTTCCTTATCCAAGTGTATAACAGCCTCTGTTGATT
This sequence comes from Channallabes apus, assembly GCA_030522415.1. Classification (NCBI taxonomy): domain Eukaryota; kingdom Metazoa; phylum Chordata; class Actinopteri; order Siluriformes; family Clariidae; genus Channallabes; species Channallabes apus. The sequence continues at coordinate 25,552,795 of CM060127.1, read as the reverse complement.
AACCGCATCATCTAAGAAAATAATGATTATTACAAAAGGCAGGACTGGGAAACAAGATCTCTGAAACGTGTCCACCCTAGATGACTTCTGATGCTATGCACCATCTAATATACACATGCAGCGGATTCCCAACTCCTCCGGTCGTCCAAATCCTCAGTTCTGGTTAGTATATGCTCCTCTTAAACTCAACCTTGGGTATTGGGTATAGACAGTGTTTTGTGTACATTTGTGTGCAGATCCAGTCCCAATCCATTTAGCGTCTTCTACTAGGCTTTTCTATTAAACAAATATAGTATTTGAAGTTATTCATAATGCTATGCATTATAACAGCATGGCATTACAGATTTACTTCACAGTAAGGATTAAGGCCTTTCCTTAATAGGATAATCAGCCATCAAGGCTGTCCTCTTTCAAGCAATATAATCCCAATGCCAGTTTGTTTTTTGTTTCTCATCTCATGCATTTCCTTCCCCATGATGTTGGATGACTAATCTGTTATTTCTCATGCATGGAAAAACACATGAAGCTGCTGGTCAGTCAACTGGGTGTGGCGAGAGCCAGGCAGAATGTCAGTTTCAGAGTTAACTGATTACCCTTACCAATTATGTTCATCTGTTTTTGGTAATAACTAAGATGTCATGACATTTTCAGACTCTTTCGTCAATACGAAAGAAAGAAGTCAAACAGCCATATTGTCCATGGAATTAATAAAATCGCAGAGTTTTCAGTATTTTAATCTCTTACCTAGGTACATTTTTGTCTTGGAAAACAGACTCTATAACCAACATTAAGTGTGGCTTGTCCGGAAAACAGCATTTAGCAAGATTCATTATTAAAACATTATTAAGTTTTCAAATCCTACTGGCTAATGTACTGGTTACCAGGTCTGAAGACATTCTTTCCATCACTGTATTCCTCAACTAAATTCGGTTTAACAAAAGCAGAGACTTATAATGAAGGCTTAATTTAATAGCCTTAAAGTTCACTCCTAATTTCTTGTTCCTCTGAAGTATACATGAACTCAGACACCCTGCAGCATAAGGACGTGAACATACTGTATATAGAAAAAAAAAATATATATATATATAAAAACGTTATTCTAGCTGTCCTGGGCTCTTTGCTTCTTGAAATCACAAAGAGGGAGAAAAAAAAAAAACACACAAAAAAAACATAATTTGCAGCATTTCTTTGGCCCAGAGCATTTATAATTTAATATCAGTGACTGCAATGTAAAAGATGTCAAGACAGCTTGGAATCAAGACTCCAGTGTGTCTATCCGATGGTCTCTATTCTTAAGAAACTGCACTCATCTTAAATGTGTGTGCATATTATGCGGGCTGAAAGGAGGAACCCTGATATCAGGAATTAATCTCTTTTGTGAACAAATATGGTCAAAGCTTCAACGAGGAAAAAAAAAAACATGAATTTCTTTATACAGTAAGTATCAGTTTTATACAAAAATTTTGCATCATTTCATGCTTACACTTAGTTCTCTTTTCATTCTGAATGTTTGTCCCTGGAATTGAAGAAATTCTCACATTAGCTCCTTATTTTTTGCAAGTATCTGTAGCTTCTGTGATTTTACTTTAGATAAATATATATATATATATATATTCTCAATTTCTAGATTAATTTTTAAACATGCCAAGCTTATAAAAGGTTAGAAAATCTTGCTTTAGTATTCACAAGTGTGATCCAACCTGAACACAGCCACTACAAAGTGAATTGTTGAAGAAAAATTCATTAGGTAACCTTAATGCACTTAATAAAATAAGTTAAATTTTCAGAACAAAAGTTGACCAATATGGCCTAATACTTAACATTGTATGGACTGTAAGCACTGAAGGACATGAGGGGGGAAATGACAATTTTCCTTTTCATAACACGAGCCGCGTGCATCCTTCATCACAGCGCACTAACAGCTTGGTTTTGTTTCACTTAGCAATAGTTGGTCGCTAATTTCCTTCCTAAAAAGACAGGATGTGACTGCGCAGCCTGTTCTCAACCTCTTTATTCTTCAGACTTCAAAACACGCCATTTATTCACAGCGCGGTCTAGCCAAATGACTGCATATTATGGGATGGCAATAACAGGCGCACTGATGGCAGCCGAGGGCCCTGGGGATTTTGTTTGGGACACACTAAAAAGTCTGTTGTCCAATTCCCCCTCCGTGCGAAACCTTCTTTCTCTGCACAAAGCGACTATTGTCCTTCCTGCATTGACCTCCTCAGTCCGAGCACCATCAGTGCAACTGTGTGACTGTAACAACCGTTCAGACATGTCTGTCAGCAAGTCAGCACTCATGTGGTAATAGGCCAAGAAAGCTGATAGAATACGATATTTAAGGCAACTACCGTAAGCAACACAAATAAAAAAAAAAAAACAGAAAGATCGACCAGTGGCATAAAATACACTCCTACTTTAGTTTAAAGTTCATTTAAAAATTAAAGTGTAATATAATGCAATCATCACCGATGAGTGCCATATGTGTCTGAACTATGGAAACACTAATCACGGCGTGCATTGTCTCTCCCTTTTATTGTTCCACACACAGAGTATGGATCAGAGCTGCACAATTATGATAATCATAAATCATGATTATTATGGTTAATACTGAGACAATGGCCTTATTTAATACAATTGCTAATTAAATCTGGAAAATCATGAAACAAGTTTATTTAGTCGTTTCTTTCTTTATTTTCTTGAACTTTAAATATACTTTAATCTAAAAAAAAACAAATAAAAAATAGAGATACAGTAAAGGCCCCTGAGAGAGAGAGAGAGAGAGAGAGAGAGAGAGAGAATGATAGAGTTTTGGGCTTTTAGTGTGTTGCAAAAGCACGCAACTGTCAATCAAATGAAATTCTAACTCAAAAAAAGAACAGAGTTGCAAAACAGAATGCGGCACAGCCGTTGGTTAATCCTGATTATCTTGTTTTCACAATCCTTAGAAGACAGAATCGGTAACTGAAAGTAAAACCTGATTAGGTACACAGCTCTAGTATGTACAGTATTACAGTATATTCAACTTGTATTGGTCACGTACACAGACTTTGGAGCGGCCATCTTGGAGCTATTCACATATAGGATGATGCACATCGGCTGTGCAGTATAGCTGAAGGACGTTAGATCGTGAGCTTATTGGTCTTGTTTTAGAGGGTTGTAGTGATTTTTGCTGATGCTCCTTATAGGTTAACCAGCTATATTTAGGTCATGCAAATTCACGTTAGCACTAATTCATGCACTCTAATAACCAGCAGTCATACAGTTCTATCAGAAACTGAAGTCTCTACAGAAGACTCATCTGCTTTCTTCTCTATAAGGTCGCAAGATGCTTGTAGCTTGTAATAGGAAACAAAGACAGGGTACTCCTTGGACGGGGTGCCAACTCATCAAACGGCACAAACACAAACACACACATTTGGCCAATGTCTTGCGGGAGGAAAGCAGAAACCCACCAAGCACAGGAAGAGCATGCAAACTTTTGAGCAAAGTTAAGATTTGAAAAAACCCAACCCTGGGGGTGAGAGGCAACTGTGCTAACCACTAAGCCATCGTGCTACCGCATCTTACACACATCAAAAATAATATAGGGTAGGCTTAATCTTTCAGTAAATCATTCAGGCAAATTTTGCTATAACTGATGACCAAGTATGACAAAGCCACTCCGACATGGGTTACAAAGGCCTGAACATGAAGAACTTCTAAATGAAAACGATCAATATTTTGTTATTTGTACACAAAAATACAGTGGATATAAAAAGCCTACACACATCTTTGTTTACATGGCAAAGAAAGAAATTTTTTAATACTCTGTAAAATTACAACATATCCAAATAAAATGACAAACGACCAGGAATGTTTTTTTTCTGCACGCATACGTAACTGTGTACACCCTTTTATAATTGGGCATGGCATTCATAATCAACCACATCAAATCACATTCAGACCAATTAGTGTACAACTTCATCATCATTAAAGTGGCTGATTAATCCCAAACAAAGTACAGCTGCTCCTATATACACAACTAACTGGAAAAGCCACATACAGTAAAGAGCTTATGAAGCACATACTGAATCAACTATAAATCAGGAGAGAGTTTCAAAAACGTTCCTAAAGCAGTGGATAGGCTATGGAGCAGAAGTGGAAGAAATAAAAAAAAAAAAAAAACAGTGATATTACTAAGAACTGCATGTCTCTTTAAAATAGATATGAAGAGCACAAAAAAAAAAAAACCGGTCAGAGGAGCTGTCGAGAGGCCCACATCATCATGTTCACTCCTGTTCACTCCTTAAACATGTTAATCTACAAAAGGCTTTACATGTTTAGGCTACAGGGGAGTGTGACAAGACAGAAACCTTTTTTTTTTTTTTTTTAAACAAGGACAAGTTTAAAAAAAAAATAAAAAAATACACAAATAAATGCTGCCCTTTGTGGCTGTAATGCAAAAAGATAAGATAAGAAAAAAGAAAATAATAAACCCAAAAACTCCCTTATCACCCCACAGTGTAGCACGGAGGCTGAACCAATGTTTCAGGGCTGCCATTCTCTAGCTGCGACCCGAAGCTTTAATCAGGTTGGAGGGAATACGTAATAACGCCAAATACCAGTCAATAGCTTCTGTTAAAACATTTAAGATAAGGAAAGATTTCACCTTTAAGCATAAAACACTCTGATGCAATCCCTTCAAATCAGTATAGAAAGTCACCAAATCAATATCTCGGGTTTGTTTCAGGTAAAACTTGGATCTAAATCCAATCAGAAATCTGCAATGTGACCTGAAGACGGCTGCGCACAGATAAATAGCCAGCCAATCAAAACAGACAGCATGTTTCTGCACAGAACAATGGCAAAATATTGAAGTTTAGCCAAATTGAGTGATTCTTACCCTTTGTTAACGAATGAATGCTGGAAAAAAAAAATAATAATAAAAAAAAATAATTTTAAAAAAAGGTAAAAATAATTATTATCTAAAAGGGGCTTCGACGAAGTATCAGATCAGGGGTGTGCAAACTTAAAAACAAAAGTAACTTTGTTGTGTCATTTTAATAGAGAGGTTCCAAGTTTTAACAAAATGCTACTTTGACAGGGTTGTGTAGAATTTTTATATCCATTGTACAATATTTGCAATTCAACGAATAATAAATATTATATATTTAGTAAAAAATAAAATACTCTGCCAAAACACAGTACTGTATTGCTGCTGATTTTTTCTTTACATTATACATTCATTCATCTTCTATACCGCTTTATCCTGTCGCGGGGACCTGGAGCCTATCCCAGGAGACTCGGGGCACGAGGCAGGGTACACACTGGACAGCGTGCCTACAGTACATTATACATATACTACAGAAAATGTTTGTACTAACGAAGCTACTTCTAAAGTTTATGCAACATGGAAGTTCCAAACTTCAGCCGTTTTGGAGAGATGATTTTATATGTGCACAATTTTTCAGCATTATACTGTACTGTCTTGCTTCAAACAATAATCTTTTAAAATGCAAATTACTCAAATTTCTTTGAGTATTGATACTTAAATTGTTGTAAGCTTCTAGAAGCATATTACCTGTAAAAATTGGTGCTTAAATTAAATGCATTTTGTGCAAAATTAAGGATTTTTTTTTTTTATTCTGTAGTGTCTGTAACCATGACAAATATCATAATTTAGCATTTTAGAATAATGCACTTTTTCAGGTTTATGTCTTTTTTTACGTGAAATCTAAATTGGCCAAGTTTCATCTGAATGACAGTTAAAAATTGAAAGATTAGAATAAAAAAAAACGTAATAATAATATTCATTCATCCTTTCATTCATCTTCTATACCGCTTTATCCTGTATTCAGGGTCGCGGGGACCTGGAGCCTATCCCAGGAGACTCTGGGCACGAGGCAGGGTACACCCTGGACAGCGTGCCAATCCATCGCAGGGCACACACACACACACACACTCATTCACACACTATGGTCAATTTGGGAACGCCAATTAGCCTAATCTGCGTAATAATAATAATTTAAAAAAAAGTTCTTTTTAACTACAGCCCCTACACCACGTCAGACATTTTTTAGCACTGATACCATGTTTTGGCTGATTACTGATATTGAATCCTACAGGTGCGTTGGTGGCTCAGTGGTAGTTTTCTCTCCCACCATACTGAAGGCTCACGTTCAATTCCCACCCAATTCCCAAACTGAAGCCACTGGATGCTGTGCCGGTCCCAAGAACAAATAAAACAAATAAACTGAATAAAATAAATAAAAATGGAAGGGGTTGTGTCAGGAAGGGCAACCTGTACCAAGTTGTGTGTTGTCTGTAGTGACTCCTCGACCGAATCAGCTGGAAGACCCAGCATCTTATATGAAATCCTTTAGAAAGTAAGTAGTTCATTCGTTTGAGAAAAAATAAATGTATTGAACCCCTGATTTAGCAGTTCTTCATGCTTCAAAAGAAATGTTATGAATTAATCATGAATCATCCTGTAATTCACTGGATTGATTCAGTACTTTTTTCACAGCATGGCTCTACAGAAAAGAGAGCCAAGTCTTGCATTTCAAACTAGGTTTAAAAAAAAAAAAAAAAAAAAAAAGGCTTTGTAAATACATGCCATATTAATTAATTCTGAACAAATCAAACCATGTTAACATGACAGAGATATGATAATTTCCATATAAATCTACATAAGTAAATGTTTCTTACCAGCAGGAGGGCAGAGGCAGAACAAACAGCCCAGAGCCAGAAGGAAAAGCTGACAAGCTCTCATCCACGCTGGCGAATCACAACTGTGTGCTCTTTTTATTGCATGTAGCATCTTGGCACTAAGACCAAAAGATCGAGATATAGGAATATGTCAATTTCTTCAAACAAAATCTTACACAATTTGGAGAAAAAAAAGGAAAAAGGTTTTAGTGTAACGATAGCAGTTAATGTAAAATACTGAAAGATTTAAGGTTGAAGGTACCTTCCTGAAAATGGAAGACAGAAAGTGGAGGATGGTGAAAGAAACGGGGGAAGAGATGAAGAGGCATCAACACCAACACCTTGAGGGACCACGGTAGCATCGCATTCATACACTGGGAGTGTTCACAGATATCTGAAACAAGGAGATGAATCAGGAAAAAAAAAAAAAATCCTTTATACATAGTGTCATTAAGATATAATAAAATCACTGGTTGTAAAACATCCTTGTGTTGTGATGAGTGAGAATGCTGGGCAGCTAGACATACAGAAAACAGCTGCTACGTCTAATACGGGACACGCTTAGTTAAATGATAACCGAGTGAAGTTTGTTTGTCCAGCACACTCAGTGCTGCTTCTGGAGATTTACGCAAGCTCGGCTGAATCGTAGTTGAAAATGTCACAAGTTCTAAAAGACGATAAGAAAGATTATGCAACGCCGATGTGCTCCTAAGACAAACACAGTCTCATGATCACAGCATGGAAGAGGAAGCTTGGACATTCTACTGTATAATACATGAAGAACAAAGGTTGTTCAGATCCTTTGAAGCCATCACATTCGCTTCATACTCTGCAGGTTGTGGGTGTCTCACTAGACTCCAGTCTTAAACTTTTAATCTCTCACTTACTCATCGTCTATACTACTTTATCCTGTATACAGGTTCGCGGGGGTACACTTCGGGCAGGGTGCCAAGCCATCACAGAGCACACATACATTCATTCAGACACTACGGAACGCCAATCAGCCTAATCTGCATGTCTTCGGATTGTGGGAGGAAACCCGAGTACCTGGAGGAAACCCACTACACACAGGGAGAACTTGAGGGTTCGACTCTCCCTGTGCTCAGTGAGTTTCCTCCGAGTACTACGGTTCCCTCCAACAGTCCAAAGATATGCAGGTTAGGTTAAACGGCGTTCCCAAATTGCCAGTGGTGTGTGAATGCGTGTGTCAATGTTTACAATGTTTACTGTTGTAAAAATGGGAATAAATACAATGGTCACCATTTCCTAGATGGATGGATGGACGGACTTGTTTTAATACAATCTAATATGACAGAACAATTTGCTTTATCTCTCATAACGTAAGTGAAAACACATTTCAAGGATGTTCAATAATATTAAACATAACTTTGGATGGTGTAAAAGTTAGGCTTGCTTTCTAATACGCTGAAAAGTGCACAACCCACTCTGCTTTATTTGTTACATAATAAATACACTGAGCAATTAATTGTTACAATTAAATTATAAACATAAATATTTTGCAGGTATATAATTTCAATCAATCAATCAATCCTTGAAACTCAAATCCGACACATATTACAAAATAAATAAATAAATAAGAAAAAAAAAATCATGAATCTTTCATGAGTGAAAACAGAACAAGCCATTTATGAGCTCATATACATTTACCCAAAATTATATATAAAATAAATAATCAAAATAAGAGAAACTATCAAAATGTTTTGACACTGAATTCAGGATGGACAAACACTCCAGAACATTATTGTGTGCATGCTGCATGTAAGAAAAAAACATTATATAGCTATATGACTAAATTTGCATTTAGGCATTTGGCAGAAACTCTTATCTAGAGTGACTTACAAAAATCTAGAGGGCTGGCAGCACAGTGTCTTAGTGCGTTAACACGGTCGCCTTTCACCTTCAGGGTGTGGGTTTGATTCCCACCAACAACCCGGGGTTAGGCTAACTGACATTCCCAAATTGTCTGTGGTGTGTAATCGAGTGTGTGTATACAGTGGTGTGAAAAACTATTTGCCCCCTTCCTGATTTCTTATTCTTTTGCATGTTTGTCACACTTAAATGTTTCTGCTCATCAAAAACCGTTAACTATTAGTCAAAGATAACATAATTGAACACAAAATGCAGTTTTTAAATGAAGGTTTACGTTATTAAGGGAGAAAAAAAACTCCAAATCTACATGGCCCTGTGTGAAAAAGTGATTGCCCCCCTTGTTAAAAAATAACTTAACTGTGGTTTATCACACCTGAGTTCAATTTCTGTAGTCACCCCCAGGCCTGATTACTGCCACACCTGTTTCAATCAAGAAATCACTTAAATAGGAGCTACCTGACACAGAGAAGTAGACCAAAAGCACCTCAAAAGCTAGACATCATGCCAAGATCCAAAGAAATTCAGGAACAAATGAGAACAAAAGTAATTGAGATCTATCAGTAAACTATCTATCCAAGGCGCAAACCACTTTTAAGCAAAAAGAACATTAAGGCTCGTCTCAATTTTGCTAAAAAAAAACATCTCAATGATTGCCAAGACTTTTGGGAAAATACCTTGTGGTACGAGACAAAAATTGAACTTTTTGGAAGGTGCGTGTCCCGTTACATCTGGCGTAAAAGTAACACAGCATTTCAGAAAAAGAACATCATACCAACAGTAAAATATGGTGGTGGTAGTGTGATGGTCTGGGGTTGTTTTGCTGCTTCAGGACCTGGAAGGCTTGCTGTGATAGATGGAACCATGAATTCTACTGTCTACCAAAAAATCCTGAAGGAGAATGTCCGGCCATCTGTTCATCAACTCAAGCTGAAGCGATCTTGGGTGCTGCAGCAGGACAATGACCCAAAACACACCAGCAAATCCACCTCTGAATGGCTGAAGAAAAACAAAATGAAGACTTTGGAGTGGCCTAGTCAAAGTCCTGACCTGAATCCTATTGAGATGTTGTGGCATGACCTTAAAAAGGCGGTTCATGCTAGAAAACCCTCAAATAAAGCTGAATTACAACAATTCTGCAAAGATGAGTGGGCCAAAATTCCTCCAGAGCGCTGTAAAAGACTCGTTGCAAGTTATCGCAAACGCTTGATTGCAGTTATTGCTGCTAAGGGTGGCCCAACCAGTTATTAGGTTCAGGGGGCAATTACTTTTTCACACAGGGCCATGTAGGTTTGGATTTTTTTTCTCCCTAAATAATAAAACCCCTCATTTAAAAACTGCATTTTGTGTTTACTTGTGTTATCTTTGACTAATAGTTAAATGTGTTTGATGATCAGAAACATTTTGTGTGACAAACATGCAAAAGAATAAGAAATCAGGAGGGGGGCAAATAGTTTTTCACACCACTGGATGTGTTTGTGCCCTGCGATGGATTGGCACCTTGTACCCCAAGTCTCATGGGATAAGCTCACGACCCAGTATACAGAATAAGGCTGTATAGACAATGACTATAGGGTTCTGTTAAGGCCACTCAATGACTTCCACATCACACTAAGTCTTGATGAACCTCACTCATGGTATGCGATTTCCCAGTGATGCCTCATGTGTTTGATCTGTGCTACACTTCCAAGAACAACATTAGGCACAACATGGGGCATGTAAAAGATTAAAATACCCAACATATTAAACACTAAATAGACCAAGATATTTGACCAAATATGTTAATTATTGAATTCAGGTGTTTCAATCAATCAGGCTGCCGTATCCCCAGTGAAGCGCAATCTTAATACTGCAGCATACCAACACATCTTGGACAATGCTATGCTTCCAAATTTGTGGCATCAGTTTGGGGAAGGCTCTTTTCTATTCCAACATAGATGTGCATAGACATAGACAAAGCAAGGACTATAAAAATATGGTTTGTGTGGAAGAACTTGACCAGCCCTAACACAGAGCTCTGACCTCAACCCCATCGGGCGCCTTTGCGAGGAACTGGAAGTGGAGATTGCGAGCCAGGCCTTCTCGTCCAACATCAGTGCCTGACCTCATAAATGCTCTACAGAATGAATGGACATGAATTCCCACAGAAACACCACAAAACAAAAAAGGGGGGGCGGGCAACTACAACTACATATGTATTTGGATATATACGTCATTGCAGATTTGGCCAAATACGTTTATCCACGTAGTGCAGCAATTACACTGTATGCTTAGCAAGCACAGACAACAAGAGTGTCTTTAAAGCCTACTGCTTTCTTAGGCAAGATGACAATTTATGGCCTAATATCACAAAACAGCAACACACAATCCAAAACCACGTAGACATTAAGGATATGTGTAAGCTAAACGCGTAATACGTAATCTCCTTGCGCAAAACGTCTTCGTTTCAGGTGTATGCGCAATGTCCAAAATGCATTGCAGGTTTTCTGAATCCTGAAGTCCAATAATCAGTCGGTTGTGCTTCAGGGAAACATTGTGTACAAAAAAACAGAGCAGTGAGCGTAAAAAGCTGTGAAGACAGTAGCGGGTTAAAGACAATGGTGTCTTGGCAAACCGTACATGCCAATCCCTTCGCCGCTGTAGGATGGATTATAAGGTCCACATCCTGCTCCTTCTGAGATCTAAGCGATATGATCGGTAGGTAGAACCTACTCTCTTATGGACGCAGATTAATGAACACATTACCAACAGTGACTGATCAGGTAAGGGGAACAGTTTTGGACTGATTAACAAGCTGAGTGTTTTGCTTAAGCAATATATAAACATTATTATTAGAATGACACAGTTATAATAATAATAATAATAATAATAATAATAATAATAATAAATGTTTTATGATGATTATGATGATCATAAATAAAAAAATTATTTATGATGATTATGATGATCATAAATAAAAACAATTATTTATGATGATCTAATCTCTTATAAATACAACATGCAAGTGATCATGGAAAGTTAATGTCAACACAGTCATGTCAAGAGACCTTTTGTTATTTTCACACACATATGATCTGTCATAACAACCCGAACAGGTCATGGTTGCTAAAAAACAGCTGTTTGGTGGTACAGGGATCTAAAACACCTCTGTGTGGAGGTAGATCTCATAAACCAACATCATTAACATCATTCCCAAGAGTCAAAAATCACACGATTTCTTCTTATAACCTGGTGAAAGAGCGTCACTCACCTCGTCTGTGAGATCCCTGCTACCAGGGACGGATCAGTGCCATTTCTGCTGCAGGTTTTTGTCGACGCGTGTGTGCGTACTGAGGTCACGTGCTTCTCCTGCACCTCAACCCGGAAGTACACGCAGCACGGAGGGAAGTCTACTTCCGCCAATAATGGCACCTGCTCTATACGAATACGGATTATTTATTTTATGGTAATTTTTTTTTTTTAGTTTAAAAGCACTTATGGAAAATGTTAACAGTTCAAACATTATTTAACATTTGTATATCTAAGCCAACTCAAGTAAATAAACATGTACACGATAATAAAATTACAAAGTGCGTGAAATAAATCGCCCCCAAACAAACATGGCGGACACGCTGTCTGTACAATTTGTGTTTTTAAACACAGCGGTTTTATATTTCTACCCCGTTTATCCCATAACGACCCTAATATAAAGATTCCCACACAACCAAAAATAAAATTTAAACTCTTAATAATCGTACGCAGTGTAAACTCTGCTCTCAAACATGTTATATATCATGGTTTCTGAGTTTAGCGCGCCCCCTAATGGAATGTAACAGTCACTTGCTGGTGTACATATAAATCTTTTTCAGTAAAAGTAGCGTTTCATGTCGAATGTGGTACACCTAGTGCTAGTGTGGTGGAAAAATAATGAAGCCTCGTTTAGGTGTCGAGGCAGTAGTTTCACCAAAAGGTTTTAATTTCATCAAGTTTTATTTACGAGCTCGTTGTAGCGACACCTAGTGGACAGATTTTGCGTAACAGATCTCAAGTAAAGTAATAAATCCTGTATAAAGTATTTAAGTGTAAAGTTGTGTGTGTCCAGGAAATGTTTGTGCACTTAACTACCATCTCTGATTGAGGAAATTACTGTAAAATGTTCACAAATGGGGCGGCGCGGTGGTGTAGTGTTTAGCACTGTCGCCTTGCACCTCCAGGGTCCGGGTTCGATTCCCCGGCCAGGCTCGATTCCCGTCTCTGTGTGCATGGAGTTTGCATGTTCTCCCCGTGCTTGGTGGGTTTCCTCCGGGTACTCCGGTTTCCTCCCACAGTCCAAAGACATGCAGATTAGGCTAATTGGTGTTCCCAAATTGACCATAGTGTGTGAATGAATGAGTGTGTGTGTGTGTGTGCTCTGCGATGGATTGGCATGTTGTCCAGGGTGTACCCTGCCTTGTGCCCTGAGTCTCCTGGGATAGGCTCCAGGTCCCCGCAACCCTAAATACAGGATAAAGCGGTATAGAAGATGAATGAATGAATGAACGTTCACAAATGGGCAGCATGGCGGGGTATTGGTTAACACTGCGGCTTTTCACGTCCAGGCTTGAGGGTTTGAGTCCCGCCTCGGGTCTGTGTACATGGAGTTTGCATGTTCTCCCTGTGCTCTGAGTACTCTGGTTTCCTCCCACATTTCCAAAGACATGCAGGTTAGACTAATCAGCGCTCCCAAATTGCCCCCAGTGTGTGAATAAGCATGTGAGGGTGTGTTCTGCGATAGAATGGCTCTCTGTCTAGGGTGTACCCCGCCTCTAGCCTTAAGTCTCCTAGGCTATCCATGACCCTGTATACAGGATAAAGTGGTATAGACAATGAATGGACTCTTCGGGTCTGTGTGCACAGAGTTTGCATGTGCTGGTTTCCTCCCCAGAAGAAAGACATGCAGGTTAGGGTAATTGGTGTCCCCTGATTGCCTGTAGTGTGTGAATGTGTGCCTTGCGATTGATTGCCACCCTGTCCAGGGTGTACCCTGCCTCGTGCCCAACGTTTCCTGAATAAGCTCCAGGTTTCCTGGAACTCTGTATAGGATAAAGCAGTATAGAAGATGAATGAATGTCAATGTGCTTTCTTTATTTATAGTAACTACATGAACATAAATACGACTACTAAGCCATTCGCCAGTCAGCGTTAAGGATTCAATACACAAATCAAATGAAAAACACCACTTCGACACAATAACAGGGTTTATGAGATAGCTTGAGGGCATTAATGTAAGTCATACACTGTATAAATAGAACAAAACTTCGTTGCGTGCATTTTCCTTCTCTGTGTATTTTAAAGATAATAAGTACATGCAAAGTTAATCGCGAAATGCAAAAACAGGTTATGTTTTCCTGAATCTTGAGCTGAGAATAATTTTTTTTTAAAAATCCCAATATTATGAAGGGTTCACAAAAGTGAAACATTAATGTGAATGAGCCATGTGAAAGCCAGTTGAAATCAGTCACGTGATTCTGGCAAAAGTGAGGCCTTGGTTGTTATTGGTCACGTGACACTCAGGGAAATGACACATGCCTCGAAGCAAGGCTTAAGCTTTGGTGTCCTGCATAATGTCACTAGTGCACAAGGCTATACAGTACAACCTGGGTGTTTATAAATGCATCTATTTATGGACATTATTATGCTACTGATTAACCTTCCAATCACCAAACCCAAGACCTACTGCACTTATATATTTTGCATTAGAAACACTTTCTTAATTTGGCCATGGCTGAAGCTGAGACCAGCTTTCAGAGTCGGATAGTGTGAGTGGTATACAATTTATATAATTCACATGACCAGTGACCTCTGTTTAATTATATATATTTTTAAAAATACAAAAAACAATGAATACAACAAAGAGTACATAATCAAAACGGAGAGTAAAAATAAATGAACTGAGAAAATGTGCATTTGGAAAACATAATGCATTGCAACAGTGTTTAGAATAATTGCAATCATTATAATCTTATTGTGCAGAACCAGTGCTGAAAAAAAATCAAACAATCCCTTCAAATAAAACATTTTATTTATTTACTTGTACTGTATATCCTCTATGTCCAACCCAATCAGCTGCACCCTTTAAGATCTCGACCCTGGATGCAGAAAGGCTGAGCTGCATATTTGAAATGATGCCAAGGGTTGCGTTCAAGTCTGGATTAAGGAGAATTAACATTTTGTATAGGAAATCTAGAGTAGTTATCATAGACAGGGATCACCTGGGGGCACACAGGGGAGCAGTGCTTCTGGCACCTTTGGCTTATGTTAAAAGTAAGTGAGTATTGGCTGAGTATTGGCATTATAATAGGATGGAAATATCAATGTATGTTTGTGATATTTTGTTAAAAGATGTAATAGAGTTCCACAACATTTTATATAGAAAATTGTTTTATTGTGAAATGGTAAAGTGTCTTTTTTCAATCAAAGCAATCGCTGACTGTTGTATACTGTATGCATTTGATAGTACAGTACTGTCACATGATATCTGAAGGGTCCCTGGTTCAGGGGAACGATAGGTCACTGTCTGTGTGCATTGTTCACATAAGAGTTTTCTCTGAGAACTCCTGTTTCTTTGCAACTCCAAAAAAAACATGCTGTGAAATTATTCATGAGGATGGTGCAATGTAATGTACTGGTGTTTCCATCCAGGATGTATACTCCAGTAGTGTTTTAAAGGAAATGAGGCAGCATAATGTCTTTAACAGAGAGGAATCTAAAACCTGGCCTTATTAAAGTTAAAATAGTACAGTCTGAAAGGTAATGTTGCTGCATTGTTAATGGTGGGGATTCCCACCTCATGAATCACTGTTGGTATGAATAACTGTAACAAAACTAATTTGATTTATGGAGATAAGATACATCCCATGCCATATTTACCTATTATTATTTTATGATGATGATGATTATTATCATTAATAATAATAATAATAATAATAATAATAATAATAATAGCCAATTCCCTTCCAACAAGGTTGAAGTCACTCCTCCAAGATAAGTCTTTCACATTGCATCTTTTCCAGCTGTTGCACTAAGGTAACACTGAGAGGAAAGAGTCAACTTCCTCTTACTATATTAACTTCTTCCGCCTATATGAGCTCACATTGTGAGGGGAGAGAATAATGGCATCTTTCCCAGCCGGAGAGCACGTTCACTTATTGTATCTAGGACTCACAAATGGCTATGACATCTACATGTAAAAAAAAAAAAAAAAGAAATCATAAGTTTTTCCCATCAGGTATGTCTGCATTAATTAACTAATAAGAGATATCTGCTGAGTATGTTTTTTTTTTTTAAATAGGTACTGGTATACAGATAACATTTAAAAAATTCACATCAGATCACTGTATATCATACTATTCTGCCATTAGTGACGATCAGTACCTCTGGCCTACTGTATTAGTAGTATCATGTCCTAATTAAGGAAAAACAGCGGCAAAAAAGATTTGTCTGAATAACATATAATAAATACATATATTTTTCCTGTCCAAATTTTTTTTCACTTCCTCTTACAGTGAAAGTCTTGGTTAGAGTGTATTTCGTTGACTCACTCATCCTCATATCCTACACAGGATCACACATATCCCAAAAGACTCGAGGCATGAGGCGGGGTATACCGTGGACAGGGTGCCAATTAATCGCAAGACACACTACACTGAAAAAAATATAGCACTGGCTCAACTTTAAAAAATTGAAGTAATCTGTCACACCTAATATTTTAGCATATACTAAAGTAAAAAAAAAGATTCACCCATAAGCATAAATTAGACACCTTAGTTTAAAAGAGCAAATTAATATTTTTTTAACTAATGGAATGAGAGAAAAACACATTAAACGAATGACAGCTAGGTTTACTTTTTTCAGTGTAGCACGTACACACTCACACATTCAGTCACTACGAGAAATTTGGAAATATCAGTTAGCCAACTCTGTATGTCTTTGGATTGTGGGAGGAAACCGGAGTGCCTGGAGCACTCGGAGAACATGCAAACTCCACGTACAAAGACCCAAGGTGGAAAATCAATCCCTTGACCCTAGAGGAGTGAGGTCAAATTGCTCACGTATTTCGAAGAAAACCAAAAACTAAAGCATTTGTATAAGTACTCAATCCCCAGAAGATCCAGATGAAATGCCTATACTGTATACATCGTCTCAATGATGTCACACTTGACTCATTTCCCCCTCATCTCTCACCAGCTTTGTTGACGCAGAATGCTCTACAGTGCTCGAGGCTAAGTTCATATTTGAATCCCAGCGAGACTCTGTGGCACTGTCTTTGAAAACAAACATCATCATCCAACCAAACTGAAGAACTTGGAGCAAATCTACAAGGAAGAATGAATCGCAAAAAAACAAAAAAAACAGTGTGCAAAGCTGGGGTATTGCTCCAATAAAGCTGTTACCGCAGCAAAGTGATTGTACTAGTCTTAAAGGGGATGTATACTTATGCAAGCAGTATTTTATTGTTTGTAACTAAATATTTTAGCGACAAAGATTTAGATGTTTAGAGCATATTGGTATGCAGTAGGGAAAAAACAACAACTTTAAAACCCTGTATTTTTAGAGTACACGCTCGGTGTCATTTGTAATCCAAATGAATCTGATGACTTTTATGGAGGCTGGATAAAATTTGCAAGGAAGTTCTGGGTATACACATTATTTAAATTGTAACCATATGAGGTCAATTCATTCATTCATCAGTCCATTACCTATCCTAATACTATGAGGCCACATGGCACTCCAGACTTTCACAGGGCTCATTGCACGTGGATTGTGATAAGCCATTCATCTATTGGCGTGTTTTTAGCACAGCAGGAGGAAAGAAGATAATCCAAAGGAAACCCAGACGAACACAGAGAAAACATGCAAACAGTATCCCTAGCTCAGGATTAGTCCAGGCTCCCTTGACCTGTGAGATCTCTCTATTACCACATTTGTGTGCATTTTTGTCTAATTGCATCGAGTTTATCAATATGCATGCACATAGTTTTCTTATACTTTAATTCCACAAAAAAATCACAGCAAACTTCAAAATCTCTGTTGTACCCTAGATAACCTGCTGTACTGTACCTGTCCATTCATGGTGAGCAGACCTAAAACAATGTGCAAGGCTTAACATCGCCATTGTGGACACTCCTGCAGTAGCCATCTGCTGTTATTGTATTAAGACTGCTTAATAACAGGAAAAACTGCAAGTAAGACACTCCTTCCACTGTGATGTTACAATGCATAAAACATAAAAGCAGGTTTAACGGGTTAGAAGTTAAAAAAATAATGATAATTAATACCTGAACCTACATTATATCCTGACAAGCATACAAAAAAAGATTAGTAGTGGAAGCTGCAATCACTTTTGAGCCGTAGGCTTAACAAGACTGTGGGTTAAGTTGCTGAGAAAACCTGTTTGGAAATTTTTTTTCCATGAATGCTTGTTTGTGTTTGGATGCTCCTCCTGTCACTCATCTTATATACACTACTGTACGGGCCACTGTAGATCAAGGGGTGGAGCTTTGTGACATGGGCGGGATTTATTAAAATCTTGAAGCTGCCTAATGGTTGGTTGATTAGATGGATGGATGCTTTATTAATTTCAAGGGGAAATTGTATCATTATAGCAGCCAGTTCAAAATCATGATATATAAGACAAATTGAGACAATGAGAAACAAAAACATAAGAAAGAGAGGGGAAAAATACCCTATGATATACTGTTTATAGTTTAAGGTGCATTAATGAGGTTCTATGTACATGTGCATGATGATTGTATGTACAGGTGAACTTCAGTAACTGTACACAAGGTGGACCAGTAAGTTAAAACATTAATAAAAGATAGAATGCAAGAACATTATCATATCACTGCAATGAAAACAGAATGTATATGAACCTGTTAGTAGTGATGTCACAGAAGGAGATCCCTCTCCTGACGCATAGCAGAGGTATTGTACGGTCTAATTGCAGCTGGCAGAAAAGACTTCCTGTGGCGTTCTTCAACGCTTTAGGTTAGAGACTTGATCTTGGTGGGAAAAGAAGCCTATTCTTGCCTAATGCACCTTTAATCCGTAAAGACATTTTTGAGCCTGACCAATTTTTTTGGTATTAAGCATCAATTAAATTATTATTTTGTATCGTACACAGTCAGCAGACTGTTATAAACTGAGTAGTGGAGTCTTGCAGCATGCAACTAAACTTAAAAACATGCAAACAGTAGATCGACTAAATACTAAACATAAATATATGTAGCATTTTGACAAGTGCATTAAAACTAGTCTTGTGCATATACAGCTGAAACGCTCATTAAAAAAAAACATGAGCATACTTAATTATTTGTTAATTACTGTGTAATTAGGTCTTGTTACAAACCTGAACCAGGCAAGATGACGGTTTTAAGTCTTACTTTAAAATTTTTTTTAATCTAGAATATTTATCTTGTTGTAAGTGATTTTTTATTGTTTTCTAAAGCATTCTGTAGTCTTTATTATTTGTGATTGTTATTATAATTGTCATTATTTATAAGAATAATGATTTTTCTAAAATTATTATTATTACCTATGCATTAATATATTAAACACCATGTAAAACCAACTTTTTAAATTGCAATGTTCATTTATGAGTGTGCAGGCACAGTTTTTTTCAACAGAAATTAACAGATTAATTTTTTGGTGCTGTGGAAACATTCAGTATTTGAAATGTGTTTGTTTGAAGGTATGTACTGTACCTGAATTTGGGCAAATGCTCCCAGTACAAGGGCTCTACATAAGACATCCCTACATCAGTGTTGTCAATAACGAATAATAAATATAATGTAATGTAATGTAATGTAATATGAAAGTTTATTAGCATAAACAAACGATTTTAAGCCACTCACAGAATGTCTAGAATATGATTTAAGAGACCTGAAGCATATTTATGGGTTTATGATGTAATGATGTTTGAGTGCATGGTTCACACAGACAAATAAAGGGGTTGATCCAGAGTAATGCAATGGCTTCACTTGCCCCTTAAACAAAGCTACTGACTTTATTAGAACACTAAACAGTAGTCAGTCACTCAAACATCCAAAGCAAGAACTTAAGGTCCTAAGACACCTAAGGTCCTTCTCAGCTTTGCATTCAGATAAGGAACGTCTGCCAGCCTGTCCAAGAGAGAGTGACCTGCATGCTACTTGATACGCAGGTGTACAATTGCAGCAGGTAGAGGAGTGTGGGTGGGACCAGTGCATGGTATCTATGACAAAAGACAGGGAGGACACGCATTACAGCCTGAACAGAGTTCAAGTCGTAAATAGATAAGTAATAGCTGAGAGTAACAAAACTAAAAAAATAATAATAATTCAGAACTATATTATCCTAAGGCTTTGCTCTATGACTATATAACTTTCTAATACCTTTTCAATGATATAAACCATTTTACCCCATATAGGTTGAAAGCAACATTATTAATAACATCAGTTTAACATTTGTTGCTCATACGTTTAAAGGTATATCTGCTTGAAAAAAGAACCTAACGTTCTACTGCACACACACGCACAATCACACCAACAACATGTTCATACTTAATTGTTCGCTTTAAAGGTTTTGTCCTCAGGCTGGAATTTTTATTTCCTGGCTGTCAAGTCTAGGCTCATATTTTCAGCATAGTGCATTTCACAACCACACTGCATTCAGACCAACACACAAACAGTTTCAGCGTATCAGTGTGTGGAGCATCAACTGCATAAATATAAGGATGCAGATACAGTATTTTGCGTATAATGATTTTGTGACGTATCAGAGTGTTAATGTTTAAGTTGACAGTTTGTGTACACAGAATAAAGTTTGTCTATGAGTAAGCAGAGAATGAGAGAGCACTGGGTGTGGTGTGTGTGTAACTACTTTACTTGCACTGGCACATTCTTTCAAAGGCCGCACCCTTCCTCATTCCCCTCCCTTACCTGTTAGATGTTGCTAAGTGACACAAGCGTGCGTGCGCGCACACACACACACACACACACACACACACATACGCTGACAAACAAATATGTTTGGAAGACATTATAAACATGCCTGAATACGTCTGCAGAAATTAGGCAGCACTTATTAAAGTAGCTGATGGGGAATCTGAATGTGTGTGGACTATCTCTAAAAAAAAAAACTAATGACTTTTCTGGGTCAGGGTGTGACTAAAAGTTTGGTCTTACTCCACCCACATAGATGAGAGCAACCAGCATGTCTTATTGTATTGTATTGGTATATTAGCATACACAAAAACAAAAAACAGGGATGGGTGTGTGTGTGTGTGTGTGTGTGTGTGTGTATATGGGGTAATAGTGCAACATACATACATATATCCATCCATCCATCCATCCATCTAGGAACCTCTATGATCCAACTAGGTGATTCTCATTGTATTTTTTCCAATTTTACGACTCTGGTAAGACCTCTTGTCAACATTCATATGCATACTCTCACACACTACGGGAAATTTAGGAACACCAATTCGCGACAGCACGAGGAGAAAATGCAAACTCCACACACATACAGTACCTGAGGTGGGAATTGAATTATTGTCATGTTTCATGAGCAACACTGCTAACCACTAAGCCACCCTGCCACCAATCAGAAATTTTTGGGATCACTGGAAAATTTCTTTTTTACAAAGAAAAACACATTTCCATGAAATTCACAATTTTATCCTTTTCCCCCAAAAAAAATTTAGTTAGTTGGAATTCTGACTTTTATTTGAGCAACCGCCGTAGTCTCCAGATCGGAACCCAAGTAAGCAAGTAAGGAAGACTCCATCAAACCAATCCATCATGTGGGAGATGCTCCAGAAAGCATTGACAACTTTGAATGTCATTGATGTCAAACATTGACATCTACGTAGGTGACATCTCATCAGAATATCTTGAACAGCTAGAATCTCTATAGTCTGCCAGACTGTAAATACTGCACAAAAGTTTTATTTTATTTTTTTTATTTTTTAATGAAGGCAAGGTTTGAAGAACACATTCATAATGCCCATCGAAATGGCAGCCAGTATTGTTCTTTTGCTACAGTATATTTTCTATTTAAAGTGATTTAATGTGTGTTTTCCTTGGAAAACAATTACATTTCTAAGAGATCCCAAAACTGATCCAAAAATATTTGAGCGGTAATATATATAAAAACTTATATACATAATATATACACTCATACCTGTTGAGAATGAAGTGCTTTCCTGAGTGTGTGTGTGTGTTTGTGTGTACACACACACACACACACACAGAGTTGGACTGCACTGGTTTTCTAACTTCCTGATGCATGTACTGTATATACTGTACAGTCAAGACAAAAATTTATACACACTTCAGGAAAAGAAAAATAGTATGATGTATATAATTGTAATATGTATTATTTTAATATGTATTATAAAACATAGATTTTAATGTATAATTTAAATATTTATACAGGTATTTCTTTTTTCAAAGTGAGTATACATTATTTTGACTCACTCTCTATGCATCATTAATATATAACGAATGAACTCGTATAATGAATAATATTGCAGTTTCATAAGGGTGTATTATTTATTTATTTATTTATTTATTTTTTAAACAGTCCATCCTTTCACTATCTAAAAACAAAGGAAGTTAGAAACCAGTGCAGTCTGGGACTTGGAGTACTTTTTTTTTTTTTTTTTAATAAAACACATTGTACTTTTGCTAGAACTAGTCATGCTAGAGGAATTAACCAAAAAAAAATCCCTGTGGTTGGAGTTTTTTGGCTGGCTGTAGGGATTCAGTTATGGATTTGTCTGTTAAACGCCCGGTTTGAACGTTGACGCTTTTGGAAAAGTTGGGAGGAGCTACATGGCGGGTGGGCGGGGCCGAAAGGAGGACATCACGCTTCCTCTTCACAGAGTGAGCGCTGTTGCCTGTACACAAGGCGGGCTGAACGGAGCTGTAACAGGTTTTGCCGGGACTGGTTTTGGCCTTCAGTCTGAACAGGGCAGGGTGGAGACCAGGAATGTGACGCGGCGCCATACCACACTGGACTGCGGGGGGAAACCGAGTCTTCCCGGCCTGAACACCAAGTTCTCTAAGCGGCGACTCCAACACAAGCGCCTCGTTACAGACTGACATAAAGGTAAGAAACTAAGTAAAGTCCTCCAGCACTCGATCACCTTGAAGCTGTCGAAGGAAAAACACAAAGGAGACAACTTTGTGCTTGGAATGGCATGTACGTTTTTTCCAGGCCAGAATACACTCCGATTAGTAGTCCAGGTGCTGTCTCATAAAATTATTAGAAAGCATATTCACAACTAGCATAACTTGGGGTTGGTGATTAACATACAGTAGTTTGGTTATGGATTAAGCACATCTGTTGATTAAAAAATGTGATCCGAAACCTTGAAGCCATAATAAAGACTTTTTCCAGATTTCAAACATATATTAAACCATAAAAAACAAACCTACACTAAATACAAACATATAGTTTATTGTGAATTACAAATATATAAAAATCTGTTAACTGGTCTAATATACTTCAACATTCACGTTTCTATCCAGCATAGATTTTAACATTTAATTCTCATGCTCACCCTGTAGGCTATGAGTTCAATTACATTTCAGTTCAATTCTACATAATCCAAAAACGACAGAACCTTACTAACAAATGAATCTGATTGGTAGATTTAAAAATAAATCAGATTGTAGCTCCACATTTGTCATCCCACACTTAATTATGTTTTAACAATATTAACTTATCTGATATTACACGCATGTTGCATTACAGGATTCCATGCTCGGTCTTGTCTTATCTGCTAGGACTTTGAATGTTTTTTTTTTTTTGTTTTTTTTTTAGACTATTGTCTGCTCGTGGACTCCTAATGTTTCACAAAACTTATCAATGAAATTTATTTAAACTGTGCTTACCATTAGTGTTCAGGTCTTTCTGTCATTTCACAACATGTGCAGAACATGTATTTAGTGTTGGCGGATCTCTTGTACTATATGTGCTTACTGGTGAGAGTGCCGTCATTATTTAAAAACTAACATGGGAAGATTTATTAACATAATAAGTAAGTGAAAATGGCAAAGTGAATCGTACAAAACCGAGTCAGATCTGCACTAAATGTGCTTTTGTACTCTATGATTTCCTTTTATTGAAGAAAAAAAAAAAAAAAACAAGGATGGTATTTAGAAATAACAGGCCTTAGCCTTACTTTATCAAAGGCAATGTTAAGCCATCATGCCTAAGATTTCAGGGTGTGCTAAACTGGAAAATTTAAGATTTGAGACTGCACAACAGCTTAAGAAGAAACATTAACAAAAGTTTATTTGTCGATAATCTGTTGTACAATGTGGTATGTTTAAATTGTTGACTCAGCAAAGTTTTATAGGTCGAAGAATCTATGCCTTTTTGTATAGTTGAAGTTCTTACGTTATCTATGAGATACTGGTTGGACTTTTGTCATTAGAACTTGACCAGCATGTTAGCACCTTGTTTTGAGTGTCATGGAAAAAAAACAAATGCTATCTGACTAAAAGCAAACTACTCGAACAAAAAAAAAAAAGAAAATGAAACTTGTATTAAGAAAAATCCTGCAATATTACTTATTGCTACATGCATAAGCAGTATTGAGGAACTGGCTAGCATGGCAGTAGACAGAAGTGCTTTGGTGGCATATTGGATATGCCAATGGAAAAAAAGAAGAAAAAGAAGTGTATATCATTATTTATTTATATTATAATAATATCTAAAATAGTTTTTAATGGTGTAATTCAGAAATATTCATTTTAAAACCTATTATTATTATTATTATTATTATTATTATTATTATTATTAAGAATCTTTGTACCTACAGCTAATAAATGGGAATGCAGATTAAATCATCTTTCATACACTTTGATTCATTTCATTTATACATGTGCATGTATGTCTTGACTTTGTCAGATAAAACATGGAAAACCAAGCAATAGCATCCCATTTAAAGTGAAAGCAGATATGAAACTTCTGTTTAAAAAGTGTTTACAGGCGTATACTTCGCTTTAAAATTCATTTCTTATGACAGATAAGCATAACTCAAATGCCAGGTCAAACTTTTTTAGTGCATCATCTCTTTGGCAGGAACTTTATACACAGGCCGTTCCACAGAGAAAAAGAGTAAAAGGTAAACTTGAAATGTGTAAAATTAAACACGGTTAATTAATACAAATAAAATTTTGCACATTCTAGGGTAGCTCACAAAACCATGTCAAAGAAGGAGAAGCTGGAGCAGCAAATTAGAACATGTGCAAGACAGAACTGTCTGACAAAGATGGACTTGTTCATACAAGGAACAAATGGTTTTAGTAAAGTTCCCCTGAAATTAAAACAGGTGTTTGAGTGTGCATTTTTGTGATTTCTTTTTTTTTTGTACTAGAGTTAACACCCTTAGTGTTGTAGACACCAAACAAAAAAAATAAAAATAAAATGGAGATGTTTTTATTTTAATTGCATGGCATAGTTGATTACTCATAACTTTGTGATGGTCTAATTAAATGCTCTCCAGATCAACACGTCTAACCCTGAGACAGATTTTCCTCTACAGTAGTATATTATAACTATAAACATGGTTCATCAGGGTGACTTTGTCTGTGTCTTCCTATAAAATATGCATTTTCCGATCTACAGTCTCAAGGTTGAGAGAAAAAAAAATCACTTGGAGTTTATTCATTTGCAATGTATACGAGGTTGCAGTTTTGTGACAGGCTTATCTCCTAGGTGTGTTTCCAACTTCAAAGCTGGAATATGCTGAATGAGGAAAAAGGCTTTTCCATCTTCGTATAGTGTCTGAGATTTTTAATAAGTAAAATACTTTTGTTAATAAATTTGCTGGTTTTTTTTGTTGCTGTATGGCTAAAAGGAGCAGGCTTGTTTGGTTTTGAGTCTTAAATACAAGGTTAGGTATAGTAGTGAGAAGTCAAATGGCTAGACCATAGTCAGTGTAATACTTGCGTCCATTTGCATGTAGGGCCTTCTTGGATTTGTAGCCACACAGCAACAAAGAAATGATCAAGTAGCTAGCTAAGCTATATTTTTGACAATATTGGCTATTGTGTGAGTCAGGAAAACACTTCAGCCCATTGGTCTGACTTCCTGTTTCAGAAGGAAAAACATCAACTTATGGAATAAAATCACAACTAGAAGTAGTGTTCCATGGAGACTTTAACATCAGCATGAAAGTATATGAATTTGATTCCTTTATTCAGAAACTAAACCGAATCTTTTATAATGTGCCCAATCTTTTTTTGTAATCCTACAGGATATTATGAATGTGATCAATTAAATATAGTCTTATTATTTATATCATTATTCAGGCAAGAAAGCAAAACATTTTGTAATGTTTACAGTTATATTTATATGTTCATTTTTAACAATTGATTATACATTATAAGCTTGTAATTTATTACTATAAACACATCTCTTTATCTCCGATTTATAACCAATAGTTGAATTAGTACCATGGGGTGATAATAGTATTTATGCTATAAATAATATTCTGAGTAACAATATGAGGATTCTTTGATAGTCGATTAAGTAGACCCTCAGGGCTTAAGCAATAAGCTTTTACTCAGTGTTTCCCAACACACTGCACTGTGCAATTTAGAGGGTCAGGCCATGAAAATAACCGAGTTATGTCTCTATTTAAGTATTTATCAAGTAAAACTTTAATTGTGTTATATAAATACAGTCTGAAAACACACAACCTATTTAGATTATTTAGTTAGGACACCGCTGTGTGAGTATTGCGTGATAACTCTCAGCGAGTTAAGGGTCCTGGGTTAACATCACACTGCTGAGCCTTTGAGCAAGGAGCACTTTATCATGGCTGACCCTGTGCTCTGACCTCAACATCCTAACCTGAGAAAAGCGAAGAAAGGAATTTCACTGTTCATATGGGACATAAAAGGCTTAACTTAGAAGTATTGTTACAGGATTTATATCCACTGTTGAGGCTTCTCTTTCAAGCTAGGTTCACATTGTCATTCTGTAACGAGAACTTTTTTCATCATTAACAGCAGACATTCAAAAGCAGCAAATAAAATCCACTTAAACTTAGTAACAGTGATAAAAGTGCCATGAAGGCATCTACATCTGGAATTGTGTTAGATTAAATATTTCTATTTATTTATTTTTGCCCTAAGAAGCAATGGTAGTTGGTATCTTTTGGTTGTGTCCTCAGTCCTGTTTTAATTTGATGGGCGTGTTTCATATTGGCGGTCCAACAAATAAACAGGTTTTAGGAGCTATGTGCAGTTCAGAAGCCGGTGCATTGATTTACACTGAGACTTGTTTGCATTGTTAGTACTACTGTATGTTTGTTTTCTCTGTATTATAGTTGATATGTTGTTGGTTTATTATATCGTTAACAAAATTACGAAGATAGTACACATATTTAGCTAACAGATCTAGTCTCGCTGGCAGTGGAAATAATCAGCGTGAGGATGGACTCAAGTAAGAATTTTGAAAGATAAAAACTCTACAAGTGTTACAAAGCACTTTTCATTTCACCGTTTGTGAGCACTGCGGCATACCTAAACTAAACTTCAGGGGTGAAACGTTAGGAAATGTCAGTGCCTCATGCCCAGACTTGTGCATGCTTGCTGGGACATTTTATGTAGATAATTTTCTATTGAGATCATTAGGTTTCAACATCTTTAAAGCAAAGAAAGAATATGGCGTTTATTTGCATGAAAGGTGCATGAATGTAGACTATAAAGTAACTATAGATATCCGTGTGTGAATGAAGCTAAAGTATGACAGAAATGGCATGAAGTGAAAGTGAGCCGTTGCTGTTTAAGGTGTAAAAATACGTCAACACTGAACGTGTTAAACTTGATACTCATTTATCTGTAGACAGAGAGTCAGTCTTAAAGAAGCGCTAATCTGAATAACACAACATTGCTAGAGAAAACTGCCTTTGTGTCAAAAACTTCTCGTTCTTTTGCCTCTCTCCTTCCTTTACCCACAATGAGTCACTCCGAACCCTCAGTCTATGTTACCATGGTGGCGCAGTACAAATAAATGCACACACTCGCAGGCAAGCTACAAATAACCCACTGAAACCATGACTGGCAAATCACTCAACCAATAGGAATTTATGTTTCGACCCAGACCTACATGTCTTTAGATGTGGCTAAGGTAATGTTTGGCTCTGGTTTAAGGGGACAGGGGTAGCTGTGTGGTTAAGTTGTTGGACTGCTGATCAGAAGGTTCAAACCCCAGCACCGTAATCCTCAAATGCTCACATAAATGATGAGATTAAAACAAAACAAAAACAAATCATATACATTTCGCTCTGGATAAGGGCAAATACCGTGAATGTAAATATACAGTCTTCCTAATATGAAACTAAGGTCAGTAACTAAGAGTGCATTGTATCAAATGTGTTTTGTTTTTTTGTTTCCATTCAGATTGTGCCCCCTGCTTCATCATGGCTCATCGCTCCCAGTGTTCTTCAATGGGAGACAATCCCCTGGATCCTAACTATCTGCCACCACATTATCGGGAAGAGTACAGACTGGCAATAGATGCTCTGGTGGAAAGCGATGTTGACGGATACTATAACTTCCTACAAAAGAGTAATGTTGTCGATTTCCTGTCAAGGCCAGAGATTGATCACATTAAAAATAATCTGCAGGTGCCACAAAGTGTTGCTTCTGTACCAGAATTGACATACCATGAAATGCCTGATGAGGAGGGCTCATCAGACACATACTGGCCACTGCACTCTGACTTGGATGCGCCAGGTTTGGATCTCGGTTGGCCTGTGCAACAACACAGTTTTATAGGGCCCACTGAAGTTACAACGCTGGTAAACCCCTCAGACCCTGAAATGCCCAGCATCAAGGAACAGGCCCGACGGCTCATAAAAAATGCACAGCAGGTTAGGACCTTTTTAAGTACAGTAAATACTGTTAATTAATTTGACAAAATATAGATCAAGAGAAGTAAGATATATTAGATGTAATAGTATTAAGCATATAGCACATGGTTTAAATTAACTGACGAGTATCCAAAGCATATTGAACTGATATCTAACCATATTACAATTCCCTTTACCCAATAGGTCATTGCAGTGGTAATGGACATGTTCACAGATGTTGATATATTTTCTGATCTACTCGAAGCTGCTCAACGGCATGTACCTATTTATATTCTTCTGGATGAACAAAATGCCCATCACTTTGTTTCCATGGCAACAAGCTGCAAAGTTAACCTGGACATGGTGCATGTAAGACCTGATCATCTTCCTGTAATAAAATTAAATTACTTGTACAGAACATTGAAATGTTGTTGTCACTTTAATCAGTCACATATGAGGACATGTTATGCAGTGGTTTCTTGTTGAATATGTTACAGATGATGCGAGTGAGGACCGTTGCTGGTATTACATATTTCTGTCGCACAGGAAAGTCATTTAAAGGACAGGTTATGGACCGCTTTCTTCTAGTGGACTGCAGAGCAGTGCTTAGTGGCAATTATAGGCGAGTTATTCTTTTGAATAATTCAGTTTCATTGTAGCCGTAAGGCAACAAATCAAAGGAAGGGTTTATCCTCTTCATCTGTTTTAAAAGAAGGCAGTTAACATAATCTAACATTGCTAGACTACATGAATAATTTTCTCTTTTCTAACTCTCTTCATCCTCAGTTTTATGTGGTCGTTTGAGAAGATACATCGCTGCATAGCTCATCAGTTTTTGGGAGAACTTGTAGCCACGTTTGATGAGGAATTTCGCATTCTCTTTGCTCAGTCCCAGCCCCTCGTTGTTGACAGTTCCCTGGTGCCTATGCCACCTGACAACACTAGTGCTTACCAGTTTGGTAACCAGTTTGGAATAAAAAGGTCACAATCTCTAAGGAATCCTCTAGGATTTCTTCGGGCCCCTGAGCATTTAGGATACCAATTTGGAGGAGACCGCCTTGACACCGGTCTGCCTTTCAGAAGGGATGACCCATTCCGTCACTCCATGGAGCCAGGAGCTGTTGCTTTGCAGGCTGCCAAGTTCACTTCACATCAAATGAGAATGCAACAGTCTTTCTTAGACCAAGGCAGGCCAGTCATTGCTTCACGTCAACTAGAAATGAACGCGTATAAAAGGCACAGCTATGCTGAAGGCACCCGTGAGAGCTACAGCTCTTCTCGACAATACATGAAGCATCGTGTCATGAACAACTTGGATGAGATGGAATCACACTTTCAGAGAGAGCAACAGTTCTATCAAAGTGAGGTTCCAGGACCAGACACCGGACGCTTCGACACTCTTCGGACGGGTGGTCTTTACCAGCTAGATCAATACTCTGACCCTATGTATCAACTTGAACTAGAGGCACCAGAAAGTCACAATGTGTTATCCTCTGAAGATCTTAGCCATGATCCAGAGAACAGGCTTCACCCAGGTGCGGCTCATTTTGGTCAATCAAACCAAAAACGGCCAACTCTTAGTCATGCATATGCCTGTCAAACCTCACCCACTCAACTTCATCCTCCAGACCATAAACAAGTGTTCCCCACTGGAGAGCAGGCAAGAGAGCCCCAAGATCAAAGTGTTAAGCAGGGATTGCGGAGCTGGAGGATCAACTCCTACCTTAATACCTATGAAAATACTGGAGAAGAGGGCTTGCAACAACCTTTGGGCCCAGATGCCTTTGATGAGCCAGAACAACAACCTGAAATCAGACAGTACAACCCAGAGGCTCAGGTGCTTCGCTTTAACACACAAGAGCCTCCTGCCGTACCGAGTAAACCAAAACTTGATTTACGGCCTCGCTTTGGTAAACCCATTTTGCCTGACAGGAAGCAATTAAAAGATGTAATCGCTGATCAGGCTTCTGCAGGAACGGATTCTCAAAATAAATCAGCACTTACTATTCCACCACTCACATCAGCAGAAACAGATAGTGAAAAAGAAATGGATTTAAAGGATGCAAAAAAATCAAAGGAGATCAGCATCACCAAGCACGAATCGTTCCGGACCCGCATCAACCCAGTGCTGCAGAGAAGCTCGCGGTTACGCTCCTCCCTCATCTTTAGCTCCTCTAAGGTAGAGCAACACAGCTCTGCAGCTTCTGGAGAGAATCTACAAGAGGATGAAGAGAACACAGCAATTAGAACCTCTTCAATTGTAGCAGAGATTTTAGAAAAGCGGAGGTCATTCTCTAGGGAGCCTTTTGATTGGACTAAGCATAAAAAGATAGATGAAAAAGACAGCAAGGTGTTGGTACAAGAAGCTGAGGAGAACGCTATTAAAACGGAGGAAAACTCTATTAAGGACACTAAAGAAATTAAAGAGGAATCCAAGACTCCTGTGTTAGAAGAAAAAGACATAGTAAAACAAACAGAGCCTTCATTAGCAAAACAAACAGAGCCTCCATTACCAAAATTCAGAACCCCCTCCTTGGATATGAATGATCCAGCAAGTCGTCTGCAGTTCTTTAAAGAACTGTCTATGAAGAGAAAAAACTTAAAAACAGAGGAAGCTTTAAATAAAAATCAAGAGCCAGTTTCAAAAAAGCCTGATCTTTCTGTTATTCAAGCAAGCACAGAAACAGCCCCAATTCCATCCGTTTCAGTTACCCCTGCAGAATCCTTCTCAACTACAACAACAACATTATCATCATCAACAACAACATTATCATCATCAACAACAGAGGCAATGGCACCACCACCACAACCACCAACAGTTCAAATAGATTCTGCTGCAAACCCCCCTGTGGTAACTGCAAAGTCAGGGCTTAGTGAGGAACAAATAAATGTGAATAGTTCCGTGGTCATGGAGGAGTCCACAAAGAAAGAGACAGCTAAGGAGCCAAAGGTACCAAAACCCTTTCCGTCACCTAAGTTTTCACTGAAACCTTTCAAAAGTTCTCACACACGTCGCACCTCATGTGGTGAAGATATTTTCACAGACGCAACTGATGCAGAAAAAAGCGAATTCAAAAAATCTCGAAGCCTCAGCTCATCAACCGTGCCACTAACAGACTCCAAGGAAAGTCTTGGTTTAAGTCGACAGGGATCCAACTTGTCCCTAAACGTTACAAGCTCGGAGAGCAAAGACACAAAAGCTATTGATTTTCTGAAGAAGCAGAAACAGAGACTGAAGGGTTTACTTGGGCCCAAAGGAGAAAAAAAGAATGCAGGAGGGTCGAGTACTGCAGATGACAAGCAAATGAAAAGTGTCCCTGAAGCATCAGAGGAAACCTCCCCTAATGGGAAAGAAGCACAACCCGATTCAGTGTCAACATCAACAACTGACAGTTCTAAATCAACCAATAAGCCCATAAGTCCATCTCGCTATCACTCCTCTACCTCTACTGCACTCTACAGCAGCAACCTCAGAGATGACACCAAGGTAATCCTTGAGCAAATCTCTGCAAACAGCCAAAAGAATAGACAGGAGCTGGCCAAGCAAGCTGACGAGCCTGGAAATGCTGAGGGGGACAAAGGCGGTCACGTTTCAAATCTTGATCGTGAGCCATTCCAACGATACCAGACTCGAAACCGATTCAACCGAACTCAAGTCAACCCTCAGGAGCGGGACAGCCTCCTGAAGAGAATAGAGAGTATGCGCAAAGAGAAGAAGGTCTACAGTCGCTTTGAGGTAGTCTGATAAAGTCAAGAATAGTGATCTGAACTAAAACAAAAGCTATTGTTGTTGAACAAATGTAGTTTATGTATCAAATGTAAAAAAAAAAATGTAAAATTTTGTAACTTTTTAAATTTGTGTCTGTATATTTATGTTTTATCCTATGACAATGTGTTCAGATATGCTTATCGTCAGTTAGTCTTAGCATTTTATCATTGGCAACCTTTTAACTTTATATTTCATCCCAAACTATGTAAGCTCACTTGCTATTTATAGAAAAGTTCTCTATTTTGTTGAGATATTAGATCTTTTCAGATCTTGTTCTGCTTACATGTCTCTCCTTCCACCTTTCAACAGATGGGGAATAACCTTGGATAACAAAACATGGCAGAGGGGGCATACAGTCTACGAAAAGGTCTGTGACCTCAAAAAAGTGCCAGCAACAGATGTGATAAACTGAAAAAGAGCATCGAAATAAAAAAATGCAACCTCAAAGTCTGAGGTGTTTGACAAAAATGAGAGGAATATTCCTCACTTTGCCAATCTGGGGCCCACAGTCAAGTCACTCTGCCCTTAAAAGGCATCAGCGCACACTGCCTTATACCAGAATATCAAACATTATTCCTGCTGGATATAAAAAACAACTGGCCAAACGAGTGTTTGAATTTTTTTTATATTTTACGGTTTTATGATTTGCGCACGTATCAGTTTGCGTGGAGATCAGTGTTTGGACTTTTCTACATTGCACCATTCTCAGGTGTGTAAAGTGTGGACTGGCATGCCTAGACAAAAGTATAAGTATGGCATTTAGAAAAAGAAGAAAAAAAAAAACACTCCAAGATACATCATGCTGCAACCACACCTGTGGTTTAGCTGTGCCAATGGAATACATGTATTAAAGAATCCAAACAGGGTTGTTTGAGGAGGGAAAAACTCAGCTTGAGGGAAAACAAAGCAGCATAAAAATGTTTGAAGGGATGGTAAATGAAAGGTCGAAGAGAATGTGAGTGGAAAATCTCAACATGAGACACTAAAGGGAGAGAGGAAAGAAAATGTAAGAAAGTATGTTTTGAGGTTTGTTATGGCAGTCAATGTCATGATTATTCTGGCAGACATTAAAAACTGAGGGCAGACAAGTTCTTATATCAAAACAACAACAAATTCGTGATAAAGTCGAGTCAAAATTGCATGGAAATTTGCAAAATTCTACAAATAAAAAGTTGAGCAAAATTTTTAATTTCTTAAGTTGTTTTGAGACAATGTCAATTGTTAAAAGGGCTATACAAATAAAATTGAATTAAGTATTTCCAACGATATACAGTCAAAAGTTTGGACACGAGTTTGGATTTATTTTTCTGCATTCAAGAACAATATTGGATTTTTTTTTTTTTTAACCTATGAAAAACCACATAAGGCTTTAAGGAATTAAACAAACAAAAAAAGTCAGTTGTTATTTTAAGGCATGAAGGTCAGCTGTTCTGGAATAGTTCTTCCATGAACAGTATTGTCAAGTGCATTTGAAGACCATCCCATGGAAAGCAAGACCAAAACTTACCTCTGCTGCAGAGAAGTTCCCAGAGTTCCCAGATAAGAGCTGTTATGAAGTCGTTACAGAGCATAAGTAGCAGGCACATCTCAATATCATCTGTTCAAAGGAGATTAGTGCATCGTTTTACAGTGTACTGTAGAAAAGGTGTGTCAAAATGTGTCCAAACTTTTGACTGGTACCATAAGTTTACTATATTATAATCAGCAGTAGTTTTTGTCTTCACCGTATCATAACCTTGGGGAGACAATGTACTGTATATGAGTATAATATGAGTGAACGTTGACATTTCGAAGATATCCCTGATAATACAAGATGATTTTTAATGTTCATGGTTACATACTGTAGCTATAGTCTCAGGACTGGGCCTAAGCTTTATGTTGTTAGTGCAAAGTCTTAATTATAGTACCAAACAACTCGGTACTGTTAAAGACCAAAGAAATCCCAGTGCATTTTACCAGGTGCAAGCTGTAAAACATTAGGTATTTGATAGAGCTATAATAAATTTGACTATTCATACTGTTGAATTCACTTTTGTGTCTGTTATAAATGCTGGTGAAAATATTGTAAATTTTGTATTATGTAAACAAATAAAAACTGAAATTCTGAATAAGTGGTTTTGTACTGTACCTTTTTACTTTTTTATTTCAATGTGCTCAGAAAAAAAACCCAACAATGAAAAAATCCAACTGTGACATTTCTGTAGTGTTAGTCCAGTCTGTACAACTTGACAGAGCAAGAAATACACATTTGTATGAATAGATGTGTGACTATCGTATCATTTACAGGTGTGTGAGACATGAAAAAAGAGTCACCATGCATCTGTCACAGCATCTGAATGCATTTTTGTGCTCTGAGTATTAGTCAGATCTTCCTGCAACTTTGCCAACTGCTCTGACTTCTGATTCTCTGCGTCAAAAATCACAGAAAGACATATATCACAGAAAATAATTAAAACTGATTTAGAGTGGATGACATTTCAATGGAGGAGGACATGCTGTAGTTTACATAAATGTACATACCAGCTTTCAGCAACTGTTCTGTGGTGTATTCAGCAGATTGTACCTCATTAGGGAGTCTCTCTGGAGTCTAAGGAGGATTAAAGTATATATATGCAAACATTTCTTAACAGTCATACACTATTATAAATGTATACCAGATGTGTATATTGTATAAGGACTGTATAAGGAATATATAGTAAGGACATTAGCCTTGAGAGTGTTATGTTTCAGTTTATTCTTTAGAGCCCACTTACAAACATAGTGTACAAGTGCTTATGTTGTCCAATCAGCTGCTGAAGTTGATTTTCAAACTTCATCCTATGAGAGAATTTGTTGTATTAAATGTCCTGTGTGATTACAGAGCAGGTCTAGAACCACTCGTACTGACAATAATTAAAATGTAATAAAAAATGTTAAAAGATTCATAATACAAAACAATACCGAATTTTCCTGTATCTGAGTTTGGTTTCCTGAATCTGACATCTGTACTGTTGTACAAGATCCTCTTTCTGTTGTTTCAGTTCAACCTGCCTGCATGGATACGGGTGGTATATTACTACAGTAAAAACATCCAACAGCTGTCCTTATGAGTGACATTTAATAACAGTCCTTTCTAAAGTTCTATGTGCAAACACCATTACGTTAGTACGACAGGTGGTGTGTGAGTAATACACTGAGTACAAACAAGCTGTTAAAGATTCAAGGACAGTATGTGTAGTTTATGCACTATATGCTATAAATAAGACAAAAACCAACAAAGACCATTTTGCATACAAATAATCACAACAGGGTTGACATTATTTTTACTGTTAATGAATACATGAACGTTGCTAATGGCTTGAAGAGACAATCACGTGCTGTAAGAGTCAGGGATTACAGTTGATCCCTTGTGGACCCCTGATCTCAGTTTTTCTCCTTACTACCATTCACCACCCCTCAGTAAGGCATTTAGAACTTATATTACCTTGTTAATAAGTTTATTCTTATAAATTCTCAAACACTGAACAGAAATTTGTCCTTGTCCATTCCACCAGCTGCTGAAATCTTCTTCATTTTAGACACTAGCATCAGAAGCTTCAAAGTGCCAAAAAGGGTTGTACTTGTATTCTGCCACTGGGACAAGAATTTGTTTTCCATAAGTCCATAAGAGAACATATGGCCAAGTTTTTAAGTGTAGATATCATGCAGGAATTGACAAGTAACATCTCAAATTAGAAATTGAAAAACTGGGCTTGGATAAAGTGGAGTAAGTAAAAAGTTGCTAACGGATAATAATGTACACCTCCACATATTCCACATTTTATTACTTTCAGAGCTTGGATATTAAAAAAACCCCTGAAAAAGTAACTTAATTCAGGAAAGACTGGAGAGTAAATCTGAAGAAAGAAATGTATGAATTACTGTAGAAGACATTAAAGGACATTGGGAAAAAGTGGGTCATACTGCGTAAAAGCCACTGCGCAGTTTGTAAAATTAGCAGCTGTTTTAATGTATGTTTAGAACTACAACCAACTTTCTGTGAAGGAGTTTATTCAACACCTCTCATTTTAGGCATACATAAATAACATGCTAAAAAGGTATTTGCAATTTCCTTTATATTTTTTAAAAACATTTACTCACTTTTGTGACTCTTGTTCTAGTTCCTCACATTTGAACTGAAGAGATCTGTGTGTCTCTAAGACAACATATGAAAATTGCCAGATAAACACGTTTTCCAGGAATGTTAAAGTTTCTTTTAAAGTAAGGGCCACAGTACAAATAGTGACTACCATTTTATTTTAATGCACATCGATTAGGTACACCATACACCTGAATAGCCAGTGAACATTGTTTATGCCTACAAAAGTGCTTGGACACCTTTCAGACAGTTAACTGTACCTTCTTTTTCATTCAAAACTCCTTGCAGCTTTACGATCTCAGCAGTCACTATGGAAATAGATCATAATCCGGTTGGTAACCCGTTGCATAACAACTTATTGGTTTATATTCTAAAATATTAATTGAATATTGTCTGAATATTTACACTAGGTTACTTACATGCATTGTCTTCATCACGCAAAGTATTTCTTAGCAAAGCGGCCTCCTTCAGCTCGTCTTCAATAGCCAGCTTGACTGCCAGTGGAGGAGATACATGAAAGGAATGCAATGTTTCTTTTAGGGCAAAATGCTAAAAGGAACGCTTATCCCATTCTGCTGCCCCAACAACTTCTGCCAGGAGGTGCTAGTCTTATATCAGAGTCTTATGAGAAAGTTTAAAAAATCTTTTAAACATACATAAACTGACCTTGTTGTAATTTTCTGAGTTTACTTAACAACTCTTCTACTTTCAGGTCTTTCTCCCTGACTGTTTGAAGAAAGATGATAATTACTATGAATTTCCTGAGAAATATGGTTATCTTGTACATCACATACAGTTAATCCAAAACAATAAACATTACAACATGTTGTGACTCAGGTTACAGGATTTAGACACATGTAGGTGAGTTTATTAGGCACATCTACCTTATTTATTGAGGTGGTGAATGCAAGGCACTTTATGGTAGATTTGCCTAATAAAAAGATACCTATAACTGTCACATAAGGGTGCTTATGTTATAGTAACTCAATTATACAGTACATTTATTCATGTATACATTTAATACATTTTTCATGATTTTCCTTTTTCTTCAATGGTAGAAATCAATGTAGAAATAATGTAGAAAAGTGTCCATTCTACCTTATAAACTATAACAAATCTTTAATTATCATGATGAAAATAAACTTACCTGGAGCCTGTGGAAGCCTGAAGACATCTTCAACATTGAAAGATGTCTCTGAGAATAGATTATATATGGTAGTTTTTACAGATAAGGTTACAAATGTTTTCATACTTGTTGTTTTTTAAAAAAAATCAGGTCTGCATTATGGAGTCAGTGCAAAATCATGTATACAGTTTATGTTTTTTGTACTGACATACAGGATGAGCACAAAGTCCTTTCCCGATCATCTACAATCATATAAAAAATTCTGCTAGATATAAACATTAATGCTGTAGCATTACTTACACCAATTAATACATTTTATGTAATTTGCAAAAAGAAAAACATGTTTGTACCTAGCATAGGCTTTGTTTAATATATGTTATTAGGCAAAGACTTTATGCTCCCCCAGTATTTTCAAACATCAATTTCTCTCCTCTCCTGAAAAGCTATGGGACGTTCCCCAATTACTTTAAATGTAAAACTGCGCAATCTGTACATGTTTGTTTCTCTTCTCTCTTATAACTTTAATTCAGATTTAAACCAGTGATATATTACAAGCAGTAAACACTAATTAATTAAACAAAGTCAATAATTGTTTGTGCAACCTTTTGTTTAAAATATAGTCTCAGGCACAATTTGTGCAGTTTATAAGGAAGCTGGCTGCTTAGTCTTACTGAACATCCTGCAGAACCAGCCACAGACTAAGTCTCGTACTTTTCCCCCCATATTCTTATTCATGCAAAACCCAGAAGCTTTCTTTCTTTTTTTTGTCTGAAAAAAATGGCCTTTTACATAAGATCCTGCTTTAACTTTCTGGCTTCTGGCCTACAGATATTTTCCTGCAAGATTAAAGTTTTTGCTAGAATACTAATGTTTGGAAATCAGAATCCCCCCCCCCTTTCTAATCATGAAAAAAACAACAAACATGTAGAAAAGTGTGTTCCAGAAAATCAAGCCATTCATATATATATATATATATATATATATATATATATATATATATATATATACTGTATATAACTACCGTTCAAAGGTTTTAGATCACTTTCTAACTGTAAAGTTTTGCTGAAGGCATCCAAAAAAATGCATGAATCTCCTTTGAACAGTTGATATTGAGACGTTTCTGCTACTTCTGCTCTGTAAAGTCTTCATAACGCCTCTAATCTGAGGTGCTGTTAATTGGTCATTTTTCAGGCTGATAACTCTAAATGAACTTCTCGTCTGCAGCAGAGGTAGGTTTTGGTCTCGCCCTCCTGGGACGGCCTTCACGAGAGCCAGTTTCATTATGGTGCTTGACGGATTTTGCAAATGCACTTGACAATACTGTTCTTGCAAGAACTATTACAGAAAGGCCGACCTCTGTGTCTTAAAAGAACAACTAACTGTTGTTTTTGTTGTTGTTACGTAATTACGTTAAAAAAAAACCCAGTATTGTTGTAGAATGTAGAAAATAAATCACTAAACAAAAACAAAGAAATTTGCAAGTGATCTAAAACTTTTGAACGGTAGTGTATATATATATATATATATATATATATATATATACATACACACACACACAATCTCAAGAGAAGACATATACACAGTATATATATATATATATATATATATATATATATATATATATATGTGTGTGTGTGTGTGTATAGACACATATATACACTGTACATACATATATTAGGGTCTCAAGAGTACACACACTATATTGCAAGAAACATATAATAGATACCAATTTCCACCAATAGATACCACCTAAATTTACCAAAATAATAATACACCTTAATTTATAACTTAAGTTAGCTAGTTAGCTTTAAACGAGCACTTGACCGTTTATAACCCGCATAGCTAGCTAACCAAGTTAAAGAGTCTTATTTTTTCCTAAACTTACCAACTATGCTCGTTTCCATCGTATTTCTAAATACAAATATCTATACCACTTTTTATTCCCAATTAAATGTATATGTTGTTTTTAGCTCAACGAGTGAAAGACTATTGTAAATATTTCGTGTAGCTAGCTAGCTAGCTAGGCCAGATTTAAAAGATGGTGTCGGTTGGTTTAAAACTGGCACAAACTGCCGTCTCGCGCGCAAACCCGATATTAAACGACACTCTGGGTTGACTGCAGAAGGAAATTTGCGTGAAGCTCTACATATCTGTTCTGAAATGCAAATACACCAACGTTTTATTAACCCACAGCAAGGTATAAAATACATTTGACATTGATATATTAAAGTGCTGTTCAGCCGTCTCAGCCTGCTGAACAGTTCACCTTACAGGGGCTTGTCTCTGGGTAAAGCACTTTGGTTAAATTCCCTCGTTCAACATACTAGTATTTAGAAGTACACAAAGAAACGTTTGTACTGTATAAGCACATACTGCATAACATACATGAATTAAGGAGTATTAGCACCATCGTCTGGTAAAATGGTGCAACAGCAACTGTAATACCTACAAATAATCTGATCAACATTGTAAATACCACAGGTGTGGTTACCTGGTTGATAGTGAATATGACATCTGGGTTTAAGGTGACAGTTTACATATTACTCAGCAAATCCTTTTAAGCGCCACCTAGTGACTAAAACACTAAGCAAAGCTACAAAGATTATATGCTACTCTATATGGACAAAAGTATTTGGCTAAACCTGTTAATTATTGAATTATCTGGTGTTTCAATCAATCAGGCCTCTTATCCCCAGTGAAGGGAAATAATGATTTAGCATATCAAAACATCTTGGACAATGCTATGCTTCCAACTTTGTGGCAACAGTTTGGGGAAGGCTCTTATCTATTCCAACATGGCCGTGTCCCAGAACACAAACAAGCACTATAAAGACATGGTTTGATGAGTTCTGTGTGGAAAACTCGACTGGACCTAACATAGAGCCCTGATCTCAACCCCATCGAGCACCTTTGGGATGCACTGGAAATGGAGATTCCAAGCCAGGCCTTCTTGTCCATCACCAGTGCCTGACCTCATAAATGCTCTACAAAATGAATGGGCACGAATTCCCACACTCCAAAATCTTGCCAGCCTTCCAAGAGTCCAAGAGGAGTGGAAGCTGTTATAGCTGCAGGGGGGGTAACCAACTCCATATTGAAAGGTGTTTGGATACAATGTCACTGCAGATTTGGCCATATACCGTATTTGTCCTAATAGTGTACTCTCACCACTCAATTCATGCCTGGAGCTACTGCCACAGCTGCCTGGAAGGATAACTGCACAGAATATTCAGGTGTACAGATGTACCTAATAAAAGTACCATGAATTTATAACTGAATCCAGATTTTTCTACTACTTGAAACAATAGATTGTGCAACTTGAACATATCATCAGTAATGAACACACAGTCATAGGGTGTTTTAAGTCTTAGATCAACAGAAAGCCTCACCTGGACAACCAAGCTGAGACAATAATTCCTGGGCTTGTGTCCAAGTGTGCTTCATCATAGATCACCCCACTTGATCCATAGCCAACTAGGTGCTTTGTTCTACAGCAGTGGTTTTGTACCCAGGTCTTAGATGACATTCTGCCCTGCACATTTTAGTGTTTTCTTAATTCCCATCATACCCAATTAAAAAAATTAACTAACACTAAAATGTGCACAACAGGGTTGGGAAACATTTTTCTATAGCTTCTTGATTGCTCAACTTTTCTGCAATCCTCTGATTCCTGGAAGACTAAGTGTCCAATGTAGAAACTGCCCTGCAAAATCCATGCAGGAAACCTTAGATGGGTCGCAGCAGGCCTTTTACCTTTCCTTCTGCATTCCTCTACCAGTTTCAGATATTACACAATGATATACACTCATGATATATTGTGATATATTACACAGAATATATACACAAAGCTAGCATTATCACATGAACCCTATTTTTCATTAATAACAGAAAAACAATGAGTATATATATTTTTTTTAGAAGAAAATGCAATCAGCAACAGCCTGACGCTCTGGTGTCATTAAATACACAAGCATTAGAAATATTACATTTCAGCCTGGTGGGATTGTGGTGTGGTGGTTAGTACTGTGGCCTCATATCTCCAGGGTTGAGTGTTCGATTCCTGCCTCAAGTGTGTGTTTGTGTGAGAGTTTATATGCTCTCCTCCCATATGTGTTCTGCAAGGGATAAGCAACCTGGTCAAGGTCTACCGTGCCTGTCTCCTGGGATAGGCTCCAGGCCTACACCTGCATAGGATAAGCAGTGCAGAAAATTAATGAAATAATTACTAGAAAGTTTTAGAAACTTGTATACATTTATTAAGCATTTCTTTTGTTAGCTCAGAGGCTTCCATCAACGTGAAAAGCCTTTTCTATTTACTCATCAGTAGTCTCATTAAACATGTCTAACATACTTAAATGACCGCTATATAACTATTTCCAGTAATAATCTTTGATAGAATTCTTGCACCTTTTATGCATGATACTTACTTCAAAAGAACTACTGGGTATTTTAAAATAGGCTAACAAATCTTGTGAAAAATCTTCACCTCCTGAAACATACCATAGAAGTCTACCTACTTCTTAAAAAAACAGGTACTATTGAAGGGTGGTTTGTGATCATATTTCTATACTCTCGTGATTGTATTGGGTATTACATGAGTTATATGATGGAGGAAAGAGTTTTGTAGTATCTGAAACAGCTCATGAAGACAGCAACATTAATAGAAAAGTTTAATCCCGTCCCCAAAATGCTGCTTTTAGTACAACATAGAATAACAGTTATTGTTTACACTAAGAACTGGATTACCCCCCAAACAAGACTCAAATAACAGTATTTACTATTTAAATTTTTATTAAAATATA
Organism: Channallabes apus; assembly: GCA_030522415.1. Taxonomy (NCBI): domain Eukaryota; kingdom Metazoa; phylum Chordata; class Actinopteri; order Siluriformes; family Clariidae; genus Channallabes; species Channallabes apus. Next base: position 25,510,528 of record CM060127.1, on the reverse strand, counting down.
ACAGTCGTCATGGTTTTCAACTTAATGAACATAAAGCAAAGAAGGATGTAGTATTGCATACTGTTCAATTCAAATAAGGATGACTTAAAAGTCAGACAGACTGAACTGGAAACTTAAAACAGGTAATATTGACATACAAACAAGTCATACTTATATACAGTATGGTCACAAAACTTAACCAGGAACTGCATGGGTAACTTGATCATAGTGGTGAAACGTTTACAGCAGGACAACACGATGTCATCTGTTTGCTTAAAGAGCAACAAACTGAATAAGTGCCGGTGACAGAATCTGATCCATTATATCATAGGAAAGAAATGGTTTACCCATGTTTTTTTTTTACACAAAGTTATTTTTATTTTTTTAATGTCTTAGGGATATTAAAGGGTCAAACAAATTACAAAGTGGAATAGATTATCAGAAGTATAAAACATTATCAAAACATTTCCAAAAATAAACAAAATTTATTTGTGTGTTCTATTACAGTGATGCAAAATATATACAGATGTACATCAGGTAGTGGTTGACACTTGGTGAGCAGCAAATATCGACATCAGTTTCAGGCTCTTAAAATAAAGGTGCTCACTGCCATCTGCTGGCCAATATTTGAAGTAACTAGATTAAATCCTTCATAACTGGTTTTGTTGAACACAAAACATGCATACATCCCACTGCAATGCAAACAATCTGGATTATTTAGTATTTTTGAAAAGTCAGGATTATAAATTAATTATAGATTATGGACTCATCTGATATGCACATGTTTTTTTCTTTAAAAAAAAAAAATAAATCCAAACATTTTATGACTGCAAAAAATCCTGTGTCCTTTCGTGTGGAACAAATCTGTTTCATAAACAAGGGTCCAGTATGATTTCTTTTGGTAGGATTGTTTCCATTAGGATGGCACGGTGGCGAAGTGGTTAGCAATGCAGTTTGCATGTTCTCCTCGTTCTTGGTGGGTTTCCTCCAGGTACTCCGGTTTCCTTCCACATTCCAAAGACATGCGATTGGGATACACTTTTCCCCAAATTACCCCATCCAGGTTGTACCCCGCCATGTGCCCCTAGTCTATGACCCTGTATACAGGATACAGCAGTATACTGTAGACGATGTATGTGACAGTGAATTAGCAATTCCCAAACCTGCCACCAGGGAGTGGCATCATCACTAGTTAAAGACGGTTCTCTTCTTTGGAGACCACCAATTTACTAATAACAAATATTTTTCAAGCACATATACCTACATTTGTTCATATGTTGTATGGCCTCTTAAGGTTATGTACATCATAGTCAATATATGTGGTTATTCAATTTCAGGAGCTACTGTTTCTTTCACTAGGGGTATTCTGTCCACAAGCATATGCCCTTCATTCAGCAAAAGGCTTACTTTAAACACAGGCTCTGAGAGCCTAGCTTTTTTCTTTGCCCTCTTATGACAGAGGGGAGGCTTTCCAATAGTTGCACTTTCATCACAGTCGGAAAGTCCTGCTATCCTTTTCAGTGGCATGTTGTAGTCTTTGGAAACAAGAATGTGTCAGACAAGGTCATCTCATTAAATAAAAATTTAGAGTTTAAAAATCACAATTACCTGAGGTTATTCTGCTCATTTTCCTCACTGCTTTCTGATTTAGTCTTGTTTTCTCAGTCTCCTTTCCAGGGTTTAATACTTTCATACCTAAAGTAAGATATTATTATAACGCATTATTGTAGAAGTACAGTGACCAAAATAATAATAATAAATAAATAAATAGAGGTTGTCATGAAACAATCACTGAAAACATTCTTAAAGAATTTCTAAAGATTTTTCAACGGACTTTAAATGAACAAGTACCGTATGAATTGTCATGAAGAAAAAAAAAAAGTCAGAAGGACTCAAAACTGCCTTCCTGTGCCTACTACAGTGATCTGCTATACTTACTGCAATAGAAATCTTGCTCCAGCACCTCATTAAAAAGACATGCAGATAATCTCCTCACCTATGAAACGCCATGTTTTTAGAGTCGTGTCAGTAAAAGCTAGTAGCGTTCAGTGAAATTATGAGTAATTTCTGTATTATAAACTTCTCAAATGATCTCAATATGAAATTTAACTGAATAATGAACGTTAAGTTCAAAAGTAAAAGTAACAGGAACACTAAAATGTGATACCTCCATTTGTCCTCTACCTTCTTCCTGTTCCAGCTGCATGGCTATCGCCTCCAGATTCTGAAGTCCACTGTGACAATTTGACAAGTGGGGATACTGAAAATTCTGCAAACACAAGTGACTTTCATTTCTCACTGAAAACCTACTTTATTAACGCTTTAGTCTCTAATTTGTGAACCAGTAGTAGTGGCCACTTTGGGGCATACTTGTGTGCAATAATTGCATGTGCCAGACACTCAGTTTCACCAATGGCTCTCTAGATCAAATCAGGTTGCCAATGACTACAGAGGAGTTAACACAGCCAAAAAAAAACAAATAAGCCTACTTTAGCTAAACTTGGTCTATTTTACATTCTAAATTTACATTACATTTTCATGGCGAGCTCGAAAGAACACCAAGTACATTACACACTCACATACATACATAACTCACAATGTAATTGATTTGGTGCAGAGGACTAATTAAGTGCTGGATGATGTCACTCTGCAACACCTTTATAGAACATGGTTGGCACAGGTAGCAGCAGGATGGCGGATCTCCAGCTAAACTTTGGCACTTGATAACAGCATTTAGACCTGTCAAACAAAGGTCACAACACAAAAGGGTATTCTGGTAAATCTTGGGTAAAGGTGCAAAGAACTATTTAATAAATAAATAAAAAAAATCCATATAGTCCTGCAAAAGTATTAGGCCTCCTTGAACTTTTCCACATTGTCACATTACAGCCACAAACATGAATCAATTTTATTTGAATTCCACGTGAAAGACCAATACAAAGTGGTGTACACGTGAGAAGTGGAATGAAAATCATACATGATTCCAAACATTTTTTACAAATAAATAACTGAAAAGTGGGGTGTGCGTAATTATTCAGCCCCCTGAGTCAATACTTTGTAGAACCACCTTTTGCTGCAATTACAGCTGCCAGTCTTTTAGGGTATGTCTCTACCAGCTTTGCACATCTAGAGACTGAAATCCTTGCCCATTCTTCTTTGCAAAACAGCTCCAGCTCAGTCAGATTAGATGGACAGCGTTTGTGAACAGCAGTTTTCAGATCTTGCCACAGATTCTCGATTGAATTTAGATCTGGACTTCGACTGGGCCATTCTAACACATGGATATGTTTTGTTTTAAACCATTCCATTGTTGCCCTGGCTTTATGTTTAGGGTCGTTGTCCTGCTGGAAGGTGAACCTCCGCCCCAGTCTCCAGTCTTTTGCAGACTCCAAGAGGTTTTCTTCCAAGATTGCCCTGTATTTGGCTCCATCCATCTTCCCAACAACTCTGACCAGCTTCCCTGTCCCTGCTGAAGAGAAGCACCCCCAGAGCATGATGCTGCCACCACCATATTTAACAGTGGGGATGGTGTGTTCAGAGTGATGTGCAGTGTTAGTTTTCCGCCACACATAGCGTTTTGCATTTTGGCCAAAAAGTTCCATTTTGGTCTCATCTGACCAGAGCACCTTCTTCCACATGTTTGATGTGCAAACGGGACTTCTTATGGTTTTCTGTTAACAATGGCTTTCTTCTTGCCTCTCTTCCATAAAGGCCAACTTTGTGCAGTGCACGACTAATAGTTGTCCTCAGTTGTCACCTGAGCTGTAGATCTCTGCAGCTCGGCCAGAGTCACCATGGGCCTCTTGGCTGCATTTCTGATCAGCGCTCTCCTTGTTCGGCCTGTGAGTTTAGGTGGACGGCCTTGTCTCTGTAGTTTACAGTTGTGCCCTACTCCTTCCATTTCTGAATGATCGCTTGAACAGTGCTCAGTGGGATGTTCAAGGCTTTGGAAATCTTTTTGTAGCCTAAGCCTGCTTTAAATTTCTCAACAACTTTATCCCTGGCCTGTCTGGTGTGTTCTTTGGACTTCATGGTGTTGTTGCTCCCAATATTCTCTTAGACAACCTCTGAGGCCTTCACAGAGCAGCTGCATTTGTACTGACATTAGATTACACACAGGTGCACTCTATTTAGTCATTAGCACTCATCAGGCAATGTCTATAGGCAACTGACTGCACTCAAACCAAAGGGGGCTGAATAATTACGCACACCCCACTTTGCAGTTATTTATTTGTAAAAAATGTTTGGAATCATGTATGATTTTCGTTCCACTTCTCACGTGTACACCACTTTGTATTGGTCTTTCAAGTAGAATTCCAATAAAATTGATTCATGTTTGTGGCTGTAATGTGACAAAATGTGGAAAAGTTCAAGGGGGCAGAATACTTTTGCAAGCCACTGTATATAGGTTCTAGATCCAATGTGTCCCTGTTGTCCCAATACTTACCAATCAGAGGCTGTGTGCCACTGTAGTTTTCTGGAGAATCTTCGTTATGTTTCGGTAGCAGAAGAATATTTTCTTCTGAATAGTCGTTAAGTTGCTGACATTGATCCATGCGTTCATACGTAAACAAAGCATCATCAGCTGTGAAAGGCTGTGGATGCTGCCCATCCTCTTGTCCAACTATAAGATACAAAAAGGACATTCAATCTTAAGCAGTTAGTGTGATGCTTGTACTGTGTGCATGTTATGTACATAAGAAATTTACCACCATTTCTATTATTCAGCACCCAATCTGTGTCTCTGTATAGTTCTTCACTGGTAAGGTAGTCATTATTCTGGAAATGATCCTCATTCCAGGTGATTGCTGGAGTGTGGGCTCCAGCGCTCCTCATCTTCAAGGTGGTGAGATGATCTTGTTTACTTTCCTGCTCAGGGTTTCGTTTCTGGGTAATGGTCACTGTCAGAGAATCGTTTTCACAGTGAGCTACACGCATATAATTGGGTTTGGTTGTCTGCACAGTGTGAGATGAGGGTGATTCAGTACTAATGCACTCAAATGCATTGAAGACATTTTCCCAGCTATGGGCACTCTTCTCCTCATGCACAGTAACATTTTGCATTGAGTCATTGATGGGATTGCATGTTTGAAATGCCCCTGTCGCAGGGATTGAACTGAAGGGTGCGGTTGTATTCAAATTGGGAAAACTATTTGGAAGATTGTATGCAGGTAAACTTTGAGTACTAGCTTGGACTGGAGATATTACTGAACCCTGTGCGCTAGTGTCTCTGTCAGGACAAAAAAATTGTGCTGGAAACCAGAATTGTACTTGATTCTGGGTTTTAAATTGGTTTTGTGTTTCATTTGACATTTTGTTGGAAACAGTGGAGTAGGACATGAGACTGGGTGGTGTAGTACAGCTTGGTGTGGCTTGATCCAGGTCACCGTAATAATTAGAATAATCATCTGTAATGTAGAAACACAAGAATAATTTTTTTTCAAAAAGTTACAACATGCAAAATGATAAGAAATTAAAATAGGTCGATAATAATAGATAAAACTACATCAAATAATTAAATAAAGCATTTTGAAAGATGTTAATGTTAAAGATCTGTAGATAACATATGTATCCATATAGGAGGGTGACTGTACCCTATATAATCTACAGCATTAACAAGGGAATGTTATACACATCCTGAAAGTCTAACAACAACGAGAATAATAATAATAATAATAATAATAATAATAATAAGAAAACAATTAATTAAAATAAAAAGCCTAGATTTAATCACATTTCTTCATGGTTATAATATTTGCAATTCTACCTACCATTAAAATGTGTTTCTTTTGTGGCTGTCCTACAAAATGGTAACTGGAACTCAGTGACATTTGTTTGTGTCTGCTGTATCTGCTTCACATGGGCAAGTACTGAGAAGAACAGAAAAAAAGTGATACGCTACAGAAAGAATACAGGATGAAGGTGGAAAAGAGAACTTAAAACAAGGTTTTTATAAAGATGCATGAAAAAAAAAAAAGAAAAAAAAAAAAAAGAATTCAACTAGGGTGAAGGATAAAATCTTAAACTTCAAGTAGCACAGTGGATGTTCCAATTCATGGACACAATTACACTTATTATATTTGGGTTTTCTTGTACTGATAATTTTGATACTTTCCATAAACACAGTGCACAAGAATCCCAGTCATGACCCTGAAAACCACTGATATAAAACAAAACAGATACAAGGACAGACCATCTAATACAGGCTGTGATATCATTTCCTTGTAGATGTCTTCATGCAGCTGTAGCACCTTTAGAGGGGAAGAAAAAAAAAATCACAAGGACAAAGGCATACAAAATCATGAAGCAAGAATTCCATGCTTTGCAAAAAAGTCTTCCAAATACACACATCCATGTGTTATACCTGTACATTTCCTGTTCCTTCATTTTTCTCTATATGTTTGGCCAGGTCTAACAGATGCCAAGCTTGAGGAGCCAGATCTGTGTTAGCTCCCAGCTCATATGTTTGACACGATTTCTAATAGGTAAAATCACATACAGACAGACAGAAGGGGTCTTGTAAATTTACAAGGTAAAAAAATACCTTCTAATGGCAATGACGCCTAAGCTCATCATAAAATTTGAGTTTATTAGCAAATTCTGAAAGCTGTCTGAACGTTCCTTGATTATTCCAATCATTCTAGAAAAGTAAATGAAAAGCATACAACCCTTGACTAGATATATACATACAGTAGTCTTATTATTACTAAGTGGGCTCTTGGCCTCCTTCTAACATCACATCATTTACACCCTTTCAGGTCATGGCTAAAGATTGTAAACCGGATATTGTTCTTTTTCTTTGTCGTCACTTGTGGTGGTTTCCATTCTCCTAAAATGACTTACGATATAGCTATATCTGTGAAGGCTGCCGGTAATGTGGGTCTTGATGTCCGTCATGTTGGCTCTGAGAGCGCAGACCTCACACAGGTACATAGGAGGCTTAGTGTCTGTGCATAACTCTATTATAGAGCGAAGACCTGAAAAAATGAACCACTAAAAATAATTATGTATAGACATGTTTCATATAATTCCAACAAAACAAATGTTAATAATAATAATAATAATGTGGCAATGCATCAGTAGAACATCAGTACCTATAATAGGTTGTACTCTGTCTGGGTTGCATAGGTATGTATGAATGGATTTAAAGAGCTGACTCTGGAAGCCTGAACACAGAAATAATAATATTAATTATAATAGACAGATCTAAATGCATGGGGGAAAAAACAATTTAAAAAAGTAACAATGTTTGTCACAGCAAGGTGATCTTATTATCACTGGAAAGCCCTTACCAAGCTCATTTAAGCAGATGCTTTTATTATAAGTGGCTGAACATGTCTATACTAAAGTTGTGTATTTTTTTTTTTTTATGTGTTAAAATGTACCATTACTTTTAAAGCTATGTTAATAGATGTATTAAATACATGTTTAAGTGAGAACAAGAAGTCAGCCTACCTTGCTCAGGATGCATCATTTACTGAGGAAAAGGGGGGGGGGGGAATAAAGTTATATTGCTAAGAAGGAACTTGTAAATTATAACTTCTTTCTGAATGAAATTAAAGCTGTGTTGTTCAGTTTATTAAACGACTCCAATGTTAGTTCTGCGGTCGTTAGTAGCTTTATTTAAAAGTTAATCGCGACTACTATTATGGAAGTCGGTTAAAAAAAAAAAAAAGAAGAAGCAGAACTTGAGCTTGATCGCTAAGTTTTACTTAAAACTGTCAAAAATAATGAAAAAAAAGTCAAGCTGACTCAGGAATGTCAAGAAATTGAGGAAAATAAAACACACCTAGCTAAAGAGACGCTCAAACAAACAAACAAAAAAAAAAAAGCTTTCGTTACCTGCTCGTCTTTAATCGCGCGTGCGACGTGTTTGCGCGCGTGCCGGAGACTGCGCGCACGCCCCAGCGCACGTGCTTTAGGGTTGTCCCAACACAGCATGCTGTTATGTTAGGTTAGGGCACTGAGCATAGTACACTGAGCCTCTGCGGTCTAGGTGTGTTTTGGGGCGCTGAAGAAGTGCCGTGTACTAACATTTGTGCATCTTCCAGCTGCGTATAAACGTAAAAGTCTGATTTTCACCCCGGCAAAACATGGTATCAGTGCTAAAAAGTGTCTCACCTAGTAGGTGAAAAAGTGAATTTTCAGATAGGATCGAAATTTTTCATAATACTTAATGCTTCTTACTGTATCTCCCGACTCATGCTTCGTTTTTTTTTTTTTTTTTAAACATGCATGCACATTTATATTTTTATCAGATGAAAAGAAACATTTTCTAAATACAATTTCATGCCCTTTTATGTCATTTGATTTGATCAATAAATTGTCATTCAGATTAAACTTGACCAAGTTAGATTTCAGATAAAAGACATACACATGAAAAGGTGTACTGTATTATTCTATAATGCAAAATTGTTAAGATATTGCAACCTGAATTTGACATGGTTACGGACACTACTGATTTTTTGCTTTTTACCAAAAACCAGTTTATACAGTTTATGTTAAAATAATTTTTACAGGTCAAATGTTTCTAGAAGTGTACGCCAATTTCAGTATCAATACTCAAAGAAATATGAATAATTTGCATTTTAACATATTATTGTTTGAAGCGAAACAGTATAATGCTGAAAAATGGCCATTTTGGGGCACATATAAAAACCATCTCTCCAAAACAGCTAAAGTTAGCAACTTAAAATTTTTAGGGAGACAAGATTGATCCCTGCCCATGTTGCATAAACTTTAGAAGTAGCTTCTTTGGCACACACATTTTCTGTATTAAATGTATAACATGAAACATAATAATAAAATCAGCACCTGTTCATGCAGTCATATTATTACACATGTTTTGACGCGTATCTTTAGATTGAATTTTCACTCACAACACGAAAGTCCGATGATTTCTTTATCTCTCGTTTATTTTTCCAGCATCAAAGATTCAACACTTCGTACAGTTGTCTTGAGTAAATCCACTGTAGTTACAACAGCACAGTCGCTGTATCTGTAGGTCACGTTTACAACAATATATTTGCTGTATCTTTTAGCTTACGTTAGCTTACGCTTGTGTCTCCACAATTCCGCATCAAGAACTGAGCCTTCTTTCATGCGATAAGTCATACAAAAACGTGTAATAGTGGAATGACATCACAGACCAACCTATGATTGTCAAACGTGAACACTTAACTAACAAATCAATGCTTAATGCTTAACTAGTGAGTAGGATAAAATAGAATAAAATAAATTAAAATAAATTAACACAACAACAAATTCATAACAAATGCGATATGGCTCTTACAGCACCAATATTGTGTTTTGGCCAATTGTATTCAGCACAAATTGGGATATAATAATATGTGAGCAGCATATATGTCTGTAAAGTTTTTCTAAAGTTGCGTAGTAGAAGAAGTGAGTTGCTCGGTCTGTCTGCTGTGCTTCGGTAAGCTTTTCTGGCGCCAGGAGAGACTCAATCAAACACACACACGTTGTCTATCAGAAAGGTCTCTGTTTATTAACAGCAAAAATGGGGTTTTTATATGTTTGACCAAACGCTTGTGCCATAGACATATGTTACTACAAAGAGCATGAACCATTGTAAATATCCTGGTGAGATCCCGAAGAATCAAAGGAGAGGAAGATAGAGAGGTGTCCGTCCAGAGACAGGTCACAAGATGTTGGCTCGAGTTAGGAGGAGAGTGGGAAGGAGACAGAGGGGGAGAGAGAGACATAAAGAGAGTATGGGAAGGTGAGCATGGGAGAATTCACACCTTTAAGAACAGATGCAAGAGGAGACAGGAAGATAGCAGCAGGAAAGATTTAACACGTTAATATCAGATCTATGAGGAAGAGAGCAAGAGAGTAGAAACAACTCCTTTATATATAAAATAATTCTAACAATGTCGAAGTTTGAATTTCAAAGAAAGTAACTTCTGCATGGTTATTGAAAAGAAATAACCAAAAATTAAGTTACTGAAATAAGGCCAGAAACCACATTCAAAACATTTGTCTACATGATCTTGTAGCATACAGTTTTTAGATGATTCACTTTTGTCTCCATTGTTATTGCTTGGCGGTTCTTTTTACGCTTGCTTCGGGACATCCTGGAAGACACACTGCACGCAATGTACGCTAGACATGCGATCTAACTTCTGCGATTGAGCATGCACGAACAGATGTTTGTATCTTCAAAACTTCATAACTCAAATGTGCGCATGTACGCGACTTACTGTATAGTTAACTGTCAGGTACTCAGGCAAACAAGCTTACTCTTACACCCAATGCATAACCTACTCGTGCAAAGAAAAAGTTCAGGATTGAGAGGAGAGACACATGATCTTATACACCATTCGTGAATTTCGCCCCTGAGCTACTGTAGCAGTGCATTTGGACAGCGATAGACCTCTCCCTCTTCAGAGAGGTGATACATACTTTGTGTACTGTGCAAAAACAGAAAGGAGATTACTACTGGTAAAGCTTAGAGCTGAGACATGCATAGCAAAAACACAATCAGATGTAAAGCATTTGGCTCCTTTAAGGTTTTTAAGTAACCAGGCAGCACAGATGGGTGTGACGGGTAGGTGTCGTCAAATCTTTTTTCCTTAATATTGTGTATAAAATACAACTGGAACATTAGAATAACCACTCACTGTGTATAGGGATCATTCAGAGAATATTCCATGAGCTCCCTCTAGTCATTCCTCCTATAATTTGAACTGTCACACTACATAGGGCTTGTTCCCCCACTTTCTGAGTTTCTGTAATAGACCTGTTCCCTGTTTTTTTTTCTCCCCCCAATCAATTGTTATTAACACTCTCACTCACTTACTAACTCATACTCTATAGTGCTGTATACAGGGCCATGGGGAGCCTAAAGGCTTATCCCAGGATAATTAGAGCACGAGGAGGAGTGTACACTGGAGGGAGTGCTAATCCATTGCTTCTTATCTCCTGATCCATGCTTAAGGTTTTTTTTTTTTTTATATGCACATTTATATTTTTATCAGATAAAAAGAAACATTTAACTGTCATAATTTAATTATACTTAATTGTCATTCAGATTAAACTTGGCCAATTTAGATGAAAAGACATAAACCTGAAAAGGCGTATTATTCTACAATGCAAAACGGTTAACGGTTCAACATGAATTTGACATGGTTACGGACACTACAGATTTTTTACTTTTTAAGTTTTAACCAAAAAGTCAGTTTAAGCAGTTTAATTTAAAAATTATTAACAGGTTATTTGTTTCTAGACGCTTACACCATTTTTAATACCAATACTCAAAGAAATATAAATAATTAGCATTTTAAAAGATTATTGTTTGAAGTGAGACAGTATAATGCTGAAAAATTGCCATTTTGGGGGTACATATACAAATATACTCCCTAAAAATTTTAAGTTGCTAAATTCAGCCGTTTTGGAGAGATGCTTTTATAAGTCCAGTGAAAATGGATTCATGTATGGATTCAGTATGTTCCAAATTTCCCCACTTCACATTGTCTTGTAACAGAACAAACTCTTTACTATACACACTTGCTTTCTGGTAAAGCATGAGTATGCAGCCCTTGAAAAAGGTTGCATGTTAATAGTAATGTCAAATATTAATTTCTGACATTTTTCATTACTTTATATTTTTATTCTTGAATGCGGTTTCCTATGCGGTTTTCCCCACAGCTCTCTCAGACTGATCTGAACATGTAAAATGAGAAAAGATTTCCCAGACTTGTCTCCCCTCATTCTTGGTGGGACCTGTCAATAGTTGTGCTCACTCCTCTCAATCACTCATTGAAGCCTATCCCAGGAGACTTAGGGCAGGAGGGTGCCAATCTACCACAGGACACACATATTCATTCATGCACGACAGGCAATTTGGGAATGCAAGTTAGCCTTCTCTGCATGTCTTTGAACTGTGGGAGGAAACTGGAAGACCTGGAGGAAACCCACCAAGCACAGGGAGATCATGCAAACTCCATGCACACAGACCCTGATGTGGAAATCGAACCCTTGACCCTGAAGATGCAAGGCAACAGTGCTAACCACTAAGCCAATATGCCACAGTCTAAGGAGATACAGTAGCCAATGCAACCATGGGGGGGCGCAATCCAGTGTCTTCTTGTGCCAGTCCCAAGTCTGGATAAATGCAGAGGGTTGTGTCAGGAAGGGCATCCGACGTAAAACATTTGCCAAATCAATGATGCGAATCAGAAATATCATTTCCATACTGGATCGGTCGCGGCCCGGGTTAACAACGACCGCCACTGGTGCTGTTGACTTACAGGGTGCCGGTGGAAATTGGGCTACTGTTGGTCGAAGAAGGAGAGGAGGAAGGCGTGTTCGAAAGCAGAGAGAGAAGAGGAAAGGAAAGAGTTTAGGAGTGATAGTAGGGACCTTGAATGTTGGGACCATGACAGGGAAGGCAAGAGAGTTGGTTGATATGATGCAGAGAAGGAAGGTGGATATACTGTGTGTCCAGGAGACCAGGTGGAAAGGTAGCAAAGCTAGAAGCTTAGGATCAGGGTTCAAGTTGTTTTACCATGGTGTGGATAGGAAAAGAAATGGAGTAGGAGTTATCCTGAAAGAGGAGTTTTTTTTGTTTCAACAATATTTTTATTGATTTTAACAGGGATAAAACAGGGTAAACATGTAATATTTTAATACAGGTTTTATAATCCCCTTATAAACCCTATAGCACCCACCCCGTCCCTCCCCGACTCCAAGCCAGTTTTACAAGGATATGAAAGGCTAAACGCCAGGCATTGAGAGAAACCAAAAAAGAAAAAAGAATAAAGAATATGGAGCTGGAAGTTTTTTGGTTCTACGTGCAAAAAATAAATAAATAAAGAGGAATAAAAAGGGGAAAGAAAACAAACAAACAAGTAATTAAATAAGACAGGAATCAAACTATAAATGTATATGAAAAAAGTGAAGGAAGGGCCCCCACACCTGTTGAAATTTAAAGTCTGAGTAATGAATTGAGTAGTGAATCTTCTCCAGGGACAGACAGGACATGATATCTCTGAGCCACTGGGCGTGAGTGGGTGACGTGGTATCCTTCCACTTGAATAAAAGAGAACGCCTGGCCAGGAGTGTCGCAAAAGATAACAATCTCTTTTTGGCTGGACTTAGACTCTTACCCTCCTCTCCAGTGACACCAAAAAGAGCAATCAGAGGGTCTGGTTCAAGATTGCAATTCAATATGAAGGACAGGGTCTTAAAAACACCCCTCCAGAATTTTTCCAAATTCGGGCATGTCCAGTACATATGGATAAGAGACGCCTCTCCACTTTTACATTTATTACAGCAAGGATCAATGTCTGGGTAGAAACGGGAGAGTTTAAGTTTGGAGAAATGAGCCCTGTGTACGACCTTAAACTGTAATAAAGAGTGGCGGGCACATAAGGAGGTTGAGTTGATAAGTTTAAGAATTGAATTCCAAGTATCATCTGATAGTGACAAATTTAAATCCTTCTCCCAAGCAGTTTTAATTTTACACAGAGGGGTGTGACTCGAAGCCATCAATCCACCATAAATAGTGGATATTAGGCCTTTACGCAGCGGAGACAAACAGAGGAGGTTATCTAGAATGTTTGCAGCAGGAGCCTCAGGGAAATTTGGTATTAAAGAGCGAATGAAGTGTCTTACTTGCAGATATCTGAAAAAGTGAGAATTGGGTAAGTTAAACCTCTCGGAAAGCTGTTCAAATGATGCAAACTTATGGTCAACGAACAGGTCCTTGCAAAGCTTGATGCCCTTATTGTACCATTCCTGAAACACTGAGTCCTGTAAAGAAGGTTGGAAGAGATGGTTAGAGACGATAGGACTGGACAGAGAAAAGCCCAGAAGACCGCTGTGCTTTCTGAACTGAGCCCATACTCTCAAGGTATGCACCACTACTGAGTTATTGATTAATTTAATTGAGGGGATGGGGAGAGCAGATCCAAGGAGTGCAGAGACAGAGAGATTTTTGATAGACTTTGTCTCCATTTCCACCCAGGCAGGCCGATTAGGTTGGTTATGAAAATATGACCAAAAAATGACAGAACGAATGTTTGCTGCCCAGTAGTAGAAACGAAAATTAGGTAGAGCCATGCCACCATCTCTTTTAGATCTTTGAAGTAGGGACTTATTCAATCGTGGATGTTTACCTTTCCAAAGGTAAGAAGATATAATTGAGTCTAACGCGCCAAAGTAAGATTTGGGAATAAAAACAGGTACAGACTGAAAGAGATATAAAAATTTAGGGAGAATACTCATTTTAATGGCATTAATGCGGCCCACCAGGGACATGGACAGTGGTGACCATCGTCCCAAGTCCTTTCTTGTTTGGTTCAACAACCTAAAAAAATTTTCTTTAAAGAGGTGTTTATGTTTCCTTGTGATTGTAATACCAAGATAGGTAAACTGATTTTTCACTATGTTGAATGGAAAATTGTGCATACCAGTTATTACTGCTGTGTTATCTAGCAGAAAAAGTTCACTTTTGTGCAAATTTAATTTATATCCTGAAAAATAGCTAAATTCCCTGAGCAATGACAGCACATGTGGCAGAGAGGAGACTGGATTCGATAAAAAAAGTAGAAGATCATCTGCATAAAGGGAAACTTTATGTTCTTCTCCCTGCCTCCAAATCCCAGATATATCGCTACAGCTTCGGAATGCAATTGCTAGTGGTTCAATGGCGAGGTTAAAGAGCAGTGGGCTAAGGGGACACCCCTGACGAGTTCCCCGCTGAAGACTGAATGGTTGAGACTGTTGAGCATTTGTCAGAACTGAGGCAGTAGGGCTTGAATATAATAATTTAACCCAAGTGATAAAACTTGGACCAAAATTGAATTTTTCTAAAGCCCTGAATAAATACTCCCATTCCACACGATCAAAAGCCTTTTCAGCATCCAAAGAAAGGACACACTCAGGGGTCTCCTCTGATGGTGTGTACAAGATATCCATAAGGCGTCGAATGTTAAAGTAAGAATAACGATTTTTAACAAAACCGGTCTGGTCCTCAGATATAATTGAGGGTAGAACATTCTCTAATCTACGAGCCAAGACTTTAGCAAGGATTTTAACATCCACATTAAGAAGAGAGATTGGTCTATATGAGGAGCACTCTGTTGGGTCCTTATCCTTCTTTGCTATGAGGGTGATGCGAGCCTCATTAAATGACACAGGCATCTTACCTTGCTTGAAAGATTCAGATAGAACCAAAGCTAGTTGTGGTGCAAGGTATGAGGAGAATGATTTAAAAAACTCTGCAGGGAACCCGTCAGGACCCGGGGACTTACCAGATTGCAATGAGGAGATAGCTGAACTGATTTCCTCTTGTGATATGGGCTCTTCTAATCTTAATCTAGAATCAGGGGACAGTGTTGGGATATTTAGTTGAGTCAAGAAATTTTCAACTGAACTATGGTCCTTTGGGAACTCAGAAGTATATAATCGAGAATAAAAATTCCTGAATGCATCATTAATTTTAGAATGGTCGGTAGTGATGGTACCATCCCTGAAAGAGGAGTTTGTAAGGAATGTTGTAGAGGTGAAGAGAGTATCAGATAGGGTGATGCGTCTGAAGCTGGAAATTGATGGTGTGATGTTCAATGTTGTTAGTGGTTATGCTCCACAGGTAGGATGTGTGTTAGAAGAGAAGGAGAAATTCTGGAGTGAGTTAGATGAAGTGATGCAGAGCATCCCCAGAGGTGAGAGAGTTGTGATTGGTGCAGACTTCAATGGACATGTTGGGGAAGGGAACAGAGGGGATGAAAATGTGATGGGCAGGTTTGGTCTTCAGGACAGGAATGTAGAAGGACAGATGGTGGTGGACTTTGCAAAGAGGATGGAAATGGCAGTAGTAAATACTTTCTTCCAGAAGAGGCAGGAACATAGGGTGACAGCTTGTCTCAACTCCTCCCTAAAGACTACACAACATTCTTCCTTTCTCAGCTTCCACCACTTTGTCCTCTGCTCTGCCTTTGTCCTCTTCACCTTCCTCAACACCAGGGTTATTTTACACACCACCATTCTGTGTTGTCTGGCTACACTCTCCCCTACCAACACTTTGCAGTCACTAATCTCTTTCAGATTACAATGTCGACACAAGATGTAGTCCACCTGAGTGCTTCTGCCTCCGCTCTTATATGGGTGGTCAGGAGGTGCTTTCAGTTGACTGGACAACAACAGCCAATGTGATCAGGGAGACAGGTAGGAGGGTACTTGGTGTATCATCAGGTAAGGGAAAAGGAGACAAGGAGACTTGGTGGTGGAATGAGGAAGTCCAGGAGTGTATACAGGGAAAGAGACTAGCTAAGAAGAAGTGGGACACTGATAGGACTGAAGAGAGTAGACAGGAGTACAGGGAGATGCACCGTAAGGTGAAGGTAGAAGTGGCAAAGGCCAAACAAAGAGCATATGAGGACTTGTATGCTAGGCTGGACAGTAAGGATGGAGAGGTGGATCTGTACAGGTTGGCGAGGCAAAGAGATAGAGATGGGAAGGATGTGCAGCAGGTTAGAGTGATTAAAGATAGAGATGGAAATGTACTGACAGATGCCAGGAGGGTGATGGGAAGATGGAAGGAGTACTTTGAGGAGTTGATGAATGAGGAAAACGAAAGAGAACAAAGAGTAGAAGAGGTGACTGTTGTGGAGCAGGAAATAGCAAATATTAGTAAAAGTGAGGTGAGAAGGGCATTGAAGAGGATGAAGAGTGGAAAGGCTGTTGGTCCTGATGACATACCTGTGGAGGCATGGAAGTGCTTAGGAGAGGTGGCAGTAGAGTTTCTGACTAGTTTGTTTAATGAGATCTTGGAGAGTGAGAGGATTCCAGAGGAATGGAGGAGAAGTGTATTGGTGCCGATTTTTAAGAACAAGGGAGATGTGCAGAGCTGTGGCAATTACAGAGGCATAAAGCTAATGAGCCATACAATGAAGCTGTGGGAAAGAGTAGTGGAAGCTAGGTTAAGGGCAGAGGTGAGAATTTGTGAGCAGCAATATGGTTTTATGCCTAGAAAGAGTACATCAGATGCAGTATTTGCTTTGAGGATGCTGATGGAGAAGTACAGAGAAGGTAATAAAGAGTTGCATTGTGTCTTTGTAGATTTAGAGAAAGCGTACGACAGGGTGCCGAGAGAGGAGCTGTGGTGTTGTATGAGGAAGTCTGGAGTGGCAGAGAAGTATGTTAGAGTGGTGCAGGACATGTATGAGAGTTGTAAGACGGTGGTGAGATGTGCTGTAGGTGTGACAGAAGAGTTCAAGGTGGAGGTGGGTCTGCATCAAGGATCGGCTCTAAGCCCCTTTTTGTTTGCTCTAGTGATGGACAGGATGACAGATGAAGTTAGACAGGAGTCTCCATGGTCTATGATGTTTGCAGATGACATTGTGCTTTGTAGCGAGAGCAGGGAACAGGTGGAAGAAAATTTGGAGAGGTGGAGGTACGCTCTGGAAAGCAGAGGAATGATGGTTAGCCGCAGCAAGACGGAATACATGTGTGTGAATGAGAGGGACCCAAGAGGAACAGTGAGGCTACAGGGAGTAGAGGTAAAGAAGGTGCAGGATTTTAAGTACTTAGGGTCAACTGTCGAGAGCAACGGAGAGTGTTCAAAGGAGGTGAAGAGACGAGTACAGGCAGGTTGGAATGGGTGGAGAAAAGTGTCAGGTGTGTTGTGCGATAAAAGAGTATCAGCGAGAATGAAAGGAAAGGTGTACAGGACAGTGGTGAGACCAGCAATGCTCTACGGCTTAGAGACAGTGGCACTGAAGAAAAGACAGGAGGCAGAGCTAGAGGTAGCAGAGCTGAAGATGTTGAGGTTCTCTTTGGGAGTGACAAGGATGGATAGGATCAAGAATCAGTTCATCAGAGGGACAACCCATGTGAGATGTTTTGGAGATAAAGTCAGAGAGGCCAGATTGAGGTGGTTTGGACATGTTCAGAGGAGAGATTGTGAATATATTGGTAGAAGGATGCTGAGGTTGGAACTGCCAGGCAGGAGGTCTAGAGGAAGACCAAAGAGGAGATTTATGGATGCAGTGAGAGAGGACATGAAGTTAGTTGGTGTGAGAGAAGAGGATGCAGAGGATAGGGTTAGATGGAGGCAGATGATTCGCAGTGGCGACCCCTGAAAGGGAACAGCCGAAAGACAAAGAAGAAGAAGAAGGAGATACAGTAGCCATATGGAATAAGGAACTATGAACGCCACGATGTCACCCTGCTCTTTATTCCACATGCCATACAATACAGCACTTTCTCTTTTAATCTTTACAATCTGTTTTCCAGGCTCTCACCCACAAGTTTATTCTGTGCTTAAGTCACTCCTGACTCAATATTTTGCAAACAACTTGCAAAAAGTACCTCATATTGTCAGAGACAATTACATTTCAATTTAGCAAAATTTTTAATTATGAACAACTTTACAGAAAAAATGTAGATTGACATCTCTGAACAAGTCAAGGCTAAACTCACGGAAATTATGCCAACAAGGACTCTTGCCAAAAGCTCATCTTTTTATGAGCAACACATCTTGTGCTCCAAGGGTGATATATTATCCCTTCAGCTTGGCTGCGAGAGTATGTAAACTCCCCCCCCCCCCCCTTTTTTTTTTTCCATACACAAATTTCCATATGAAATCAGTGTACCATGCAGAGGAAACAAGAAATCTATAAATGATCAGCCAAATTTTGCACCTGGGGTTTGGTTAGCTTGAAGGAAAAATAAACCCAGAAAAGGTATAATTTGTATTATTATTAATGTTTTTCCTTCAGGATCAAATGTAAAATAATATTTGTAACATTCAGTTGTTATTTTAAGACATGAAGGTCAGCCTTACTGGAATAGTTTTTTCAAGAACAGTATTGTCAAGTAAAGACCTTCCCAGGAAAGCAAGACCAAAAACGTACTTCTGCCGCAGAGGAGAAGTTAATTTAGAGTCACCAGCCTCAGAAATCCCCAATTAACAACCAGCACCTCAGATTAGAGCCGTTATAAAGCCTTTACAAATCTTAAATAGCAAATACATCTCAACATTAACCTTTTTAAAAACGATTATTGCATATTTTGGACGCCTTCAGCAATGTACAGTAGATAGAAATAAAAATCAGGAAATCAGGAAAGACCATTGGAATTAGAAAGTGATACCAACCTTTTGAGCGGTAGTGCAAAGTTTTTTCTGTACAGCAAAACTGTCAAACTTATTAATACAAAGTAATAACATTTTGTAAGGTTGAATATCTGACGCCTTGTTTACTCCAAGTTGTACTTCTTTCATTGTTCAGCCAAACACACTCCCTGTTCGGTAATCGGAGAGTGAATCACAAATTAGAAATTGAAAAAGTAGATCGGATAAAGTTTTTTCTTAAAACGACTCCAGTGCAGTAGCATTCGCACTATTAACATATGGAGAAAAAACAAACAAAAAACAGGTTTTGCTTCTCTAAAACTAATAATCATTCATTTTCTATACCGCTTAATCCTGTGTTCAGGGTCGCGGGGTAGCTGGAGCCTATCCCAGGAGGTGGCGGTAGAGTTTCTGACTAGTTTGTTTAATGAGATCTTGGAGAGTGAGAGGATTCCAGAGGAATGGAGGAGAAGTGTATTGGTGCCGATTTTTAAGAACAAGGGAGATGTGCAGAGCTGTGGCAATTACAGAGGCATAAAGCTAATGAGCCATACAATGAAGCTGTGGGAAAGAGTAGTGGAAGCTAGGTTAAGGGCAGAGGTGAGAATTTGTGAGCAGCAATATGGTTTTATGCCTAGAAAGAGTACATCAGATGCAGTATTTGCTTTGAGGATGCTGATGGAGAAGTACAGAGAAGGTAATAAAGAGTTGCATTGTGTCTTTGTAGATTTAGAGAAAGCGTACGACAGGGTGCCGAGAGAGGAGCTGTGGTGTTGTATGAGGAAGTCTGGAGTGGCAGAGAAGTATGTTAGAGTGGTGCAGGACATGTATGAGAGTTGTAAGACGGTGGTGAGATGTGCTGTAGGTGTGACAGAAGAGTTCAAGGTGGAGGTGGGTCTGCATCAAGGATCGGCTCTAAGCCCCTTTTTGTTTGCTCTAGTGATGGACAGGATGACTTCGGGCACTAGGCGGGGTACACCCTGGACAGGGTGCCAATCCATCGCAGGGCACACACACATACACACACTCACACACTACGGGCAATTTGGGAACGGCAATTAGCCTAACCTGCATATCTTTGGACTGTGGGAGGAAACCGGAGTACCCGGAGGAAACCCACCAAGCACGGGGAGAACATGCAAACTCATGCACACAGAGACGGGAATCGAGCCTGGCCGGGGAATCGAACCCAGACCCTGGAGGTGCAAGGCGACAGTGCTAACCACTACACCACCGCGCCGCCACTCCTGACTCAATATTTTGCAAACAATCAGATAAAGTTGTGTCTTAAAACGACTCCAGTGTGTTAAAATGATACACTTTATTATACCACTTCAGTGTTGAAGATACAGTATGAACTAATTCCAATATTCAGTTTAGGTTTTCTAATTAAAGTATACAGGTGCGGGGGTTTGTGCCTGTGCTACCAGGGAAGGAAAAACTTTATTGATAACTTGGTATGATAATTTGATTCATGTACTTCCCTTCTTACCCTGATGTGCCCATCAGTCTGGAATAGGCTTAATCTGAACTCATTACACTCTATGGTCCCTAGCAAATTGAAGCTTTAAAAAAAAATTAATTATTAGTCTCATTAATAAGTGGTTTCCTGATGGTCATGTGGGAGAAAATTCTTCCACCTGTTGAAAGTTGCCTATAATTTAAAATATCAAACAGTTAACAAATTACTTACAATCAAAAAATTAAAGAAGATTTCAGATGCCACACAGAACTGGAAGAAGTAAGAGGATTTATTGCAGCAATAAAACCCAGTGAGCCGCACTTGCAATGCTTAGGTCGTAAATACAAGCACTGTCAAGAGCAGACTGAATTCACAGTAAAAGCACACACCTTTTATACACTTCAGGAGAAGGAGGGGGGAGTCCCGGGGAATTTCCCGACCCCTCCTCTATACACCTTTTTGCTGACCACATCAAATTTTTTATTCCATTATAATCCAGTTCTATCAATTGTTTTATTATAATTATATTTCTCTTATCTTGTACCATTACATCATACACCTCGCTATCTGGCTCCTCTTCATGCTCATAACTTTCCCGTTATTATTACACCTCGTTAGTTAACTTCTCCTTGCGCTTATCTGATTCTTACTATGCTTGAGAGCTTTTTTCTCATTATCTTTACATTTTTCGAGTCTTTATAATAATATAAGAGTGTTGCTTGTTTTCAAGACTTTTTCCTCGTGTTTCTTTTTCATTTCTCAAAAGACCAGTCATGGGTAAGCATCTCCTTTATACTACTGTACTTAATTTATTTATTATTTATTACTTATTTGCCTTATTTTACCCTATTCAATGTTTTTATACATGTCATTCTATTTTATAGCTAACTGCAACTTCTCCATTGATGACATCATCCCTGTGGATGATTCGGACAGCAAGAACAGTTCAGATCGTGTTCCTTCTGAGGACTTTTATTTCTGTCGATGCTTTTACCTCTTACTGTATGTTTTGTATTTTACATTGGGCTTTTATACTTTGTATTTTATATTATTATCATATAGATACGCTTATTTTATCCTGTGTCTTACTCTTATTAAAATATGTTATTCATAAAACTCTCTGTGGCTCTGATTTATCTTATCTGCCCATCCAGTCTGTGCCCATGGCCATTTTCACACACACATAGGGGAAACCCCTGCTCTGTGTCTCTTCCTTATCACTCTGCGCACACACATTCTGTTGGCAGATTCCGGCCACCTGCGCACAGACACATACACACACTGTCTCCTGATCCTTCTGAATTTTGGTTTTAATGTATGATTGATTACATAGTCACCCCGTTAGCCTCTCTCTTATCGAGTGTCTACGGCCTGACCATCCGTTCTTTCCCTCATTAATCTTTCAGGTTCGTTCAATTATTTTTGATTTCTGGTCTTATGTCTCCCTTATCTTATCTGGTCATCTGTTGGTTCCAGCTGTGTCCAGTTTCTGGTCCTTCCATATTTTCATTACCTCATCTAGTTATCCTTTTATGTACTTCCGATCTTTCCCTCAACTCTTCATCAAGTGTGTGTATGCTCAGATTTCCGCTAAGTCCGGCACCTTAAGTGTGTGTGCTCAGTTTCAGCAAGTCCGGTACCTGGCGCCTTATCTTGTCTATGTTTTACGACCGGTCATGCTCCTCCAAGTTCTAGGGACTTTCCAGTACCCCTCTGGTTTCGCTGTTCCTAACTCTTGTCCTCTCTTTTATACTATAATGGTCCACTTATAGTTCTTTTTATATTTCTACTTGCATAAATATATGTTGATCAAAATTTGCTTACAGTCACACAGTGTAACCATTTAGTTCTCATCTCATTGCGTACATATGGAAATTCTCTTACTTTCACTTTTTTACCATACAACTTCAAGTGTTTAAGTGATCCTTATTAATTTTTTTTTTCTTTTTCTGAACACATTTCTTCTACAAAGTTGTCGATTCAGCACTTTCCATCCAGGTTTTTTTTTCTTTCATAAGGTTCTGAAGAATTCCTAACCCAGTTCCAATAATCTCCTTAGTTGTTTTCTTGGCTTGATGCAGCCCGACAGTAATTTGACCATTCTGAAATTGCAACTTTTTTTTGCCACTGTAGTTGCTATGGAAAACATATGATTAGTGCGCAATCCAGTGGCCAGTTCATATATGAACATTATTCCTCATACTCCCAGAAAAATGCTAAAAAAAAAAAAAAAAAAATCAATTCATGGGATACCCTGGTTATTCAGTGCATTCAGGCTATCAGCTGACTTCATTTTATTTCCACATAATGTTGCTGAGCCTAGACGTGACGGACTGAAGCAACCCCATCATCAGATCATAACACTGCCTCCATAACGGGTATGCTTCCCTTCTTAAACTGAAACACCCATCACTCTGCAATGGGTTCAACTCTAGACTCAACAGATCACATAACCCTTTTTTTTTTTTTTTTAATCTTCACATGCATACAATTATAGACTTACAATGTACCAAATAAGACATTGTTAAAATTCCTGAACATTTTTTTACTTTTATTTTGCAAAAAGTATCTGCAGAAATAAAATACAAAAACAAAATATAGAAAAATAATAAGTATTCCCTTTGAAAATAATATACATTTATAATAATCCAGGTAAAACTGTTTAATAAAATCAAAGTGGCCTTCTTTTTAATAAAACAAGACAGTCGCCCATATGGCCAATAAAAGACCAGTACACTGCATTTTGCAAAATATCACACATAAATAATTAAACTTCATTGAATTTAATCACTCGGCCGTGAAACAGCTGTTCAGGAAAATGTATTCAACAGAAACACAAGTTGTTTTGTATTGACTTGAAAGTTGTAAATAAAAGATTAATGCTTATTGTTCTGGTCCTTCATGTTTGATTGCACCAGCATCTGCAAAGTACTTTTCCAGTTTCTTCTTCAGTTCTTCTTCTATAAAAATGACAAAAAAATAATAATAATAATAATAATTAGCCAGCATTTAAAAATAACCACCTGTAGGCTTCCAGTAATCAGGAATGCATTCTAAATTTTTAATGTTTATTAAACTGATATCACAATTTCAGCCCATGGATTCCACACATTTCCATTAATATTTCCTCATGCCTCAAACAAAAAAATAACCAGTGCATTAATGATAAAGAAATATTATATTGTAACTAATAACCTGTCTCAACTAGGAGGAAACATTATCCACACTCCAGTTATATTAAAACCTCTGTCGGCTGCACTGTCTTTGTGCTCTTTACTGATTTCCGTTCAAGGCTACCGTCTCCACAGTCCCTCTTTCCACTACTGCAGACCATACTAACCTACTTTCACCGATGCTGGCAATCAACAATTAGCGTAATTAACAAATGTTAGAACACCTGTGATGCAGAGTGATGCATGTAGTTAAACCAGTGCCGTTATGCTCTATTATCACCACTTGTGGAATGACTGTCAGCTAATCAGATTACTCGGTCACAACTAACTGCTGTATAATATATTCTATTATACTTCAGCATACGATATAATAACACTCATGACAAATAAGTGAAGTAGTAGATATATGGTTATTTATTAAATAAGCAGTTTAAATCAATTTAATGCTTAAGATGTCAGAAAAGACTTACTTGTGGCCAGCTAAGCAGTGGGTAAACATGTTCGAATGCAGGTGTGGAAGTGGCATTTCCCTTGTCTGCTCCTGTTTGGTTAGTGTGAAGGGTCTGATTGTAAGAATACCAAGCATAGTAGGCTTGACAAGTTGCTGGATCCTGAATTGACTGAATTTGCTGGTAAACCTGTTGAGCCTGATCAACTGTATGCAGTGTTTGAGCAGAGTTTGTATTCGCTGAGTACGAACCATTTGTAGAAATACATGGGGCAGCTGATTGGTAATTAACAGCCGTTTGTTCTACTGGCCCTAAATACTCAGGTGTCATTGTGTTAGACACTGAAGGGTAACCAGGATGCATATACATGGGATACAGAGGAGATACTACATACTCAGATGTCATTTGACTGGTGCCAGAGGTTGGTGTGCCGTATCCGGGAACCACTGAAAGGTGCGAATTTGTAAGATTGGGGTCTGGATTTTTACTGGGAATCTGCCAGTTATAGTGAGGATTGACTGCTTGATTGTAATTGTGCACTGAATACGGAATGCATTGCTTCTTCATAGCCACCATCTCGGTAGAACTGTCAGGCACTGGGTTTGTATTAGGCATGCCGTTTTTTTCAGGGCTAAACTGTCTATTTTCATAATTCCATGCATTTTCACTCAAGCTCTTTTTCGCCAAAGGTCTTTTCTCAGACAGCCGAGCAATTTCCTGGCCCTTTGTAGGACGGATAGCATTAAAGGTACTAGCGTCTGGACAGGAGTCCTTTTGCTGTGGTGCAATAATGGATGATGAAGATTCTCTCTCGTCACTGTTTTTAAGCACAGTTTTGTCCATGGAACTGGGGTCAAAACTTTGAGGAGAACTTCTAGATGTCTCTAGCACTATGGCTGGTGTATAATTTGCGTCAATTGTGGCTGAAACAGAAGATTCTGTCTGAAGCTGTGCAACACTGTGGGAATCATTGTCCGAGATCTTGCTTCGCTTAGCAGGGCAATCTGATGGTTCCGGGTTATTCCCTACAGGAGGAGATTGGTTCATATGGTTGGATGGGACATCAGAGGCTTGTTTTTGCCCTGGAAAGGACCGATGAGGTAAATCTTGTTCAACGGTCCTTCGCTTAAAAGCTCTGCCTGATTCCTGTGCAACTAGAAAAGATGAGAAAAGCAGAAAGACATACAATATATATATATATATATATATACACACACAGTATATATATATATATATATATATATATATATATATATATATATATATATATATATATACACATATACATACATACATACATATAAATAGTTCCAATTGAAAATTTCACACAACTTACGCAATTCAGGAAGCTGCGATGAATATGGGGTTGTCACGTCTGTTTCCATCCTCTCCTGTTTTATCAGTTCTAGTTTACCATAAAAGAACATCATATTTTTTGGATACACAAAGCAAACTACTTAGAATATTTCCAAACATCTGGCCATGCCCTATAATCATATAACTGTATATGTTATAGGCAAGAAAAATAATCAGACTCCGTACATGACAAAATGTTACAGAAATGGAAAATCAGTTCAACGATTACAAAATGCTCACTTTGTGTGATCTTGGGAGAAATGCAAGTTTGGAGACCACAAACGTTCAGTTTTTTTCTGATTTTCTGCAAATGTGTGATGGCTAAGAGGAAAAAAAAAAAAATATGATGAGAAATGGAATACATGAATATAAGCCTCCATCTGTACATGAAATGTTAATGTAGTTACCTTTATCATAAGACATGGCTTTTATTTCATTTAATTCATCACAGTTCAGTTTCATCACCTATAACAGATAGGTAGGACAAAACAGAAGATTCATATTGATGAAATAATAAGCATAAATAATACTAATATGACTACTAGGTGGTGCACATTTTAAAGCCTGGTGAGGAGAAAGTAGTCTGAAATACAGTATACTATGAGTAGTGTTATGTACCTGTAGCTGACCAGGCTCATCCTCATTAGTCATCTCCACTTTGTGAGCAAGCCTCATGAGCCTCATAGACCTCTCAGTTACACTATCCGAATCAGACCAGTCCTCAAACAATGATGGGTAACGTCTTTTCTGAATGGAAACAAAACAAATCTGTGGAATAAGCCATGATACTACAGGTAGTCCCCGATTTATGAACGAGTTCCGTTCCAGGAGCATGTTCGTAAGTCTGATTTGTTCTCAAGTCTGACAAAGTGAGTCTCATTACCTTTGACACGAATGTACAATGTAAAGCATACCAATCCATTTGATAAAATCTGTCCCCTTTACATACACTGTCGTTATGTGGCCAAAAACCGTAATCACGCGTAAGGAATTACGCATAGTGTAACATAAAGGTGTTGTCCCTACGCCTTTAAATTGAAAGGGGAATCCCGGACGCCATTTTGTCTTAGAGCTGT
Source organism: Channallabes apus (assembly GCA_030522415.1). Lineage (NCBI taxonomy): Eukaryota > Metazoa > Chordata > Actinopteri > Siluriformes > Clariidae > Channallabes > Channallabes apus. The sequence continues at coordinate 25,483,937 of CM060127.1, read as the reverse complement.
TTTCCACTGTTTTGTTGGGGATTTCCCAAAATTAGGATTATTCACCATCGAGACAGCTTTACAGGACGGCAATTTTCCATCATTGTGCTCCCGGACTGATTCATTGGAACTGGTGAGGCAGACTCATTTCTCATTTTCACATAATAATAATAATAATAATAATTTTGCATCAATTTCATCAAGTATAAAAAGCATCCAGGAATGACACCACTATCCTGGGTTACCCAAATGCTCTGGTTTACCTCTATTCCACTTTTAGGTTTTTAAATGTAATACAGGACAGTTGTATTCTTATTATAATATACTGCTAAAATATACAGTTAAACATACAAGTTAAAAGTAAAGGATTTTTTTTAAACTTCCCCAGATTTACACTGTTGACAAACTGGGCTCGGTTATGCTTACTTTTTCCTCAACTGTGTGAATGTTCCTCTTATCTAAAGAATGCTGTGCAGTCTCTGTGATATCAGTCTGGCTTCACAGTCAAGGTCATGCAGCTGCAAAGCTGCTCTTTTGTTTAGTATTTTAGTTATGTGATTATCATGCTATGGTCACTGTAATAGACATTTCATATATTATATATCCCTTTATGTACCTTCATGTAAGTTTGTACTCTTATGAGTTTAGATAATACATTTCAGAAAAGAGAAATTTCATACATTATTTAGTTTTTTCAGTGAAGAATGCAATGCTCGCCTCAACCCAAGCGGTTACCCACAAGTCAGCAGATATTTGTTAAAGAAGAAAGATAATACTGTATGTAATAAGATAACCAAGCCCTATGTTCTTAATTGTCAGCTTGGATATAGTTTGTCAATTTGCAAGAGAGAACAGATTAAGGATGTACATGCAGTCATAAAAAGAGCAGACTAAGAGGAAGCAGGGCTGCTGCTCTTTTTTCCCCCCCCCCCTTTTCCTCTCCTATCAGAGTAGACCGATGATGCCACTGCACATTTGCAAACTTTCATAAACTTTATTCCTTCTTTTTAAAATTAATTTGTTCTTCTTTTTCTGTTTTCCACAACAGTCACCTGTTTTTATGACTGAATTTCTGACTGCATAAGGCAAACCAAGGTGAAACTGGCTATAATTGTTCATCTTACTTCCAGAGTACAAATAGTTCCTGACTTTTATCATAAAAATGATAAAATATGCATTTTTTTTTCCCTCTTGAACGTTCTTGATATGTTTCAGAGCTATAACAATGCTAAAGGCTCTTCATGTTTGGGTGGGTAAAAGATTAGTGGGTTCGGAAGCAGGTTTAATTAGCCGACATAGATACGGTAGGTGGTGAATTTATTATTATTTTTTTAACATACTTATGCACTCCCCTATTTGGTCCACAAAATGCCATAAATTAATCAGTTTGACGTCCCTTAAAACTGGAAGGATAATTAGTTTGCTCTGCTTCATCCAGGGGTATTGACCACAGTGTGTTTAATTAGCTTAATAATAAACGCAAAATCATCATTGTCTCAAAACCATGGGGACGTACCAGGTAACTGTATCTGTGACGATTCTTTAACAGGTGGTATCTGATGAGGTCATGGTTGAGTTTGCTGGAGCAGGAAACACACAAGTACAGTGAAGCCTCACCCTCACATCTGCATTCAATCATTGCACTCAGACCTGCAGTAAACATGAACATGCATTAAAGAAAGTAAAAAATAAAATAAAAATAATAATATATATATATATATTTTTTTACACATTTAGAAACTGAATTTGTATAAAACCAAATACTCACCAACCACAGCATCTGCCTCTGTTCTATTCTTATTGATATACCTCAAGTCACTGTGCTTCAAGATATTCCCTGAATAGAAGACCAAGGTACGATTTATTTATTAAAATAAACCACATGCTGGTAATATGTAATGATGTACAAAGGCCGACAATCTTTTTTTTTTTTTTTTTTTTTTTTTTTTTTTAAATCTGCACCGTCTCACCTGTAGGTTCTTTAGAACTTTTTGCTTCCAAAGTCAGAGTGATATCTACTCCACAAGAACCTATTGAAATAAAGGATGCATTACTTTAATAAATGAAATATTCTTTCTTCTCTAAACAAGACAAGCAAAAATGTTTTAAATACATTTTAACTTGATAAACGAGTGAGATTTTGCACTTCTATCTGAGTCTGTCTCTCTCTCTCTCTCTCTCCGCAGGATTTTTTGTGTGTGTAACCCCCACATGATGGCAGTGTGGGAAAAGGGGACACCGATTCAGTCGAGTGAATTGGTATGCTTCACATTGTATATTTGTGTCAAAGGCGCATAAGTCTCAATTTGTCGGATTTAAGAACAAATCCGACTTATGAACGTGCTCCCGAAATCAAACTCGTTCGTATAGTAAGTAGAGGACAACCTATATGACAATATATACATTGAAAAATAAACGTACTTGAACTTGGATCTTCGAGAAAACAGTGCAGTGCAAACGGTTATTGTTTCTACCTATTGTAATGAATGCCTGATTCATCAGTTTTATCATTTTCCCCATATAGGTTTAATGCTACTTTCCTCTTTTCAAAATGATCTTAGATCGTCACTTAGCGTCCTACAACCTTTTGACTACGTTGCAGGACAATTAGGTGAACGACAATTCACCTAGACAATTACATTCTCTAATCATAATGTCCGTTTTCACTTTTATGCAGATGATCTTCAGATCTACCTTCCCGTGGTTCTGAGTAACTGCTCTGCACTGGACTCTCTTTATAACTGTATTTTTAACATCAGAAAATGGCTCTCATAACTTCCTGCACCTGAATGAAGAAAAGACAGAGTATATTCTGTTCACTCCGGACTCATTCAACAGCTCTCCCAATTTTGGTCCTTTAACACCTCGGTTTGTTCCGGTAGTGCGCAACCTGGGTGTTATTTTTGACAGTGGTATGCTTTTTGAAAAGCAGATAAGTGCAGTTGTAAAGACAAGCTTTTACCAACTAAGGCTCCTCAGTAAGGTTAAATCATTTCTGTCCCGAGCTGATTTTGAAAAAGCTGTTCATGCCTTCATTAGCTCTCGGATTGACTACTGTAATGCCCTCTACTCTGGACTTAATAAATCACTGCTAAATCGGCTTCAACTGGTACAAAATGCTGCAGCACGTCTCCTCTCCAATACCTCTAAACACTCTCATATCAGTCCAGTCCTCCGCTCGCTCCACTGGCTCCCTGTGCGGTTTAGGGTAGAGTTTAAGATTCTGATGTTTGCATTTAAGGCCATCAATGGTCTGGCTCCTGTCTATCTCGCGGAGTTGGTAATGGTTCAACACCCAACCAGATCTCTGCGCTCTTCAGAATATACCACGTTGGTCATACCCAAGTTCAAGTATAAAAAGTTTGGAGGCCGGTCATTTGCCGTCCAGGGCCCAAAATTGTGGAACGCACTACCGGGACAACTTCGAAACATTACTGAGTTATGTGTTTTTAAATCACAGTTGAAGACACATCTTTCTAGACTAGCTTTTGATATATAGCTATTAATTTGATAATTGTTTTTATACTGTTTATTGTGTCTTTGCTTTTATACTGGAAAGCGCCCTGGGCATCTTTAGGTTGTTGTAGGGCGCTATACAAATAAAATTTGATTGATTGATTGATTGAACGAGTTGGTTTACAATTGGGCTAGGCAAATCACATCATAATTAACCAATCACCTAGGATATTCTCCAGACTGAGTTTCCTTACACAGGGTAGGTTGTCTGAACTAATTTGCAAATTTATAGTCAATAATATTGAGCATTGAAAAAGAAATTTTTCAATACATTTTTCAATATAACCTTAATTAACGCAATAAACCAAAGACTCTTTTATTTATATATTTATAAATATATATATATATATATATATATATATATATATATATATATATATATATATATATATATATAAAAAATGGACAGATAGATCGCATTAGGGAACTACACACCTATAACATGTTTTTCTTTTGCACTTTCTGTGATTTGCTTAGGAGCGTGGAGTGACGATTTTCTGTCATCAGACTCAGCAGTCAGATCCATTAGTGCCACAGGCTGATCCTGGGGCTTTGCTGTTTGGGCATCACTCGCTTGTGGAGGGTTTTGACTCTCAGTTTGCGGATGATTGTCTGTGCTGGTGCACGTTGTAGTTTTTCTACCAAGGTTTCCCTGGGCATGATCAAATTCTGGAAAACAGCCACAATGTACTAATTGAATCAGTTTAAATATTGATAATCAACAAGCAAACTACATGAAGCAATGTCATGGCTTCACCTTTGAGTGGTACATGACCACTGTGATGTTCCTGGTTTTGTGTTGTTTTGTCACAGCTTTGACTGTGTGACTGATTGTCTCTTTCTTTTGCAGCTTCCACAGACCTTGCTGCTAAGCTCACTGTAGAGATTTCTGGACCAGAGATAAAGATAAGAACATGGGCATGAGCTTATGAGCATGGTAACTTATTAAAACAAAAGTAAATGTGAAATGTGTCCTTTACATAAACAGGTTTTAAAGAATGGCAAAAGGTGTTTATACAGCTACCATGGCTTTCCTGATTCTGGACTCCAAGGTGTGATGGCTGGCAGTTCTTAACCAGACATGGTCCATACATCTTCTGTAGTATCACGATTGCTAAAAATTGCAAATATAGAACCAGCTGACAAGCATGTATGACCTCATGATACACATTTACGTTTGTGGTAAATCCAAGAATCTATGAGACAAACAGATATGAAATTTTTTGTTCTGCTACACAATACACTGCCAAACGTATGTGGGCATCCGATTAATCACTCCCTTACGTAACACACCATGCTTGTCGAACATCGCATCCCACTGTTAAGGTCAAGGCTATGTGTGGGCTACTGTAATTCTTCCAAACCAGCCCTTGCAAATAACATCTTTTCGGACCCTGGCCTGGAAAAGGTTTCAAGCTCTTCCTCTTTTAAAGGACAACGTAAATGCTTCTGCAAAGAAATTCTATACATTTGTGGGCTTTAAACTTTGTGGGAATAGTTAGGGGAAGGTCTACATATGCGTGTCAAGTGAACATATACATTTTAGCCGTATAGCATACAGTACATATACAGTAGTACAAACCAAAACCTGCACACACTAACCATCATTGAAGTCTGCCGAACACAGAGACTCGTACTGCGTTTTGGTCAACTTGATGACCTGTATAATGAAAAAAAAAAAAGAAAAAAAAAAAAGAGAAAGAAATAATTGTGCTGAGGTGCAAAATATTCTACTTATTAACTACCTGGGTAACTCACAAAAGTGAATATTGTGGTCTAGAGCAAAGAAACTTCAAGAAAGATGGTTGTACAGTTTAAGGTACTACAGGTCTCAGAAAAAAACAGAACAGTACATACACTCGCTAAACACTTTATTTGGAACACTAAACTAAGACTGGGTAAGACCGTCTTTGCTCTTAAACCAGTGGTTCTCAAAGTGTGGGGCGCGCCCCACTAGTGGGGAATACAGACATGACAGGTGGGGCGCAATGAACGGGAGGAAATTAGTGGAAAATAATAGGAAAGTACCTATTCTAATTCATGCTTTTCTTTATTGATAATGAAGAGCGTACACTCAAAACTAAACAATCACACACAAAGAAATGGATCATTAATACAAGTAAATAAAAATACGGTTTAACGTCGGCATGTTAATTGCAGAGGAACAATATAAGGAAATTTTCGTTCATTCATTCAATGTGTATGCTGATGTTTCTGTATGTTTGTTAAAAATTTATATTTTATCAGGCAGTACTAGTCTGGCATTTCTAGTTTCCAGTGTGGCAACAAAGTTGCTTTTTGATCCTTCAGGCGCTGAACAGAAGGTAAGATCCATATCGTTCTACGCTTTTTGTTGGTGTGCGGCATTTTGTGATGATCCCTAAATCATTGTTGCGCTGTAGAGAATAAATAACAATGTTTAAGCTTTCAAACATGTATAATTTAGGTGCTTAATCGAGGAAAAAGGCGGATGTAGCTTAAAGACAACGTAGAGTGGAAATATATGTGGGTATCTTATTTGCGGGTTTATTTACGCAGCTATTGAAGCCGGAGATGCGAATATGCGAAAATAAAACTAACTTTACCGCGGTCACAAACCAGGTTAGTAGCGTACATAGTGGCCATAATAACGTCACTGGATACATTTCTTACATGGACCACAAAAAAGCAGGCGATTCAGCACTAAAAGCCATAAAGCCAGCCGAAAAGAAAATATGATGAAGCCTATCTTGCGCTTGGATTCATGGTGGGAATGGTGGGGCAGAGGAGAGACTCGTGTGTGTTTTGGGTCTTAAACTGACCCAACAAATTAGGAAGACACTTAGAGACAACACACACCAGTCACGTTAACAAGCCACTAGCAGTGGCCGTTCTACACTTAATTGCTCCCTGGGCGAGTCAGGTTGACATAATTTAGCCCCCTTCTTGTCTGCTAAATTTGGGAGAGGTGAACTGTACTCTACTGGTTCTTGTCAACATGACTGCTTCATAAAATCCTTGCAAATTTTACAGGTGTACTTTCATGTTTTTTTGAGCCTCAGCAGAAATGGAGATTCCTCAGAACAGAACTGTCACGGTTTGCGCCAGTAATGGGCATGTGCCTCAATCTGTTGTTGCTCCTCGCTCACTCGTAGGCTCACTAGGTAGGCAGCATCCCCTTGTTCATGTGTGAGAAGGAGTGGGGCCGCGGGAAGCTCGGGGTCCTTAGATCTACTGAGCAGAGTTGCGTGGTGGACGCTAAAAACGCAGGAGAGTTGTATGCGAGCGGGGTGAGGTAATGCGCCCCAGGAACTTCAAAGGCCATAGAAGTGAGTTTAGCCATTTGATCTCCGTGTTGACGCGGAAGACTGAACGAGGTTCTGTGGGACTCTTGCAAAGAGGGAAAAATGGCGCTATGCTCTACGTTAAGGCTCCTGTTCTGAATCGGGAAAGCCGCTCAGCCACCAAATGTCAAAAGGAACTCCTGCCTGAGGCCACGCACAAAGGAGAGCTGGGAGAGGTCAGTTGGGTAAGACAGCAGGAGGAGTTGCTCAGGTGGCACGCAGGAGCCGCTGCTCAGACTGGCCCACTATGCCACTCTGCTAGTCTCCATCGTTCGCCAGCCTTGTGCCCACATGCCAACTGGACACTGCACATGCTCATACCTGCACTATTTTTCATTTCCTTTTTTCAGTCCTCCCTCCTTAAATCTTGTCTTTGTTCGTAAGACCTCTACTCGTGTCCGTGTGTCTGTGGTGCAACCTGTGCGTTAAAACAGTCACAAGACCACATTTTTCAGCCTTCAACTGTTCAATGTTGAAGGGCATTGCTGGCTCAGTGGTAGGCCTGGGTTAAATTCTCACCCAAGGCCCAAATCCCAGAAATCCCGGTCAAAGTGGGCACATGGGATTTAGTGGGCTAAATGGGAGGGTTCTGTCAGCAAGGGCGTCCAGCGTAAAACCTGTGCCAAAGTTGTCTGCGGCTCTCTCAATGGAAGCAGCTGAAAGACCAGCAACAAGAATTGTTCAACGCTGACCTCTTAGCACCAAGGTATTCAATGTATGTTTTTTTTTCCTTCATTGTAACATGTAATGAAAAATTTTATCTGATACATATGGTACAGCATTTAGCAGAAAACATGATATGCGTCTTTGAAGCAGAGAACATGATGTGCGTCCTTCAATGAGGCTGCACCACCTGTTTTCTTAGTATATTGCACCTGCAAACCCCCTTAAACTCTTTTTGCTGTGCTATAAGTTAAGTTTGTTGTTTTCAGATTCACTTATTTCATTTTCTTTTAAAAATTTCCACTACAACCATTCTTAAGAAAACCCTAAGCGAGAGCAGCAGTCGTAAAAAAATATTTAAAGCACCATGTATGTAATCAATTAGTGGTGCTTGCGAAAGCAAAGCATCACTTGTATTATCTTGCAGCTTATTATTTTAATTGTGTATTTATTGTTTTATTCTTATTTGATACAAATTTTGGCACGTATCTAGTCCCATACCGTTTGTCGTAGACCCATGAACGAGGTGTCATTTTCCCTATGATTTTTCTAAGGGGCCAGGAAAAACCCATAGACGTAACATTGAGACAAACTTTGACGGATTCTAGAGCAGAGCAAAAAGTTTTCGGAAATATAAAATTTACCACATTTGAAGAGGCTGTGTCAGAACTTACTACCCAAGAGGGTATAAGTTGTACCCTTGGAGCACAAGAGGTGCCCAAATTTGCCAGATTGACATATTACGGTGAAGATATAGTAAAGTGCTCACAGTTGCATTCCCTGCTATGGTAACTTCCATAAGAATTTTGAAAATGAACTGTGGATCCCATTGTCATGGAGGTGGAGTTCATTTGACTCAGGCAACCAATCAGTCTCCCAGGATCATTGTGAAGCTATCAAGCCGCGCCCCAGCAACCACTTTAGAGAAGATTAGTTTCGTAACTTATCCTGTAGACTGTCATTATATAAAAAAAAATGCACGAGTTTTGCCACGGCAAGCACCAATCACATTTTCTTCAGAAAATGTACCTCGGTAATTATTATTATTTTCATTATGATAGTTGATGATGCAGATAAACTATCCTTATGATTTTCTTAAAGAAGCAGTTTGATTAAGTCCGTATTAACTAGATAGCTTACCTTGGCATCTAATCCCTTCTCGGCCAATGCCAGTTTCTCAGCAAAATCACGGATGGTCAACTGAGGAGTCATCTGCCAATGCTGAAATATCTCGTGATACTGAGTTCTCTAAAATCACAGCATATGCAAACTTTGATTGCAATACTAACATTTGCTTTGGGTTTATTCTAAATAATTACAATAGGCCATATTCAAAGTGGAGTTATGTTTACACAGTGAGCATTTCATACTCAAATACTCTCCCCCCCAGAGACGACTACTTTTGAAAACCGAATTTATGAACTTGTCCAAATATTTAAACGGTGCCACAAATCATTTTTATTTTAAAATATTGATGTAGTCTATGACTTTGAATACAGCCTAATGTGTACGTACACATTTTTGCACTCACGATGGTCAAGTGTTTGTGTCGTTCGCTGGTCATATGATGACAAAAATTCTCTCTGCTAACTTTCTCAGCACAGTTTAGACACAGGAAAAATGTTGGCTGTAAAATTCCTTGGCACTCCAATATATTAGCCAGACCTGCAAATAAACTACATTTTACACAAACAATTTCCCCCCCCCCCCCACACTTATATAGATTAATGAAATGTTTTATGCACACATACCTATAATAGGATTCTTGTTAGAGAGGCCCTTCACACCGAGAAATATGGAGGCATTACTCTGTCCCATCACTGTGATTAAGAAAAGTCAGTATATGACATTCACTGAAGAGCAAAATAAGGGTGACCACTTTTTATCCATCTAATTGTTTAAAAGGTCTTAACAGCCATATTAAAATCAATGATCTGTAAAATTATATACCTGTGGGTAGGTTTGGAAAATAGTATGTTTTTGATGGTGCATTATCAAGTAGAAGTTTGTTTTCCTCCTTCCGGATGGACTGGCAACACGCTGCAAATACAGAGTCAATGTCAACACTAGAAGCGCCGCGCCAGTGTGACCTACTTATAACGCGGTTCAGCGGTCATATGACCGCCTATTGTTTTGAATGGGAAGCCGTCACTGACACACAATGATCGCTAGATGGCGCCTTCACCCAAAGCAAATAGTTTAGCTCCAAGATCAACTTGCACTTTGACAATGCGCCAGTCATTCCCGCGTTGATAATCAGCGATATATTATTTTTCATATTGAACTGAGAAAACCTACTACAGAGTCAGATTTGACTTATTCAAACACAATAATAAAGCTTTATATCCTCAGGAGGGGTCATTACATTGTTTTAGCGATAATTTCACGGAAGCGAGTTCAGAACTAATCTAAAGCACTGTCACACTAAAAAAAAACATCCGAGAAGGTCAGAAGCTTCAAATAGAATGAACGAACTAATGAATTTTCTTAAAACGTTATAAAATCATAAAACCTCCTTATAAAATATTGCTGATTAACAATGCGGGAATGAATGGCGAATTGTCGATATTTCACGGAAGCATATATATATATATATATATATATATATATATATATATATATATATATATATATATATTATATATATATATATATTATATATATAAAAACTGCACATATGGAATGAAACCTGAGATAGTTGCATATACGCACTGAATGACGAATAGATAGTATGCGCGATCCCTTGCGCCATCTGCTGAGAGAAATGAGAATCGCAGGTTGGAAAAGGCAGGAAACGTCGCCGCGCAGCTGTCAGCAATTTCACGTAAATAAGAGCAAAATAGCTTTATACTGGCTTTTACTGGTGCGATTTTGATAATTTAAGCACGCTGGGTGATTAAGCTCACAGATTTAGGAAAAGTCATGAAAGGAGGGTCCTGGATTTTGATCGAGTGTGAAGTATTTCTTTTTTTCCCCCCTTGTGGTCAAATGACCGCTGCTTGGCGCTTCTAGTGTTAACTAGCAACTAAATAAATAACCACATACAATGAAAAAAAATGGAAATTTAACTGTTATTAAGGAAACAAAACATTGCCACGGCCATAAACTCAATATTAGGATCTTATTATTAGGACTTATGTTCAATTTATTAACCTATTCATACCTAAAGATTGCGAAGATGTTTAAAGACATCAAGTTCCCTGTTTGTATATACAATCAAACTTACTGAAGTGTCCACACAGTGGAGAGCACGGGAATGCTGACGGACTACGTTCCAATCCACCCGCTCCTCCGGAATCGGCACCTGGGCCTGTCTCATGATGAACAACTACTGTAGAACAATGATAAATTATGAATTAGAAGTCAATTCTGGAATTGTCCTGACTTGAAATATTTAGTGTCTGTCTATCCGACAAAACAATGTAAGTGGTAAATTAAATTAAATTACATTTTATTTGTATAGCGTTTTTAACAATTGTCATTGTCGCAAAGCAGCTTTACAAAATAATTATATAAAAAAAAAACACAATAAAAAATGATTTAAGTTCTTGGCAGGGTTAAATTAGAACAATGTATGCAAAATGCTTATATATTGCTCCATTTAAAAATTGTAAGAAGAGAATGGAGGACATATACTGTAGTTCTTCTTTTCATTTAGTTTCTTCTGATTCACTTAACACTACAGATGTTATTATTTTATGTTACTCTGCAGCTGTGGCCAAAAGGTTTGAGAAGGACACAAATATAAATTTTCACAAAGTCTGCTGCTTCAGGGTTTTTAGATCTTTTTGTCAGATGTTACAATGGAATACTGAGGTATAATTACAAGATGATAGCGCTCACCTTCATACATTTCAAAAAGGGAAGCAAAGAAGGCACTTTTCTCCCGGAAAAACATCAGAAAAACACTGAGATTTTGCAAAAGGTACATGGATTGGACTGCTACGTACCAGGGTATATCCCCTTTCCAATGCCAGAAAAAAAGCTTTTCGGGAGAAGAAAATGTGAGCACTACCATCAGCCCTGGTGCCAATCATCATGACAACAGTAAAGCCCGCTGAGACCATTCATGTGTGGGGTTACTTCTCATCCAAGTAACTGGGCTCACTCACAATTTTGACTAAGAACACAGCCATGAATAAAGAATTGTACAAAAACATTTCAAGAGCAACTTCTCCTAACCATTCAAGAACAGCATGATGGAGCACCTTGCCATACGGATAAAGTGATATCTAAGTGACTCTTGGAACAAAAACATCAAACTTTTGGGAGCACAGCCAGGATACTCTCCTAACCTTTATCCCATTGAGAACTTGGTCAATCCTCAAGAGTCGAGAGGACAAACAAAAACCCACAAATTCTAACAAACTTCAAGCAACAATGGGCTGCCATCAGTCAGGATGTGGCCCAGAAGTTGACTGACAAAAAGCCAAGATGAATTGCAAAGGGGCGCACACTGCAAATATACTGTAGACTTTTGACATACACATAATGTAATTGTCAATAAAAGCCTTTGACACTTGTGAAAACCTTGTAAATATACTTACAGTTACCATAGTAATTTCTGACAAAAAAAAAAAAAAAAAAAAATTATTATATATATATATATATATATATATATATATATATATATATATATATATATATATATATATATATAAAATGTATGCAGCAGACTTAATGAAAATTAATATTTGTGGTAATTCACAAAACCTTTGGCCAAGGCTGTAGTCTAGACAATTATTTTTCTAGGCTAAAAAATAATTAGAGTGAGTAAGAGAGAGAGAGAGCGCGCGTGCGCATGACGCCTGAGCCCTACCATCTGAAGGTTCTTTCCATTCCAGGTTATTACTCAGTTTGAGAAAGGTTAGATGGGTAGATGAATACAGAGAAGCAACACTGGGTACACTCTTGCAATCTGATGCAGGTGGAGGTGATATGGGTTCATATACAGGAGCTGCAGGACAAAAATATAGAGGAATAACGTGTCACATAGAATGAATATGGGTTTATACAGAGTACAGGGTAGAACGCACTGAGGAGGACTGTAGAAAAGTGGGGCAAATCAGAGACAAATGAGATCAGGAACAAATAAGAAAGTGCAGAATTTAGCCATAAGAGGGGTGTGGCAGAGTTGAAGGGTGAAGTTTAATGCATTAACTTTATTGTACTCTGTTATTGCTTTTCTCTTTTCTATGTCCACAATATCTTGCAAATGAGTCTACCTGGAATGACATGATTCTCCAGCAGCATGGATTCCTCCTGCTGCAAAGAGTTGGCAGTAGTAGCAGAACTTTTCAAGTGATCCACAGAATTGTTGCATGTACCTAAAGACAACAGAATACAGTATAATCCGTTCTTGAACTATATCAGACAGACAATACACAGCTGCAGTGCATAAGTACAGTGTAGTTCCAGCTATTGTGGTTTTATTTTGCTGAATATAAGGTAGATATCACACAGGCATTTGTGGTTAAAACAGCCTGTGGTTATTGGCTGATAAGGCTGATATAAATAAAACCAACTTAAGCTCTAATGGTATACTGCAGCAAATTAAATGCTTCATAAGGCTGTACTGTAGTTCGGCCTGAGGGTAAAAATGCCAGCATCTGAAACAATTCTATTCCAATGCTGTCTGTTTACACAAATTATTAAATACTGTACCAATTACATTTGAAGTTTCTCTACGCTGTCTGCTTGCTCAAATTATTAAAGCCACAATGCACATTTAATAAATAAACAAATAAATAAATAGCAAACCCACCAAAATTTTTTTTTGGAGTCGAGTCACCTATGTACGTTACCCATAAGTCAAGCATGCCAATTGGCACAAATCATTCTGTTGAATGACAGATGATAATTAGCTGATTTATACTCATTGTGGCATTAATAATTGGTTTATTTTGAGAACTCATAAGAGGCACTAGTGTAAGGAGGCGCTGAGTTTCTCCATATTATTGAATTACAAATTCTCAAATCAGAAAGAATATGCTTTTTTTTTTTATTCTGTTGTGGGGTTTTAGGTAGTGTGCTTAATGCACATTTGGGTTTTCTTTAAAAATTATACATATTAATTAATTTTATCAAAGCTTCAATATTCAACCACCTTAATTAAATTGGAGGATATTCAGTACAGAGAAACAGCCACTAACAAAAACAATGACAAAAACGTTAACTCAATTCAATTTTAATGAATACTTAACTGAAAAAAACTGAAAAAAACTAATTGCCTTTTCAGTTCCAAAAATGTCTTCCTGACTATCGCTTAAGATGTAGTGCAGCTCTTGATCAAAAGCAGTATTGGAAGATATCCTTTTTTTAAAAGTAAAATACAGGTAGTCTCTGACTTAAGAACGAGTTCTGTTCTGGGAGCATGTTCGTAAGTTGGATTTGTTCTTAAGTCTGGCAAAGTTCTTAAGCCTCCGAGTGGCGCAGTGGTAAAGCATTCGCCCTATCATCCGGAGATCGCTGGTTCGAACACTGGGCGATGCAGTTTTCCTCTCACAGCCGGAGGCACAGAGAGAGCTGATTGTCCGAGCTCTCTCAGGGGGGAGGGATGAGAGGTATTTGCGGTCCCACATTAATCACGGCTCTACAGCCAATCAGGGGAGTCTGTGAGCTCGCGCGTGTGAAAGGAGCGGCTAGCGCTTTCCTCCGAGTGTGTTACTCCGCCCCTAATGGTGCGTGAGCAAGCAGTTGGAAAAGATGCGGTCGGCTGACGTCACGTGGTTCGGAGGAAACATGTTACAGTCTTCGCCCTCCCGACTGAGTAGTAGTGGTAGCCTTAATGTGGGAGCCCCCTAGTGACGGGGAGGAATTGGCCATGACTAAATTGGGGGGAAAATTTGAAAAAAAAAAAAACCCACAAACAAAAAAAAATGTCTGACAAAGTGAGTCTTACTTTGACACGAATATACAATGTAAAGTATACCAATCCACTTGACTAATCATAGTGATCATCATGATCCCGGACTGATTCATTGAGTTTAGACATTCAATACATTTATTTACACACTGAAAACATTGTATATAATTATAAATATTGTTATCTGGCACATCTGGCAGACGTGTCTATTTTTTTGTATGATACACACGAGTTACTTCCATCATTTGCTCGCAGAACTGCGATCAAGAAATTCGTAACTTAAATGATCATAAGTCGGGGACCATCTGTATCCTATATATATATTTATCAACCTAAATAATTGGAATAATTTCAATAAGTTAAATGCTTACTAAATAACTTAACACAGGTGGAAATGAATACCAGTAAATGCTTACCTTGTTCATGGTCCGAGAAAGTGCTAGGTTCATTGTGGGAAGAAGGACTTTTCAGGTCTATTCCATCTTCTGGCTTGGTCTGCAGCAACTTTAGTTGACTCAAAGCTGTCAAATCAATTATTATCAATCAAGCACTTTCATAAACATTTACACCAAAATTAAGACTGGCCTAATGAATTACATAAAATATTACAAACCATCATCGAGGGGCGCAGTACTCAAGGCTGTGAAGACGTTAGCAGTGACCTTCAGTTTCTGGGGGAAAGCAATTCCAAATGTAAATGTCTACCAAAAAATTAAGCACTCAAACTCTTTATAAAATATTGTCTTACCTTCATTCCTCTTCCAGTGCTTCTCTCCACTGCTGCTAAACGGAAAGATATTTTATGTAGCTTCTTCTCCATGTTTGGGCCGCTTGCATTCCAATCAGGATATTTATGTTTCTGTACATAAACACATAGTTACATATTCAATCATACATAATTCACAGCCACTATAATGATAAAGAACAATAGGATTCAGAAAGAGTGCTCCTACCACATAGGTTTTCCTGTGGATGACACTAGACATGTGGTCAAAATCACCTCGGGCAGAGCAGAGTTCACAGAAGAACAGCTTCTTTTTCCCATGATGCACGCACGTAACAAAATTCAATCCTGCAACAAAGTTTCATGTGGGTGGGTACAAAATGTTATTCTATTGTTCTGGTGAATTAAACGAAGTCAGCATATGACATTCGTCTCCTTTTTGACTGTTAATATATATTATATGGAACTGACCAATCACAGCGTTGCGTTTGGTAAATTTCTTCTTCTGCTGCTTCTCAAGTTTTGGCTCACTGCTGATTTGATCTTGTGGTTCTGTACAAAACAGGCACAACTTATTTAAGAGCAATATGACAATATTTATAATTTGCTTTATAGTCATATCAGTGATGCTACACCAATAAAATTGGTATCTCAGCACAGTTTTCCTCACCAGCGTCACCGGCTGTTTGGGGCAGCTCCAGGTTTGGGGCTGATTTCTCAGCATCTGGAACACAACATAGACATTAAAACAGTCAAACAAAGAAAGTAGAAAAAAAAGGTTTCCTGGCCAACTATCTAATTACTAATAATTCACAGCTCTAATGGCAGCTGTAATGAAACATGACCTTATGTACACTGTGTAAGCCCTTGCCATCATGTAAGCCATCATGGGAACTCCCTAAATCCCTAAATTCTTGGCATTAGTTCTGCTTTGCAGATACAATAGGTCCAAATGGTTTTGAATGGCTTTTTGACAAAATAATGGGAAAAATGTGAGTCATGTGCATGATTGTTGTTGTTGGTTTTTCGGCTGCTCCCGACAAGGGGTCGCCACAGCTGACTATCCAGTCCGCACTACAACTTGGCACAGGTTTTACGCCAGATGCCCTTCCTGACGCAACCCTCCCATTTTATCCGGGTTTGGGACCGGCACTGTATCCAGTGGCTGGGGTGTGGGCACTGGCTGGAATCGAACCCGGGCCGTCCGCATGGCATGATTGTAACACTGTAAATAAATGAAAAGTTACTCTATTTCCAATTCTTTTTCCACCCTGATACAAAGGCTCAATTGTTTGATGAGTTAAAAAGATAATGGAATTATTCTTTATGGCAGGTATCACTAAATGGCACACAGTGGTCCAGACTCAGACCATGTGACAGTTCTATTTGGACCCTGGTGCTTTACTGATAATTGAGAATAATTAAAATACTTATATTTAATAAGTAAATATTATTGCCATAGAGTGTATTAAACAGTGTATTAATAATCTGGGACTGTTGTCGGGAAATGCTACAGAAATTAACTCATTTTTTAATAGACTTACAATGAGTGTGTATATATAGAGATCTGAATCCTAACACAGACATGAAATTCGGACCTCAGCTGGATGAAAATTTTATTGACAAGACCCTTCTTAAATTTTAATTCAGTACCCCTGCTCTATGGCCTTCCTTCATACCAGATCAGAACCCAAATCAACACCTATGGGAGATGTTCCACCAAGGTCCTCTACTAATCATAAAAACACCTACTGTATGGAGTGACCTTTTTTTTTTTTTTTAATAGTAGTGTTTAGCACTCTGGTATAGTGTTGGATTCTTGTAAAACATACAGTATGTAACAGTATATGGAAGCTGTTGTGTTGAATCATGGTGTCCCAATGCCATGTTAAAACATTGTTAGTTTTCCTTTTAATTTGTTGTATTTCATATCATACATCAAACTGATTTTTCCCCAACTAAACTGCGCATACTGTACGTCCAGGGCCCATTCAAAATTTTTTGCATAAGTGGAAAGCCAAGCGAAGCAAGTTTTTTTTTGTGGGTGATGTTGCATTTTGTGTAAGACTTAGTAAAGACATAGCACAAGGGTCCCAAGAATGGTAAAAAGGATGGTAGCAAGAAGAAAAGGGAGCAACCGGTGTCGAGTTATCTGGGAATTTGCACATCAACCTCTGCTTCAAACTCGAAAAATGTCATTAGCCAAACACAGGAGACATGAGGATCAACTCTGGAATCACTTTTAATTCCTTAAGAGTCCTTCGTATAAGTAAGGAGCGGTATTATCATACCATCATCAGTGTCCCTGAGATGACCAGCATCCAATATGCTTCCCAGTCTCACATGTTACTGACGGCAGTCTCTTACCCGCAGGTTCTTATACACAGACCCTATACTGTTACATCATAGTTACACCATAGTAGAGACTATGAGGTGGCGAATCTCTGTCACAGATGGCGCTTGTATGTTGAGTCTGTACCTTTTTTACTGCTCCATTAGTGACTGAGGTGATGCGTACTGTGAGGTCATACTCTGGACGTGTCACAGTTGCTTCTTGTTGAATAACTTCAGCTTCATCATAAGGGCCCAAGCACTATACCCGCGCACCGCAGGACCCTCTTGTTTTCATGAAAATTTGGAATCTGCTGCCATTATGATGCCTGAGAGTCGCATGGCCCGGGGGCCCACATGAGATTTTGCTGCATAGCTCATCTACACTATCATGTACTCACACAAAACTCGGTACACATTTAGAGCTCCTTGAGCCGATCAATTTTCTCACTGCTTGTCTAGGGCTCAACTCAACAGGAGGCTGGTTATTTTGGGTCGTTTGCAAAAACGCACCCGATGGATTTTGATGTACTCTTTCTAGGGAATTTTTACGATCGTCACCAATCCGGGCCGATGTGATCTAAAGACATTGTGGGATTTTTGATATCTCAAACGGCTCAGCCATAATAATGTCTTAAACTTACACCGAAAAATTATTAATACCTTTCTGTGTGGCATTATATTGAGTGACATTATATTCAGTGACATCACGTTCAGTGACATCATAGTGTGATTTTTTTTTTTTCCCCAGAATCTGCAGCCTATTGCACACACATACACATCACAAATGTTAACACACACACACAAACATCTCACACACACATACGCACATATACACAAACACACTCATACTCATGTACATCATACATCACAAATTTTAACACTCGCATCTCTGTCTCAGACGCTATTTGAGACCATATTCCTGCTTGCTCTATAGTTCTACTGAAAATGCTAAAATATACTGAATATGAATTCTCAGTACCACTGGCGTTTGATGCCTCCTGTTTCTTCATCTTGGCTAAAGGCGCGTTTTCAGAATCTGGAACAAAACATCACAAACAATATTAGAATATTCAAACAATTTTTTTTTTTACCATGGCTGGGTATATAACCTAATAGCGGTCAATAATAAGTGACATCAAAAAGTGTTGAAATTGGCGCGCCTTTGATCCGGTTGCTTGCCTTTTAAGGCATCCCTAAGATGCCTTAAAACCTGGCAGTAGAATTGACTATCGACAGTCTGGGCCCTGGGAAAGAATTCTTGATGCATAATGCTGCGAATGTCGTTTTCAGCTGTGAAGATGATGCTCTTCTGCTGTGAAGGCTGTTGCTTGATCTTGGGGTCATACCCGCACACGGAAATCGACTCGTGGCAGACACGTGGTCAGAATAGCACTAGGCTCCACAACTCCCGATGTACACAGGACGATGTCTTTTGACACATTGACTTAGGGTGCTTTCACACCTACAGCATTTGGTGCGCACTAAACGTGTTTGGTCCCTTGGTTCGGTTCGTTTGCGTTGATGTGAATGCAATCTCGGTACTTTGGTGCGCACCAAATCAATCGATCCGAGACCTGCCTGAAGTTAGTCTGGTGTGAAAGCAACCAAACCAAATCTGACGAAATGGTATAGTTTAACGCACTTTGCGTATAAGAGATACGCAGTTGTGGGTAAAATTCCTTTCACTTCCTGTTGACTCCATTTAAATTTTCAAGCGACTCGCGATGAAATCAAACCGCGGAGAAACGTGGAGTGCCGAAGAAATTCACGTTTGAATGTGAATCATGACAAGACTTGCCATTTGTATGACAATTTCATAACAAGCCTATGCCTCTCTGTATTCACATTAAAGATGAAAAATGTGTGGCTGTTTTGATCGACCAACGGATTACCTGATGGATCTGCAGGAAGATCGCCGGTTAATGACAAAATGATCATTCAGGAGGAGGGCACGTTTCTTCTCCCTGAAGTGGAGCGCTATGGGCCATCGGCGAGATGAATAAACCAGAAAGCTGGTTTGGAGCCGCGAATCGTGTTCAAAATTAATTATCTGAAAATAATGACTTGCATGTACAATGTAGTGCGCGAGGATCAGCGCCAAGAGAGCAAAGCAAAGCTGTTCCTCCATGATTATTGAAAGTGGCGCGATTTTCTGAAAATAGACTGTTTCCGGTGCCGAAGGGCTTCGCGGTCTATTTTGGTTCGTTTAGAACTCTGCATATGTGAAAGCAAACCATACTCACGTCTGTTTACTACATTGTAACATTTTTTCTGACTGGTGCGGACTAAAGCAATCGAACTATAGGTGTGAAAGCACCCTTATAAAGTTGCTGTCATCTGCTGGTGTGATACAAATCTAGTCTCGAAACTTTCTGATACCACCTCGTACCTACTGACTCCTAACTTAAGTTAAAAATAATAATAATTTCAGCAATGGGTGACCAGTTATCATTCATTAATCGATTTGACTCGTACCTTCTGATGGCTCTTGGCTCCTTTTTTGAGGCTGCTTATTTTCTTTTTCTACAATCTAAAACAGAAAGATCATGTCTCACATACTAAAATATCACTATATATTTATTTCAAAGTCTTACTCGATGAAGACAATAAGATGATAACCTTGAGACATCCCCAGCCCTCCATGTCCTGCACAACCTGTGCCTTCTTTTGGAGCTCTTTAATATTGTTAGTCAAGCTGATCTCAGTTTTCCAGCGAGCCACAAAATCTGGGTACTTAATCTTCTGTTAAAACAGCACATAAAGGGATCATCAACTTTAAGACAAAATATAGGACAGGCAGACTCATGCGCTCTGACATTTATATTTGTGAAATAACGCACAATGTAGTTGAAGCGGTGGCGAGGGCTAATCAGGTGGCCCGGGTAACTGGAAGTAGCAAGGATTACTTTGCAGCAGGAGCACAGAAAGGAGTTCTGACCATTTTGATTACGATATTCTGTGACCATACTTAAACCTTAAAGTGAAAACAAAAAAGTTAAACAAGAATAATCTTAATCCCAGTCCAACTAAAAAAAAAAAAAAGGTGAATGAAGACAGAGCAGCACTGACCGATTACTGGCTCTTTTCGAGTAGAACTTGTGAGGTAAGTCCACAAATCCTTTGAAGTCTGAGCAGGATCATCTGGATCATACAGTTATAGTTGTCAGCAAATCCAACAAACACATAATTAAAAAGTTATCACATTTTTTAAAATTAAATACACAGTTTAACATTTGCATTCAATTAAACATAAATCCCGTACATCCCTACACCTTTAAACAACAATCTAATATGAGGGGGTATCAAAAAGTTTAGTCGCTTTTGCAGTAGATTCTCCCTTAGATGCCTTAAAACTTGGCATTAGAATTGGCTATTGACTCTGTGGTCCCTGGGGACAAATTCTCTACTGCTCCTGGGTCAGAAGACTGGAAACAAACGTGACAGCAACACGCTGCATGTTCAAATAACACTTAAGGATTGCCTGGCCCGTTCTCTGATGGGCAGCATGCACAAGTTGCTGAATGTTTTCAACATCATCAGGGGTGGGGCTCATCGAAAGTCTTCCTGATCCTCTTGTTGTCTTCCATTGATGTTCTTCCAAACTTGAAATGCATGTGCCACTTGAAACACCTTAGACGACTCATTGAAGCATCAACATAAATTTGCCGAATCGTATCAAACGTCTGTGTGGCAGATCTGCCCAGTTTCTTACAGACTTGTAACTTGCTGTCCATAATGAAATAGCAGATGTGGTACCGCATGTGGTCAGAATAGCACCAGTTGCATAGCTCCCTATGTACACATTTGATGATGTTTGGCACACTGACTTGTAAAGATTGGTGCTCGCTGCTGCCATCTGTTGGCTTGTAATAAAACTAGTCTTGAAACTTTTTGATACCATCTCCTATAATTGCCATGTGTAATTATAAATCATTTCGTTAAACCAACATATTCAATGAGAACAGGATCGAAACATTAATATAACGTTATTAAAAATAAACTAATGATTAAAATACAGATTTAATGCCAGTATTATTTTGCAGCTGAATGGGGCCTGACTAATGTAAAGGCTGGATTATACTTTTTTTCTTAATCCATGTGGCCTAAATGTCTCTTTTGCACATCCTCAAAAATCTGCAGTGGAAAATTGTATGCTACGTACGCATACAATTGATAATATTTTACAGTCTGACTTTATGCAGAGGAGACAAACCTTGTTTAGAAGTATCAGGCTCTGTGGACTCCAAAGTTTCTTTTAGGTCAGAACATGGACTGTTCTTTTCTTTACTTTCGCTAACCCTTTTAAATGCTAGAAATAAGACACCATACATAAAAGTTACTACAATTTCTATTATTCTCCATGTAGATATGCAATTTAGTTCACATTTTATATGCACCTTCAGGTCCATGGTTCTCATCACTTATGTCGTTGTCAGAGCAAGCTGCCTTTGGGTTTTGTGCACTGCTCTCAGACATCAGCTTGTGGAGAGAGTCCCTTAGCTTTCCCAAAGCTTCAGCACAATCATAAGTACAGAAAAAGGAAAGTATTACAACTCTATAACCTTCAGTGTACCATGTTTTTACAGAAGTGTTATAATCTGTATTTTAGCTCACCAGTCATAATAGGTTCACTGGAGATTTCATGGTAATCCTTAGCATCCAACGTTACTATCTGGAGGAAAATAGTCATTGTCAAATCATAGGAGAACAGTAAGACTAATTGCCTATTCCAACTGCAACTAAATCTAATAATTTACAAAAATAAATATATAGAAACCTATGCAAATCTATTCCACAATAAACTTCACACTTTTGTCATTGTAAAATGGTAGACACTTCGCCAATTTAATTGCCACAAGTCCAGAGAAAGGAATATCAACACCAAAGTAAAATAGAAACAGAGAAAAAAAATAAATAAATAAATAAACCAGACTAGCGGTACCATTGCCTCTCCACATCCTTGCATCTTCTCTACCATATCTGCCTGGGTTAGCAACCAACTGGACATCACCTTGCTTTTTCCTGGCTCGGGACTATAGCCTACAGATTCCTAAAGCAAGCCAGCAAAGAGATGACAGTAAAATATCTGTACAAATGAGGAATGTGTTTAGTGATGCATGGTGGTGTAACACTTGCCAGATACTGGAGTCGGTG
Source organism: Channallabes apus (assembly GCA_030522415.1). NCBI lineage: Eukaryota > Metazoa > Chordata > Actinopteri > Siluriformes > Clariidae > Channallabes > Channallabes apus. The sequence goes on along the minus strand of CM060127.1, from coordinate 25,461,379 downwards.
ATTGTCGCTTAAAAGATGATTTATTATGGAGCTCTTCTCACATCTTTCCACACATATGCTACACATGTAGAATGGATGTTGACCAGCGCTGCAACATTCAATCACTGATTTTAAACCTGAGGATAAAAAAAAAAAAAAAACATATATAAGTACAAAGTCATAGTTTTTAAAAAAAAAAATTACACACAATATGGGGAATGTCTCCTGGTGTCAGGGGTCAGCAACCTTAACCACTCAAATATCAGTGAGAAATCTTCATTTGGACCCGTTTCCCACAGAAAAGAATACACAGGGAGCCACAATACCCTTTTGACATTTAAAATGAAGATAACATAGCATATATAATTTTTTTTTACCTTTATGCTATGTATTAAAAACTATAGTGTGTATTGTTGTAGTTCATGATTAACAAAAGCAATCACCTCATTCAACTCAGTATGGTGTTTTCTTCTAAACACTTGCAAGTGTATATGTGGTTTCCTTCCCCCCCCCCCAGTACCCTCTAGAGCCACACATTGCCGACACCTGGTCCAGGTGTTTGTGTTTACATATATTTCTAATGGTTTAAGAAAGGAGAAACTACTGTCTGCATCAGTTAGCGTTAAACAATTGTTGTCAGTTGAGACATTAAATCACTGAAACTATTATCTAAACAAAGGTCTTTAAGTGTTTACTTATTTAAAACCAAAAAGCGACATCTATGAACGAGCAATGTAGTATGTACCATTGTTACGTAAGACAACGTACGAGAGTAATGTTACTCCCCTTTTTTTAGATTGAGATCTAGAGAACTTTAAGGCCAGGTCAACACAGTGCAGTGTGGCAGGGTGCATTTTCCTGTGGAAAGAGCACAATGGCATCAGGGAATCCAGTTTTCCATAAAGGGACATACTTTGCCAGCAGCAATGTTTAGCTACAGTAGGTGGTGCATGTCAAAGTAACATCCACATTAATGGCAGGACTCGATCTTTCCCAGCTGAACATCCTCTCATCCTCCTCGCTCACGCTCCGTTGGGAGCGGCGTAACACACTCGGAGGACAGCGCTATCCGCTCCTTCCGCTTGCGTGAGCTCACAGACGCCCCTGATTGGCTGTAGAGCCGTGATTAATGTGTGAGCACTAAATACCTCTCATCCCTCCCCTCTGAGAGCGCGCACAGCTACAGTAGCTCCTCTATTCCCTCTTCACTCCACACATGCATCCATGAGCATTGGCTTCCCATTACCCTGCTACCAGTTCAACACTTTTCCTTCCTTGGACTACATTTGGTAGGTCCTGACCCATGAACACCAGGGACTTTCCACAAGATCTATAGTATTGGATTTGCTTTGATCCAGTTATCTTGCCATCACAATTTGGACCTTGTCAAAGACCATCAAATTTGTTCCAACAGATCAACTTGAGGGACAAAACTGTCTGTCTAATACAGTCATGTTAGTACCCCCTTTTTATGTAAAAACAAAAGAAAAATCATCTAATTTAGTAGGTTTTAGGATTAGGCAAATAAAACCTCAGACAAACACAACAATGATGTTTTTCCACTTCATTATTTATTTAACAAAAATAAAGCCAAAAAAAAAAAAAGAAGTTGGCAATACTAGGTGACATGATGCACCTTTATTTAATGTATGACTGCTTGTTGTTGGTCTTTCGGCTGCTCCCGACAAGGTGTCGCCGCAGCGGACTATCCAATCCGCACAACAACTTGGCACAGGTTTTATGCCGGATGCCCTTCCTGACGCAACCCTCCCATTTTATCCGGGCTAGGGACCGGCACTGTATGACTGTTAAAAATTTTTTTTTGAAGTTTTTGGGCATTTGCTTATGCACAGTTCTCTTAAAATTTTGCAAACAATGTTACGTTTGGGTTGAGGCAAGGCCATTACAAAAACCATGATTGTTTTATTTTTCAGGCACTCTGAGGCAGATCCTTGTCATTTTGCATGACCGAACTTTGACTTTGGCAGTAACGGATTACTTACAACCTGAAAATTGGGATGATGGAAGGAATTTTCCAACAATTGTTCAACATTGAGGGTGATGCAGTGTTGCTCATGCTTCTCAACATCATGATTGAAGCCAACATGAGGAAAGCATTTGAGGTCAAGCAGGCCAAGGATGACCAGAACAATTTCCTCACAGACGACAGCTCCATTTTTGCCGACACTAATGCTCAAACTGCTGGTATTCAATTCCGCATAGCCACCATCGCCAAGTCCTATGGCCTTAAGATCAATACAGATAAGACCAAACTAAATAAATCAAAAGTGCAAGGCACACATCTGGGAAAGACTACAAAAAGATTCCATTGCGCAAGGTTTCCAAGAGCACAGTGGCCTCCATAATTCTCAAATAGAAGTGGTCTAGCACAACCAGACAACCATACTGACCAATTGGGGATAAGGGCCTTAGTAAGAAAGGAGACCAAGAACCTGATGGTCACACGCTGACGGAGATCCATAGATCCTGTGTGGAGATGGGACAAAATTCCAGGAGGACAACAATAATTCACCTCCACCGATCATGGCAGTTCAGGGCAGCTGCTAAATGGAAGCCATTTCTCAGTGTAAAACACAACGCAAAAAAAAGAAAAACAACAAAAAAAGAAAACACCTGAATGACTCCCATACTGTGAGGAACAAAATAATCTGGTCTGATTGAACTGTGTAATATCAATTCTAAATATAATGTTTGGAGGAAACCAAACACTCATCACCTGGCAAATACCATCCCAACAGTAAAGCATGGTGGTGCCAGGAGTTTTTCAGCAGCAGGGACTGGAAGATTTGTCATGTTTGAGGGAAAGCTGAATGAAGCATAGTACAGAAATATCCTCAGTGAAAATCCATTTCACAGTGAAGATTGGCTTGAATGATTTCCATTTGTGAATAATATTTGTATTTGCCCAATACTGCTACTGCTTTTCAAATTTCATTAAATTTTTTACAATTAAAAAAAAAAAATTTTTTTAAAGGGGGCAGTAATTTTTTACACATGACCATGTGTATGTGTGTACACACACGGTGAATTCAGAAAGTATTCAGACTTCGTTCACTTTCCTCAATTTTATGTGGCAGCCTGATATTACAGTTCTTAAATAATTTTTCCTTATTGATCTATACTGTCTATAAAAGTATTTAAAAAAAACCCTGAAATATTACATGTACTCAAGTATTCAGACCCTTTTGTTGAAGCTTATCTGCTTTAAAGAAATATATATACTGTATATACATAATTATGTACCATAAAATAGTCACAGAATCATGAGCATCCTAGGTTCACCCCCAACAACAGGGACCAAAGGTCAGCATATCCAGTCCACAACACCCAAAGGATCTGCTCTGCCAATATTCTGTTGCCACGGCACATCCCCAGAGTTCTTGTGGCATCATGCCCCAGAGCTGCCCCAGCCACAACTAGGCATTTACTTTTGCACAGCTGTCTTAAAGTGCCACCACAGCATTTCAGTTGGGTTGTGGTCTAGACTTTGACTAGGCCATTTAAAATCCTTGATTCTTTTATTTTTCAGCCATTCTGATATAAATTTACAAGCTGTGCTTTGGATCATTGTCCAGTTCCTTGGCCCAATTTCAACCAAGCCTTAGCTGTCAGACAGATGGCTTAACATGTTCCCTCTTAATACTCAACTTATTGATTGCAAAGAGTCCTGGTCCTGTGGCGGGAAGACATCACCCCTCCACCGTGCTTACTGAACAGTTCCAGTCAAGTCTTGTGGTTTGTTCATATGCATTTTTGTGAACCTTACTTATGATTGCATGTCCTTTTTGGTCAGAAGAAGCCTTCTCCTTCCACCTGTCCAAATAAACAGTACATGCTCATGTTCTTCTTCTAATTGTGCTGCCATGGACATGGACATTTATCATGCTTAGTGAGGCCTGTAGGCTCTGAGATCTACATCTTGGGTGTTTTTTGGTTGTTGTTTTTGTACTTCTCTGAGCATTGCACAATCTGACCTTGGGGTTAATGTGATAGACTGCCAACTGCCTTGAATGCTTTACACTTGGAAATAATGGAAATTTACATTTACATTTAGGCATTTGGCAGACGCTCTTATCCAGAGCGACTTACATTTTTATCTCATTACACATCTGAGCAGTTGAGGGTTAAGGGCCTTGCTCAAGGGCCCAACAGTGGCAACTTGGTGGTTGTGGAGTTTGAACCTGGGATGTTCCGAACCGTAGTCCAATGCCTTAACCACTGAGCTACCCCTGGCCTAATAAGTTAGGAACTAATTTCATAACCCTTTACTGATTCCTTTACCAGCTTCTTGTTTTCGTATCGTTGCCGTGAAAGTTTCGCGTTTGTATCAGCGTTTCGGATCATGCGAGGGGGGGGGGGGGGGTTGTGCGCTCTGATAATAAAAATAGAGTAACAAGGCTATTTTTTAAATGTAAGGAGTAGAAAGTACAGATAATTGCTTAAAAATGTAAGGAGTAGAAGTAAAAAGTCGGCTGAAAAATAATTACTCCAGTAAAGTATAGATACCCAAAATTTCTACTTAAGTAAGGTAACGAAGTATTTGTACTTCGTTACTTGACACCTCTGCCTTTTACATCTCCATACTATTCGGCTTCGCCTTTTTTCTGCAATTTTTGGAATTCAGCTCCAAACAACTAAAACTCCGACACAGAGGTACGTTATCATGTCTACCGTTCAGCTTGTTCAGTGTGTAGAGTGCAGGATGTTTAGACATTCTTCCTCCGTCATTAGCGATAACTTTATTTGTGATAGGTGTGTGTTAGTGAGCACTCTGACGGAGAAGATATCAGCGTTAGAGGAGCGCATCCAGACTTTAGAGAGGGTTAGAGTGTGTGAGAGCAGCGTTATTCCCGTAGCAGACAGTCTGGGTGCCACAGGCGGAGATAAACAGCCCCGACTCCGGCATTAGAGCCCTCACAGCGGGGCGAGTGGGTGACGACTCGGCGGCATACTCGTTCAGCCAAAGCTAACGCTAAGGCTAGCCCACCAGAGCACACCTCCTCTGCGCCTCACGTGTCCAACAGGTTTGCTCTCCTCAGTGATGCACCCCCTGAGAAACCTGAAAGAGCTCTGGTTATAGGAGACTCTATACTGAGACACGTGACATTAGCTAGACCTTTAGGGGCGCCAGCAGCAGTGGTTAGGTGTATCCCGGGAGCCAGAGCACCGGACATAGCAGGTAATCTTAGGGCTCTAGGACAGCACAGGTTCTCTAAGATAGTGGTACATGCTGGAGCTAATGATATACGCCTTCGTCAGTCAGAGGTTAGTAAGAGTAACTTTACAGAGGTGTTTAAATTAGCGAAGGCGATGTCCGATGAAGTAATATGCTCTGATCCCTTCCCAATGAGACGTGGCGACATAGCTTACAGCAGGTTATGGTCGCTGAAACGCTGGATGTCCAGGTGGTGCTCCAAAAATAATGTGGGCTTTATAGATAATTGGAAGACCTTTGAGGGCAAAGCTGGCCTGTTAGGGCGGGACGATGTCCATCCAACTCGGGAAGGTGCTGCTCTCATTTCCTGTAGTATAGCTTATAGTCTCAGTAGAGGTCTTAATCGGTGACAATCCAGAGCCCAAGCCAGGGAGCAGACAGACAGGCTAAACCAACCGTCTGCTAGCTGCATAGAGTCAGGGTTCACCATATTGAGACTGTCTGTTCCCCGAGCTAAGCAAAAATGTAGAAAGACTCAGAAAGTCTGTTTTAATAATCTAATTAACATAAAGACCACAAACTCAGATCATACTGAATGCGCAGCCGGCACCTCTGATCTGAAGCTAGGATTGTTAAATATTAGATCTCTCGCATCAAAAGCAGTTATTGTTAATGAAATTATCACAGATCAGGCGTTTAATATACTCTGTTTAACTGAAACATGGGTTAAACAGGACGAGTATGTAGCTCTAAATGAAGCTAGTCCTCCTGGATATAGCTACATACACCAGCCTCGGTTAACTGGTAGAGGAGGAGGCGTCGCAGTTATTCATAATGATAATCTGTCTATCGTACAAAAACACGGACACAAATTTAACTCATTTGAAATTCTCTATAGTAACATAAGTCTATTTAAGTATATTAAATCAGCTCAGTCGATTCCACTAATTATAATTTACAGACCTCCAGGGCCGTATTCTGAATTTCTTAGTGAATTTGCAGATTTCATCTCAGACCTGGTCATTTCTGTAGACAAAGTGTTAATTGCTGGAGATTTTAACATTCATTTTGAGAATCCAGAAGACCCTCTGAGAACAGCATTTATATCCATACTGGACTCCGTAGGCGTAAATCAGTGTGTAGTAGGACCCACTCATAAAGCAGGTCACACTTTAGATTTAGTAATATTCTTCGGATTAATTATAAGAAATGTATTCACAATTCCACTGTCTGAAATTATCTCAGATCACTATCTTGTTTCAAGTGTGTCACAGTGATAATGTACGCACAGCACCGCGCTACCATATTAAACGTACATTCACATCAACTACCACACAGAGTTTTATCAGTAATCTCCCAGAGTTACCAACTTCGATTAGGCCACCGTCTGACCCCACAGAACTTGATCAGGCGACTGAATATTTAGAGTCGACACTTCGTTGTACCTTAGATAATGTAGCTCCAGCTAAAAGAAAAATTATTAGAGATAAGAAACTCGCTCCCTGGTATAACGATCACACACGCACTTTAAAACAGACTGCTCGGAAATTAGAGCGTAAATGGCGTCAAACTAAATTGTTGGTATTTCAAATAGCATGGAAAGAGAGCATCCTGAACTATAGGAAAGCTCTTAGTGTAGCTAGATCAACGTATCTCTCCACTCTTATAGAAGAAAATAAAAATAATCCTAGATTTTTATTTAATACCGTAGCCAAATTAACCAGAAATAAGACCACTACAGAAATCTCCACAACAACATCATGCAATAGTGAGGACTTCATGAACTTTTTTAATAATAAAATTGAAAATATCAGGCATAAAATTGAGGCTTTGAAACCAAACAATGTAATTGATACTGATGTTAACCTAGCCATGTCAGATTCAAACCTAGAATACTTTACTCCTCTTGAAGAGAATGAACTAATTTCACTCATCTCTTCCGCAAATTCATCAACCTGTATATTAGATCCTATACCGACACATTTTCTTAAACAGATAGTACCAGTAATAACAGAACCGCTGTTGAGAATAATTAATTCCTCACTCAGCATTGGTTATGTTCCAAAATCTTTTAAAGTAGCAGTTATTAAACCAATAATTAAGAAACCTGACCTCGACCCCTGTCAGCTGTCCAATTACAGGCCAATATCAAACCTCCCCTTTATCTCTAAGATTCTGGAAAAGATAGTAGCGGAGCAGCTATGCTCATATCTACAGTGGTGTGAAAAATTATTTGCCCCCTTCCTGATTTCTTACTCTTTTGCATGTTTGTCACACTTAAATGTTTCTGCTCATCAAAAACCGTTAACTATTAGTCAAAGATAACATAAATGAACACAAAATGCAGTTTTTAAATGAAGGTTTACGTTATTAAGGGAGAAAAAAAACTCCAAATCTACATGGCCCAGTGTGAAAAAGTGATTGCCCCCCTTGTTAAAAAATAACTTAACTGTGGTTTATCACACCTGAGTTCAATTTCTGTAGTCACCCCCAGGCCTGATTACTGCCACACCTGTTTCAATCAAGAAATCACTTAAATAGGAGCTACCTGACACAGAGAAGTAGACCAAAAGCACCTCAAAAGCTAGACATCATGCCAAGATCCAAAGAAATTCAGGAACAAATGAGAACAAAAGTAATTGAGATCTATCAGTCTGGTAAAGGTTATAAAGCCATTTCTAAAGCTTTGGGACTCCAGCGAACCACAGAGAGAGCCATTATCCACAAATGGCAAAAACATGGAACAGTTGTGAACCTTCCCAGGAGTGGCCGGCCGACCAAAATTATCCCAAGAGCGCAGAGACAACTCATCCGAGAGGCCACAAAAGACCCCAGGACAACATCTAAAGAACTGCAGGTCTCACTTGCCTCAATTAAGGTCAGTGTTCACGACTCCACCATAAGAAAGAGACTGGGCAAAAACGGCCTGCATGGCAAATTTCCAAGGCGCAAACCACTTTTAAGCAAAAAGAACATTAAGGCTCGTCTCAATTTTGCTAAAAAACAACTCCATGATTGCCAAGACTTTTGGGAAAATACCTTGTGGACCGACGAGACAAAAGTTGAACTTTTTGGAAGGTGCGTGTCCCGTTACATCTGGCGTAAAAGTAACACAGCATTTCAGAAAAAGAACATCATACCAACAGTAAAATATGGTGGTGGTAGTGTGATGATCTGGGGTTGTTTTGCTGCTTCAGGACCTGGAAGGCTTGCTGTGATAGATGGAACCATGAATTCTACTGTCTACCAAAAAATCCTGAAGGAGAATGTCCGGCCATCTGTTCGTCAACTCAAGCTGAAGCGATCTTGGGTGCTGCAGCAGGACAATGACCCAAAACACACCAGCAAATCCACCTCTGAATGGCTGAAGAAAAACAAAATGAAGACTTTGGAGTGGCCTAGTCAAAGTCCTGACCTGAATCCTATTGAGATGTTGTGGCATGACCTTAAAAAGGCGGTTCATGCTAGAAAACCCTCAAATAAAGATGAATTACAACAATTCTGCAAAGATGAGTGGGCCAAAATTCCTCCAGAGCGCTGTAAAAGACTCGTTGCAAGTTATCGCAAACGCTTGATTGCAGTTATTGCTGCTAAGGGTGGCCCAACCAGTTATTAGGTTCATGGGGCAATTACTTTTTCACACAGGGCCATGTAGGTTTGGAATTTTTTTCTCCCTAAATAATAAAACCCCTCCTTTAAAAACTGCATTTTGTTTTTGCTTGTGTTATCTTTGACTAATAGTTAAATCTGTTTGATGATCAGAAACATTTTGTGTGACAAACATGCAAAAGAATAAGAAATCAGGAGGGGGGCAAATAGTTTTTCACACCACTGTACATAGAAATGGCATACATGAACTGTATCAGTCAGGATTTAGGCCTCATCACAGCACAGAAACAGCACTCGTTAAAGTAGTAAATGACCTCCTATTGGCCTCTGATCAGGGTTGTGTAACTATGCTTGTATTACTCGACCTCAGTGCAGCTTTTGACACTATTGATCATGCTATTCTTCTTCACAGATTAGAAAATTTTGTAGGAATTAAGGGTACAGCCCTCTCCTGGCTCAGATCCTATTTGACCGATCGTTATCAGTATGTAGACTTAAATGGTGATTATTCTGCATGTTCTCTAGCGGAGTTTGGCGTTCCGCAGGGTTCAGTTTTAGGCCCACTGCTTTTTTCCCTTTACATGCTTCTGCACGTTACATGCCCTTTTCTCTGGGCAACATAATCCGTAAGCATGGTATTAGTTTTCATTGTTATGCTGACGACACACAGCTATACGTCTCAACAAAACCTGATGTGAAAAACCATCTTACTAAAGTTGAGCAATGTGTTCAGGACATAAGAAATTGGATGCTAATTAACTTCCTTCTGCTTAATCCGGATAAGACAGAAGTTCTAGTCATAGGACCGCATACAGCTAGAAGTAAAATCTTAGATCACACCGTAACTTTAGATGGCCTTTCTGTTCCGTCAAGTGCAACAGTAAAAGACCTCGGCGTGATTATAGATTCCAGCCTTTCATTTGAAGCTCATGTAGATAATATCACCAGGATAGCATTCTTTCACCTCAGAAATATCGCCAAAATAAGAAATATATTGTCGCTAAATGATGCAGAAAAACTAGTTCATGCTTTTATCACATCTAGGTTGGACTATTGTAATGCCTTACTGTCTGGTTGTTCAGTTAGGTGCATAAACTAGCTTCAGCTAGTCCAAAATGCAGCAGCCAGAGTCCTCACTAGAACCAGAAGATATGAGCACATCACCCCTATCCTATCTTCACTGCATTGGCTCCCTGTGAAATTTCGCATTGATTTTAAAATACTACTCTTGACATATAAGGCATTAAATGGTCTCGCACCGCAGTATCTGAGCGAACTGCTAGTGTCTTACGATCCGCCACGCCTACTTCGGTCAAAGGATGCAGGCTGCTTATCAGTACCGCGTATTATGAAAACTACAGCTGGGGGCAGAGCTTTTTCTTACAAAGCCCCAAAATTATGGAATAGTCTTCCAAATAGTGTTCGGGACTCAGACACAGTCTCAGTGTTTAAGTCTAGGCTAAAAACCTATTTATTTAGCCAAGCATTTTTATAAATAGATTTGCCATAAGGTAAAGGAGCAGATCTGGGGGACTCATGGATGTAGAGTATTATGGTGAACTGGTATGTTTAGATGCTGTCTTCCTCAGTCTCATTTGATCACTCAGGTTTGTTGACGGTGAGGTGATTGTTTGCTTTACATCTCAGGGAGCCCTCATGTTTGTGTTTCCTTCTGGCTCTCCCTTTTAGTTATGCTGTCATAGTTAGTCCTGCCGGAGTCCCTGCTTGCACTCTACAGTAAATATACATTCACATTAGACATTGTGACTGTGACCATACCTAATTGCAATCTCTCCTCCTCTTCTCTTCCCCACCTCTTTCACTTTCCTCTCTCCCCCTTTCACTCTTTCTCTCTCTCTCTCTGTCGAGCTACACATGTGGTTCCTGAGCTGCCAGTGATCCAGACTCCCTCTGCCCTCCGGACCTGTCTGATACATCCTGGTGCCCGGTTTCTGGTTGGAGGTCTCATCGCATGGATGCCCCGTGTGTCTCTTTAGGATGCGCCTGGTGTCTGGGGATGATTCTATCTACTTAGAAGATGGTTCTGGCCTCGACTGGTGTGGTCAGCTGTTTCTCTGAGGACTTGACAATTCGATAGTTCAGGACTGGAACTTTCTACAAGTCTATCTGAGTCTCGAATAACTACTGGACTCCATTTTACATCAACTATTATAGCTGAACCTAACACTGTATAAATGCAGATAATTTCCTGCTATCTGTTTCACCCAGATGAGGATGCGTTCCCTGTCGAGTCTGGTTCCTCTCAAGGTTTCTTCCTATTACCGTCTCAGGGAGATTTTCCTTGCCACTGTCGCCCTCGGGCTTGCTCGCCAGGGAATATCTGAACATTTTGATTCATACACATTCACATTCCATACAAACTTAAATAATTCTTTTGATTGTGTAAAGCTGTTTTGAGACAATGTCAATTGTTAAAAGCGCTATACAAATAAAACTGAATTGAATATAAAAGGTTGTTCGGACTTAGTTTTTTTTTTTAAATCTCACGATAAAAAAAAATCCGAGATGGCTGTGGGCCTACCTTTTATCTACCTTTTAGTCCAATTCCTCCAAGTCGCTAGGGGGCTCCCACATTAAGCTCATAACGCCACTCAGTAGGGAGGGCCGTAGACCGCCCATGTGTTTCCTCCGACCGGCATGACGTCACCGAGCATTTTTTTCGAACTGCTTCGGGGCGGCGTAACACACTCGGAGGAACAGCACTATCCGCCCCTTTCCGCTTACGCGAGCTCACAGACGCCCTTGATTGGCTTGTAGAGCAGTCGTTAATGTGGGAGCGCGAAGTACCTCTCATCCCGCCCCCCTGGGAGAGCTTGGCCAATCAGCTCTCTCTATGCCTCCGGCTGTGAGAGGAAAACACCCGAGGTCCAAACCAGCGATCTCCGGATGATACGGCGACCTTTTATACCTTTATCTATAGCAAGGGTTATAAGGTGAAACCTTGGATTACAAAAATAATTCGGAAGTGGGCACGTATTCCAAAACACTCGTAAATCAAAGCAAATTTTCCCATAAGAAATAATGAAAAATCTAATTATTTGTTCCATAGCCCAAAAAAATAATTAATACAATATAAAGTAAAAATAAAACAAATTAACCTACACTTTACCTTTACATAAAGTAAAAATAAATCCAGACAGATAAGTGTTTCCGTTTAGGCGCTGTGTGTTTGTTTCACTCGGAATCACTGCTGTAAAGGAAAAAAACAAAACAAAATGTACCTGCACTTTACCTGTTGAAAATTTTACAAATAAAAACTGCATATATGGGGTGAAACCTGAGATATATATATATATATATATATATATATATATATATATATATATATATATATATATATATATAAATAAAAAAAAGTTTCACTCAAAAAAGTGGTTTTGACTGATCTTTCTATGTCCTATCTTTATATGAAATTAGAGGTGTCCGCGACTTCGTTCACGTTTTTACAAGGCCATCTATTGAATTTTGTAATGAACTAAAACTTTGTGCGCAGAATGAAGTTCGAAATGGTGTTTTTATTAAGTAGATTTCAATTGCTTACTAATAAGCACGAATTAAAAAATGTACCGCGCCATCTGTTTTTTGAGATGAACTAATTTTTTATAGCAATTTTTATACTATAAGAGCATTTTCCATTTAAATTTCTCATGGGCCAACTGCGATAAAACCTGCTACCTCAAGCTTGGCCAAATACACCTGTGAAAATCCCATTAAAATTTGTTTGGTAGTTTTTACGTGATGCGTGCACAAAGAAAAATGGCATGGAATTTGAAAAATCAATTTAATGTGATCGATTATTCTTTTTGTTCCATTACACCTTTAGTCCCCCAAATATTTTTTTGTCGAACTATAACCATGTACAGTTTTATTAAATGTACAGCGGGAAAAATAAGTATTCGACACATCAGCATTTTTATCAGTAAGGGGATTTCTAAATGAGCTATTGATACAATTTCCACCAGATGTAGCAATCAAGCCAAATATTAAATTCATACAAAGAATTCAGAACATTTAAGTATAGAAAGTGAGTCATAAATAAAGTGAAATGACACATGGAATAAAAATTGAACACATGAAGATAAGGTGAGAAATGGCATAGAAAGCCAGATCATCACCTGAAATCTCTCAGTATTGAGAGAGAGAAACACTACTCCCTACTAATTGATATCAGCTGCTTTAGCCATAATTGATGGCCTATGAAAGGTTTCTCATTACCCAGGAGGCACACAGGAAAGACTTCATGATAGGTAAAAGCAAAGAACTCTCCCAATATCTTTGTAATCTTATCATTGAAAAGCATTCTGATGGGAATGGTTATAGGTGTATTTCCAGAATGCTGAAATGTTCCTGTGAGCACTGTGGGGGCCATTATCCGGAAATGGAAAGAGCATCATTCACCATAAACCGACCATGATCAGATGCTCCATGTAAGATCCTTACATGTGACCTTTTCCACTTCAGCGGCAAGGATGCAAAGGCGGGCTCAACGCGGAAGTGAAGGTGCCACGGGAGCTCGCGCAGCTCGTTCACGCACGGTCCGCTCACGGAGATCAAAGGGGCATCACTCCCCCTTTTTAAAGTCTGTGGGGCGCATCACACCACATCGCCCGCTCGCGTGCCACTGTCTCATAAAATCCACCGCGTCACAAAGTCCAGCTTCCCAACAGTCAGACCCCGAGAAGCTCAGGATCATTAGCGGCGATAGCTCACCAGCCGTGCCCGATTCCGCGGCCCTGCTCCTACAGATACCAAAAGGGGGGGCGGAGGGAGGGGGGGCTAACTAGTGAGTGAGGAGCGATATCAATTTGGGTGCACGCCCATCACAGGCGCACGCCGTGACACACTAAGTAAGCAAAGCTAGCGGGCATAACTAGGTTATGTTTAGGAAAATGGTATCGGATCGGTACGTGGACTCAAATACTCGCGATTCCGATGCCAGATTTTTTTGTGGTATCGGCAGCATTTCCCCTGTCCAGGTGTACCCCGCCTCATGCCCCAAGTCTCACTCACGCATCGTCTATACCGGAGTATAGAGGATGAGAGAGTGAGATTATATTAGATTTGCATATAATGACAGTTCACATTCATACTTACAAGTGACTTTTATCTGACTCTAATGTGAACATGTCTACCCTCTAAAATGGCATGTATGCACATAATGTGTCTTTGTGGCTCAGAGGGCTAAGGCACCGAGTTACCGACCGGAAGATCGGTGGTTCAATCCCCAGCTCCACGAGGTTGCCACTGTTGGGCCCTTGAGCAAGGCCCTTAACCCTGCCTGCTCCAGAGGCGCTGTATCATGGCTGACCCTGCGCTCTGACCCCAATTACGCTGGGATATGCGAAGAAGGAATTTCACTGTGCTGTAATGTATGTGTGACAATTAAAGGCTTAACTTAACTTTGAAGTTGTATTTTAGCCTATAAGGCATGAGCAGTTAGTATGACTAACTAACTTTCATTTCAAACAATGGATGCAATTTCAGGAAAAATATGCTTGGGGTATTGCTCACAATAAAGGGCCTTCACACAGGAGGGTACCTTGTTATTTTTTTTTTTTTACCAAACTATGAATTACACAGCTGTAATTCATAGTTTGATTTTATATCGGTAGAAGGATGCTGAGGTTGGAACTGCCAGGCTGGAGGTCTAGAGAAAGACCAAAGAGGAGATTTATGGATGCAGTGAGAGAGGACATGAAGTTAGTTGGTGTGAAAGAAGAGGATGCAGATGGAGATGGTTAGATGGAGGCAGATGATTCGCTGTGGCGACCCCTGAAAGGGAACAGCCGAAAGACAAAGAATTCATAGTTTGATTAAAAACCACACTACCAAATGTGCTGAACCACAAAACAACTCCTGGGTGTGGTCCTCCCTACATATTGCTTTTTGACCTGTAACCCATCTTAGACTGTGTGTTGCTGTGTGCCTAAATAAATATTTCTAGCCCCATCTGAAGAATTACCCAATTGCCTACCAACTCCAGACTGGAAACCATAATTTCATAAGATATTATAAGATGAGATAAATCCATATTAAATCATAAGGGAAATTGCAGCTGTGCCATAGACTAAAACACAAACTAAAAATACACAAATACTTAGGCAGGATAAAGGGATGCAATAAAATAAACTAAAGTACACAATAAACCAAGATTATATACACTAGTACAGGGAGGTAGTATGCCTTAAGAAGACATTTGTAAATATGCATACCGTGTATAAGATTGTCCAGCAGCTGTGAGAATAATCATGTATACAGCAGTAATTCACCTCAACAAGAGGTCAACAATACCCTGGCCTAGAGGGACTCATTAAAACAGCCCAATGGCAGCAGGTATAAAAGACCTCCCATGACACTCCCTAGAGCAGCAAATCTGTCTCAGTCTATTATTGAATGTGTTCTTTAGTTTTAAAAAAAAAACCCAGTGTAGGTGACATTGTTCAAATGTTGTGTCCTTTGTTTGACCACCGTCTCTACTGAGTCCAGTCTGATTCCTACGACCAAGTTTGCTTTCCTGAGTAGCTTAGGTATATTGGCATCTCCCATACTCTCACCATTGCCCCAGCACACCACAGCATAATAAATAAATAAAATGAAATTAATACGTTGGCCACAACAGACTGATAACACATTCAAAAGTGGCCTGAAAACCCCAAAGGAACCGAGCCTTTTCAGGAAATAGAGGAAGAGGAATCTCTTTCAGTATAATATAATGTTGATGCTCATTCAGTTGCACCCCCATGTATTTGCAGTTGACTACCTGCACACTCTCACCCTTAATGGCATCAGGAGATGGGAATTTTGATCTTTCTGAAGTCGATAACCATCTTCTTTGTTTCAGTTGCTGTAGATGGGTGTGTGGTATAGTCCCAGATGTGTGTAGACAATGTCTGATTGTGGCTGGGGTGTAGATGTACAAGTGGCGAGAAGGTGTGAGATGGGGATGTGACATCCTCTATGATGTGTGAAGACAATGGCTTCTAAGAATACGTCACAGGGGAAGGAGAGGATGGACTGGATTAAAGATGAGGGTGGCATCACAGTAAGTTTCATTTATTGGAGAAACAGTGGGTGGACAGTCTAGAGAAAAACCTGCCAGACCTTCGCTCCCACCCCAACAGCAAAACCTCAGGACCCTCTCTGTCTCTGACTAGCACAATGGTTATGGTGTGCCTCCTATCTAGAAGATTAGTTGTATGAAGTGACATTGAGGGAATCCACATGTGCTCCATGAAGACACACTACTGGTGTCCCACAAGGCTCAGTACTTGGTCCTCTTCTGTTCTCCCTTTATACCCGATTTCTTAGTGAGGCCATATCCTCGCACAGCTTCTCATACCTTTGTTATGAAGATGACACTCAACTTATTATCTCCTTTCCTATATCAGACACTCATGTTTCCTATTGGATCAGCATGTCTGACAGACATTTCATCCTAGATGGCAGCTCATCAACTGAAACTTAAGCTTAGTTAAACCCAACTGTTAATCATGTGATTCATCCCTCTGTCAGGATCTTATGATCTCACTGTTCAGCAATCCGATCACTCCTTCAATGACTGCCCAGAACTTTGGAGTAACTCTGCACAATCAACGGTAGGTCAGACCTCCAGGCCGTACTCTGAATTTCTTTGTGAATTTGCATATTTCCTCTCAAAACAAGTCATTTCTGTATACAATGCGTTAATTGCTGGAGATTTTTTGAGAATCCAGAAGAACCCCTTAGAAAAGCCTTTGTCCATACTGGACTCGCTAGGATTAAATCAGTGTGTACAGTAGTATGACCCACTTATAAAGCAGGTCACACTTTAGATTTAATGATTCTTCGGATTAAGTACAAAAAAATTTATTCACAATTCCACTGTCTGAAGTTCTCAGATCACCATCTTGTCTCAATTAAAGTGTCATAGTAATAATGTACACACAGCGCTGCGCTACCGTATAAACGTATAGTCACATCAACTACCACAAAGAGCTTTATCAGTAATCTCCCAGAGTTACCAACTGATCAACCGCCGTCTGACCCCTCAGAACTTGATCATGCGACTGAATATTTAGAGTCGACATTCCGTCATACCTTATAACATAGCTCCAGTTAAAAGAAAAATTATTAGAGCTAAGAAACTCGCTCCCTGTTGTAATGATCACACGCGCACTTTAAAACAGACCGCTCGTAAATATAGAAATTATAAATTGTTAGTATTTCAAATAGTATGGAAGGAGAGCATTCTGAACTATAGAGAAGCTCGTAGTGTAGCTAGATCAACATATCTCTCCACTCCTACAGAAAATAAAAATAATCCTAGATTTTTATTTAATACCATAGACAAATTAACCAGAAATAAGACCACTGCAGCAATCTCCACAACATCGTGCAATAGTGAGGACTTCATGAACTTTTACAATAATAAAATAGTAAATATTAGACATAAAATTGAGGCTTCGAAACCGGACAATGTAATTCATACAGATGTTAAACTAACCATGTCAGATCGGAACCTAGAATTACTATTATAAACTCCCCTTGAAGATAATAAACTAATTTC
Organism: Channallabes apus; assembly: GCA_030522415.1. Taxonomy (NCBI): domain Eukaryota; kingdom Metazoa; phylum Chordata; class Actinopteri; order Siluriformes; family Clariidae; genus Channallabes; species Channallabes apus. Next base: position 25,444,049 of record CM060127.1, on the reverse strand, counting down.
ACTCATCTCTTCTGCAAATTCTTCAAGCTGTATATTAGATCCTATACTGACACATTTTCTCAAACAGAACCCCTGTTGAAAATTATTAATTCGTCACTCAGCATTGGGTATATCCCAAAATCTTTTAAATTAGCAGTTATTAAACCGATAATTAAGAAGTCTGACCTTGACCCGTCAGCTGTCCAATTACAGGCCGATATTAAACCTTCCCTTTATCTCCAAGATTCTGGAAAATATAGTAGCGGATCAGCTATACTCATATCTACATAGAAATAGCATACAGGAACTGTATCAGTCAGGACTTAGGCCTCATCACAGCACAGAGACTGCACTCATTAAAGTAGTAAATGACTTCCTACAGGCCTCTGACCAGGGTTGCGTCACTATGCTTGTGTTACTCGACCTTAGTGCAGCTTTTGACACCATTGATCATAGTATTCTCCTTCATAGATTAGAAAACTGGTAAGAATTAAGGGAACAGCCCTCTCCTGGCTCAGATTCTATTTGACTGATCGTTATCAGCATGTAGATTTAAATGGTGATTGTTCTCCATATTCCCTAGTTTGGTGTTCCACAGGGTTCAGTTTTAGGCCCACTGCTTTTTTCCCCTTTACATGCTTCCTCTGGGCAACATAATCCGTAAGCATGGTATTAGTTTTCATTGTTATGCTGATGACACACAGTTATATGTCTCAGCAAAACCTGATGAGAAAAACCAGCTTACTAAAGTTGCTGTGTGCAGGACATAAGAAATTGGATGCTAATTAACTTCCTTCTGCTTAATCCGGATAAGACAGAAGTTCTAGTCATAGGACCGCATACAGTTAGGAGTAAAATTTTAGATCACACTAACTTTAGATGGCCTTTCTGTTCCATCAAGTGCAACAGTAAAAGACCTCGGTGTGATTATAGATTCCAGCCTTTCATTTGAAGCTCATGTAGATAAGATTACCAGGATAGCATTCTTTCACCTTAGAAATATTGCCAAGATAAGAAATATATTGTCGCTAAATGATGCAGAAAAACTAGTTCATGCTTTTATCTAGGTTGGACTATTGTAATGCCTTTCTGTCTGGTTGTTCAGCTAGGTGCATAAACAAGCTTCAGTTAGTCCAGAATGCAGCAGCGAGAGTCCTCACTAGAACCAGAAGATATGAGCATATCACCCCTATCTTATCTTCACTGCATTGGCTCCCTGTGAAATTTCACATTGATTTTAAAATACTACTCTTGACATACAAAGCATTAAATGGTCTCGTGCCGCAGTATCTGAGTGAACTGCTAGTGTCTTACGATCCGCCACGCCTACTTCGATCAAAGGATGCAGGCTGCTTGTCAGTACCGCGTATTATGAAAACTACAGCTGGGGGCAGAGCTTTTTCTTACAAAGCCCCAAAATTATGGAAGTGTCTTCCAAATAGTGTTCGGGACTCAGACACAGTCTCAGTATTTAAGTCTAGGCTAAAAACCTATTTATTTAGTCAAGCATTTTTATTAATAGATTTGCCTTAGGTAAAGAAGCAGATCCGGGGGACTCATGGACGTAGAGTATTACGGTGAACTGATATGTTTAGATGCTGTCTTCCTCACTCTCATTGATCACTCAGGTTTGTTGACGGTGAGGTGATCGTTTGCTTTACACTTCAGGGACCCCTCATGTTTGTGTTTCCTTCTGCCTCTCCCTTTTAGATTATGCTGTCATAGTTATTCCTTATCTAAGTCATAGAGTGCAGTCTGTGAAATCTGAACAACTTCTTTCCCAGCCTCTCCCAGTCACCAATGGCGTCCCACAGGGATCAACACTTGGACCTACACTTTTTTCTATTTATATTAATAATGTAGCTAATTCTGTTACAGACTCATTTATCCATCTTTATGCCGATGATACAATTCTTTACTCTACAGGTCCTTCTCCTGCTGCAGTCTTGCAGCAACTTCACCTCAGTTTTAATAGCTTGCAACAGACCTTTTCCAATTTGCATCTTCAGCTAAATACTTTCAAAACTAAAGTCATGTGGTTTGGAAAAAAAGGTCACGTTTCATCTTTCCAAGTATCTGCTCCCTTGATGGGACACCATTGGAACAGACTACTGAATACAAATATCTGGGTATTTGGAAAGATAACAACCTGTCTTTTTCAAAACACATTGGTCATTTGCACCAGAGTTTTCCTAGCAGATAATGTAAATGCAGAACGCATTCTATAAAGGAACCCAAGTTTTGATTTGATCTTGGACTTCAAATTATCATTCTCCCCATGTTTGATTATGGTGACGTTATTTATAGATCAGCATCCAATGGCCTGCTTCAAAAGCTTGATGTTATCTACCGCTCTGCCATCCGGTTTATATCAAACGCTCCTTTCAAAACTCATCACTGTACCCTGTATTCTTCTCTCAACTGGTCTTCATTGTATACCCGCCGCAAAATCCATTGGTATATGGTCATTTATAAAACTCTCCTCGGTTTGTACTCTCCTTACTTAAAAGAACTGTTACACTCTTTCTTCTGGGTATAACACTCGTTCTGCTAACCTGATTCAGCTGACAGTTTCTAAGGCGGCTTCTGCATTTGGCCTGTCGTCTTTTCAGAACGCTGCTGCTAGAGATTGGAATGACCTGCAAAAAACGTTAAAACTGGACAATCTCATTCCTAAGTCTGTTTTTCATTCTCGGATCTCAGCTCACTTTAAAGACGTCTGTAGTTGTTATTTAGACTAGCTGCTCTTATTCATTGCTGCTCCACTCTTCACATGTTTGTGTATATACAGTATATATGTGTGTATGTATGTATGTATGTATGTATGTAGACATGTGTGTATGTGTATATATGTATAATGTTTTATTTATTATTATTATTTTAATATGTAACTTATTTTCTGTTCTTTGCTTTAATTTTTTTTCTTCATAATTTCGTTTATATTTCTTAAAATGTTTTATTTCATCATCAGTTCCCCTACTTCCCCCAAAAGGCTCAGCCTTTGCCAGACCACAGTTGTAAATACAGTAAGAAACCTGTTCTTAATCTGTCTTGCCTGGTTAAATAAAGGTAAATAAAAAAATTAATGCCGGAGTCCCTGCTTGCACTCTACAGTAAATATACATTCACATTATGCCTAATTGCCATCTCTCCTCTTCTGCTCTTTATCCACCTCTTTCACTTCCCTCTCTCCCCGTCTTCTCGCTCTCTCTGTCGAGCTACACATGTCATTCCTGAGCTGCCAGTGATCCAGACTCCCTCTGCCCTCCGGACCTGTCTGACCCATCCTGGTGCCCCGCTTCTGCTTGGAGATCTCGTCACATGGATGCCCCGTGTTTCTCTTTGGGATGAGTCTGTTGTCTCGGGATGATTCTCTCTACCTAGAAGACGGTTCTGGCCTCAACTGGTGTTGGCAACTGTTTCTCTGGGGACTTGACAGTTCGATAGTTCAGGACTGGAACCTCCTACAAGTCTACCTGAGTCTTTCTACAAGTCTCCAATAACTACCTGGACTCCATATTAACATCAACTATTATAGCTGAACTGCCTGCCACCTAACACGCTGTATAAATGCAGATCATTTCCTGCTATCTGTTTCACCCAAATGAGGATGGGTCCCCTGTTGAGTCTGGTTCCTTCCTATTACCATCTCAGGGAGTTTTTCCTTGCCACGGTCATCCACGGCTGGCTCACCATGGACAATCTGACCATTTTGTGGAAATGTGGAAAAGTTCAAGGGGGCCGAATACTTTTGTAATAAAATATAAATACACTGCCTGACCAAAACCCTTATAGTTTGGATTAAAATGAATAAATAAATGCTTAAGAGCTGTTGACTGGATAATTACTACACTGAATATTATGTTTCAGCTAGCAATAATATTTTAAACCCTAACTGAGCAATTAGATGTTTAACTTCTAGAACCACGTCAGAAGACATGTCTCGTGGTCATGGAAATATGTTATGTTGTTTTCAAATGGTCAAATTATAGGCATGCATCAATAAAGGACAACTAAGAATATGAAATTAAATAGTTACGAACACTTAAACCTGGAAGGAGAGTGTTCTCTAGTCCATACAATTGTGGCAGAAGAATCAAATCAGTGGACTACTTCATGGAACTGAAAAACCATGATATCCCATCAATGTTCACATTACCAGCCTGAAGTGATTCAATTATGATTTCTTTGCCTAATGCGACACATAAGGGCAGTCTGCTCAGATATCGTGAGCAAAGATGCATCAAAATGTGCATGTGTGTCCTTTCAGAGGACACATGCTCAAAAAAAAAAAAAAAAGAACGGGCGATAATCAGTTTTAATTATGAATGTGAACCGTCAAGACATGCAATAACGATCTAAAAAAATTTTTTTTTTAAATCGGAGCAATGTGATTGGTAATGGGAATGTAGTCATCGCCACAAATTAACTGGCCACAAGTGTCTTGACAACCAAGTGAATGTATTAGAGAAGTGTTGGAGCAAATTTTTGTTGTTTGACCCTTGTGATAAATACAAGACCTTGGCCAAAAACAATTGCAACTCTAGATAGAAATTTGACTTTGCACAAACAATTGAAACAATGCCTTTTCAAATATCAAATGAATAATCAAAGCTAAAGTAGTCAGAATAATTAGTTTACACAACTTTTCTTTTGGCCTGGCATTATAAACAGTGATGTGTCATTTTTGACCCTCATTGCTCTAAAAAATAAGTAGAGCTGAAGTTAGAAGTTTCACTACACTTTAGCCAAAAACATTTAAACTCAGTTTTTCAAAATTCCTGACATTTGATCTTAGTAGTTATTCCTGGTCTTATGGGCAGTTAGGATCAGTACTTTAAGCAATGTCAGAATAATAGTAGAGATCACATACCCAGTGGGTCAGAAGTTCACATACACATAGTATTATCACATACACATATATTTTGTCAAGTGCACCACTTCGTCTTATCCCATAACATGATACTTCCACCCCTATGATTCACAGATGGCATTGTGTTCAACTTGCAAGTCTCTACCTTTTCCCTCTAGACAACAAGAGTCATAATTCCCCATACAGTATAAATTTTTTTTTAAACAAAAAGGACCTTTGTCCAAAAACTAAGATGTCCCTGTGTCCAGCTGCAATTTGTAGTCTGGCTTTTTGGTGGTTTTGGAGCAGTGGCTTGTTCCTTGCTGAGCAGCCTGTCAGGTCGTGTGCGCATGCTTGACTTGTTGTATGTAATGTGATAAATATTTTTTATACCCATCTCCTACAGTCGTTAGCTGTTGTTCTTTGCTGTCGTTTGCGTCCAATTTCTGTTTAGAAATTGCTCCAAGGTTGAAGCAGACTTGTGGAGATCCACAATTTTTTCCCTGAGATCCTGATTGATTTCATTTGGTTTTCCCATAATGTCAAACAAAGAAGCAGAGAGTTTGAAGGTACAGTAGGCATTAAAATACATCCACAGGTACACCTCCAATTGATACAAAGTATGTTAAGGAGGAGCACCAGAATCTTCTAAAGCCCCATGACAATTTTCTTGAAGTTTCCAAGCTGATTTTGGATTGAGGTCAGTGCTCTGTGGTTTCCATTGTAATACCTCAACTTTGTGGTCCTTATGCAACAACACTGGAAGTACGCTTGGTGTCATTGTCCATTTGGAAGAACCATTGGCAACTACGTTTTAACTTCCTGGCTGATGTCTTGAGATGTTGCTTCAATATATCTACATAAACTTCATCATAACGCCATATACTGTCAAGTGCATCAGTCCATCTTGTGACCCCATAACACAATTCTTCCACCCAATGATTCACAGGTGGGATGGTGTTTTTTACCTTGCAAGTCTGTGCCTTTTTTGTTTCATTGGACAAAAAAAACATTTCTCCAGGCAGTAGGTAATATGTCCCCATGTGGCTTTTTTGGAGCAATATAATTTTATGACTAAGTATTTCTTATTTATGGTGAAATAAATACTTTTGTACCCATTTTATACTCATTTCCTCCAGTGTCATTCTGGGATTGATTTGTACTTTTCGTACCAAAGCAAGTTCATCTCTAGGAGCTGGAATGCATCTCCATCCTGAGCAGCAAGACGGCTGTAGTATTGTTTGTACAGGTGAATGTGGTACGTTTAAGCAATTTGAAATTGCTTTATATATAAAAAGGAGTTGAAATTGAAACCGCCTAGTTTTAGATCACAATAATTCATTGGTATGGTGTAGGACCTCCTCTTGCGGGCAATCGGGCATCAATTCGTCTTGAGAATGATGGATACAAGTCCTGCACAGTGGCCAGAGGAATTTTGTGCCATTCTTCTTGCAGAATAGTGGCTAGGTCAATACGTGATGCTGGTGGAGGAAAACGTTTCCTGACTCGCTCCTCCAAAACACCCCAAAGTGTCTCAATAATATTTAAATCTGGTGACTGTGCTGGCCATCAGAGATGTTCAACTTCACGTTCATGTGTCATATGAGGTTACATGGAGGGGGATCTACATCTGCCCCACGTAGACTCTCTGCTGGTGTCCCACAGGGCTCGGTACTTGGTCCTCTTCTGTTCTCCCTCTATACCCGGTCTCTTGGTAAGGTCATGTCATCGTATGGATTTTCATACCATTGTTATGCAGATGACACCCAACTTACTCTCTCCTTTCCTCCCTCTGACACTCAGGTTTCCACCCAGATCTCAGCATGTCTGGCAGACATCTTATCGTGAGTGTCTGCTCATCAGCTGAAGCTCAGAGTAAAATCGAATTGTTCATCCCTTGTGACTCATCCCGAGGTCAACACCTTGTGATATCCCTGGACAACAACCAAATCACTCCTTCAGCCACTGCCCGCAATCTTGGGGTAACCGTGGACAATCATCTATCATTTTCCCCCACACATCACTAACCTTGCTCGCTCTTGTAGATTTCTATTTTACAATATCAGAAAAATTCGCCCATAAAAATGGCCCTGCACCCACTTACCTCTCTGCTCTAATCACACCACGCACTGCAGCACGTTCCCTCCGATCCTCCAGCACTGTTCGCCTCATCCCACCATCTCTCAGGGATCGAGGGCAGCATTCATCCGGACTCTTTTCTGTTCTGGCACCTAGGTGGTGGAACGAACTTCCTCTAGATGTCCGTTCCGCAGAGACTTTGACTATCTTTAAACGGCGACTCAAGACACATCTGTTTCTCTAGTACTTGGACTAACCCCCCCCCCAAAAAAAAAACCCTCTTCCCAGTTGTGTTGGACTAATGGCACTTAGTTATTAACCTAGTTAACCCAGTGTAAGTATGTATCCAATGATGTAAACTTTAAAGCACTTTTTGTAAGTCACTCTGGATAAACCAAATGCCTAAATGTTCATCAAACATGAACGTCATCAGTCTTGCTGTGTGTATTGGTGCATTATCCTGAAACACTGCCTTCAGGATACAATATTTGAACCATTCTGTGCATATGGTCCTCCAGAATGGTTCGGTAGTACTTGGCAGTGATGCGCCCATCTAGCATAAGTATTGGGCCTAGGGAATGGCATGATATTGCAGCCCAAACCATCAGTGATCCACCCCCATGCTTCACTCTTGGCATGCAACAGTCTGGGTGGTACGCTTCTTTGGGGCTTCATACCGTAACTCTCCCGGATGTGGGAAAGACAATGAAGGTGGGTGCATTAGAGAACAATACTGTTTCACATTGTCCACAGCCCAAGATTTAATCCAGTTAGCACCACGACATCCCTTTGAGACAGCTTCCTCTTGCATCCACAGTTACTCCAGTTGGATGTGGTTCGTTCTTCTTGGTGGTATGCTGACATTACCCTGGATACCGTGGTTCTTGATACATTACAAAGACTGTCACAGATGCGCCAGCGAGATATGCACCAACAATTTGTCCTCTTTAGACCTCGGATATGTCACCCATAATGTGTGCATTGCAATATTTTAAGCAAAACTTTGCTATTACCCTGCTAAGTAAACCTTGCCATTCTGTCCAATATTGTTCAATCCCTGTATATATAAAAACTTCTGACCCTTTAGAATTGTGATATACTGAATTGAGTAAAGTTCTGTTAAATGATTGCTAGAAAAATTACTTGAGTCATCATGCATGAAGTACATATCATGCATGTGTGTAGATCATACATGTAGATATCCTAACAGACATGCCAATATAGTTTGTTAACAAGAAATCTGGGGAGTGTTTTAATGACTTATTTATAAGTATTAGTAAACTTCTGACTTCAACTACAGATACAAGAAATATATATATATATATATATATATATATATATATATATATATATATATATATATATATATATTATTTTGGTGTGTGTGTGTGTGTGTGTGTGTGTGTGTGTGTATATATATATATACACACACACACACAAACACACACAGGGGCAAAAAAATATTTAGTCAGCCACCAATTGTGTAAGTTCTCCCACTTAAAAAGATGAGAGAGGTCTGTAATTTTCCTCATAGGTGTACCTCAACTATGAGAGACGAAATAAATTCTTTAAAAATCCTACAATGTGATTTATCTGGATTTTTTTTCTTATTTGCAAATTATGGTGGAAAATTAGTCAAACTTTCATCTCAATACTTTGATATATACCCTTTGTTGGCAATGACACAGGTCAAATGTTTTCTTTAAGTCTTCACAAGGTTTTCACACACTGTTGCTGGTATTTTGGCCCATTCCTCCATGCAGATTTCCTGTAGAGCAGTGATGTTTTGGGGCTGTCACTGGGCAACACGGACTTTCAACTCCCTCCAAAGATTTTCTATGGGGTTGAGATCTGGAGACTGGCTAGGCCACTCCAGGACCTTAAAATGCTTCTTACGAAGCCACTCCTTCGTTGCCCGGGCAGTGTGTTTGGGATCATTGTCATGCTGCAAGACCCAGCCCTGTTTCATCTTTAATGACCTTGCTGATGGAAGATTTTCACTCAGAATCTCACGATACATGGCCCCATTCATTCTTTGCAGAAAAACAGCCCCAAAGCATGATGTTTCTTTCCCAATACTTCACTGTAGGTATAGTGTTCTTTAGATGCAACTCAGAGGGGCCTGGCCATGTACTGCTTAAGCAGGGGGACAAGTCAGGCACTGCAGGATTTAAGTCCCTGGAGGCACAGTGTGTTACTGATGGTAGGCTTTGTTACTTTGGTCCCAGCTCTCCGCAGGTCATTCACTAGGTCCCCCCATGTGGTTCTGGGATTTTTGCTCACAGTTCTTGTGATAATTTTGACCCCACAGGTTGAGATCTTGCGTGGAGCCCCAGATCAAGGGAGATTATCAGTGGTCTTGTATGTCTTCCATTTTGTATGTCTTCCATTGCTCCCACAGTTGATTTTTTCACACCACGTTTCTTATCTATTCAGTCTTCCTAGCCTGGTCCAGGTCTACAATTTTGTTTCTGAAGTTTCAAGCTCTTTGGTCTTGGCCATAGTGGAGTTTGGAGTGTGACTGAACTCATTATCAGTATAAAAGACACCTGTCCACAACGTCAAACAGATGCCATTAATACAGGTAACGAGTGGAGGACAGAGGAGCCTCTTAAAGAAGTTACAGGTCTGTGAGAGCCAGAAACCTTGCTTGTTTGTAGGTGACCAAATACTTATTTTACAGAGGAATTTACCAATTCATTCATAAAAAATCTTCAATGTAATTTTCTGGATGTTTTTTTTTCTTATTTTATCCATCCTAGTTGAGGTATACCCATGATGAGAATTAGAGGCCTCATCTTTTTAAGTGAGAGAACTTTGGTTGCTCAATTGGTGACAAATACTTTTTTGCCCCACTGTATTTTCATCAAGAAGTACAGTACAATTAAAATCTTCAGTTTTTGACATTTTTGTTTACATTACAACCTTAAGCTGGCTTTAAACTGTTAAACTGGCTTTAAATTATTATTTTTTTGGATAAACAAAACTTGGTCAACGTAGTTCGCTAGCATCAGAAAATTTTACTTAAAATCTTAGCATCATCCTATGATGTCCTCTCATTGCAACACTAAGTTTTACAGAGTAGTGGCTAAATTTTGAATTGTAGCAGTATAGAGAATGTCTAATGCATCAGAGTTACATAACAGCAGATTAAAAAGTAGCTGATCCTGCTGCAAGTATAGCATCCTGCATACGTACTACATAAAGTATACATTGAAAAATTATTTGTGCTGTCCTTTCCTACACAGAAGTGAATGGATCCAAAAGGTCTCATCAGTTTTCAATTTTCGTTAATTCATGTACAACATTGCTACTATTATACAGAGGGCTTATTTGTATTTGTACAACCCTATTGTTTGTGTGAGCCTGGACCATAAAAGCGTAAGCAGGACAGTCTTTTGTTTTTTTGCCATTGATTCACGATGGCAGCCTAGTCTTGCCAAACAAAGAGACTGTAAAGGATGAGGAATATTACCATTACAATACATATCCAAGACCTAACTATAATGCATATAGGGTTTTACAGTAATCACCAGACGTTTGGGGTGATTTAATTTGTTACATAGATTATTTCCCCCTCTGGCCCTAAATGTAGCTTGTTTGCAGTCTAAAACCAGCTTTAAAACTAAAACACAGTAAATTTTCCAAAAAATATTCCAGAATTACTAGCAAAATACACTCACGGTCAACCTTTTTAGGAACACCTGCTCATCTATGCAGTTATCCAAACAGCCAAATCATATGGCAGCAGTACAATGCATAAAATCTACATACAGGATAGGTAAAAGATGCGATCTATGTGATTTAAACCATGACATCGTTGATGGTGCTAGAACGGCTGTCTTGAGCATGTCAGAAACTTGATCTTCACAAAGCCGTTTCTAGAGCTTACACAGAATGATGGAATACAACAAACTGTGAACTGCAAGGAAAGGTTTTGTTGCAAGAGATCAACTGGTTTGAGAAATTAAAATAAGCAATCTTTACAATCATGATGATCTAACTGCGTAATTAAGCAGGTGTTCCTATTAATGGGGACCCTGAATGTATAGTAGTAAATTCCAGAGGTTTCCAGGCTCAAGTCTTCTGTATTCTGGCACTTCAATCTTGTCATAATGGACCTTCTACTCTTCACAGCAGATCCTCTCAAGCCCAGTCAGGTTAAGCGGGGTTTCTCCAAAGATGACGGGGTCCAAGCCTTTCCTTAGGTATATCCAGCTACTGTAGAAGGCTTCAGACAAATCAGAAATCCTGATTGCCCTTAAGGAGGTTTTCCTTCCAGGTCAACACCCATCTAGCCTTTAAACATGCTTAATCAGACCAGAGAGTGTTTCTCATGGCTCAAGAGTCTTTCAAATACCTTTTCATAAATTTCAAGTCAACCATCTGGGAGCTTTTCCCGATCATGGCTCCTGGTCAGTTTCTCCCTACTCGACACTGTGACTAAAAGTTCTTGCCTCCCTGACTAAAACAGTGTATAGCACTGTATTCAGAGTGATACATAAACTGATGATTATGACTGAGGATATAACATTTTTTGTTCTCGACTTTTCATTCCAGTCTCATCGATTCCTTTGTATAAAATAACCACTGTGGACATTCTCAGGCCTCAGTTAGGCAATTCTAAGTCTGATTTCTTAGAATAGCCATGGCCTACATTATGCTGACATTGGTACCATGTGAACGTATATGATTTGTCACAAGGACCATAACAGAAATCAACATTCATATAGACCTAGTATTTTATTTTTTCAAATTTTGAATGTGTTACATGTCAACATTTACTATGGTAATGCCAATGGGCACCATGTTGGAAACCTAACTTAGCACAGGCTACGGGAAATCTTCAAGTTACTGCCTACAGCGAGAGGCCACAGTGCAATGACACAACCACTAAAATTGTATTGATTTTAGCATCATTTTTGTAAATGTCCTTGTTTACATATGCTCATATGAGGTTTATGTCCCTGATCATGTTTTTTTTTCTTTTGTTTTCCATTCCTTGCCCTTGAGTTCTTGCGTGGACATCTCATCATACAGTAAGATTTTAAATATGTTTTAGAAAAACTCTTGTTTAGACTAGACTATCCAGACTGACCCTGTACACGCAATAAATTGTTTCTTCCTGTTCAACCCTGGCTCAAGGTCTCCTGATTCATTATCTAGTCCTTTGTCAATTGCCCAGACAGGTTTCAAGTTTCAAAAAAGGAGCGAGCAAGCACGTTTGTATGTTGTTTACGACAAAGCGTACTAAATATCCTTTACACATTCTCCTATAAATTAGTGTCTGGGTTCCAAATCTCTCATCATTGGTTTTATTTTGGTGATTTCAGCCTGATCACTTTTGACCTCCCATATTCATAAGCAAATTGTAGGATTTATCTTGAAAATGTTTAAGCAAATTTTCTTTAAATCAACATACTCCATCCACTTTTTTTCTGCTCATTCGATGCGAGAAAGCTTTCTTTATAGTACTAACCTATTACAGGTGGTCTGTTGGGCATCTCCAGGTAGCTCATGAGGTCAGTACAAGTCGAGGACTGGGTCTGAGGAACTGTGACAGATATATTAAATATAAAATCTATAAGGAAAGTGTGAGAAAAACAAAATGGATAAAACATCCCAATAAAGTTAATCCAGGAATAAAGTTAAGGTAATTGTTGGCTTATGGTAACAATCGGATTAAGTCGCTAGGCAACTGCAAAACTAATGCCATCCCAAAGTCTCATTAAATACTGATAGCATAGCACTATACTAAACTTAACTGCAGTTTGATTATATGCCTGTCTTGACATTTTCAGCAATAGATTTAATTGCAATCTCAAGTCATTCTAAAGAACAATAATTTCATATTGATGCCCTTACAATTAGCATAATTTAATGTTTTCTTATGAAAGTCTTATTCATGCGAAATCATGCTTTACCATCATTGTCCGTATTTAATAAAAGAATAGAAAACAAAAAGTGATAGAAATTATCAGTCAAACGGAATACAGACCTACTGGGGTCTCCGACTCTGCTGGTTTCTGCAAAGCCTCCACCTGCTCCACAGGGTTTTGTACCAGCTTTGCATTCTGCTGTTCAGGTACATCCGAGTCTTGAGGCTGAGTTTGTTGTACAGTTGGAGGATCCTGCGTAGAGATGTGGTCAGGAAGTTCTTGTTGATTCTCTAGTTGAGACTTCTGGTCCAACTTTAGGGGCTCAGATTTGAGTGTGTCCAACGATGAAATTGAATACTCTGAAGGTGGCGAGTCGGACCGTGCCGGGGCCAACGATGATGGTTCAGCAGGTTGTACGTGCGTTGAGGTTATACATGTGGTTTTCTGAAGCTCTTCGTGTTTTGTATGCAAAGGATCGGGACATTCCGAACTCACTTTTTCTTCGGCTTTGGGCATGGTCACATTAGTGTTTGCTTCATCAGTGCTTAATTTCTCCACGTCTGATGAGGTATGCCCTTGTTTTTCACGCTCTGAAGAGTTACTCTGCTTGTTTTTCTCAAAACTGGAGACTGGTTATAAACAATGCAACAAATTAAAAATAACTCCATAGAAATAATAATTATTAATAATAAATGTTATATTCAGGCATCACTGTATTTGGTGGACGTGTTTGATTTCATAGGGCCTTTTATAAGGAGCACCTTCATTTTGTAGCTCACCGCAACAGGAGCTCACTGATTTGATGCTACACACATTAAGCCGATCTCTACCCCATTCATAAGCAAGAGATTCAGAAAAACAAGTAAAAAGCACCACTCACTTAATTTAGCTCCAGGAACAGCTGGAGGCTTGAGTTCTCCAAGTCCTTTATTTCTAAAAGCCACTTGCAGCACATTCACAGCTTCAAAACAGCCAGAAAAAGTGTCTTTACTTACAGTGGCTCTTTGTAATAGACAGCTTGTCCACAATTAAAGTATTTTATATTAAACATGTTTTCAAAAGCCATACTAATTTCAACAATAATTAGACTCACCAGCCTTGAAGGAGTTTTTCCCAATTTCATTAAACATTCCATGACTTACATCCACTTCCTTAAAATAAATAGACATTACATTTGTTAAAAATAATAATAAAAAATAAATGTATTGTTTTGCCTCTATTCTTTCTAGATGCTTATATTTTTACTACAGAAATGCTAATGTTGGAAAAAAAAAAAAAAAAAAAAAAAAAAACCTGATTCAATTGTGAAAAACAAACTATTGTCGGGGCCCAAGCACTGTGTCGTCATAGTATGTGAGGGCTGTCGTGGCAAATTTGTTGTAGACTATGCCAATTTTCCAAAACAAAATCAATAACTACTCAAGTACTGAAATAGCAAGGAGAGTTTATTGCAACCAAAAGTAAATGGACTGCACCGGAACAGCCAGACAAACGAGCAAAATTCTGCACGATTCTCTTCTACTTCCCCAATTGTACATGGTTTACTGTATATACCTTCACTTAACACATATCTAATGAATATTAAATAATTATTTGACTTAAGGAGGAGCAAACAATGATGTAAGATTCTCTTGTTCAGGACAGATTGGTGTGGCCTTTCCCCATTAAGTAATTTTCCCTTCTCATCTTATATTTATTCATGTCTGGGTAGGTCTAAAAGATCTTGTTTTCATTCTTCCCTTTTTTTGTAGAAAGTTTGACACACACACACACCAAAAAAATTTGCATATTGTGATAAAGTTAATTATTTTCTGTAATGTACTGATAAACATTAGACTTTTCATGATATGCTAATTTTTTTGAGATAGGGATTTTGGGTTTTCATGAGCTGTATCGAATCTGAAATATATGAAAGTCTAATGTTTCAGTATATTACAGAAAATAATGAACTTTATCACAATATGCAAATTTTTTGAGAAGGACTTTTTTTTATTTTTTTATTTACAGGCGATATCCAAAAGTTTTATGAACAAACAGGGGTATATATACACAAACAAGTATGTGTGTCACACTGTTTCTGGCCAGATAATGGTGTGTGTGTGTGTATATATATATATATATATATATATATATATATATATATACACATACATACATACACATACACACACACATACATATATATACACACACACACATATATACGGTTAACAGGAAAAAAACTGAAAAATAAACGACAGACATGATATTTGCAGATATTCGCAGAACTAATCTATTATTCTGTCACCAACCTGTACAGAGTCGATCTTTTACCATATAAGGGAGAAGATCAGAGTTTGCAGAAGCATGTACAAGAATTTTGAAGATATCTTAACATAACACAACTATATCTTCCGGCACAAGAATATGATTACATGAATCTTAGCATAGATTATAGCTTTAGTCATAACACTATTGCACATGCATGAGAATACACATTATGCATCTTTAGAAACGCTACTTATATTCCCTATATCCCTAACAATTGGCCCCCTTTCATTCCTAAGAATAACATTCATATGAAAAAGTAAATATTATGAATATTATTATTAACATTATTTTTCCTAGTATTATTTTTCTATTATTATTATAATTTACATTTTTACCTATTGCTCCGTTTTCTTATCCCTGCCTTCTACTTGTGTATTTCTCATTTCCTCAATTTGTCGTGCAGGCGCCTTTTCTTTTATTGTAGCGAGCGGTACCTTACACTTGACTACAATTATAGACCAATAAAATTTTTCCACAGGGCCCTAACAATAGGCTCAAAATGTCACAAAAATCAACAGACGGGTTGAATCTGCTGCCATTTGGATGCCTGAGAGATTTTGCTGCGTAGCTCACACGAAACCCGGTACACCTTTACTGCTCACTGAACTCATTGAAAGCAACTTTTGCATCGCACATCATGGTCTCTACTTAACAGGAAGTCAGTTATTTGGGGTCGTTTGCAAAATCTACCCAATGAATTTTAATGAACCCCCTTCTAGGGAATTTATACAAGCGCCACCAAACCGGGCCTACAGTATGTGATGTACGCATACAATACATTGGGCATGCAAAATTGTGGAGGGATTTTTGACATCTTCAATGGTTCAGCCGTTACGACGTCTTAAACTTATGCCATAAACTGTGTGACAGCACACTGGGATACTTTTTTCCAGCACCTGGTGCTTTTTAGAGGTCTAAACATGAAATTCCCCCTTTTCTAAAACGGTCATAATGGTATTTGCATGTTCCCTTTAAATACATGTGGACGGTGTGCCCACCGTCTTTCTGTTGCCTCCGGGTAGCGATGGTGCAGGGTGCTTGGGCCCGCTCATCGTTGCTTGCAACTATATTTCTCCTTTACATATTTCTCAACTATATTATTTGAATCTCACATCTACAGTTTTAGTGCACATGATGTTTTAAATGAATAGAACCAAGTGTGTAAGTTCACTCGAAAGAGGCCCCCCAAATATTCTGTAATAACTCTTACTAGGATGAAGAAATCTAAACAAAACCACGTACAATGTGGTTCTCAGTATATAGAGCTCTCGAACACGCTGAGATGGCCCTGAGTCGGACTGATAAGATAGGCACCAGATAGCCATTATGCCATTTGTGCGAAGGGATACGGTGTTAGTCACTCGACTTCTCATCAAGATGGTGGTGTATACAGTAGTAATGAGCTGCGCATCTTCATAGTGCGAACCTACTAGTGCGAATCTACTGGGTCGCCAACTGTTTAAGCAATGTCAGGGCATGTCAGGAACACCATATTTCTTCCTAAATTCACTGTTATTCAGAGGACAGAACAGAAACTGGAATCGACAGTATCATTGAACATTTCTCATGGCGGGGGCCATTCAAAAATGTCAGGACACAATCGGTAACATGCAAGTCCGTCTCTGAGATGCCTCGCACAGGAGTGGGAGGTCTTATTCAAGTGATATGGAGAAAAGAGTCACTGATACAGTCACTGGTTCCAAGCGTGTGGGACAAAGTGCTGCGTCAAAATGTGTCTGGCAGAAAATGGAGATCACCCAGCATCACATGTAATGCAATAATATGTACCGCATTTCTTTGGGTTCGAATTGCTTCATCATAGCAGTAGAGAATTATTACAGAATATTCGGGGCCTCTTTCAAGTGAATCGCCCTTTAAAACAACTCATTTAGACAAGTTTACACTTTAAAAAAATGCAGAAAGTAGGTTTTTGTTTAAAAAATATTTACAGCAGAGGAAAATTTCAAGTGTTCCTACCCGCAAACCCGCATTAGGTGCGATTTTCTCTGCCTGCTGCGCCAAGTCCATGACAAAAGCCGTCTGCTCAGAATCCTCTTTGCTCAAGGAACCATGATGGGCCATATCCTACAGAAAGACAAATCCAGGGTGTTGCTGAATATTCACTCACTGCTCCCTCCCAACAAGCTCAACTTGCAATAATCTGTTAACTTCCATCTGAAATACTCACAAGATAAGTGAAAATATGAGCAAAGCTTAAAAGATGGGCAATGGCATGCCTTTCTGGAAGCATCTTTTCACACAGCAAGCACATGTAAATGCATCTGACGTAATGATTCTTGGACGTAGTACATTTCACCACAAACTGCAAACCTGTTGATAGAACAAATGTACAGCATGAATTCACATACAGCAGTGACACAGAACTCTATCCTGAATACAAGGGTTTAAAAGTGAGTAAGTAATTCTTACCAAGCAGTGGAGACTTCCTTTCACAACTTTTAGAGTATGCCTGCACGGTCATACGCTTCTCAACTGTAATACATAGAATGATGCAATACATAGATTCTATACAGTATATTTACTTATTTTCAACTCTTCTGTTGGGTTGTCTTGGGTTCAAGTCCAGTTAAAACAGGCAACAACATACTCACCTTGAACAGATTTTCTCAGCTTTGCAAAGTTTACCCCAATTTTTTCCATGACTAGAAAAGTAGACGAAAACACGGCACCTTATTAGGAAAAAGAAAATTTACATCTCTACTTTGCTCTGATGAATTCATCAGAATTCTTACTTTTGTCATAGGACAGGATCCGGAGGTCTGTAAACAGCTGGCGTGGAAGTTCACACACCTGAGGATTGCAATCTTGAGTGAAAATGTCCATCATGGCTAATTTATTGATTAATTAATTATATTCGCCTTTGTACAATGCATCTCAAAAAATTAGAATATCATGATTTTTTTTCCTTCTGTACAGTATATACATTTAATTAAAAAAAATGCTTAGATTCATTGTACATAAAGTGAAATATTTCAAGAATAAAAATACACATTTATTTTTCTTTTGATTATTACAGCTAACTGTGAAAATCAAAAATTCATGTTAAGTTTTTTTTCGAGTTTGAATAAATTAAATTCAATTATTCAGAAAATATAAACACGGTACATCTCTCAGGCCAGTTTAGTACACATGGGGTAAGACTGCTGTCTTCAATTATCAAGAAGACATTCAAGATCAGCGGCTGGACGAATATGCTGTGTTGAAGCATGTTCATGAAAAGTTGACGGTTTCAGAGAATGAGGTACAACTCCTGTACTCCTAGTATCAGCCAGGAGATTTTAGAGCACATGCTTCTAGTAAATGCAAATTAAATTTTTTCCATCAAGACTTGGTGGTAGTTTTGGAACTGTGGGCAGGTGCCAACTGGTTTGCTGATCATGATATTGCTGTGCTTGATTGGCCAAGCAACTCACCTGACCTGAACAACCTTGAGAATCTACAGGGTATTGTCAAGAGAAAGATGAGAAACACCGGAACCAACAATAAAGACGAGCAAAAGGCTGCGTTCTAAGCAACCTGGTCTTCAATAACGTCTTCATGCCATGCCACACTGATGCAGTAATTTGCCTCATTGACGTATAATGGGGGGAAAAGATCACAGACTTAAGATGATCAAATTCGATTGATTTTATTATTAAAAATAAGCCATTTAAGACATTTGTTAATAGCAAATCTGATGTAGACTAAACTACATGGCATTCCATTACTTACATGCAGGGCCATATTCTGCTTTCCCTGACGCCGTTCTTCTTCTTGTGCAAAATTGTCCAAATTCCAGGATCCAAGAAAAACAAAGTCTGGTTTGGAGTATGACTATTAAAAAAAAAAAAAACAAGAACTTAAATAGGATTAACCAATAGCTTTTTATTTAAGCCACTCAACAAGCTGTGATTTGTTAGATGAAGTGCTTACGAAGACGTTGAAGTAGTGCTGCGTGGATGTAAGGTGAATAGATGCAGAGGAGACAGGGATGTTAAGCTCACAAGCATGGCAGATGTAGAATGGTACATTACTTAAACATTGCCTGTGTATAAACACGGTGATCAGTGACAGGCCTGAAAAACACCACATACAAAATCAAACCAAGAGCAACTACAACACGAGAAACTGAGGTCATAATAAAACAAAGTATAACCGCACAGACGGACATGCATGCAACATGCAATTTTGTAAATGTATTTCCAGCATCGGACATGTTGTGGCAGCATGTCGTACAGCTCACCTATGACCGGCCGAGACCACTGCTTGCCATGGCGGTTCCACATATACTGGTACAGTTTAATCTGAGGAATGGCTCCTAAGCAGAGACACCAACAACAGGGAAGCATTAGGTGTAAATTCTGTGTTGTCGGGACTTTATTTGTATATCTGCATTACTGGCATTGCAACTTCAAGTAAAAAAAAAATAAATAAATAAATAATGAAGTGTACATACCACTGTATTGGCCTAGAAATAAAAAAACAGGACACAAGAAGTCAATACCAAGCCACACTGTAACTTGTTCTTCCTAAGGTCTTGATTATAACTGATGTTTGTTAATTAAATGTTGCCGCCGCCCCCCCCCCCCTTCTTACCAGGATCCACTTGTCACAGTTCACACAATACGATTATGTTCTAATCAACTGATACAAGTCTTTTAATTTGAAATTGGCAATTACTGTAGGATTTTACCTGGTCCAAACAGCTCCATGAGTTTCTGTAGCCAAAAACAGGGAAAACAATAATAATAGGTATCGTAGAATAACTTAATTAGGGGTATGCAGAATCAAGTACGTCTGGCATGGATATGGGGGGAGGGAGGGGTTTGGGGGGACACCAGCACAAGAAACCCACCTGTTTGTGTTGCTTTCCTTTAATATGCCCCTTGTACTTTATTATATAGTCCAACGTCTTATCACACTCCTAGTGCAGACAAAAAAAAAAAAAAAAATACTATTACTGAATCACTTCCAAAGTAGGAATTAGACAATTACACATACACCTCCAGTGGCATAAAAACAAACCATACAACTGATACATAAAATTGATAATTTGTACGTTCTTATTATGGTACTTACAACACACATGACTTTGCATGGAGGGTCATCTTTAGTTTGAGTGGCAGGACCTTGTGGTACAGAAGTCATAATTATATTTCTTTACTAGTCTCTTGTTTTATAAGAATAGTGGTGTGACATCAGATATTATACGGAAACTTTCTCTGCTACCCTTTTATCATGACAGAATAAAGAAAGGATGATAAAATATGTAAAGGAGGAGGTTGGGCAGTCTTTAATCTCATACTAATAATCATTACTAAAATCTAGAGTGCACCAGAACAGGTCTTTACCTCTAATATTAAGAATTGTGATCGTCAACAATGGCAAAATGTCTACGTGTGTTAGTTACTGTAACAGAGGAAACAGGAACGCCACGATACCCTTTTGTACTTTCTCTTCCGGTGGCTCAGCTAAAGCTTCGGTGGTCGCTGCGTTAGCAGGTGACTCATGATCCTCTGGAGCGAACACTACAGGGCATCAATCGCAGAATGAATTGTGCATCAATCTCAGAAGGAAACAGTACCTTAGTGAGACGAATAACACATGGGACTTACCGATCCGTTTTCCGGGTGTAATACTAACATTCAGTTCACTCTGATTTTTTTCTTTCACTATTCCCTTGAGCTTTTCCAGAGCTGCAGAAACAGACAATCAATTAGAATTTGAGTGTACATGAATAATGACAAAATTGTAAAACAAAAAAACATTTTTTATAATAAAAGATTATAAAATTATACACAACAGAATTTTCACTAATAGCTACTTTGCTCAGACAGCTTTTTGGGCAGATGCTTGCTTACATATTAGTCTATACTGACAATTGCAAAGGCCAAGGTGACAGATGAGCATTAACTGACAATTTCATGCATAACACGTACACGATATAACACAGGGCTGCATATTTAAACGACAGCAGCAAGTGACAAAACAATCTCTCAATTCTGTGCAAGTTAGGTAGAGCATAATAAAATCCTAACAATTGAAAATCTCTAATCTCAGTAACATCCTGTGTGCAATTGTGCATGTTGACATTTAGAATTTGTAGGGCATTGGGATCCGCTCAGTGATACATTTCTCGCCTGCCGGTCCCAAGCCCAAATAAAAATGGGAAGGCACGCATGCAGATCAAACAGCCCGCTGTGATGACCAACATGGGTTATTGGGATCTGCCAGTTCAAAAGTGTTCTATTTAATGTGTAGTATTTATAGTAGTAAAAATACTAAACAGTGCATAAATACAATTAATTACAAAAAGTATCAATTTAAAACTTCTATTTAAAGGAAGGCAACATACAGTATGCCATTCTCTTATTATTTGCAGATTACAAAGAAACTGAAACCAATAGAATAGCCTACGCTATTTTACTCTTTTTACTCTCTGCAGAGTTCGAGATTTGAAGATATCTGCTACAACTGCTTGAGTGAGGATCTACCTACAAGATTTATCAGCTGAGGATAATTCTTTATACTCGGGTTATTCATGCTGTGCCGTTCTTAAGTGGTGAATAAGGTTTGTTGTGTTAACGCTTATGACAAACCTTTTTTTTTTTTTTTTTTTTTTTTTTTTTTTTTTTAAAGCAAAAAGAGACTTGGTAACATTTACAGACTACATTTACTGGCGATGAAATGCTGATGTGGCTGTCAATTTATATTTAGCGTCACAATATTATTTGTGCATTATAATAATATGATGCGATCAATCGGAGCACATGTAACTATCTGACAGAAGAAGGGGGAAAAAAAAAAAAAGATTTTTCTTTTATTTTTACTATGTTGTATACAAAAACTTAGTAATTGTGTAGAGCCGTTATGAAGAAAAGGCTTCTAAGGAAACTGGTTGGGGGGGTTAAAGCTTGTAAGGTTAATGGGTTATGATTTTCACAATAATTACTGCATTATTTAAAAAAAATAAAATCATATTAATCAATATCTGCACTGCATGTCTTAGATGTTATGCTTATGGCTTTAGTTCCAAGTTGAAAAAGTCCAGCTCTGAATCATGGCTGCAACCAGCACCTGTTGTAATGTCCTTAATGTGACTATTTTCTTACCGTTTGCAAAGCTTGAGGTCTTAACAACTTTAAAGCATTCCAGATCCACATGTACAGTCTAAAAATAAGGGCAAAACATTAAAAAACATTAACAGCAATGTTACAACACATCATAAAGTGTGAGAAAAACAAGACACTAGATGCCAAAATGCATACAATAGAGTGAAACCATGATTCATCAGACTTGACCACCTTCTTCCATTGTTCCAGTCCTGATGCTCAAACCCCCACTGTAGCCACTTTTCCCAGTGGAATCCATTAATCATCGTCGCGTCACATCATATCAAACAGTCATTCGCTCTTCCATAAGGTCCGATTTAACAATTACATTCGTTAAAATTACATTACCTGTATTTCTGTTGGTGGGTAGACAGTTTGTGCCTGTTTGGCCAGATTAAGAATTTCCTTTTGGAATTTAGTGGAGTAAGTGCTGTAAATGCTCTTGGGAGAAGCAAGTGTGGTTGGGTGAGCAGCTTTCTTTAAAGGAAAAAAAAAAAAAAAAAGTAGCAGAACAAAAACAAATGCATGAATCAACAGTACTAGACTGCGAACTGTATATAATAACCTACAAAGTATTGTTTTTTTTAGTTTATTTTGTGCTCATAATCTCTTACCATATACCAGTAAATATGATCAAAGCTGATGCAATGGGAGATGATTTGATTGGCTGAAATGTTCTTCTTGCACACAATACAGAGGTATCCACAATATCCCTTGTTGTTTGGACAAGTGTACTCAATAAATAGGTTCAAGCCTGGGAAAAGGGGGGGAAAAAAAAAAAAAAAAAAGCCATCTTGAAGATCAGTTACTGTAGGTCTTCCCTTTAGACATCCCTTTCTATGCACAAGGGTGACAAAATGTTTATCCCTGTCCAGTGCTGTATGTGAAAAGTCATACCCAACAGTGGATTAGCTCTGCCAGGGTCAGTGATGTACTCCTGAATGGATTTTCTCCGGGGTATACCAGCTGGGTAGCAAGACAATAAAAAAATAATTAAATAAAAAAGTTAAACATTAAGTATCTATAGAAGCACAGATGTATGAAAATAGGTTAAATAAAATGACTTTAACCTTGGATATGTTCCATTAGCTTGTCTGTTTTCGATAACACTGCCATGACTAGGGAGGATGGAAGGAAAAAACATGTTAGAATTATAACCTTCTGATCAATCACTGAGAAATTCCAGAGAGCCTACTTTTCCACAGGTTCCCGTCCCTGGAAAACAATTTCTTTATTGTTAGAAAAATGAAGCTGGTTATAGAGTCCTCAGGTCTTAGACTTTTCTGTGGCGGAAAAAAAATAGCTTTACTATCAAGTTCCCAGCATACAAATGAGTTTCATTCTGAGAGCTCGTTCGTAAATCCAACAAACATTGTCTAGGTTCTAGGATATTAACACAATTGGCCTTTAGAATCGTGAAGATGGTTGAAAGATTCACGTTAAAATAAAAATTTCTGGCATCTTTTTACTTTGCTCCATTCTCTCAAATATTTTCACTTTTGTCTCCATCGTTATTGCTTGGCGCTTCTTAGCAGTTCCAGCTTCATTAGCACAGCTTTTATGCCTGGGCTTGTACTGCAGTTGCCACACAGACACGTCTGCGACAATGTACACCAGACATGTGATCTAACGTCCACTGAGAGCGCCAAGTGCCAGCCATCCCTTCCATCCCTCACCTCCGAGAAAGCTCGGCTAATCGGTTCCCTATACTGCAAGTCCCTGAATGCATCACCCAGGATTCTAACCTACAATCTCCAGAAGACAGGGCGAGCTCTTTACCAATGTGCCACTTGGAGCGACATGTTCGTATTCTCAAAAGTTCATAGCTTGAATGTTCGTATGTAGGGAACTTGTAGTATATCCAATTTCTAGAAAAATATAGCATGTGAGACACAAGGTCATATAACCACACAAAGTTACCTTGATGATAGTGAAGTTTTTTGCACTTCCTCATTACCATCTTGGCCAGATCGTAAACCTGTACACACATACACAGCTGTTTCACCTGTAAAGAACAATAATTTCTCCCTTTTTTATTTTTTTATTAAATTTTTTTACCCGTAGGCTACCAGGACCCTTGTTGTATTCTTTGGTAGCATGAGACTGCAGATAAGAAAAGGCATCACTGAGCCAAGCAAATCGCAGCAACTCTGGATTAGTGGAGGCCTGAACCAAAAAGAAAAAGCATTCCTCAGACTTTGTCATTTGAACCAACTGGTATCTGGATTGCTCCATGACAACAGGCACTCACAAAGTAATTGAAGTAATGCTGAACAGAGCAGAGATGCTCTACCACATCAGCGGTACTTAAAGCCTTCTCACACACGTGGCACAGGTACAAGGCACCGATTTTTTCAGGAGTAATAAACATGGTCACCATGTCAAAACCTAGATACAATTTTATATTAGTAGACAAACTCAGAAGGGACTGACGAAGAAATGTACAAGTGAAGACACTCTCACCAATGATTGGGTCAGTCTGGTTAGGGTTTCTCAAATAATCCAGGAAAATAAACATAGGAAAGTAAACTATGGGACAAAACACACCATTAGTTATTTTTATATCAACAGGAAATGTAAACATAAGATACGTTATAAGCATAAGATAAGTAATATACACTGCATGCAGTAGGTATATAGTGTCAGATCTTACCTGGTCCCTTATGTACACCTACAAAGAAAGTGACAGAATTGGGAAAGAAAATTAATTATATTACAATTATTTCAAATATTATAAATAAAGAAAATTATACTATTTCAAATGTTACATGTTTAACTGTGAAAGTGCATTTTCTCACATACACCTGTGACTTGAACTCACACGATTAACAACAGCTGAGCTGTGTGGCCATAAAAACACTTTATGGGCACATAATTGACTTGGAACAATAAAACAACCTTGTGTGGTCTGATGGGTCCAGACTGACACTATTCCTGACCTGATGGGTGTGTCAGGGTACCAACGGAATCAATGCACCAATCATGCATAGTGCACTGTACAAGCCTGTGGAGGCAGTGTTCTGATGTGGGGGTGCTCAGTTGGTCAGATCTAGGCTCAGCAACATTATGTGGAAACAAAATGACCCGAAATGTGCTAAATGACCATGACATCCCTTTAGTGTATTTTGTCTTATCTGACAGCACAGGCAAGTTCCAGGAAACAAAGTCATTCTGGAAGCATCGGGAATAATATATATATTTTTTTAAATAGTTTATTTTTCCACACTTTATGCTCTTAACAAGGCTATAAGACCAGAGCCTGGTGCTCCAACTCGTACAATTCTAAAAACCCATTTGTTCTATTGCCACTCAGACTGACTTTGGACTGTGCTGCATTGGGCACACAGACTCATTTCCACTCAGATTTCAACTTGAGTCTCTGTGCATGTGCCTTGTACTGATCTTCCACTGGGTATGGTTCTGGTCCAAAGATGATGTGCATGTGATATCATTCATTCATCTTCTATACCGCTTTATCCTGTATTTAAGGTCGCGGGGACCTGGAGCCTATCCCAGGAGACTCAGGGCACGAGGCAGGGTACACCCTGGACAACGTGCCAATCCATCGCAGAACACACACACGGGAATCGAAACCGGACCCTGGAGGTGCAAGGCGACAGTGCTAACCACTACACCACCGTGCCGCCTGCATGCGATATGTAATTCCATATTTGTTCATTTTACTTTTGATGCTGTTCCAGGTGCCCACTGTTTCTGGGTCTTATTTCTGTAATATTATATTATGTTGGGTCTTATGCATCTTTTACCCTCTCTTTTTTTTTTTTTTTTTTTTTTTACTGATGTAATCCCAAATGTACCAGAAGCACATGCCTTGTGTCTTCTGTATTTTTATTAGTCTTCACTTAGCATGTCATGCCGAAGAGCAGTTTCTCATGGCCCATTTGTACATGGAGCTTTTCCTTATAAAACTCCTAGTTACAAATTCCCTATTACAGACGTTATGCCCCTTTACATTAGTTCTTTTTATGTTCTAGCTCTGTTGAAACTAATGCTGTCAATCGATTAAAAAAAAAAATGTATCTGGTTAATCAGAGTCATGGACATGCCATTATCCTGGTAACTGCTTTGTGATTATGGTAAGCCATAAGGGTCAAACTTGAATATCTGATTAATTTGCATAAATAAATAAATAAAAAATTTTGTGCTAACGTTTCAAGATTAAATGACATTTGTTAATGCATCAATACCGACAGCCCTAAACATTTCCAGCTCTCTCAAATTTACATCAGCTGTCTAAACACCTCTGCTTCCCCCCTCCTCCACAGCCGTTTTGAACTCCTCTCAGTTAACATCTGTGAGCAGTTGAATCCGATGAATCATGATTTCTGTGGACGGACAGTGTTGGTGACCCTGAATACAGGATAAGGGGTATAGACGATGAGAACGTCAGTTAATAATACACATTCATACACAACCACAAAATTACCTGTCTGAAATAGTTTCGCCACTTCCTGTAGAGAAAAAAGAAAAAGATTTAATTCAGTTTAGTCATAATGTTTACGTTAACAATGTTAATAAAAGTGTTAGTTATTAACTTAATTTAGCAGTTAACCTACACTCCACTGTTAGTTTAGTTATTTGGCCACATAAAATGGATAAAGTACCAAAATATTTTCAGTGTGCATTTCCTGCTGAGGCTGGTCATTTCTCATAACGGCATTAAAGCTCTTATTCCTATTATTTTTACAACTTTAGAACATGCAGCGGCAAACAAATGTAACCCATTCCGGAGGCGAGTTAAGGCGAAATTTCAGATTGCGAGACGCATTTTCCCATAGAAAATAATGTAAAGGCCGATAATCCATTCTAGTCACTAAAAAATAACCAATTTCCAACACCATCATATTTTTGCATATGAAAATCAAAACATTTAGAAAAAACATGCAAATGAAAAAATATGAAATGAAGAGACATTAAACCTCAATTTATGATTCCACTCGGCACCAGCTGCTTTAAAAACTAAACTGAAAGCATCTACCCTTTCTTCTTGCTACCATCCTTGCTAACATTCTTGGGAGCCATGGTGTTATGTCTTCAACAAATCAAATCTGTCCCAAAAAAAAAAAAAAAGTGTAGACTCACTTCACTTGGCTTTCCACTGATGGAAACAAATTTTAAACGTATTTCCTGGACATGCGTGCAAATTTTGGTGTTTGGTTCGGCTCAGTTCAGTCGATCGTATGGTTCAAGATTCCAAAAACTTTATTAATCCGAGAGGGAAATTGCTTATGCTAGGTTACAGTTGCTCACAGTTATTATCTAAGGAAAGGTAATAAATAATAATCTAAAAAAATAATAATAAAATCTTAAAACACCAAGTACCAAAAATATGGCATGTGTAAGTATTGCACAGTAATCTAGTACATTTATGTAATATTGTATTAATATGTAATCTTGTATTACATATTTTATAGGGAAGTAGTATTGCACTTATATTATTAATACGGGTAAGTATTAATGTCCTGTTGTGTTACAGTCAGTGAATATCCACATGTGTGTATGAGGTAAAGAGAAGAGTTGTAAACTTTTATGGCTGTTGGAAGAAAGGATCTCCTGTGACGCTCTGTGGAACACTTGATGGTAATCAATCTGGCTGAAACTGCTCCTCTGTTCAGCGAAAACACTCTATAGCGGGTGAGCAGGATTGTTCAAAATGTCCATCCACAGTGTCAAGCTCGATGCCTAGAACAGATCCGGCCTTTTTAATTGTCTTGTACAGTTTATTCTTATCAGACACCTTCATGTTACCACCTCAACAGACCACAGCGTAAAACATGACACTCGCCACAACGGTTTCATAGAACATCTGTAGAATGGTGTTACAGACATTAAAAGACCTGAGCCTTCGAAGAAAGTACAACCGGCTCTGTCCTTTCTTGTAGAGTGCCGTTGTGTTGAGTGACCAGTCGAGTTTGTTATCCAGATGGACTCCCAGATATTTGTAATCAGAGACCATGTTCACCATCTCCCCATTGACTGATATAGGAGTCACAGGTGTATTGCTTCTCCTAAAGTCTACAACCATCTCCTTTGTTTTTCTGATGTTCAGCTGTTGGGTGATTGCTCTCACACCAGGAAACAAAGTCGTTCACTACAGACAGTATGGTGAAATTGCTTCATACGTCAAGGCAAATTTCTTGCAAAATTTGAGGTGCTGCGTTTATCTGAGTTACCACTGTACTAGATTGTACATCAACACAACAATTCCTCAATATTTCCACAATTTACTGCATGCATGTGCTCTTAATTTGTTTACTGTATGGTCATTTTTTTTATGCAAATGTCAATATTATTTAGGCTTTTTTTTTTAGCCAAGTTCTTTTCTAGAGAATTTTTACATGCTCCTGCAGCCTGACTCACACCTGTCTTACTGCACTATCCATCATCTTTTATATTGAATCCATCCTTTTTTATTGAACACAATCCTAATACATATTGTTTAGTGTCATTTAACGATATGCACGTTTATTTGCATGAACTTTTTACTCTATTTGTAGAGCATTTGAAATATCCTGATGCATCACTAGCATACCTGTTTATGCTTGTAACTCCGGACATGACTCTTCAAATCCTTTATTTTCTCATACTGCACATTGCAGTTCTGTTTAAAAAAAAAAAAAACACACATTAGAAATAGGACATTTCTAAAACAAATTGAATAAAACATAAGGACCATTTGCTAGGTGATAAGCAAATACAATGGATTCTAACTGGAAGAATGATTAAATTATTATCCTGGGGGAAATCCACCCACACCTCTCATGTGGACCAGGCTTCTTTAAGAACTATCAACTTACCTGACAAATGAGTTTCATCTTGCTCGTATCAGTATCCCGTGGGATTTTTCAGTTTTGCCCCAACAAATCCAATATCTTATTTCCAAATTTGCATTTCAGGTTGCAAGCTAAAAAGGAGAGGACATGGTTAGCTTTATTCACTGACCAGTTTGAAGAGATTTCTAGTATACGAAGTTGTACAAGATACCAAGAGGCAGAAAGCGCCGCCATATGAGGTATGACAAAGAACTCATGGGAGGGGGGGAGGGGAGAAGAAGGGAGTAAGAACGAGGGAACATGTGAGGGTTAACCATTAACATCCCAAAACGGAACCAAAAAAGTAGTTTGAAAAGAAAAAAAAAAAACCGATAACAAGGACCAATTGTAACGACACTACAGTCACTCCACACAGCATCTTTCCTTTTTTTTTTACCTGTAATTAACAATACTAATTAATCAAATGTAATAACTTAAACTATTTGGTTTGTGTGATAATTAGGCAACTGAGGGTTGTAATATTGACCAAATGTTTTAAATGCTGTTAACTTGAATGTTCAAGGATAAAGTGCCAATGCTGATCGTTTACAACCGTTGTGAGGAATTAAGGCATGACGGACTTATTCTCTGCTCTACTCAGCCACCCATCATCTAGGTTGCACACTCAAGTATCCTCCCAAATGGCTAACAGAACTCAAACCCTCCCCTTACATCTGTGTCTGATCAGACGACAAGGTTGAGCTGTGGTCATGGTGTGTCAACAGTCAAGCTTGACCTTTATCCTCCCCTCCTCTGCCTAAGGGTTCTTTCGAAGAAGTCTTACCAAAGATTAAACCCTCTTGATTTTTTTTTTGTTCCATGCTTGTATATGGGGGGAAAAAATCCCTATGTTTTTCTGCATGTTCTGCTTTTTGGCTGGGAAAACAAAACGATAGGGAATGGAAGAAAGAATTCTCTTTTATTGAAACAACATAGTGCTTTCTTCTAGAAACACATGGCTTATATACTGATATGCGTACATGCGGCATTTTCCATTTTACCACAATTAAGAATGAACCAAAACTCTGGTTAATTTGCAAGACGTTCACACCTACACAGCAG
This sequence comes from Channallabes apus, assembly GCA_030522415.1. Taxonomy (NCBI): domain Eukaryota; kingdom Metazoa; phylum Chordata; class Actinopteri; order Siluriformes; family Clariidae; genus Channallabes; species Channallabes apus. The sequence continues at coordinate 25,413,943 of CM060127.1, read as the reverse complement.
TGAGCGCAGAGACAGTAGCCTTGAACGGAAAGAACTGATAAGACCAAGTTTTAACATAACCAGAGTGCAGATCATTTTGTCCAACCTCCGTACTTTAAAATACAGAGTTCTATGGGAGCTTCTCTTTCAGACACAGACAGACAGGACTGAATGACTTTTGGTGCCACTTTTTGTCTCTTCTTTGCAGACGTTTGTGTTGCAGCACTGTATACTGTATAATGACCAAGCACGAAGTTACACATATGTATAAAAGATAACAGAAGTTATGGGACAAGGAGAGTGTGTGCGCGCGCGCAAGTAATAAAAATATTTAATAACTAGCATAAGAGTTTGCAGAAACAGTTAAAGGGTTAAACCTAAGAATAAGCTGATCAGATTTAATGTAATCAATGATAGTATTATTATTTCAGGTTGAAGCACACATACATGTCCACCTATCTTTCTGCCTGCCTTAACACGAAGAAATAGAATTTTGTAAAATTCAATATATTATTCCTTGTTTAAGCGAAGTTGTACTTCTTTCTTCATCAGCCAAATACACCCCTGTTTGGGGTGAATCACATGTGAAATTGAAAAACCTCAAAGAATGAGTAGGCCTCAAACACCATCTGAGAGGGTTTTCTCTTATGCAATGAGTCAGGACAAGTGTCTCATTTTGCCAGATAAAGCAAATAGTCATAATTCTGCAAAGGGATTGCTAAAATTAAAAGCTGGTTCATAGCACACAAACAACAACTTTGCTGTTATTAGTGTTAAATAATTGTTGGGGTAGGTAGTATGTAAATGTGTTTACTTATATTTGTGTAAACTTTAAATATATATTTCATTAGGGCCCTATGACATTCTTGTTCTCATAAGGATTACTATTAAGGCCAAACAAAGCACTATAACAGCATCGTGTGTGGGATTTGGGGGTGGGGAGGGGGGGGCTTCTTAAGGGTCTTAACATGTCATGCCACAACTCCCTCAAAACGTCATGACAATCAGCACACAGGTTGGAAGCAGCTGCAGTTAGAAGGCCAGATCGGCAGACTTGACATCTCAAATAGTTTAGCCGTGACGAAGCCTTAAACTTATGCCCCGAAATGCGGCGACATCACATTTAGATGCTTTTTTAAAAAAGCATTTTTTGGAGGATGCCAAATTGATGCCATAATGCTAAGACCAGGGCGGTGATGGCACAGGTGCTTGGGCCCGATCATCATCAATAAAAAGTTCTTCTTTAATGTTAGTTATCCACCAAATTTGTGTTTGTTTTTTTTTTACATTTTTTGTCGGTTCAGGCACTGGTACAGTTTTAAAACCGATATCTTAAAAAAAAATAATAATTTATAAAAAAAAAAAAAAAAAAAAAAAGGGCAAATGACACAATCCTATTTTTCAGGCACATACCAAAGTACTGGCAAAGTTTTATTTAATTCTGAAGCTGTACAGCTAGTTTTGACAAAAAAAAAAAAAAAAAAAAAGACTGGTTTTGAATCCTCCAATGTGTGAAATAAAGATATAATTCGTTGTAAAAATTATAATTATTTTATATGTAACACCACAGAACATCAAAGCTTGCTTTAATCACCCATCAACTCGGTCAGCCATGTTCTTCCTCAAACCTTAAAATGATGTCTGGTCACGTGACTAAATACGCGCGCTCGCTCTCTCTCTCGCCCCCCTCTCTCTCCCTCTGTCTCCCCCCCTCTCTCTCTCTCTCTCTCTGTCTCTCCCCTGCCCACTTTTTAACTAGACTTTGAACAACAATTTAACATTCAGTCATTAGAATAGGTTTAACGTAATTCTTTTTGGGGGGGGGGGGAGGGGGTTAACGTTTATACCGAATAAATCTTGCATTTAAAAAAATGAAAGAGGTACAAAGACTCTAAGCTACCCAAAAAAATAAAATAAAATAAATCCCGGGGGTAATAACCACACGAGGACACGCCGCTGTATAGTTATATATTAGTATTATTATTATTATATACAAGCGCACGATACATTACTTACACGGAGACTAAATACTTCAAAAGAAAACGTTTTGCATGGGAACAAAGTAACTCGATTCTTTTCGAAAACATTTTAGACGAAACTAATGTGACCTTCCGAGCAGCTGTAGCGTTTACATCTGCGCGACGAGTTAAACCAACGTTTTTGCGTGTTAAAACTACTCACCTTTCACCTGCCGAAGTAAAAATCTTCATCTACTTCGCTGAAAACCAACAAATAATAATGTTGACAAACACACGCGCGCGCTCTTAAAAGAGCATAAACTCAGTCACTGACCCGTGTTTCACACCGACAGGAAACCACCTCCCTCTCACACTCGCGCTTATCAAGACACAGGTCACGTGATCGGAGCCCAGCTCTGCCCGTGCAGAGTATTTTAATGCAAGAGTATTCAAGATAAATGATGTATGATGTATGAGTGAGGGACAATCAACAACGCATCAAGGATAATGAATGAGTTTCATAATTTTAGAAAGTTATCAGCTTCCATTGGTGTACATGTACATTTGCAGTTTTGAGTTGTTGACAAGAAGTGAAAAGTTTATGCACGCATGGAAAATACAGTGAAAGCATCTATAGAAAGTAGAGAAAGCTTAAACCCCCTCCTGTGCTGAGGAGTGTTCTGAAGTTGTTGCCCCAATAAAGTATATCTTTGCTACCAAGAAACGCCTATTGTGGCTATACTAATTCAGTTTAATTATTCTCCTTTTACATGACACCCATTGTAAGCATATTTTAATGAAATATACTTGTGCATGCAACAATGTGATAAATTGATAATAGTAATCAATGTGAGGTAATGTGAGGTGAGGAAAAACAGTTGGTGTGTAAACAGAAGTGAGCCAAGGAAAAAAGCAGACGACATAAAGACGTCATAAATCATAGCAGAAAGGAGATTAGTAATGATGCTCAGTGTACAGTGTGGACCCAGCGTACATGATGTAATAGTAACCCTCGACATGATGTACAGTAATAGTAACCCTCGACATGATGTAATAGTAACCCTCGACATGATGTAATAGTAAGCCTAGACCACAGGCGGAAAGAGTAATACAATTTTGTACTTAAGTAAAAGTACTGTTACTTTAGTGAACTTTTACTAAAGTACAAGTAAAGTTACCCTTATAAAAATTAGGGTTGTGTACCGAACACCGGTGCCAATACGGCACCGGTACCTATAGAACCGGTATGTACCGGACCGAAACAGAACGCGAATTTCAGTGCCTCATTTCGGTGCCACTTAAATGCCTGAACTGTCGATTGAAATATTTGTTCTCTAGATTCATATATTTTTTGTAGATTAATAGTTTATTAGATTAAATTAAAGAAATTAAAAGCACAAATCATCCGGAAATGAGAGACCATCCGAGATGCGCGTGAATGCAGCAACTAACGTTACACTCGCTCTGACGGCAGCAGGCGGTCTACCGATAGCTTAGCATGCTAAATTAAACAACTTTCGTTAAAATGCCTAAAACTAAACTGTCGAAAGTGTGGCTGTATTTCACAAGAAATGATTCCGGCACCGCGACGTGCAGCAAATGTTTCACAGCAGTTGCGTGTAAAGGCGGAAACACGTCAAATCTAATGAAACATTCGAGGGCAGACGGAATAAAGTTTAAAGCAGAATAAATACACGGAATAAAGTTAAAAGCAGAGGGAGGCACCGTGTTTAACAGCTTGTGGACAACAGCTGGCGCTATCGGTGTGGACGACCCTCAGTCCCAGTCATACCAACTGTAGCAAAAAGGAGTCACCGATTATGATGATGACAGCAGCCTTTCCGCAGGTTAGTAGTAGGATAATGTAACGTTAATAGCAAAATGCAAATCTTGCATTCATGCTAACAAATAGTCAAACGATTTGTAAAAAACTAATGTAACATGGATTCTGTTTATAATTATGGCTTTCCAGCTACTGTAGTACTAGTAGCACTACAACAGTGACCCCATTTACCATTGCAAAGAAGGCTATGCATGTGCAGGACATGCAATATGTCAGGAAAGGTGTCGTATTTTGACAGAAAAGGCAAATATGGTGAAATTTCTGCAAAAGAATTGCTAAAATTTGAAGCTTACATATTCATATATACTTTAAACTATACTATATATACCGCTTAATCCTGTGTTCAGGGTCGCGGGGACCTGGAGCCTATCCCAGGAGACTTCGGGCACTAGGCGGGGTACACCCTGGACAGGGTGCCAATCCATCGCAGATATATACTTTAAACTTTTAATATATTGTTCAATTTTAAGGATAAAATTTTTTGTTCAATAAAAATAAATTTTTGAGTCATCCACTATAATTTTGTGGCTTAAAAGTATCGGTTCAGGCACCGTTTTGGCACCGGTACCGTTTTCAAAGTATCGATTTGGCACCGGTATCGAAAAAAAACCAAACGATACCCAACCCTAATAAAAATCTACTCAAGTAAAAGTAAAAAATAGCTCATTAAAAATGTACTTTAAATCTGATAGTAAATCTGTTCCCTTTGTTGTGCTTGAAATCAAAGTGTTCGCTTAAATATGACCAGGGGTTTGCTTCATAAGAATTTGTTGGCATTTCACTTTCAGCTGTGCTTGAAATTTTTTTCCTTCCCCCTTGTATCATTTGTATTATTTTTCATTTTCATTCATCTATTTTTTACTCAGTAGCAAATATGATTTAAAATGTAGTGAAGTACAATACTTTAAACAAAACATACTTAAGTAAAAGTAAAATTACAGGATTTGTGTGTCTATTTTTGCTGGTGTAAGCATATTTTAATCTAATATACAATATACAATGTAATCGACAGAATGCTAATCTTAGTAAAATAATATAGAAGTAGGGTGAGGAAAAACAGAATTGAGCCAATACTCAGCAAACATATGGTGTCCAAGGAAGAAAGCAATGACATACAGATAAGGTGTACCAGAACACCATTACAGCAGGTATAATATTAACAGGAACATGTGTTGGACACACAATGTTTTGTTTGTATCCACAAACATGTTTTAATAAAGGGCAGTAGGGTGGGACTTCCGGTATGAGGCGTGTGGTTTAGACGCGTTTTGCTCGCTCCCACAAATAACTTTTTTTATTAACCTATTAAACCTCAACACTTACCCAATAATCAGTATCAGGCTCTTCTAGTTCGATCTTTCTTGTGAATATGTCGAAGACGAGGGCGAAAGCTGCAGAAAAAGACGGAGATTCTCCTCCTTCCAGTGGCATTACCATGGCCGAGATTAGCCTGCTGTTAGAAGAGCATCGAACGGCCCTCGCGACCGATTTCAAGTTATCTTTTGACTCGTTGTCGGCTACGCTGGTCAGTATAAAATCTTCAATTACTGATCTTGGTCAAAAAATTACTTCGCTGGAGGATAACGCCACTGAAACTGATCAGCGCCTTCAAAAACTTGAAAGCGCAAGCTGCAGTTTGAAAGCAGAAAACGACCTGCTTAAAGTTAAACTAGCGGATCTGGAAAGTCGCAGCAGGCGCCAGAATATTAGAATCATTGGACTACCTGAGCAGATTGAAGGTCCGCGCCCAACTGTATTTTTTTCTCAGGTTATTTTTGACATTTTTGGCAAGGACGTTCTTGCTTCGCCCCCCGAACTGGATCGAGCTCATCGGAGCCTCGCGCCGAAACCTGCTCCAGGAGAGAGGCCTCGACCTGTCATCCTGCGATTCCACCGCTTCCAAGCTAAAGACCTGGTGATTCGCGAAGCTCGCAGACGACGTGATCTGACCTACAACGGACATAAGCTTCGCATCTACGATGACTACAGTCCTGAGGTGGTCAAACAGCGGGCCGAGTATAAAAGCTCCATCAGCGAACTTTACAAGCGTGGGTATAAACCAGCATTACTTTTTCCAGCTAAGCTTCGCATCACGCTGCCCAGCGGGGAGAAGAAGTGGCTACTCACCCCTTTGGAAGCTGCTGCATTTGTCAATAGCATGTGAGAGCCTTCACATTAACATTAGGGATTTTTTATTTTTTCACTGTTCAAGTGTTTTCACTGGCTTTGCCTCACCTGATTTAAGACATGTTGCAATCTTACTGTACTTCAAGTTAACAAGTTAAATAACTTCTATCCTTTTTACAGGAATACTGATGTTGAGGAATACTGATGTTTTTTTTTTTATTCTTTTTGAGGTTTCAGTTTCAAATTTGATGTTCACTAATGTTTAAGTAAGGTTTAACTTCATTATCTATGTTTATTGATATGTGGGTATAGAGCAAGTGAGGTTAGGAAGTAGTAAGTTTTGCTGACGTTTGTGTCAGTGGATTTCTTTTTGTTCCTGTTGGATACTGCTTCGTCAGTGGTTTGGAAACTTGGGGTTGGGGAAGGGTCTGGGGTGGGGGGTAGATTATTTGTGTTGTTTGTTCGGGTACTTTGTGTTATGTTTGCCAACTGTTGTTTGTGTGTTTCATTCAGATTTAATTACAGTATGTCTAACCTAGCCACTTATCCTTCCTTTGTGTTTTTTTCAACACCAGTCTTTAGTTCTGGGGTATCTCTCGGAGAAATGGAGTCAGATGGGCATGTTTTCTGCCTGAGCAGCATTGTACTATCTTTGCCCCCTATACCTATATGGCTCCAGGTGGTGCTTTGAGATGTGTTAGCTGGAATGTTAAAGGGCTCAATTCTCCAGTGAAACGTCACAAAATTACATCTCACCTGAGACACCTGAACACTAAACTTGCTTTTCTACAGGAAACCCACCTTAATGCTTCAGATCATCTTAAACTTCGTACTGGTTGGGTGGGTCAGCTGTATCATTCTTCTTTTGCAAGTAAGGCTCGAGGTGTGGCAATACTTGTCCACAAATCAGTTCCACTCTCTGTTTCTAAGGTTATATCTGACCCTAATGGACGGTTTATAATTGTTGTAGGTAAGATAGATGGCTTCTCTCTGACTTTGGCGAACGTATATGGTCCTAACTTTGATAATGAATGCTTTTTCAAAAAATTTTTTTTTGCTCTTTCCAATCTGAACTCCAGTCAACTTATTCTTGGGGGAGACTTTAACTGTTGCCTTGATCCCACTCTCGACCGTACATCTAGTAAAAATGTTGCATCAAAATCCGCTAAAGTTATTCAAATGTTCATGGAGCAGTATGTAGTTTTTGATGTATGGCGCCATTTCAACCCTAATGCCAGGCAGTACTCTTTTTTCTCTCAAGTTCATCACACCTTTTCTAGAATAGATTACTTTCTCATTGATGATAAATTACTCTCCGCAGTCAGTTCATGCTTTTATAATCCCATTGTAATTTCTGACCATGCTACAGTTGTAATGGACATTTCACTCCCAGGCAAACCTCTGTCACGCTCCCCCTGGCATTTTTATCCCTTGCTTCTCACTGAACCCGACTTTATCAAAGCTATCAATGATAGTGTTGATCTCTTCATTGACACAAATGTTAACTCTGATACATCTGCATCGACAATTTGGGAATCATGTAAAGCTTTTCTACGTGGGGGGATAATATCTTATTCTGCTTTTCAAACTAAGCTCACAGCAGAAAAACGCACTTCTCTCACTAAGACTATAGCAGAGCTACAAACAAGGTATGCACACTCACCGGACCCAGACCTACTTAAAGACCTGCTCATTAAAAAGACGGAGTTTGATGTTATGTCCTCTAAGGAGGCGGTAGAATTGATTCAAAAGACACATCACAATTTTTATGAATTCGGAGATAAGCCCAGTAAGTTGCTTGCTCATCAAATTCGCCAATCGGCTTCATCACGGAATATTACTCAAATTAAAACCGATACTGGTATTACATTAAACCCTCAAGCCATTAATAACCAATTTAGGGACTTCTACACTTTATTATATACCACTGAGTGCCAATTTGATGAGAATCAGCTGAACAATTTCTTTAGACCTTTGGACATTCCTGTTATTGATCCTGTAATGTCGGCTAGACTAGATGAACCATTAACAGTCGAGGAGCTTAAGGGCGCTTTAATGGCAATGCAAAATGGAAAGAGTCCCGGACCCGATGGCTTTCCAGCGGAATTTTATAAGACATTCGCGGACAAACTTTCCCCTTTATTGTTGATGATGTTTAATGAATCGTTACAGGTTGGCATCTTGCCCACTACACTACGTCAAGCCACTATCTCTGTCTTACTTAAAAAAGATAAAGACCCCCTTCTTTGTAGTAGCTTTCGTCCTATCTCTTTGCTTTGTGCTGATGTAAAGTTATTAGCAAAGATACTGGCAAGACGATTAGAGCTTATCTTGCCGTCAATCATCTCCCCAGATCAGACCGGTTTTGTTAAAAACAGGCATTCGTTTCATAACGTTAGACGGCTACTAAATATTCTTTATTCGCCTTCTTCTTTAGACATACCCGAATTTATTATTTCAATGGATGCAGAGAAGGCATTTGATCGTGTGGAGTGGTCATATTTGTTTTTTACTCTTAAAAAGTTTGGCTTCGGTGATGTGTTTATTTCTTGGATAAAGCTCTTATATTCATCCCCCCTGGCCCGGGTTCGTACAAATAATAATTTCTCTGACTATTTCCTTCTTAAGCGTGGAACCAGGCAGGGCTGCCCGCTTTCTCCCTTGCTGTTCGCCATCGCCATTGAGCCTCTAGCAGTTGCCCTTAGATCCAGTCAGATTCAGGGTGTTTTCAGAGGAGGTACTGAGCATAAATTGTCTTTATATGCGGATGATCTTTTACTGTTTATCTCAGACCCGGATCGATCCATTCCTTCACTTCTGGACTTGCTGAGGATCTTCGGCCAATTTTCTGGTTACAAATTAAATCTGCATAAAAGTGAACTTATGCCTCTTAATGACGCTGCTTTGTCTTACAGTTCCTCCTCATTACCATTCAAGGTCTCTCTGATATCATTCAAATATTTAGGTGTCTGGGTCACTAGAAAATATTCGGATCTGTTTAAAGCTAACTTCACCCCACTTCAGGCCAAACTGGCGCATGACACTCAACGTTGGTCTTTTTTACCTTTATCTTTAGCCGGCCGCATAAACTGTATCAAAATGAATGTGCTCCCTAAATTTCTATACTTTTTTCAATGCCTGCCTGTTTATATTCCGAAAATTTTTTTCCATTCACTCGACTCTTGCATCTCTCACTTTATATGGAATAAAAAGGTCCCCCGGATCCGGAAAGATATTCTTCAAAAAACTAAAGATATGGGCGGTCTAGCATCACCTAACTTTTTATTTTATTACTGGGCTGCAAACATTCGTTCCATTTTGTACTGGTGGTGTTTCAACAATAAGCCTCCACCGTGGCTGCAAATTGAGGCTGCCTCCTGTGCTCCCTCGTCTCTTACTTCTCTGTTGTGCCTTCCGTTGGCATTGCATGCTCCATCATATTCCACAAATATTATAGTTAAAGCCAGTCTTAAGATCTGGACCCAATTTAGGCGACACTTTGGACTTCAGGCCGTACCATTGTCATCTTCCCTAAATTTAAATCCTTTATTTCCTCCCTCTCTTACAGATAAAACCTTTGGAATTTGGAAAGATTATGGGATTGTTTCAGTAGAGCATCTGTACATCAATGGTATCTTTGCTTCTTTTGACCAATTAAAAGATGCTTTTCATCTACCGAACACTCACTTTTTCAGATATTTACAGGCCAGGGATTTTACTCGAACTCATTTTTCCACATTCCCTGCTATTCCTTCTTCTAACCCACTTGATTCTGTTCTTAGGTTGGATCCTAACCTTAAAGGTGCAATCTCAAAATTATATTCTATTGCCCTCTCACTTCATTCTTCTGCTTCAGATGGTCTGCGATATGTTTGGTCCGTAGACCTTGGTATTGATATTAGTCCTTCAGTTTGGCAGCTAGTCTTGAAAAGAATACATACCTCTTCTATCTGTGCGCGTCATGGAGTTCTGCAGTGCAAAGTGGTGCACAGAGTCCACTGGTCCAAAAGTAAACTGGCCCGTATATACCCTAGCACTGACTCTAACTGTGATAAATGTCATTGCAGTCCTGCCGATCTCATTCATATGTTTTGGTCATGCCCGGTTATATTATCATTTTGGACATCTGTTTTTGACTCTCTGTCAGTCATTACCTCAGTAAAGATCCTCCCGGAACCTTTGATTGGCCTGTTTGGTGTTTTACCCAGTGGGTACTCCATGCCCTCCTATTTTGTTGAACTAGTTGCATTTCTTACTCTCCTGGCAAGACGTGTTATTTTAATGCACTGGAAGGGCTCTAACCCCCCTACTCACTCTCTCTGGATAAAAGATGCCCTTACTTTTATGAAGTTGGAGAAGATCAAACACTCACTGCGTGGCACTCAGATTAAATTTTCAAAAATTTGGCAACCAGTTCTTAATTATGTTGAATCTCTTCGGTTTACCGATCCGGCAGTGGTCTAGGAAGACTTTGGCATGCATGTTTTTTTTTTTGTTTTTGTTTTTTTTTTTTTTAGTTATTTATAATTTCATTTATTTACTTATTTTTCCTTTGTACTCTCTGTTTCACTTGTCCTTATAATGGTAATCATTCCAATATTACTGCTTTAGTAATTTTCTCCATATCTTTTCATTGTAGTCTTTCATCTTTCCAATGTCTTGAATGATTGTGTTTTTTGTATGTTTTGATTGTTTATTTTTGTGTTGTGTATTTGTTATAAATAAATCATACATAAAAAAAAAATAAATAAAGGGCAGTAGATGAATGACCAAAAGACACACAACCGATTGTATGAATAATATGTTTAATAAGAGTAGACACAAGAAAAAATAGTATGTGCATCTACTGTACATAGTGAATAATATAGAATACAAAGTATAAGGCCCAACATAAAAGTAAAAAACATAGGGGGCCTGGGTAATGTTGGGGAAGCGGTTAATGTTTTAAGTTGTCATATGTCCCATGTCAGATGTATTGTATGAAGCTGAAAATATGTCAGATATAAAAGTAGGGTGAGGTCAGCTCGACGAGAATGACAAAGTCTTAAGAAGAGGCGCAGAGGCCCAGTGAGGGGAAATGCTGCAAAGACACCTCTTTCGGACATTGCTGCAGAACGTGAGAAGAAAGGAGCAGTCGACATCTGCAAGGTTGCGGTTATCAGCGTGCTTCACACCTAAGATGCACTGTATAGTGTGATGTTTGCGATTAATGCCCTTCTTGTTATAGTATGACAGTTAGACACCCACACGATAAGAATAGGTATTTTTAACTTATAAGGTTAAAACCTGCTAATTGGTTAGTAGCGTAAGGCTGTAAGAACATGAGTCACAGGACCAGGGTATAAAAGTGTTCTGTTGTACTTCGAAAATGTTCTTAGGCAGTGTTACCATGCATTGTTAATTTAAGTTCACAAGACTTTGTGTTCTTTTATGTTCCTTTGAACCCTTTGCTTAGTTATTCAAAGCACTTTCACCATATATCTACCTTGTTTTATTTGCTAAAGTTGTAGTTAAGCTTGCAATATAAAATAATAAAAGGACTGCCTCCCATTGCGAGGTCAGTACCCCCAGTATGATGCTGAAGGTGTGAGTCTTTAGTGTTCGAGAACAGACGATTCCGGGGACTACATTTCCACGGACACTTTCTAAGGTGAGTCTTGTACTGATCTTTACAGAATTTGACACCGGTAATGTTTCGTCCTTTGCAAATAGATATATCCTATTTGGGTCAGTGATTAGGGAATGTTTGTCAAATGAAGCAAAACAGTAAGCATCAATAATAAAGTAAGAAATCACATATCAACCCTACTCTGAACCAGCACTTGAGCAATTACGATTAGCTATAAGATTAAAATAAAATGCGTAAATACAACAGATTGGAAAAATAAGACAAATAATTAAAATCGTGCGACGGAGATGCGTACTCATGGTCTGTCTCTTGAGAACTGTAGAGTAAACTGGAAAAACTAGGAAAATATAGTAAAAATAAGCGCCATCCCAATATTTTTTTAATTAAGTAAGAAAAGTGCAAAGATAATGGAAAATAACTTATAAGAAACGTAATTAAAATGGGAAAAAATTATGAGCACAAGGAGGAGTCAGATAACGAGGTATATGATGAAGGTAGGAAAAAGGTCATTTTAATAGGTGACCTCGTTGGAAAAAGTTGGACTATAATGGGTTAATAATTTACTAAGGAATGGAAAAGAAGTGTACAGAGGAAGGGACTAGGGGTGCACTCCTCCCCTTGCAAACTGTATAAACTGAGCATGTATGTCACAGTCAAGTCAGTATGCTCCTGGTAGTGCTTGGACTCTCAACCTAGGCTTGCTGGGCTGGCTCACTTGGGTTTTATTGCTGCAATAAATCCTGCCTTACTTCATCCAGATCTGCAGAGAGTCCGGAATCTCTCTTTGGTTCCTGAACTAGTGATGCTGTATATGTTTAATATCTTTAATTAAGGCAACATTAACAGGTGGAAGGTAAAAATCTCCCACATTGGCACCAACGTGGGTTATTAGTGATGCTCTTTAGCCAATCAGATGCGACCTCACCATTCAACTAATCACAGCCCTCCAGGAGCGCAGCTTAGCACACCTTTTGTGCAATCTGATAAAAAATGATAAAGTGGTTAGCTGTGTTATTTTAGGCAAAGTTCATTAATGAAACATTACGAAATAAAGTAATAACTTAGATGTGATGTGCATCCTGTTCTGTTCTTGGTTTGAGTATGTAAAACTTAATTTTCGCTGTAATTAACTCAGATTGCGCAATATAATATTATATATATATATATATATATATATTGTGTATGTGAGTTGTTGTTTTTTGTGAATATTTTTTTTTTCGTGAACGTGAATTGGGTTTCACGCATGTGTGACGCACGTGTGCATCGTGTCTTTTGTGTGAATTACGAATGAGACTATTTTGCTTCCATACGGACTTGGCCTGGATAAAACTCACAGAGGCCCGGTCCATTACTGGTTCAGTAGGGTTGTAATCCATACTGCCCATGCTGTCCGAGTCATCCAGATGGATGTACTGTAACATGTGCAAATATAATCAGCTATATAAGATAAAAATAAATACTAAATACAATAGAGTGGGAAAACAAGACACAAAATCAAAATAGTGCAAAGGAGATGCTTACGAATGGTCTGTCTCAAGAGAACCAGAAAAAACAGGAACGTATAGAACTGGATAAACCAGGAATGTATAGTAAAATTAAGCGTCAAATTGCCCGTAGGATGTGAATGAGGGTCTGAGTGCGAGTGTGTGTGGTGTGTGCCCTGTAATGGATTGCCACCCTGTTGAGTGTGCACCCCACCTTGCACCCAAAGCGTCCTGGGATAGGATCCAGGGTTCCTGCAAGCCTGTATAGGATAAGCAGTATAGAAAATGAAGATGAAAGTGTAGTAGTATTTACCAAAAAAGTTTTTTGTCACCACTAAAACCAGATCGTGATCCTAATGTTGCCCCCCCAAATCATTTCCTTAAGAAATTTTAGTACTCTGAGGACACTTGCTCTGTGTTTTCGACTGTCAAATACAAACTGGAAAAATGCATGGCATTTCATTTGAATGTATGTGTTTTGTTTTGTTTTTTAGAATTGAAAATGCAAATGCAGAAAGACAGGTTTTAATTATATTTCAAAATAATTATACTTTATATAAAAAAAAGTCAATATTTTCTAGACAAGTGCAAGTTTCAAAATGTGCAACCATGCTTTGCATTGTTTTACGATTGTATGACATTTTATGAGACAACATGGTGGTCTGATGTTTTCCCCATGCTTGGTGAGTTTCCTCAAACAGTCCAAAAATTTGCACAGTAGACTGATTGGCATTTGGAAATTGCCTGTGAGGTTCATTTTGTGTCTTAGCACTTTATACTCCCTTTCTCAATTATATTTCAGTAATTTCAGTAAACATTACTACAGTATATAAGCTCTGTGTACTTAACAATAAATCTAAGAGAGAAGCTCTCTGATCCATTAACGATATGCATGCATATGTGTGTACTGTATGTGTGTGTGATCTGAAACCAACTTTTTTCTGCTTTTGACTGCAAATTAACAGGACCTCATTTTATCCACCCTGCATGAATTTTAGCTGAGATTCTTTATTTGATTACTTAATTCACTTTCACTGGAGTACTTTGAGCTAGTCCTAGTCACCGCAGGTGGAGAAGAGTTTTCAAGGTAACATGGAAACAAGTCCCCCTGTACTGTCTGATTAAATTCTTCCTTTGCCATCAGCTAGCAGTGCAAAGGTTTAATATCAGTGCCAGCAGAAAGTACAGTATGTACAATGAACAGTAATATAAAACAGTACAGCAGTACAGATTTATAGTAGATTTTGTCTAAATCTACGCAAAAAGTCACACTGTGTGGACTGGATTTGATTATGGTTAAGCGATATGTCTTACAACATTCATTCATTCATTCATCTTCTATACCGCTTTATCCTTCTATTCAGGGTCGCGGGGCACCTGGAGCCTATCCCAGGAGGCTTAGGGCACAAGGCGGGGTACACCCTGGACAGGGTGCCAATCCATCGCAGGGCACACACTCATACGCACATTCACACACTCATTCACACACACTCATTCAATTTTGGGAACACCAATTAGCCTAACCTGCATATCTTTGGACTGTGGGAGGAAACCCACCAAGCACGGGGAGAACATGCAAACTCCATGCACACAGAGCCAGGAATCGAACCCGGACCCTGGAGGTGCAAGGCGACAGTGCTAACCACTACACCACCGTGCCGCCGTCTTACAACATGCAGTGTTTTTATCAAGAACAATCCTGAACCACAGGAGTCGCATCTTCACGACAAGGCTATTCATCAAAAGGGTAAAGTCTGACTTTTTCACAATCACATTTATATTCTTTTACCTATGAGTCATCCCCTGAAGTCCTATGTGCTGCAACACTCACCCATGTTCTGTTTTAATCATATGTAATCCTCTTTTTTGCTAAGCATTTCTCATTTTAAGATGCATAATTTTAAGCTGTTGCATCATCGTTACCTCTTGGTTAACATATAGAATCTTGCTCAACGCGCTTCCTGCTTCATCCAAACCAGCTTCTGTGCAAGGTGGCTCTCATTCTGGTGCTATATCCACAGCACTAGTTACACATTTTTTCCCCATCTTCTTTAGCTTCTGCACATGCAGTTGCTCCTGCCTCTTTCACTTCCTGTTTCGTTTTTTTTTTTTTTTTTACCTTGTTTGACCTTTGGTTGATTTCTTCACCCTTGAATCTAATCTTGAATGTTATTCTAGTCGAGAAGTTCACATGAGCTTGCACACATCCAATAAACAGTATGCTTTTTGTGACTCAAGGCATTTAGCTCAAGGCACCAATTCTATATGCTTCAACTCACTTAGAGGTAAAAAAAAAAAAACAACAACAAAAAACACCCAGACGCTTTTTCTAATTTTTAACAGCCGCAGTTGGGCTGTCAAGCACAGCCTCCTCTATAACCTGCCTTCCCCGTTATACAGTATATGCTTCTGTATACTGTATACGTTCCCACAACAGCTGTGTCCTGTTTCCTCTCCCCTTGAGCATATGAACGGTGGGACACTTACCATATACAACTATATACCATACACACATTTTGGACATACAAATAATTACAATACAGCAGGTCCCAGGTTCAAAGCCCACAGTCACATTGCCCGTTTTGGGCCCTTGAGCAAGGCTCTTAACTGTCCAGATGTATAATGTGGGCGTCTGCCAAATGGCGAAAATGTAAATGTAGCATAATCACAGACCAAGGCATTAATAGCAACTTAGAGAGGACAAATAACTCCTTTTAAACCACTAATGCAAGAAGCACCTTAACATGGCCCTGTACACCAAGCGTAGTTTCAAATTTTAAGTAGCTAAAATTGTTCTGTGTCACCAGAATATTATACCTAGATTGCTTATCCTTATGTAGATTAATATATTGTCATAGAATGAGAAGAAGATGTAGTTTGTTTAGGTTTAGTGGTTCATTTAGGAAAAGAGTTTTGTGCAATCACAGGACAATTCTTCTGACACTCAGACTTCTATATATCTAATTTTTTTTCATTCTGTTTTTATGGTAAATCTTAATCATATTATGATTAATAATATTACTAAATATGTACAATATACTTTGTACTTAATATCTGTGTTGCAGTGTTTCTCTCCAACAACTTTGTCCTAGTTTCAGTCTGTGTGCAATACATCCTCTTTTTGTCTTGTACCTAATAATATCCATTACTCTTATTCTTTTTTTCTTCTTTTTTTTTTTTTTTAAATCCTTGCCCACATACAATACATACTCACATTCAGAGAGATTCACAGAGAGGTCCTAATGAACTTACAGATTAGTATCACTTAATTTATACATTTCAGTTGGAAATACACTGATATATTGAAATTACTGCATACTGTACTGTATATACTGTATTAATGTGCAGTGTTTAGTAATAGCTTGCTAGGTATACTAATGAAATACTGTAATAGTTCTGGATAATACTGGTTGATAATTTCTTCCACAGTATTATAGTGCTGTCTCAAAAAAAAGCTGTCATTTTGAAACCTCATTTTGAAAATCATCAGTTCCCGCAAAAGAAGACAGAAGAAGGTGTACCTTACATTCGTATGTGGTTTAAACAGAGTGGTGTACATCGTAACGTAATTCATCATGTAGCCATACCATCCACTTTAGGAACACATCTAAACCTACATATTCATGTACTGTAATTATGCAAATATAAAATCATGCAGAAATATGTGACTGTGCTGAGCAGCACTCATCATCTCTTATAAGGCGGAAGTGGCAAAAAAAACCACAACAAACTGCTGGGGCAAAATAGTTTAATCCACTGCGTGAATAAAATACAAACAGAAGAAGAGCATAAGTAACAGATACATTAGATAAAACATTGACTAATACCAAAAAGATATAAAAATTGAGCGATAACAAACTAAGGTACTGTATATAAGAGATGCATCAGACTTCATATAATACAGAACATGGGTGAGCATCGGAAAATAAGAACCCAATAAACAAATGATATTACAGAACTAATTAGATGAAGAAATCGATAGGGGGACATGTCACCTCTGAGCAAGAACCACACCTATTGGTGATTTAGTGTGTGGCACATGAACAGCGACAGCCTGACTTAATGGCAAAAGGGATGTGATAAAGAAAACCAAGGGAGGAAACAGTGTTTGCGGAGACCCTCCCTTGGTTAATAGTATAAAAGAAGTGTGCATTAAACTGCTTTTCAGTCTGCTCTTTGCCGGTCCTTGAGCTAGCATTGGGTTGCCTCACTTGGGCTTTGTTGCTGCATTGAAATCCAGCGTACTTCATGCAGTTCAACTGACTCTCGTGTCTTCTTTCGGTTTTATTTAAATTTGAGTTGTGGCTTGTGTTTTAGCATTAAAGTGTAACTTGCGATAACAGTGAAAGACAAAATCGTCCACAGGCCCATGATGCTGTCTTGTGGTTTTCTGTTTCCTGCAGCTAGGGAAGCTGATTGTTGATTGAAGTTTTTTATGTTGCCATTTATTACCTCTTCTCTGGTCTGGCATTCTCATTACTGTTGTAAACACTTGCTGTTTCTTTTTACAATTACATTTACTTTTAGGCATTTGGCAGACACTCTTATCCAGAGCGACTTACAAAAAGTGCTTTAAAGTTTACATCACTGGATAGATACTTACACTAGGTTAATACTTAACATTAGAACTTAACATTTTAGGTTACAAAATTAGGTAAGAACTTAACATTTTAAATGTTTAAATGTAATAATAAATATATTTAAAATGTTATTATGAATCTAAAATTAATAAAAAATATTATTAGTAGAATATTATTGAATGTAATTAAATTATAATATTATTATAAAATAATACATTTTATATTTATTAGATTGTTTGCTGTTTTGAAATTATCCTGTAAGGGATTTTAAAATCTAAAATATTTAGAAGAATCACTCATTTTATCTACTTAAAAATTTCAGTACGTTTTTATTAGAGAACAAGACCAGACTATGCTATCTGATTATAGTGTCAACAGTAACATGCTAAATGAGCTTCATTTCAGTCTGCCTCTTAGAACAGTGTTTTTAGTTAAAAGGTGTCATGCATAATACTAATGGAATATTCTTACATTTAGACATTCGCCAGACATTCTTATCAAGAGCAATTTATAAAAGTGCTTGATGGTTCCGTCATCGCATAACGGTTTTAGACAGTATCATTGTGATTATTCCTGATGATGAGTTTCCTGGCCCGTCCATGCAAGGCCTGCATCCAGTATCTTAATTTTACCATCAGAAAAAGTGTCACAAACTAACCGGGATGACTAGAATGATGATCGTGCTATCTGTCACGAACAAACCGGGATGAGCAGATAGCTTTAGCAGTTAGCCCTGTAGCGTGAATGGTAAACCCAAACGCGGATAAACACGAGCGGGCAGGATAATCACGCGCTTTGTTATAAGGACTCTCACACTCAATGAGCAAAGGAAAGACACAATCTAACCCTAGTCCTATGAACACACACTCAGTCTGAAAAGATAGCCAAGAAAGTGAGTACTCACAGATACGGGAACGATTCCGAAAGGATCTGGGCATAACTCAATGACAGAGCGATGTGCGGCGCCATCTTGTTTACCTTTATGCTTTCAGGTCTTACTTCCGGGTCCTAGTGCCGGTCGCGGCTGAGTGTGCATGACAGTACCCCCCCCCGTCCAGGACCGACTCCGGAAGGTCCAGGGGTGGAGGATACCCGGTGACGGTAGTCCCTAATGAGCCCGGAGTCGAGGATGAAGCGAGCCGGAACCCAGGACCGCTCCTCGGGGCCGTAGCCCTCCCAGTCGACCAGATACTGGGTGCCCCTGCCCCGAGGGCGCGAGTCGAGGATCCGTCGCACGGTGTAGGCGGGACCGCCGTCAATGATTCGGGGGGGAGGAGCAGGGGGGGGTGGGTGGAACCATGGGTGAGGTGGTGAATGGTTTCAGCTGTGAGGTGTGGAAGACAGGATGGATCCGGAGCGCCGCAGGCAGCTGGAGCCGGTAGGTGACAGGGTTGATCCTGAGAGTTATGCGGTATGGCCCGATGAACCTTGGTGATAACTTCTTTGACTCTGTGTGCAGGTGGAGGTTTTTGGATGATAGCCACACTTTGTCACCTACGTGGTACAATCGTCCCTGAGGGTGCAGACGGTGGTGTTGGGCCACATAGTTGGCGTTGGTGCGTCGGATGGCAAGATTGGCTTGGTGCCATAGCCGCCGGCACCGGCGAACCAACTGTTGGGCCGATGGAACATCAACCTCCGGTTCTTGGTGGGTGAACATCGGAGGCTGGAAACCATAGCACACCTCAAATGGACTCAGGTTGGTGGCTGAGGAGACGTGAAGGTTGTGTGATAATTCGGCCCACTTGAGGTAGCGGGCCCAGGAGTGCTGGCGATCCGACACGGAACATCTCAGGTAGCGCTCCAGCTGTTGGTTGGTTCGCTCCGCCTTCCAGAACCGGGTGGTGAACTGGGGACCTCTGTCCGAGACGGTGTCCTTAGGGAACCCATGCAATCGGACTACGTGTTCCAATATCAGCTCTGCTGTGGTTTTGGCTGACAGGAGTCCGGTGAGGGCCACCAGGTGCACTGCCTTGGAGAAGCGGTCCACGATGGTAAGGATGACGTCTTTTACCTCGGAGATCGGCAGGCCCGTGATGAAGTCGACGGCAATGTGCGACCAGGGCCGACGAGGGACTGGAAGTGGTTGGAGCTCCCCCGGAGTTGGTTGGTTAGAGTCTTTGGCCCTGGCGCACACTGGGCACGCCCGAACGAACTCAGTAGCCTCCCTCCTCATTGAAGGCCACCAAAAGGCCCGTCCCACGAAGGTGAGGGTTCTCCGGGTTCCCTGGTGTCCCGCGACGGGCGAAGAATGGCCCCACTGGAGGACTTCGGGCCGGAGTTGAGTGGGGACATAGAGCCGCCCGGGCGGCACACCTGCCGGTGCGGGTTTGATGGTCAGTGCCTGGCGGACCCTCGTTTCCATATCCCAGTGCAGGGGTGCGATGATCCGGGTGGGTGGAAGGACAGGCACGGGCTCCGCCCGGGGCGCCTCTCGCTCGTATTGACGGGAGAGGGCGTCGGCCTTGGTGTTCTTTGACCCCGGGCGGTATGACAGATGGAAATCGTACTGTTCGAAGAATAAGGCCCACCGTGCCTGTCGTGGGTTTAGCTGTTTGAGGTTGCGGATGGTGATGAGGTTCTGATGATCCGTCCAGACAATGAATGGCTCACTGGCACCCTGGAGCCAGTGACGCCACTCCTCCAAGGCCCACTTTATGCCCAACAGTTCACGGTCCCCTACTCCGTATCGCTGCTGAGTGGGGTTAAATATTTTGGAGTAAAAGCCACAGGGGTGTAGCTTTTGGTCTGGACCTCGTTGTGAGAGAACAGCGCCAGCGCCCACTTCCGACGCGTCCACCTCCACAACGAACGGTTGACTGGCATCCGGGTGGAGGAGAATCGGGGCGGTGGTGAACAGGTGACAGAGTCGGTGGAAAGCTGAGATGGTGGTAAGGTTGAGTTGGAAGGAATGGTTGGAGAGCCTGGTAAGTGCAGTGAGTGGTGCTGCAACTGTACTGTAGCCCCGGATAAAGCGACGATAAAAGTTTGCAAACCCGAGAAAGCGTTGGAGCTGTTTGAGTGTCCTGGGTAGGGGCCAGTGACGTACAACCTCCAGCTTCTGCGGGTCCATGGCCACACCCTGGGGCGAGATAACAAAACCCAGGAACGTGGTGGAGTGCTCGTGAAAAGCACACTTCTCCAACTTACAGTACAGCTGGTGGGCGAGCAATCTCTTTAGGACAGCCCGAACGTGTTTTGTGTGTTCCTCGGGGGTGCGTGAGTATATTAAAATGTCATCTAGGTAGACGAACACCCATCGGCCTAGCATGTCCCGGAGGACATCGTTGATGAAACACTGGAAGGCCGAGGGTGCGTTGCAGAGACCAAATGGAATGACCAGGCTCTCATAGTGTCCGGTGGGGGTGATGAAGGCCGTCTTCCACTCATCACCCTCTCTGATGCGCACCAAGTTGTAGGCGCTCCGGAGGTCCAACTTAGTGAACATGGTGGCACCAGAGAGGGCGTCCAGGGCTGAGTTGGTAAGAGACAAAGGATGACGATTTCTGATGGTAATCTTGTTAAGCCCCCGATAGTCGACACACGGACGAAGTTCGCCCCCTTTTTTCTTTACAAAGAAGAACCCCGCGGCAGCCGGCGAGAGGGAGGGTCTGATGGTGCCATTTCGCAGGGCGCTGGCGACATACTCCTCCATAGCCTGGGTCTCGCTGGTAGAAAGGGAGTAGAGGTGGCCGCGGGGGGGGGGGCTGGAGCCTGGCTGGAGTTCGATAGCTAGGTCGTAAGGTCGGTGAGGTGGTAGATGGCTGGCCCGGCGTTTGCAAAACACCTCAGCCAGGTCTCGATATGGTGGTGGGATGGCGTGGATGTCGACGTCGGGGGCCTCGGACTCCCTGGAACACGTCCCAGCCTGGGCCTGTAGGCATAAGTCGGTGCAGGTCGGCCCCCATTGAAGGATTCGGTTCTGAGACCAGGACATGAGTGGGTCGTGCTGTAAAAGCCAAGGGTAGCCGAGGATGATGGGTGGAGAGGAGATGAGTGTAAGGTGAAATTGGATAGACTCCTGATGTTGGCCGAGGATGAGAGTGATGGGTGAAGTCTGCTGGGTGATGGGGCTGGATGAGAGGGGCCGCCCGTCGACTGAGGTGATTTTCACTAGCTGGGATAACGCCTCTATCTTTACCCCCAATCCTCTGGCATACGTTGAGTCAATGAAGTTACCCGCGGCACCAGAATCGATGAACGCGGCACTTCTGACCCGTTTGTGGCCAAGATGGAGGGTTACCTGGACCGTGAGTCGAGTCTCGGTGTTGTCGGTGGTCGCGGAGAGATGGATGATACCCGGGGAGTCTCTCCTCTCTCTCACCGGGTTTGGGCGTTTCCCGGACGGGACGGGCAGGTCGCTCGATGGTGCGCGGCTGATCCGCAGTAAGCGCACAGTCCCTCGCGGTAACGTCTCTCGCGTTCCGCCACGGTCAGGGAGGCGCGCCCTAGCTGCATGGGTTCCCCGGCTCCGGTGTCAACCACGGCAGGGGGTGGAGATCCGACACGTCCAGGGAGAGCGGTGGTGACGGTGGTTGGTGGTCTTGGTGCAATGTAGGCGTACGTGGGTGGTGGCGGCAGGGTTCGAGGTGCTGGCCTCGGACGGGATAGGAGGCGCTGGTCGATCCGGAGGGCTAGCTGGATTAGCCCCTCCAGTGTGGCTGGGAGCTCTCGTCTGGCTAGCTCGTCTTTGATTCAATTAGCCAGCCCCTCGAAGTAGGACGTCAGGAGGGCTGCGTCTCCCCAGGAGGTCTGGATGGCGAGCGTCCAGAACTCGGCGGTGTATTTACTCACGGACAGTCCTCCCTGCCGCAGGTGGTAGAGCTTTGTGTCGGTCTCCACCTCGCCCGCAGGATGTTCAAAGGTTAACTTGAGCTGGTGGGTGAATTCATTGTAGGAGTGCGCGGTGTCTGTGTCTGCGCGCAGGACTGCCGTGGCCCACTCTGCTGCCTGCCCTGATAGCAACGAGACGAGGAGTGCAATGCGCAGCCGGTCAGTGGAGTACTTGGTGGGATTGAACTCAAACACCAGTTCCAGCGATGTTAAAAACACACTGCATTTCCCATCCGTGCCATCCCATTTATCTGGAAGAGCTAAAAAAAAAACGTCAGAAGGGGGGGGGGGGGTGCGGCGCCGCGACCGCCGCGGCGGGCAGGCAGCTAGCCAGCCCACCGACCGGTAGTGCCGGTCGCGGCTAAGTGTGCATGACAAAAAGTTTAGAGATTTTTCCAAGATACCTTATTATTGATATCTTATTCTTACTGTTCTTTCACCCTGTCATGTCTCATCTGACCTTAGTATGCTTAAAGTTATTAAAATAATTTTATTTATTATACATTTATGATTCCTTTTATGATTTTAAGATTGTTATATAATAAATAATTATTGTACTTAATTATGGATTAATTTTATCAAAACTTGATTACATTAGAGCGTATTATTCTAATAATTTTTATTATTCTTTCTCCTGATTTAAAAGACTGATCATTACATTTTTCATTTCTAAGATAATTCTATTCCTAAGTCATAATTTGATCATTAACATATGATATTCAACATTGATGTAAAGAACTTAAAGAACTTTTTCCTCTTGTTTAATTTTGCTGCAGACTGTGCTCATCCTGTCTGAGGATTCTCCTGAGAGCTGGTACCCACACCCTACCCCACCCAAATCGGTACAATTTTCATCTGTTTAGAGCACTGGCTGCTCATATTTTCCAACTGGATAAGTGGTAAATGCTTTCACTAATGGATTTGATTATTAATTATTGATCCCTTTGTTTCTTAGCTTTAAAAAAGGGAAGTTCAGCCATCTGTGCTTTGTGTCCAGAAAAAACGGAACTGAAAGTTATTTCTATAACTTTTACTAAGCAGCTCTGTTAAACTTAATTTGCCAAACTTTGGCATGGTACTTTTCCATTATGCTCTGTCTGCATTAAAGGTACTTTTTGTGTGCACGGGTCAACCTTTGCTTACACTAAAATGTTGACGGTGTCAAATTCTGTAAAGACAAGCGCGTGACTGACCTTAGAAGAAGTCCTTGGAAATGTAGTCCCCGGAACCGTCTGTTCTCGATGCAGGAAACAAATTCACACTCTGGGCACCGTACTGGGGGTACTGGCCTCACAATGGGAGGCAGTCCTTTTATTATTTCATATTGCCAAATATTACAGCTTAAGCTAATAAAACGAGGTAGATTTATGGTGAATACAAATAGCAAATACTAAGCAAAAAGTTCAATGGAAAATAAAAGAACACAAAGTCTTGTGAACTTAAATTAACAATGTATGCTAACACTGCCCCAAGAACCAAAGAAGAACACCTCAAAAGTCTAACAGAACGCTCTTATACTTTTGTTCTGTGACTCATGTCCTAGCAGCCTTATGCTTCTTAACCAATTAGCAGGCCTTGACCTTATAAGGTAAACACTGGCAATCAAAAACTAAGCTTATACTGCTACTGACTGATCTAACACATTTTGCAGAATACATTCAAATCAATTCAATTCAATTTTATTTGTATAGCGCTTTTAACAATTGACATTGTCTCAAAACAGCTTTACACAATCAAAAGAATTATTTAAGTTTGTATGGAATGTGAATGTGTATGAATCAAAATGGTCAGATTGTCCCTGGTGAGCAAGCCGAGGGCAACAGTGGCAAGGAAAAACTCCCTGAGATGGTAATAGGAAGAAACCTTGAGAGGAACCAGACTCAACAGGGAACCCATCCTCATCTGGGTGTAACAAGTAGCAGGAAATGATCTGCATTTATACAGTGTGTTAGGTGGCAGACAGTTCAGCTATAATAGTTGATGTTAGTTGATGTTAGAATGGAGTCCAGTAGTTATTGGAGACTCAGGTAGACTTGTAGAAAGTTCCAGTCCTGAACTATCGAATTGTCAAGTCCCCAGAGAAACAGTTGCCAACACCAGTCGAGACCAGAACCAACTTCTAAGTAGAGAGAATCATCCCCAGACACCAGATGCATCCCAAAGAGACACACGGGGCATCCATGTGACGAGACCTCCAACCAGAAACGGGGCACCAGGATGGATCAGACAGGTCCAGAGGGCAAAGGGAGTCTGGATCACTGGCAGCTCAGGGATGACATGTGTAGCTCGACAGAGAGAGAGAGAGAAAGAGTGAAAGGGGGAGACAGGGGGAGAGAGGAAAGAGAAAGAGGGGGAGAAAGGGAAGAAGAGGAGAGATGGCAGTTAGGTATGGTCAAAATCACATAATGTGTAATGTGAATGTATATTTACTGTAGAGTGCAAGCAGAGACTCCGGCAGGACTAACTATGACAGGATAACTAAAAGGGAGAGCCAGAAGGAAACACAAACATGAGGGCTCCCTGAGATGTAAAGCAAACAATCACCTCACCGTCAACAAACCTGAGTGATCAAATGAGACTGAGGAAGACAGCATCTAAACATACCAGTTCACCATAATACTCTACATCCATGAGTCCCCCAGATCTGCTCCTTTACCTTATGGCAAATCTATTTATAAAAATGCTTGGCTAAATAAATAGGTTTTTAGCCTAGACTTAAACACTGAGACTGTGTCTGAGTCCTGAACACTATTTGGAAGACTATTCCAAAATTTTTGGCGCTTTGAAAAGAAAAAGCTCTGCCCCCTGCTGTAGTTTTCAAAATACGCGGTACTGACAAGCAGCCTGCATCCTTTGATCGAAGTAGACGTGGCGGATCGTAAGACACTAGCAGTTGGCAGATACTGCGGCACGAGACCATTTAATGCTTTAAATTACATTGTTCGGTTTCAAAGCCTCAATTTTAAAAAAGATAGTAGCAGAGCAGCTATGCTCATATCTACATAGAAATGGCATACATGAACTGTATCAGTCAGGATTTAGGCCTCATCACAGCACAGAAACAGCACTCGTTTAAGTAGTAAATGACCTCCTATTGGCCTCTGATCAGGGTTGTGTAACTATGCTTGTATTACTCGACCTCAGTGCAGCTTTTGACACCATTGATCATGCTATTCTTCTTTACAGATTCGAAAATGTAGTAGGAATTAAGGGTACAGCCCTCTCCTGGCTCAGATCCTATTTGACCGATCGTTATCAGTATGTAGACTTAAATGGTGATTATTCTGCATGTTCTCTAGTGGAGTTTGGCGTTCCGCAGGGTTCAGTTTTAGGCCCACTGCTTTTTTCCCTTTACATGCTTCCTCTGGGCAACATAATCCTTATGTCACATTAGACATTGTGACTGTGACCATACCTAATTGCAATCTCTCCTCCTCTTCTCTTCCTCCCCCTCTTTCTCTTTCCTCTCTCCCCCTGTCTTCCCCTTTCACTCTTTCTCTCTCTCTCTCTGTCGAGCTACACATGTGGTTCCTGAGCTGCCAGTGATCTAGACTCCCTCTGCCCGCCGGACCTGTCTGATCCATCCTGGTGCCCCGTTTCTGGTTGGAGGTCTCGTCGCATGGATGCCCCGTGTGTCTCTTTGGGATGCGTCTGGTGTCTGGGGATGATTCTCTCTACTTAGAAGATGGTTCTGGCCTCGACTGGTGTTGTCAGCTGTTTCTCTGAGGACTTGACAATTCGATAGTTCAGGACTGGAACTTTCTACAAGTCTATCTGAGTCTCCAATAACTACTGGACTCCATTTTACATCAACTATTATAACATCAATTAACATCAACTATTATAGCTGAACCTAACATTTAACACTGTATAAATGCAGATCATTTCCTGCTATCTGTTTCACCCAGATGAGGATGGGTTCCCTGTCGAGTCTGGTTCCTCTCAAGGTTTCTTCCTATTACCATCTCAGGGAGTTTTTCCTTGCCACTGTCGCCCTCGGGCTTGCTCACCAGGGACTATCTGAACATTTTGATTCATACACATTCACATTCCACACAAACTTAAATAGTTCTTTTGATTGTGTAAAGCTGTTTTGAGACAATGTCAATTGTTAAAAGCGCTATACAAATAAAACTGAATTGAATTGAATTGAATTTTATGCCTGATATTTACAATTTTATTATTAAAAAAGTTCATGAAGTCCTCACTATTGCATGATGTTGTTGTGGAGATTTCTGTAGTGGTCTTATTTCTGGTTAATTTGGCTACGGTATTAAATAAAAATCTAGGATTATTTTTATTTTCTTCTATAAGAGTGGAGAGATACGTTGATCTAGCTACACTAAGAGGTTTCCTATAGTTCAGGATGCTCTCTTTCCATGCTATTTGAAATACTAACAATTTAGTTTGACGCCATTTACGCTCTAATTTCCGAGCGGTCTGTTTTAAAGTGCGCGTGTGATCGTTATACCAGGGAGCGAGTTTCTTATCTCTAATAATTTTTCTTTTAGATGGAGCTACATTATCTAATGTACAATGAAATGTCGACTCTAAATATTCAGTCGCCTGATCAAGTTCTGTGGGGTCAGACGGTGGCCTAATTGAAGTTGGTAACTCTGGGAGATTACTGATAAAACTCTGTGTGGTAGTTGATGTGAATGTACATTTAATACGGTAGCGCAGTGCTGTGCGTACATTATCACTGTGACACACTTGAATTGAGATAAGATAGTGATCTGAGATAATTTCGGACAGTGGAATTGTGAATACATTTCTTATACTTAATCCGAAGAATATTATTAAATCTAAAGTCCTGCTTAAAGTGGAATCGACTGAGCTGACTTAATATACTTAAATACACTTATGTTACTATAGAGAATTTCAAATGAGTTAAATTTGTGTCGGTGTTTTTGTACGATAGACAGATTATCATTATGAATAACTGCGACGCCTCCTCCTCTACCAGTTAACCGAGGCTGGTGTATGTAGCTGTATCCAGGAGGACTAGCTTCATTTAGAGCTACATACTCGTCCTGTTTAACCCATGTTTCAGTTAAACAGAGTATATCAAACACCTGACCTGTGATAATTTCATTAACAATAACCGCTTTTGATGCGAGAGATCTAATATTTAACAGTCCTAGCTTCAGATCAGAGGTGCCGGCTGCGCATTCAGTGTGATCCGAGTTTGTGGACTTTATGTTAATTAAATTATTAAAACAGACTTTCTGAGTCTTTCTACATTTTTGCTTAAATCGGGGAACAGACACAGTCTCAATATGGTGAACCCTGAGTGACGACTCTATAGTGTCCTGTTCTCTCAGACGTGACTCCGCTCCTCTTCCGGTGTGAATGATATTTCTGGTAACCACTGCCCTGCATGTGTTGTCCCCTTCTCTCGGTGCATGCGCTGCAACCGTGTCCTGTTGAGGGGCCTCTGCATCTGTGCCCCGGGGTGGGCCTCTGTGTTTCCTCTTCAGTCTTCGTTGAGCTTTAATCTCTGAAACATATTTAGCTTCATGCAATACATCTCCTAACTTAAGCTGGGACATATGACAACTCAAAACATTAATCGGTTCCACAACAATTGTTAGTTTAGATATTTTATTAGGTTATATTATTACTATTAGAGTTGTTTGAAGAGTTTGTCGGCCTCTTGTCTATGTATCCCTTTACTTCCCTAAATTGAGTATATGCACGGCCGGTGTTTTTCTCTGATGCAACAGACAACTGTGTATGATTTCTACATAAACAAAAGACCCATTACTTTCAAATATGGTTCTCAAATCTGTCTAAATCTGTGTTAGTGAGCACGTCTCCTTTGCTGAGATAATCCATCCCACCTCACAGGTGTGGCATATCAAGGTTCTGATTAGACAGCAGGAATATTGCACAGGTGTGCCTTAGACTGCCCACAATAAAAGGCCACTCTGAAATGTGCAGTGTGATCATACAGTACAGACCAACAAGTAATGGGCCTTTTGTGTACAGTATGTAGAAAATGTTACAGATCGTTGAGTTCAGCTCATGAAAAATGGGAGCAAAAATAAAAGTGCGTTTATATGCATTTATATTTTTGTTCAGTGTATAATTGAAATAAGATTTTTATTCCAAACAACGAAGAAATCAAGCTCCAAACCACATTAACGTTAATCCCACAAACAAAAAGGGAAATCTCATTCATTCATCTTCTATACCGCTTTATCCTGTATTTAGGGTCGTGGGGACCTGGAGCCTATCCCAGGAGATTCTGGGCACGAGGCAGGGTACACCCTGGACAGCGTGCCAATCCATCGCAAAGCACACACACACACACACACAATCACACACTATGGTCAATTTGGGAATGCCAATTAGCCTAACCTGCATATCTTTGGACTGTGGGAGGAAACCGGAAGGCGACAGTGCTAACCACTACACCACCGCGCCGCCAAAAGGGAAAACTGATTTTTAAACAAAAGGACAGATTATCCACCAGGTCTGTCAGCGATTTTTACTGAGTTTACACATTTTTTTAAACAGACATATAGACAGACAGAAGGCTGGAGATGTGATGAGGGGAAGCTACAGTATGGATGGCTGTGAAGATAGGGACAATGGCTGGAGTGCAGATGCTTGAGGGGATCAAAGAGGTGAAGGTATGGATAGGATGTGACTTCCTCTGTGAGGTGTGAAGACAAGGGCAATGGTTTCGGTGCCCATGTCTGAGTGGAAAGAAGGGGGAATCGAAAGATGTAAATGGAAAATGTTCATCAGTCAGTCTCCACACAACCTCACTATTGTACTCAGGTTTAATTGAAAGAAATCTACCATTGTATTTATCTATAATTAATAGATAATATAATTAAGTTTGAATTAGGCAGGTCAGTGTAGGAAAACGTTCTACAGGAGCAAGTTAAAGTAAATGTTACTTGAGAATTACCTAATCAATAAATCTTACTCCTAATGAGCTAACCCTGTATTTTAATTAGTAAAGCAATATTTTGTTCTCATCATCTCAATATAACCCTTGCCCTTATCATCATTCTGTACATTATTTTGGAAGGAGATGATATCATGAGATTTTGGTTATCCTTCCAAGATTTTTAAAGAGGTTTTTGACCTTATTGGACAAGTGGTTTAGCATACTGTATAATAATATGCCTTTATTCTATCTACGTTTAGACCATTTTTTTAAAACCTCCATTACTTTTAAAATTGTTTCTGTACAGTTGCAGTCTTGTTTAGAGACACACTGTTACAGATTGGTTACAAAGCTCATCCCAGAACTTGAACACAGAATTAGGGGATACGTCAGGGATAAAATTTTTCTGCTGGGTTTTGTGACTTTGAATGTTCTTTGTGGGGTACCTCAAGGGTCTATTCTCAGCCCTTTGTTATTTTATTGAACTTACTGGTGTTAGGGTTCATTACCATAAATACCATTCCATATTAGGAAAAATGGTATTTAGTTCATTGTTCTGCAGATGACATCTAAATGTATTTTGTATATTGGTGTTAACCAGATCTCTCGTTTGTTTAAAAATGCTTCTGCACAAGTACATGTAAGCAGGAACACGTAACTCCTGTCTTGCCCTCGTTACACTGACTCCCTGTTTAGAATTAAAATTAAGGTCTGATTCATAGCTTATAAGGCTGTAAATAATTTACTACAATTATTTGTTTCTGACCTCTTACAGCCATCCAAAACTAAATTATCTCTGTGGTCTAGTGATCAGTCACTGCTCACAGTTTCCAAATCAACTTAAAATAGTAGGGGCAATTGTACTTATTCAGGTGAAGGTTTTAAACTCAAAAAACTCAAATGTTATATCATTGCCATAGTCATTTTTCTGAACCATACAATATCATAAGTAAAATGTCAAGGCCATGGCAAATTGAAAATTTTTATTTTTAAATAAACAAATTGCACATTTCATGCTCAGAGTGATGGTCCAGTGAAAAGTGTAAATCAGAATCTATTAAACAAATTGTCAAAATTAAGGGAGGAACTTTAGTAAGCTTACTTTAATGACTCACATTTGCATAAACGTAGAAAAGTCCCACACCATAATAGGACACCCAAATGAGGACAGGTTCCTGTTTAGTCTGGTTCCTCTTATGGTTTCTTCCTATTGCCATCTCAGGGAGTTTTTCCTTGCCACCATCGCCGACACCCTTGGCTTGCTCATCAGGGACAATCTCATTATTATCTAAACACTTTTTTTTTCACTTATACACACTTAATGATAATGAGCCTAACACGTTGTTCTCTAGTTCTTAGATTTCTTATGAGTCACCTTTCTTGCCTCAAAATGCAATGCCTTCTCATTGCAATGATCCTGAGCATAGGTAATTGTTCTTTGATTCACCCTGGTCCTTACGGGACAATTAATCCCTATTCAGATTGCTACTGGATATGTGATAAAGCTGCTTATGTTTTCCTTCCCGCTAATTGGACTGGAATTTGTGCTCTAACTCAGTTCAAAGGCTCGTTTACACTAGTTTCACAAAATCCACATGGAACAACACATCACTCACGTCATAAACGAGGTTAATACATTTTGGCAGGCCTTATTCCCTCGGAATGGTGCAACTCAATTATGGAATCAGATTGAAGTAACACATTATAGATTAGCTACCTTTGTTAATGTTACTTACCTCGCTGTAGAAGGCATTAGTACTGAACTAACCGCTCTTCGTTTGACTGCTGTGCAAAATAGAATGGCCCTTGATATTATCCTCGCTGAGAAAGGAGGTGTTTGCGCGATGGTAAGTGATAGTTGCTGTACATTTATCCCTGCGCATGATGCAGAACATGGTGAGATCTCCACAGCATTAGAAAAAATACATGAGGTCGCATCCCAGCTAAAGGATGATGAAAAGGGACAGGTTGGTTGGGGTTTATGGTATACTCGTTTTGGACAGTGGACCCCTTATCTTTCTCTCATTGTGCCAGTTATTGTTGCATTGTTGCTCTGTCTTTTCTGGCCTTGTATTGTCCATTGTATGCAGACTCTTGTGTATAGATATGTTTCAGGTTTTGTTCCTGTGCCGCCGTCTTCACAGCCGATACCCTACTTCCCTTTGAAGACAACAGAGGGACTCTAAATGTGATTAAATGTTATTCTTAAAAATAAAAGGGGGCAAATATAAGGAATATAAGTAGCATTCCTAATGATGATCCAAAATGTGTCTTCTTATGTGCTATGACTGAAGCTATAAACTATACTGAGACTCATGTAATCATATACTTGTGCCGGATATTATAGTTGTGCTATGTTAAGATGTCTTCAAAATTCTTTGAATGTACCATGTACTAGACACCCTGCGGAGGAAACTCATTTCGGCCGCTTGTATTCACGATCTTGTTCTTTCAGTCACTACCCAGAGCTCATGACCGTAGGAAAGGGCAGGAACGTAGATCGACCGGTAAATTGAGAGCTTTCCCTTAGAGATAGGGTGAGAAGCTCAGACATCCGGGAGGGGCTCAGAGTAGAGCCGCTGCTCCTCCGCATCGAGAGGAGCCAGATGAGGTGGCTTGGGCATCTATTTAGGATGCCCCCTGGACGCCTCCCTTGTGAGGTGTTCCGGACACGACCCACCGGAAAGAGACCCCGGGAAAGACCCAGGACACACTGGAGGGACTATGTCTCTCGGCTGGCCTGGGAACGCCTTGGGATCCCCCCGGAAGAGCTGGAAGAAGTGGCCGGGGAGAGGGAAGTCTGGGCATCCCTGCTGAAGCTGCTGCCCCCGCGACCCGACCTCGGATAAGCGGAAGAAAATGGATGGATGGATGGATGTTTTCTTTTTCTTTTAACCCTGTATATATAATTACATTATCTGCCCAGAAACTGTGTCTGACGCACATACAGTGGTGTGAAAAACTATTTGCCCCCCTCCTGATTCCTTATTCTTTTGCATGTTTGTCACACAAAATGTTTCTGATCATCAAACACATTTAACTATTAGTCAAAGATAACACAAGTAAACACAAAATGCAGTTTTTAAATAAGGGGTTTTATTATTTATTGAGAAAAAAAATCCAAACCTACATGGCCCTGTGTGAAAAAGTAATTTCCCCCTGAACCTAATAACTGGTTGGGCCACCCTTAGCAGCAATAACTGCAATCAAATGTTTGCGATAACTTGCAACGAGTCTTTTACAGCGCTCTGGAGGAATTTTGGCCCACTCATCTTTGCAGAATTGTTGTAATTCAGCTTTATTTGAGGGTTTTCTAGCATGAACCGCCTTTTTAAGGTCATGCCACAGCATCTCAATAGGATTCAGGTCAGGACTTTGACTAGGCCACTCCAAAGTCTTCATTTTGTTTTTCTTCAGCCATTCAGAGGTGGATTTGCTGGTGTGTTTTGGGTCATTGTCCTGCTGCAGCACCCAAGATCGCTTCAGCTTGAGTTGACAAACAGATGGCCGGACATTCTCCTTCAGGATTTTTTGGTAGACAGTAGAATTCATGGTTCCATCTATCACAGCAAGCCTTCCAGGTCCTGAAGCAGCAAAACAACCCCAGACCATCACACTACCACCACCATATTTTACTGTTGGTATGATGTTCTTTTCGTGAAATGCTGTGTTACTTTTACGCCAGATGTAACGGAACACGCACCTTCCAAAAAGTTCAACTTTTGTCTCGTCGGTCCACAAGGTATTTTCCCAAAAGTCTTGGCAATCATTGAGATGTTTTTTAGCAAAATTGAGACGAGCCTTAATGTTCTTTTTGCTTAAAAGTGGTTTGCGCCTTGGAAATCTGCCATGCAGGCCGTTTTTGCCCAGTCTCTTTCTTATGGTGGAGTCGTGAACACTGACCTTAATTGAGGCAAGTGAGGCCTGCAGTTCTTTAGATGTTGTCCTGGGGTCTTTTGTGGCCTCTCGGATGAGTTGTCTCTGTGCTCTTGGGGTAATTTTGGTCGGCCGGCCACTCCTGGGAAGGTTCACCACTGTTCCATGTTTTTGCCATTTGTGGATAATGGCTCTCACTGTGGTTCGCTGGAGTCCCAAAGCTTTAGAAATGGCTTTATAACCTTTACCAGACTGATAGATCTCAATTACTTTTGTTCTCATTTGTTCCGGAATTTCTTTGGATCTTGGCATGATGTCTAGCTTTTGAGGTGCTTTTGGTCTACTTCTCTGTGTCAGGTAGCTCCTATTTAAGTGATTTCTTGATTGAAACAGGTGTGGCAGTAATCAGGCCTGGGGGTGACTACAGAAATTGAACTCAGGTGTGATAAACCACAGTTAAGTCATTTTTTAACAAGGGGGGCAATCACTTTTTCATACAGGGCCATGTAGATTTGGAGTTTTTTTTCTCCCTTAATAACGTAAACCTTCATTTAAAAACTGCATTTTGTGTTCAATTATGTTATCTTTGACTAATAGTTAACGGTTTTTGATGAGCAGAAACATTTAAGTGTGACAAACATGCAAAAGAATAAGAAATCAGGAAGGGGGCATATAGTTTTTCACACCACTGTACATGTTTGTACTGCTCTATACTGTATATACCCCTGTTTGTGCATTAAAATTTTGGATATCTCTCTAAACACTGCCTTGTGTGCTGTTTTGTGAGATCTCTCCAGAACCGGGAGCAGGACGATCAGCTCCAGAGCAAGCCTGATAGATAGCTGGTGTGTGAAGGTTGTGGTTAATTCCATAATCCTAACAATAAGGATTTTAATAACATTGCTTAACATCTTTATATGGGCTATGATGGGAATCAGTGTCAGACTCCATTTCCCAGAGTACCTTGCGGCCAACTCCAAGCTCACATGTTCAAGTTCATTTGACTACTGCTTCCGTGCACGTGAACTCACTCTCTCTCACACACACATACACACACAGTCACAGTATAAAAGTATATGCTTTGTGTCTCTTTCAACCAGTTTGTTACCAAGCACTATCGTTCCTGATATGCTTAGTACCTGACTAATAAAGTCCATCTGGGCTTTTGTATAACTATGGCCTGAGAAGAACAGACAAAGCCTCAACACTAATCCTGTCACCAGTAATGATCCTCTTTATGAAACTTTCACCTTTCTTAGAGTATCGGCCCAAATGTTGTGTACGCAGATATCCAAATGCTTCCGTTAGTTGTTTCGGCACCAGGTACACTCTCAGACCACAAAAAAAAACAAGTAGCCTTATACATTACCCTTTTTTTTAGTAACAATCGGAACTCATTTATTCATTCCTTTTCTATTCTGCTTTTCCTGTACAGGATTGTGGGAAGCCTGGGGCTTATGCCAGGAGACTTCATCGTGCCACCAGGAATAGTTCTAGTGACAAGGAAAAATTATGATACTAATACTGATACTAATTATAAAGTTACTACATTTTTTTTTTGCACATATATTTTTAAGGTCACCCTAGATTTGATAATATTAATGAGAACGTGTGTTTGTTCCATGTGACGGAGTCCCCTAGAATAGGCTCCAGGACCCTGAACAGGACAAGCAGTATAGAGATAAGATAATGATAGATAATAGATCATTAAAAATATATCTAGTATGTTTATATGTTCAATATTTAATATATTAGTTTATCAGCTATGTAATGGAAAAGGCAACATATACGTTTATTTATATATCATTTATTATTGTCCTTTTAGTGACAGTCAGAAGTGGTGTGAACTTATCAGGTGTCACTATATTGCCCCCTACAGGCTACATCGTGTACTTGCATCATAATGTAGTTACTTGATGTATTTACCAAGCAATAATGTAGTATGTTGTTGAATAAACATTAAATAATAAACAATGAAATCACTCCTAAACTTTTTTGTTAGTAGCATAACTGTAAATGACAGATTAGGCACCTAAATCAAATTTCTATTCAATATCAATTACTAATATTAATTTATTGTGTATATATTTATTATATACCCAATAAAATGGATGATCTATTGATTATATATTAATTAAATTCCTAAAAAACAAGCAAAACTCAAAAAAACTCAAAAAAGTTGACAAACCAGCTAAAACAGAATTAAGAACCGTTGAGGACAGAACACATTAATATCAATAACTGATCAATAAGCTTTTCAAAACATATGGAAACACACAAAAATCACCAAAAAATAACAAAACAATAAAAACCCAGATAAATAGGTGAGGATCTTAAAACGAGCACCCCTCTCGAACTGCTCGGTCATCTCTTGCTCCGATTTGTCAGCTGCCTCTTCTATTCTTCTCATTTCTTGCTGTTCTGTACTTCTATATATGTTTTATATATGTTTTTTTATTTGTTTGTTGTTTGCTTTTCTCACTGGGGTTGGTCACTATATGTTGAAATATGCAGCAGAAAAAGAAAAAGAAAACTCTCATGTTTAAACTAGATTACTAAGAAGATGCACATTCTGATTTCAGTATACTGTATACCTTTATCAAGAATTACTGTTTTGCATTTATGCATGTGTACATATATATCAACATTTTTGCTTAAAAACAGATGATGTATAATAATAATAATAATAATAATAATAATAATAAGCATGATCAGGCCAAACAGAATAACATCATACATGTGTACAAGCCAAAAATGCATGCACAGATATACAGTAAACAAGGAAACTATGGCACTCACATGGTCTCATAAGAGCTGTCTTTCGTCTTGAAGAAGCGCAAAGCAAAGAAGGCCCCTGCTTGGAGTGACAACACAAGTATAATCCCGCCTATGAAGCTGGACAGGTCGAATGATGCCTGAGAAAACTCTGAGCCTTTAGAAGAATCATCTGAGCAAGATGGATACAGTTGAGTAAATTTCCGAGTGGCTTTTATTCACATGGTGTACATTGTTATTGCTTGGAATCATATAGATGGTCAGCTTTAGTAGAATTTAAAAATGCCATTACATAATAGGAAAATGGTTAAAGATAAGAGAAACTAGACTAAAAGCTTACCTGATCCACTGTCTTCAAACCTCTCACTAACTACTCAAACACACAACACACAGAGTGCATATGTTTTCATGTGTGAAATGAGTTTAGGATTCCATTTTTTTATGCAACATGATACTCACTTGGGCAGGAGTTTGTCTCATTGAACACAGTGCACTCTCCAGAGTCTTCTGTGTCAGGTATGCATCTTGTATTATTATCTAAGCAAAAAAAAAAATCAAATTTTTAGAAAACAGCTTTAAACCAGTAGCATGGTGGTGCAGTGGTTAGCACTGTCGCCTTGCACCTCCAGGGTCCGTGTTTGATTCCTGGCTAGGTTCGATTCCCAGCTCTGCATGCATGTTCTCCCCATTCTTCGTGAGTTTCCTCCCACAGTCCAACAACCTACAGGTTAGGCTAATTTCCCATAGTGTGTGAATGAGTATGTGAGTGTATGCAATCATCCTGTCCTTGTGCTCTAAGTCACCTGGTGTAGGCCTTTGGTACTCTACACTCTTTATTAACTACAGTGAAACTAAGAGTTGCAAAAATAAGGAAGGTCTGTACATGCCATTATGTTATGGGAAAAAAAATGAAAGGTCAAGTCTGCAACTTTGGATTCAAATTTGGATAAAATGTTAAATAAACACAAAAGAAGCTCAGTGCCAATTCCAAATCAGCGCGATACAAACCTCAAAATGTATCCTAACTCAACTATTACAAACATATTCTAAAACTTTTGACTTCACCTTTAATAAGATATGATATTTATGTGTTCTGAGTTTTGTCTCTTTTTTTTTTGTCAGTGTTACAAAGCATTTTCCTTGCAGTCCATTTTCTTTAGAACAGAAAATAGGGCTGAATTATTTACTGGGGATGGTGTCTATGTGTGACGGCTGCCATGACACCGTGTGTGCACTTAAATTATTCATTGTCCTGTTCCCAAGTGCACTCCCCAAGGAATCACGTGTCACAGTAAGACACTTTGAGCACCAAATAGAGAAAGACAGAGCTGGAATATTATATAAGACCATCTCTATGTTTGTGTACATGTTTGCATGTTCCCTTACCATTGTCGCAGCTTTTCCAAATACAGTTTGTCAGATTGAGAGCAGGATCTCCACTGGTGCATCGATCACATGAATCCAGCTGAGAACAGTCATCAGTGGCTGAATCATCTGTCAAGTAAAGGAACAAATAAGAATCAATGGCTTTAGCCTCATCTTGTCAGATACGGAGAAGTTTTAGACTTCAGTTATAAATTTCCATTAAACTGTTTGGCTCAGCTCCCAGCAGGTTTCTACTTATAGACATGAATAAATATTTCATTATCAAATATACAGTCAAAAGAGATCAACTATGAATTTAAAAGAACTTCAAAAGCCATCAGCCAAGTAATGATTAAATAATGGAATTTTGCAAGTACAGTATACAGTATGTAGGAATTTTCATTTATTAAATTACAAACTCACTATTAATTGACTTGTTACAGCCAAAATTATACATGTTGAAAATAAAAAGAAAAGTGTCTATATGTAAAACCTGCTAATTCAAAATAAATCACAATTAATTTAAACTTATTTAGTTGTCTATTTCTTAGTGTACATTCTTTCTATTTCAAAACTTTTGCATCATCATATGTACATACAGTATGATGCACAAGCGTCTTTCTTTAAAGTTCACTATGAAGGTGACCTGACATGAAACTCAATAGATACGTAAACTAAGACTAAAATAATAATATTGAAAGTTAAAGAATATATACAGAAGGCCAGTACAGAGTAGGATTATATGTCAAACAGAACATATAATCTGTTTGAGTTTTATTAAAGTGAGCAGACATAAGTGACATACAGTTTTGAGGTTTGAATGTGTTGATTCTTACCTGTATTTTGTGAGTGGGTCACCATCAACTGCATTTTCAGCATAGTGCAACACAACAAAAATGTGACGCACCTCATCCTTATAACCAATATAGAGTCCTTACAATATAGAGAAATGTAAAAGCTAACAAAAAAAACAACAACTTTCTAATCTACCAAAACTTTCAGCACTGCAGCCTGTGCTAACTAAAACACTTTGGAGTCCTCAAATATTCTGACGTAAGCAATGCAACACACACTCTTAAAAGGCATCTACAATGTACTAAACATTCAAGCTGGCAAATGAAACATCAAAATACCAATTACAGCAGCCTCCAAGCTGTGTCCTTGAGGAACAGGACAGACTGGTGAGCTGTGATGCAGAGAGAGAGAAGTGTGAGCAAGAGCACGTGTGACATCATGCATCCTAAATCAGGGAGACTGGAACGTGTGTAATGTGAGACAAGTTACTTGACAAGCAACCGAACAGCCGGTCAGGCTGTATCAATATCCTAAGTGTCCGTTCTTGGTCAATATAACCTGCCAGAACTCACACATGCAGGCACAACCAGTGCTGATGACACACAGTTGAATGTTTAAGCCAAAACAGATTTCTGATACTTGATAAAGTAAAACAATTGTGAAGGACAACAAGCACTCGATGCTGAGTACCTTTGCCATTTTTTATATTGACAGGACAGAAGAATTTTTTGCTAGCGCCAAAGGCAGCTACTGTATATATCCAGACTTTTTGATTATGTAGCATGTTAATCTGAATGAACGTCCCTCCTGGGGACTCTTCTGACATCGTTCTGTTGGGGGACTTCAATGCTCACGTGGGCAATGACAGTGAGACCTGGAAGGGCGTGATTGGGATGAACGGCCCCCCCCGATCTGAACCAGAGCGATGTTTTGTTATTGGACTTCTGTGCTCGTCACGGATTGTCCATAACGAACACCATGTTCAGGCATATGTGCACCTGGCACCAGGACACCCTAGGCCGCAGATTTTGTCGTCATGTCGTCGGACTCGTGGCCACATGTCTTGGACACTCGGGTGAAGAGAGGGGCGGAGCTGTCAACTGATCACCACCTGGTGGTGAGTTGGCTCCGTTGGCGGGGTAGGATGCCGGTCAGGCCTGGTAGACCCAAATGTATTGTGAGGGTCTGCTGGGAACGTCTGGAGTCCCCTGTCAGGACGAGCTTCAACTCCCACCTCCGGCAAGGCTTCAACCACATCCTGGGGGAGGTGGGGGACATTGAGTCTGAATGAACTATGTTCCGCGC
Source organism: Channallabes apus (assembly GCA_030522415.1). Taxonomy (NCBI): domain Eukaryota; kingdom Metazoa; phylum Chordata; class Actinopteri; order Siluriformes; family Clariidae; genus Channallabes; species Channallabes apus. The sequence goes on along the minus strand of CM060127.1, from coordinate 25,374,490 downwards.
CTCCATTGTCGAGGCGGCCGACCGGAGCTGTGGCCGTAAGGTGGTCGGTGCCTGTCGCGGTGGCAACCCAAGAACCCGTTGGTGGACACCGGCGGTGAGGGATGCCATCAAGCTGAAGAAGGAGTCTTACCGGGCCTTTTTGGCTGGTGGCACTCCGGAGGTAGCTGATAGGTACCGGCAGGCCAAGCGGAATGCAGCTTCTGTGGTTACTGAGGCAAAAACCCGGGCGTGGGAGGAGTTTGGGGAGGCCATGGAGAATGACTTCCAGACGGCTTCAAAGAGATTCTGGTCCACCATCCGGCGTCTCAGGAGGGGAAAGCAGTGCACAGTCAACACAGTGTATAGTGGGGATGGTGCGCTGCTGACCTCGACTCGGGACGTTGTGGGTCGGTGGGGGGAGTACTTCGAAGACCTCCCTAATTCCACCAACATGCCTTCCAATGAGGAAGCAGAGTCTGGGGACATAGAGGTGGACTCTTTCATCTCTGGGGCCGAGGTCGCCGAGGTAGTCAAAAAGCTCCGTGGTGACGAGGCCCTGGGGGTGGATGAGATCCGCCTGGAGTTCCTCATGGCTCTGGATGTTGTAGGGCTGTCATGGTTGACGCGTCTGTGCAACATTGCATGGACATCGGGGACAGTGCCTCTGGACTGGCAAACCATGGTGGTGGTCCCCCTCTTCAAGAAGGGGGACCGGAGAGTGTGTTCCAACTACAGAGGGATCACACTTCTCAGCCTCCCCGGGAAAGTCTATTCAGGGGTCCTGGAAAGGAGGGTCCGTCAGATAGTCGAACCTCGGATTCAGGAGGAGCAGTGTGGTTTTCGTCCGGGTCGCGGAACAGTGGACCAGCTCTTCACCCTTAGCAGGATCCTGGAGGGGGCATGGGAGTTTGCCCAACCAGTCTACATGTGCTTTGTGAACTTGGAGTACTGTGGGGGGTACTCCGGGAGTATGGGATATCGGATTCCCTGTTAAGGGCTGTCCGGTCCCTGTACAACCGGTGTCGGAGCTTGGTCCGCATTGCCGGTAGTAAGTCAGACCTGTTTCCGGTGAGAGTAGGACTCCGACAGGGCTGCCCTTTGTCACCGATCCTGTTCATAATTTTTATGGACAGGATTTCTAGGCGCAGCCAGGGCGTTGAGGGGGTACAGTTTGGTGGGCTCAGGATTGGGTCACTGCTTTTTGCAGATGACGTTGTTCTGTTGGCCTCATCACACTGTGACCTACAGCTCTCACTGGATAGGTTCGCAGCCGAGTGTGAAGTGGCTGGGATGAGAATCAGCACCTCCAAGTCTGAGGCCATGGTCCTCAGCCGGAAAAGGTTGGAGTGCCCTCTCAGGGTTGGGAGTGAGATCCTGCCCCAAGTGGAGGAGTTTAAGTATCTCGGGGTCTTGTTCACGAGTGAGGGTAAAATGGAACGGGAGATCGACAGGCAGATCGGGTCAGCGTCTGCAGTGATGCGGGTCCATCGTGGTGAAGAAGGAGCTGAGCCAAAACGCAATGCTCTCAATTTACCGGTCGATCTACGTTCCTGCCCTCACCTATGGTCATGAGCTGTGGGTAGTGACCGAAAGAACAAGATCGCGAATACAAGCGGCTGAAATGAGTTTCCTCCGCAGGGTGTCTGGGCTCTCCCTTAGAGATAGGGTGAGAAGCTCAGTCATCCGGGAGGGGCTCAGAGTAGAGCCGCTGCTCCTCCGCATCGAGAGGAGCCAGATGAGGTGGCTTGGGCATCTATTTAGGATGCCCCCTGGACGCCTCCCTTGTGAGGTGTTCCGGACACACCCCACCGGAAAGAGACCCCGGGGAAGACCCAGGACACGCTGGAGGGATTATGTCTCTCGGCTGGCCTGGGAACACCTTGGGATCCCCCCGGAAGAGCTGGAAGAAGTGGCCGGGGAGAGGGAAGTCTGGGCATCCCTGCTGAAACTGCTGCCCCCGCGGCCCGACCTCGGATAAGCGGAAGAAAATGGATGGATGGATGGATGGTTAATCTGAATGGTGTTTTAGTTACATAATGTGAAGCATTGAAAGTCCTTCTCATGATTATTGACTTTCTCAATTAAACTTTATAATGTAGACGATCTTTCATCAGCCATTTTATCTCAGAAATATTACTAAGTTATCAAGTTGACGGCGGCACGGTGGTGTAGTGGTTAGCATTGTTGCCTTGCACCTCCAGGGTCCAGGCTTGTTTCCCGCCTTAGGGTTTGGAGTGCATGGAGTTTGCATGTTCTCCCCCTGCTTGGTGGGGTTCCTTCGGATACTCCGGTTTCCTCCAACAGTCCAAAGACATGCAGATTAGGCTAATTGGCGTTCGCAAATTTCCTGTAGTGTGTGAGTGTTAACTGGAGGCCCTACCACAGTCGTAAAATGGGAATAAATACAATGGTAATCACCATTGGCCTCCGCGGTCTCTAGTTGGACCACAAAGGTTCCTAAATGAATGGATATTGAGTTTACACTGTAACATAATGTAGAAAAACTATTTCATGCTACATCATGAAAGCTCTACTCACATAAACTGGAGGGAAGATTCGAACCCACAGCCCTGGATGTTTGAGGTGTGTGCTATCCACTAAGCAATTGTGCCACGATATCCTGTTCTATTCCATTCTATTTCTATTCCATATACAGAAATTTAATTCATCATATGATCATAACAAAAATTCCATAATCCTTTAAATAAATTTAGTATTCTTTGCCTGAGTTGGTTCCTTACACAATTTCTGTTCATGTTATTGTAGTTATTTTCTATGCCTTCTATAAAACTGCCTTTTGGAAACAGCTAAAGCACTAAGCTATACAAACAAAAGGGAACTGAATCCAATATGTGCCAGTACTATTCTGATCCAGATACTCTGTGTCTGCTCGTCACTGCAGTCATTATTCTTCTTACATTCTCAATCTTCAGGCTTCACGAGTTTCACAAGGTCATCTTCACACAGCCTGCAAAGACTGGTCCAAGTATGGTCTAGTCTGGAGAGTTAGTCTGAAACTAAACACAGTCGATGTTTTCTCCTATTGTTGCAGTCTCACTTCTGCAGGTGCAACATTATAAAATCCAATTCTTAGCTTTTCTCATTTTTTTTATCCTCCTTCATTTTCTTCTCTCTCTTTCTCTCTCCATGTGCGTGTAACAGGGAAATGAACAGTCTCGCACTGTTACATAACATGACGTCCAGCCCTTCACCTCTCTGCAGTCTTCTGCATTTTTGGTCAGTCTACACTGTACTCTAACCTTACTGGGTTTCAAACAAACAAAGTGTGTATATTGTACTGTATATAGTGGATATCTTTAGGCTGGAGGGATTTATTGAAGCCAAGCTGTTGATACAATCAGTCTTTTTTTCTTGATGTTGGGTAACTAGGAGGAAATCCGCAGTCTCCTCACACACAGACACACACACACACTCACCCACGCACTCTGCGCTCCCCCCACTCTCCCCCTTCTCTCCTCCGTCACCATGGAAAAGACAGAACAGGGCATGTAAGATTCCATCAAATCTCATGCAGTACTTATGGTTTCATGACGAATATGATGTGCATAAATTATTTTTGGATTATGCAACAGGTATAGCAGATAAATTGCTATTTAAATTTAGAAACTAAGACTGGATTATTTATCCTGAAATGGATTTCTTTGTTCAAGATGAGGAGGAAGATGATTATGGGCATGATTTTAGCGAACATCATAGGTGGTTTTAAATCGAATTGTAATTAATATTACGGATTACCACAGCAGAGGTTCTAGGAACCCCCTGTCTAATTATTAATTGTACTTGAAATCTCTCCCCCTTTTTTTTTTTAGCATCCCTGGTTTTATCCTTAAGAGTTATTTGTTATCCCCAATTGGAGAGCACCGGAAGCACTTCCTTATATAGTCCAGGATGAGGAGAGGAGATTTCCCCGACACTTCGATCCTCGCCCACTCGCTTCATTGAAATGCAGAGCCACGCGTTCACTGCGACGCCCCCTCTCCCCCTCTCTCTATATCACACCAAAGAGCGCGAGAATCCCCGACTCATCTGCCAGGAAATGGCGTCACCCCTTTTAGTGCCGTCTCACGTTATTGCAGGCGGGCAACGCTGCGCGCGCGCGCGCGCACGCGGACAATGATGCCGCATTGTGTGGCGCACAAATAACCACGGTACATCGTGGCAAAGTCAGGTAAAGGTGATCTCACACACGACAATGTACCCAAAATGTGCACTATTTGCTGACGTCACTGGCTCCACGCGCCAAAGGGTCTTTCAGCACCAGGGACAGGGGTGACTCACGCTCAGAAGAGTGCGCACGCACGAACGCACGCGCGCACACAACCACACACACGCGCACAGTGATATAATAAATGCTTCTGAATTTTTTTTTAATGCTTTGCAATATGAATGCGCAACAACACCCCTCCCCCCCCACACACACACACCCAACCCCACCACCAGCACCATCACGTCAGTTATCCACGACTTTTCCCGTAAGTAACAGAACTGATTGCCAGTCAGCACACACTCATCCACAGCCTCTCGCCGTCGCAGTGGGCGGGGTGAAAGAATGCGGTATTTTTGTGAATGAAATTACGCCAGTCGAACCTGTCCATAGGCGCTTCGTGATTGGCTGCGCATGGGTGAGTTGGAGGAGGGAGGGGGGGGGAAATCAGCGCGCTTCGTCGTAACTGACGTCAGGAGGGAATCAATGAAGGTAGAGCAGCTCATCAGACTCGGGGTGTTACACAGAAGAGCTCACGACGACAACGGAGAGGACAAGACACCAGGAGGACGAAGAAGAAGAAGAAAAGAGACTGAAAGAGCACTCGTGCTTTTCAAAAAAGGATTAAACCCGACATTGGATTTCAGCTCCCATCGTGCACAGACACTTGTCTTGGATGCTGGACCACTGAAGACGGAAGCTGTTCTTGAGCAAACTCCATCACCTCAGTAAGTTTTGCTTAACATCATATCATCCGTTGTGGTGAAATAGGTCTTAAGCTTTCGTGCATTGTGAGGCAGTTCATGATGGCTGGAGCAGGAGCGCTTGAGCAATCTCAGCATCTCAGTTCGGCTCTGTTCGGCTCAGTCCGTGATTCATCGTTCAGCCTCCTCCTCCGCGCGGGAAGACTCACGATGTCCAGCAGATTCCAATAAACGTGTTTAGATGTTATGTAAGCTCTATAGGCTCCAGGGAACCTAAACACGTGAAGCTAGAGAAGGAAGAGTGTACATTTTCATGGGGTCACTTTTAAACATGAATTTGAACCATTGCATATAAGATACAGTTTTTATCACTTTTGTCTGTTGTTAAACCCAAGTAGCTCAGTGCTTCCAAAAGGGGCTCTGGAGTACACTGGAGTTGCATATTTTATTCTTATACTGTACCTCCTCCAGCAAACGTAATGAAGGTCTTTCCCAAGTCATCATGCATTTTGTTCTAGTGAGGGTTTGCAATACGCAATCTTTAAATGTATTATGGTTACTATGGAGTTGATATAGCTTAGCTTTTTTGATTGCTTAAATTAAATTCAAATGCAAATTTAACAATAACAATTTGGTATGTACCTACTGTCTAATGAAATCTAGGCCAATTTAATAAAATTCTATTTGTAAAAGGAAAGTTATGAAATAAAAAGCCACCTGGCTAACATTTAAGCATAAAACATCTTATGGTATGGATATATTCGCTTTTATACTTTTCTACAGCTGAAAAAAATAACTTTAAGTACTTAGTATATGTAGGTGTACTAATCTATTCCAGTGCATTGTGGGATTGCATAAGCACACTGGATAATTTCCAACCAAAAGTGTTTCCTAAAATAATCTCCTATATACAGGATGGTAAATGTTATGCATTACTGTACTGATGATACATTAAAGCATCAATTCTCTCTCTCTCTCCTCCTGCAGACATGGCCCTTAATGACTCTGACGTGGGCTTGGAGGTTGTCTTCGAGATCGACCCGCTCCTGCAGCTCTCTGATGTCCGCCTTACACCCGACCCCATGGTGTCAACAATATTCAGTCCATGGGATATTGCACTGTGTGTGTCAGGTGCCCTGATTTGCTGCGAGAACGCAATCGTCATAGTGACAATCCTCTCTTCAGCATCTTTGCGAGCACCTATGTTCCTCCTCATTGGTAGCTTAGCTTGGGCAGACTTCCTGGCAGGTGTGGGGCTGCTGATGTATTTTATGTCTCAGTGGTGTGTGTCCTCAATGGGACTGGAACTGGCTAGTGTGGGCCTGCTGGTCAGCGCACTCAGTGCCTCTGTTTTCTCACTACTAGGTATTACCCTAGACAGATTCCTGTCTCTCCACCGAGCCCTGACGTATGGCTCACGTCGCACACACACCCATACTCGCTGTGCTCTGGCTATGGGGTGGGCTCTGGCAGGCCTACAGGGTGCTCTTCCTGCTTTAGGTTGGAACTGTCTGGACAATGGACAATCCTGCAGTGTAGTCTGGCCACTGACCCGAGTGCATTTGGCTACACTGTGTGGAGGCTTTCTGCTGGCCCTGGCGCTGATGCTGCAACTCAATGCCTGGATCTGCCAAGTTGTACTTCGCCACTCTCATCAGATCGCGCTTCAGAGACACACACTGCCCTCTGCACGCACGCACACACGCCGACGTGTGCACACACTCGCGCTCATCCTTGCCATCTTTGCCAGCTGTTGGATCCCCTTTTCTCTGTACGGGCTGCTCGGAGATGGATCATCACCTGGCCTATACACCTATGCCACTCTGGTGCCAGTAACAGGAAACTCTCTGCTCAACCCCTTGATTTATGCCTACAGAAACACACACATACAGCGAGCACTGAGGCAAGCTTGCTGCTGCTGCCTCCCGAACTCGTTTCACAAAAACACTCACACACCAAGTGATGTGTAACGGATCTCCGAAACGTTTCTGAAATATGCCATGCTGTTCGGTGCCATGGTAGATCATGCTTTAATTAATTAACTCAATTCAATATGCACATGCACTGCCAGGCAAAAGTTTGGACACACTACATGAAATGAAAATACTGTATATTTTTCATTGTCAAAGATATTTTTATAAGGCCTTATGAATGAACAAAGACAAACTTTGAGGATAATTTTTACCCCAAAAACAAGTAGTTTTCACTAATTGTATAAATTACGTTGCCTCTTGGATAGCACTTCCTTCTTAAGTTGGCTTAGAAGATATCAAGAGTATGCACGGCTTCATCAGGAGCCATGATATGTTATTTCATAGTGGTTATGTGTTCTACAATGAAAGAATTCCCTTCTATGGACAGGTGTGTCCAACATTTGACTGGTAGTGCCCTCATCATTGCCTCCTTAGGAAACTGTGCAAGTAGCCAAGACTTCTGCCTCACTCGTGAACCATGAGTCACAGCAATCTGATGTCTCATTCACAGACAGTCCTGAAACATATGTGTAGCGTGTACTGTATTGTACTCTGTCAGTTTTTATTTTATTTTATTTCTTATATAATACTTTCATAAAAGTATTTGAATCTTTTATTTTCTATACATGAAAAACAGCTATGACCAACACAGCAGTAGATTTTCTACTCTAAAAAAAGTGAATAAAAAAAAAAAAAAAATGCTTCTATAAAATATGTATTGCATCAATTGTCTTCAATTTGTGCCTGATATTTTCACAGACTCTGACATTCAGAGATTTAGAAAAATATTCGCACTTTACAATGACTTGACAATTTTTACAAGTTTAGTTTTGAAGGTTCTTGATTTAATTGTTTACTTATTTATTTATTTATTGATGAATGCTTTTATACTTCAAGTATGTGCTGTTTGCACAAGGTGCACAAATATCTCTGTTAATGAGTGAATGTGATATTTTTTAAATGAAGTGTTTTGAGATGATGTACATGTTGTTTGTATAAGAAAATAAATAATCATTTTGATTAAAATTCTGCCTACTTTACTTTCATTTTAAATGTGCATATTTTAAGTGTGTCACGGTTTGCTAAGAAAATGGTTGTGCCATTTACAGCTCATATTAGAGGAAAGTATGCATATGACTATTAAAATATTTGAGCATATATATATATATATATATATATATATATATATATATATATATATATATATATATATATATATATATATATATAATTATTATTATTATTTATTTATTTATTTTTTTTCCCCCCATGACCATTTACATTAGTAGATTCTCACTGAAGGCATCAAAACTATGAACGAACACATGTGCAGTTATGTACTTAACAAAAAAAGGTCTCCACAGTCACCGGACCTGGACCCAATCGAGATGGTTTGGGGTGAACTGGACTGCAGAGTGAAGGCAAAGGGCCCAACAAGTGCTAAACACCTCTGGGAACTCCTTCAAGACTGTTGGAAACCATTTCAGGTGACGACCTCTTGAAGCTCATCGAGAGAATGCCAAGAGTGTGCAAAGCAGTAATCAGAGCAAAGGGTGGCTATTTTGAAGAAACTAGAATATAAAACATATTTTCAGTTATTTCACCTTTTTTTGTTAAGTACATAAATCCACATGTGTTCATTCATAGTTTTGATGCCTTCAGTGAGACTCTACCAATGTAAATGGTCATGAAAATAAAGAAAACACATTGAATGAGTGAAGGTGTGTCCAAACAAGGAATCACAGTCCAACACCTTAACCACCGAGCCACCCCTGCTCGTATGTTCTTCCTCTTTTAAGCTCTACAAAATCAACAAAATAAAGAGTAAATGAAAACATCCATGTTAAAAATTATTTAGTGAAAGAGGAAAAAATGTAAACATAAAACATAACAGCTGCCTGACGAGTCTCAATGCTAGTGCTAGCAGCTGAAAGGTTGCAAATGCAAAACCCAGAGGAGTCAGAAAGTCAGTGGTAGGTCTTCAAACCCCAGCTAGATCAGTTGCATTCAAGGTCAACTTACTGACCCTGAAATACATGGTTTAATATTTAATGGTAACATTTCTGACTTAACAGTTCTGTCCAAAGATGTATTGAGATTAATAATTGTGTAAGAGCAGGAAATTATGCAATCTAATCTATTTAACTAAATACCTATTTAATGTATTTAATCTAATTCATTATGTATCCGCAGGACTTTATTTAAAAGAAAGTCTCATAACATTTTAATACTGTACAAGGTACGTTTCAATAAGGTATATATTTAAGCTTAAAATTGCTTCACAAAACAGCGCCTGACCTATTATAATTAGATTTCTTACCTCACTCCAATATCCATCAACATAAATGGACCTTTACCAAACCATAGCTGAGCAGATACTGCTTGGGAGATGGAGTAGACTCAAGACACTAGCGTGTGTTACTGGTATGAGTGTATCAGGTCAAGCAGCATGCTACATTGGTACGCTGCAGTAAAAAAAATAAAATAAAATAAATAAAACTACCCAACAATTAAGTACACAAACTCACTTTTAACACTTGGATGGAGAACAAGTGGTTAAACGTAGTTAGCAGGCAAGGCTACACACTGCATTTTATAACTTGAGGTCTTTATTTAATTAAATCACCAATAGAAAAGCTTTCAATTACAATTATAAACCATAGGAAATTTAATAAAAAGGTTAAAAATATTGCATACTTTCCGGAAATAAGGAATACGAACTTAAACTAAATCATACCATGGCCAAAATACTAGTCTTTGATTGGCTCATCGCTGTCTGTTTAACGATCTTGGAGAAACTCTAAAATAATGTCAGGGTCAAAAACACTTCTAGATTAATACTCCTGGATCTTTGTCATCATGGGTACATGTTGGAATGTAACACTTAGTATATAGGTAAATAACAATAATAAACCAATTTGCATATCAATCAATCGCTTACAGGCTGGATTAAAAGCAATGAGCAGAACAATTTAATGCCCTCACAGATATAACCATGACAAACGACATTGTGAACCTAGGGTGAGAAACAAACTTAAACCAGAAGTGTTTGAAGGGAGGTAAGGTGGCCATGGTACAACAGAACAACTGTAAAGCATCTAAAGATTATAAAACACAGTCACTGCTTTGGCTATGTTTTTTTTTTTTATATGTTGAGGAGTTTCTTTGGGCAGTAATCTTGCATAAAGCAGGCACTTTTATCAAATTAATACTTTACTCTATAATTGAATTTTAACTTTTTCCAGTTTCTTGGCTTAAGTGACTTTGGCATACATTAGAGTAAAAATAATAATACAAAAAAAAAAAAAAAAAAGGATCAGAACACTTGACAAACCAAAGCTAGTACAAAGACATGAAAAAAAGGACAAACAATTGGGAAAACACCATAATGCCAGGCTCAAAGGACAGATGCAATGAAAGCACTTAGACAATGGATTGTTACCAAGGAAACAGGATGGTAAGGAATGATACATACATACATAGATACAGTATGTATGTATATATACATACATACATAGATACAGTATGTATGTATGCATATATACATACATAGATACAGTATATATATAGATACAGTATATATATATATATATATATATATACACACACACACACGTATATGAATATGTATGTATGTATGTATGTATGTATGTATGTATACACATTACTTTTGTAAAACTTTGTTTTACATACTGTGCTTCTTACTCTGGGAAATAATTTTCCAAATAAAATCCAATGCCATGAAGAAAATTTATCCAAATTTTCTGAGGGGAAAAAAGAAAGAAAAGATAGCAGTAGTAGTTATCTAATGTGCTGCCTCATGCAATGTATCATACTCAGCTTCGGTGTATGAACAAAGCAAAGCGTTAGGTGATTAATGATGATCTTTTACAAATATGCTAGGGAAGTGCAAAAAGAAAAAAAAAAAAAAAAAAAAAAAAACCTCAGAACCTCTCCAGTTCAATTTACTCATTTATAGCTGCGTTACAGAGGAATTGGCACTCTGAAACAGGAGCAGGCTGATCATCTAAATAATTCACTCTGAGACAGAAGAGACCATGCACGCACGCACGCACAAACACACACACTGTGGCCCTGTTCCGCATCTACTGCCGCTGGCCTCATTAAAGGGAAACAAATAGTTTTGGTCTAACAGGAATGCTTTCTCTCATGACAGGCATTATAGTCTTATTCAGACCACTCATCATCATCGAACTCTGAGGAATCATCCTCAGAATCACTGCACTCCACAGCGATACGGCGAGACAGGATAGCTGCCACATCATTGCCTACGACATCTCTCTTCTCTTGCTCTCTCTGCTCCTCCACCTTACGCAGGTTAAAGCCTAGAGACAGACAGACAGACAGACACGCATACTTTAGTAACCTGAAGTTTTACCATTAAGACAATACATTTATTGACAATGCAGAAATAAACAAAGAAGTCCTAACTGCACCACAGACAAAATTACAGGTAAAAGATTTTTTAATCTCATTACTAACATCCCATGAGGAGTGGCTCCTATTACCTGAAATTATGAAAAAGGCATCCAAAGTCAACATCTGAACCAAACAGCGGTTTCTTCAAGTTCAGAATCTACACATCTATCCTCTAGTTATCTCTCGAGTTATTACATAGTGAGGCAAATATTTATACAGAGCACATTTTAAAAAGTGCATTCATAATTTCTTCAGTGAAAATAGCTCGATAATTAAAAAATAAAAGTAAAGAACAGTCCTAACTCATTTATTCATTCATTTTCTTGATGCATTAAGCAGAATGTCTCAGAACTTTATATGGGTTGCATAAAAATTAAGGATGAATTGTTGATGTTTTTTTCTTTGGCATCTAAAAATACAACATATTAAAACTGGGAGATACTGAATGGATTAGGATTTTATCTTTTGAGAATAAAGAATGCTCAGTCTACTTCACTCATAACTCATACTCCATTACTCATGAGCCAAGACACAGTATTCCTAGCAGTGAACGTTTAGAGAAACTGCATCCTTTGTGGGAATTTCACAAAAGAAAGCAAGCAGCACACAAACTCAGAAGAGCTGTCTTAATCACATTTGTATGAAGAGATAAGCGATACATCATTTTTGTGATGAGCAACCAAAGTCATTAATAAAGGCAAAAAAAAAAAAACTTTACTGTGAGTCACTCATTAAAAACAGCATTTTTCAGAAGCAAAATCCAGCCTTTATAGCAGACGTGTTCTAATACGTGATTACGGTTTTCCCCTCCTACGTCTTTCACCCTCTGCATACGCTTAGCTCTGACGTGTAAAAAGGACGTGATAATATGGTACTTGATTACTGTGGCAGGCTCGATTCCCGTCTCTGTGTGCATGGAGTTTGCATGTTCTCCCCGTGCTTGGTGGGTTTCCTCCGGGTACTCCGGTTTCCTCCCACAGTCCAAAGATATGCAGGTTAGGCTAATTGGCGTTCCTAAATTGCCCGTAGTGTGTGATTGAGTGTGTGAGTGTGTGTATGTGTGTGTGCCCTGCGATGGATTGGCACCCTGTCCAGGGTGTACCCCGCCTAGTGCCCGAAGTCTCCTGGGATAGGCTCCAGGTCCCCCGCGACCCTGAACACAGGATTAAGCGGTATAGAAGATGAATGAATGAATGAATGAATGATTACTGTGGGGTAAAACACTGTGTAGGCCAGTTGCCATGTGTACTTTGTGACAGAAATAGCGTCAACTGCGCTTTTCTGCACAGAAACTGAAAAGTACGTTTAAAAATGATGCACTAGTTGAATTGGTTTATAGGAATTCCTAGAGATCTTTTATGATTATTTTTGTTTCTGACAAGAAGTGTCAAAAGTAGAAACGATAATGTCAAGGATTTGTGAAGGTGAGTGGAACACCACCCTCAGTGAGACTGATCATTAAGCTATTTAAAAGACAATTTGGTATAGGCTTGGGTTTTAATGTCAAAGTTACTAGCCTCTTTAGTAGAAGTTACACCGAAACGCCACCTACTGCCAATTCATTGCAAGTAAACCAAAGACACCTTGACCAAAGATGCCAGACTAATTCAAAAACACAAATGACTGTTTTACACTTTTAACAGTACAAGACCCTTGTAGGTAAATAAAAAATAAAAATAAAAAAAGTAAAGTAAAATCTAAGAAAAGTCATACACGTCATGTGTGTCAAATATTGTTTTGTGTAAGCAGCAAATTACAATATTTATTTAATACAGTGAAACCTTAGATTGCGAGTAACGCGGTTTGCACAAGACGAGCAAAAATTTTTAAATACATTTTGACTTGGAAAACGAACAAGTTTTGGTTTACGAGTACCGAGTATCATGTATCACGCATGCGCTTCTTGTTTTGATGCCAAGCGTCATGTGATCACAACTGAGCCAATGGTTTTTCTCTCTCTTGCGCTGCGGAATTGTGGGTAATCGTCTCCCCTGCTGAGTCTTAGTGCACAACTCTTACCGAAATAATCAACATCCGTGCACGCGTGTACCGTTTAGTACAACACTGTGACCACGTGTGTGTGCGTAAAAAAATATATTACCTCACAGACACACACTCTCTCTCTCTCTCTCTGCTCTACACAGAAACACTGCTCTGTCGTGATTCTTTTCAAAGGTAAAGTGCAGGTTAAGAATAAATCTGTCTGGATTTATTTTTACTTATTTACACGAATTATGCTCCTAATTCAAGGTTCCACTGTATTGCCAATTAACAAAGGTTAAAATAAAAGCTCATATTTTGTTGAAATGCTTATTTTTAATTCATATTTGCTTTGCGAATATGTCTTCTACAGTTATGTTACAATGAGTTCAAATAAGAAAGAAAAGACCCCCTGATGTTAAGAAAAATGTACGAATCTTCAAAGGAAGACGTGTCACCTGCCCACTAAACAAGCTACTTGTAAAAAAATGTAATAGATAATGCACATTTTGAATAGTGTTGCTTCTTAATGAAGGTTCTATGAAGGTTTGGTCAAATTGCCATGAATGGTTTAGGAGGATTTGCGGCTTCAAATAGCAGAAGAGTATGACAAAAAACAGTAGCCGTATACACAAAAATGCCTTCTTTTTTTTTTTTTTAAATTTGGCAGAATCAAATAGACCATTCCTGCATGAAAAGTTTACCATTTCTTAAAATCGCTCAATTTTTTTTTAAACACAAGACCTTCATTCGTTCATAATGTATAAAAATCAAAGAACTGAGAATCAATCCGATTTGCTGCGAGCACAAAAGTTCAAGACCACCATACCTTAAGGTCTAAAACAAAACTGGCTCATCAAAACTCAATTGTCTTTTTAAAATTTTTAATCTCACTAATGCTCCACTTGCAATTCCTTTATATACCACTAGGGAATATGCACAATTTTAATATCTCTGCTCTAAATCGAATTTCCTTTTCTGCATTTTGATTTTTATTTTATTATTTTTATGTAGTATCAATATGTAGTTATAGAGAATACCTCATACCTTAAAATTTTTTGGGGGGAAAATAGGAACTCCCTGAAATCTACTTTAATGATGCCGTATTGTTTGAAGAAGAAGAATGTGTGTAACTGCATGTCTGTGGTGAAATTCCGGTTTACCTTGGCGAATAGCTGCCAGCAGATCGCTGCGGCCGTCGGGGGCAGGGGCAGGCTGAGGCTTTGGGGCAGAAGGAGCTGAGAAGCCACCTGAAGGAGGAGGGGCAGGAGCTGATGGAGCAAAGCATGGTGGTGGAGGGCCTGGAGGTGGAGGGGGCGGAGGTGGAGGTGGGGGTCCATCCCCAACAGGAGGAGGAGGTGGAGATTGGATACTGGTAGTCATGGGTGGTGGTGGAGGAATAGAGGGAGAAGTGGAGGCAAAAGCAGGAGGAGGAGGAGATGGAGGAGAATCAAATCCTAATGGAGGTGGGGGTGGAGCTAACCCCATGGGTGGGGGAGGAGGTGGGGCGACAGGGGGCGCCACTGTAGGGCGGCCAGGAGGAGAGCATGGCATTGTTGGAGGAGCTGGAGGGGGGTGGCTGGGGCTGAGAATGCTAACTGGTCTCTGAGGTGAAGTTCCAAATTGTACATCATTACACCTATAAGGAAACAGGCATTAGATCACAGCACATCATACCCTGTAACCGTTAAAACTCATGAAAATCAAAGACACAAAACTTACGTCATATCCAGGGGAGGAGGAGGCAAGAAATTCTCTTCATCCATCATTGGCGGTGGAAGAGGAGAGCCAGGATCATAACTGTAGGAGGGAGTGCTTTGGTCAAGTCCCTCAGAGTCTATCGTACCCATGTCATCACCTGACCCAATGCTGCCGTTGATCACATCCCTAGATTGACTTTATTAAAAAAAGAAAAAAGAAAAAAGGGCACAGGTAAAACTCCCATAACTCTACATTACCAAAATGAACTCTCTCAGGTCCTGTATTTTCACTTACTCAAGGTCCGTTTTAGGGACGACAAATTCTGCTCCCATCTTCTGACGTTCCCATTCCTCTTTACGCGTCTTGATCTTGCGAGGATTCAGGTTACTCCGGTTGGGATTTTCTCTCTTTTCTTTCTACACTCAGAAATACACGAATTAACAATGACCTGCTGTAATGACGTCAGCTGTTAGGACTACAATGGACCCTCGCCATACAAATGTCACGGCTGGCCAATTTTTGGCCTTCGGACCAACATTTTGGCTGGATTTTGCTTCAACATGCAAAGCGGTTTCGGCATACAAGATATCGATCCAGTCGGGCACACTTCCCGTTGCGTCCGGGATCTCCGGTAGCCAGTCAAAACTTGTTTAGGGTGAGTGGAGAAGTGTTTTTGTGAAAGATATAATGAGCCCAAAGAAAGTTAACAAGGATGGTACCAAGAAGAAGAAGAAAAAAAAAAAAAAAACGATAACCACCATTAATGGAAATGAAAAAAAAAAAAAAAATTATTAAAAAAAGAATCAGTAATATTGTGTTCTTGTTATAGTTTTAAATGGCACCGTTTCCATATGTCAATCATAATTAAAGGCTAACCAAGGTTTAATGTCTGTTTATTTTGTACATTACTAAATGAATGTCTTTTCTAAATGTTGTAAATGTAAAACTGATTATGTTAATTTCTTTATATTTTTGAGTGTCTAAAACAAATTATCCACATTTCCATTGTTTTCTTTGGGGGAAAATGTGCTTCGATATTAAAAAACTGAGTTACAAACTTGCTTCCGGAAGTGATTAAATTTATATGGTGAGGGTTCACTGTATATGGCTGAAAAAAGTTGCTGGTCTTACCCTATGTTTCCGTTTTTCTTTCATGATGTCTTTGGTGTCTTGTAGCATCTGCTCTTTCCACAGGTCAAAGAAATAGGATGGGTCAGTATAGAATTTAAGTGCTTCCTTTCCATCGTCCCTGGAACAAAAACAGAAGTAAATTTAGACGGGCAACCAATGCTTTTACCTTGGAATAGCAGAATGATTTGACCTGCCATAATATATAATACCAGGCAGATGCTGGGCTTGAACAATATAACGTTATTATCTTCCCTATTACAGAGTCATAAAATCCATTTATGATTATTGACGATTATATTTTATTACCAGGTCATCCATCCCGGAGAAAAAAAAAAAAGAAAAGGAAAAAAAAAAAAAGGAAGTGTGCTAGAAAGTCAATGGTAAATGTTTCGGTGCACTTGATTAGAGGTATTGTAGTTTAGTATGGGCTTGAGGCTATGAGAGTGTGAGAGCTGCAGAGATGACATCTCACCCTTTTCTAATCGAATAACCTACACGGTTTGCTTTTTGTTTCTGTCTGTTGAATTGAAAGGGACAAACACTACCCATTCAGCAACAATCTCTTTTCCCCAATTACGGTGTATGATGAAAAGAAAAAAGACCTGGATATGACCTGTCCGAGTGTTTGGCTTAATTCATATAAATCAAGTATAAACTAAATCAGACGTAACATTAAAATCACTTACATGTAAATGACTAACATTGACTATCAACTTTTTTTGACGGCTGTCAAGGGGTGGGATATACTGTGTTAGGCTGCAAGTAAACAATCAGTTCTTAAGTTTTGTTAGAAGCAGGAACCATAGAGACTTTAACTACGGCCACGTTGTGGTGGCTGAAAAGCTGAGTTAGAGCATCTCCAAAATGGCAGGTCTTCTTGGGTGTTCCTGGTACGCAGTGGTCAATACCTACTGTACCAACAGTAGACCAAGGCAGGACAACTGATGAACTAGTAACATGATGTCATGGGCATCCAAGTCTCATTAATCCACATGGTAAGCAAAGGCTCGCTTGTTTGGGCTGATCCCACAGAAGAGCTACTGTAATAACGGTAATTTCCTAAAAATTTATGACCAGCATCCAGATGTTCACAGCTTGCTGTATATGGAGTTATGTATTTGCCCATGCTGGCCCCTGTGCACTGCTGAAAGCTCCCACAATGGGCAGATGAGCATCAGCAAAGTGGCCTGGTTTGATGGATCATGTTTCTTTTACATCATATGGATGGGTGGGGACGTGGTCTCACTTACCTGGACATTAGATGGTCTGGGATAGAAAGGCAAGGCGGCAAAGAAAGTGTGATGCTCTGGGCAACCCAGGGTCCTGCCATTTATGGGGATGTTACTTTGATACGTGCCGTCTACCACAAATTCTCGTAGGCCAAGTATATCCGGATGCCAAGAAATTAAGAAATACTTTTGCGGCAGGATAAAGTGCCCTGCCGCACGGCAAAATAATTCTGGAACGGTGTGAGGAACATGACCAAGACTTCAAGGTGTTGATTTGGCCTCCAAATTCCCCGATATCTCTCAGTCTGATAGAGCATTTGCGGGATGTGCTGGAATAACAAGTCTGATCCATAAATGCCCCGCCTAGCAATTTACAAGATTTGGTTTAAAAGATTTGCTGCTAACACCTTGGAGCCCTGACACCACAGCAAACTTTCAGAGGTCTTGTGGAGACCACGCCTTAATGGTTCACAGTTGTTTTGATGACACAAGATGGATTCACACAATATCAGGCAGATGATTATATTGTTATGGCTATTTTAACATTTAATTTAACATCAATTCCTTAAATATTTTTTTAGGAATGTTTCTGAAAATCTTTGGCCAAAAAATGACCAAAATGGCTTTTTCATTTTACTAATGAAAAGATGACTAAGAAAATGTCATTTATATTTGAGAATTAAATGCTGATTAAAAAGCAATTAAATAAACTCCTGCTCAACACTGAGCAGCATCAACAGAAACTGTTTTCCGTGCTAACATTACACAACCGGTTTTGTAAAGGATGACTGCAGATTCGGCCAGCATCCAGTTACATTTTTATGACTAAAGTAGAACTGCACAGCAAGTAATATTACACCTCCTTATTGCATTGACTGGTAGATGTATTTAAGATCTGATTGACTTACTATACTGACCATGTTAAGCCCCATTTTGTGGGTAATAATGCACTAGTCAGTAAGCGAAGTGCAGTATTAAGCGCTAGCTTATGTGTAATAATGTGTTTTGTGTCATAATATACAGGGAGAACATGTAGCTTGAATTGTTGTTTAAAGGTTCGAGGCATGGAGCATGACTGTAGCAAGGCCATAACAAAAAAGAAATAAATAGATAGCAATAAAAAATACATATACAGGTAGTCCCCGACTTACGAACGAGTTCTGTTTGTAAGTCAGATTTGTTCTTAAATTCAACAAAGTGAGTCTTATACGGCTTTGTGTCAAAGCCGTACGTTTTATAGATTCACTTGCACACTGAAAATATTGCATATAAAAATTGTTCATATTAGTATCTGGTGCACTGCAGACCAAGGAAGAACTTTTTTTTTTTTTATATATTATTTTTCACAATACACGTGAGCTACTTCCGTGATTTGTTCGCATCTATGAATGTTCGTAGAACCGCGGTCCATTCGTATCTACGGAAATTCGTAACTCGAATGTTCAGAAGTCGGGGACTACCTGTATACATACACAAATATAAATATACTAAATTTTACATTCATAAATTTCCAGATTTCAGAGAATCAAATAAAGCAATACATAAGCACAAGATAAAGAGGAGACATTAGACTGTAAAATGGATTGAAAATAAAAAATATTCTATATTTAGCAAGTTAGGCATTATTTTTACACGATTGAGATTTTTTATAATTTTTTTTTTATTCTGGCAATATGCATCTATTAAACATCTTACTAATCATGAAGCATTATAAATATACAACAAACATAACATTAGTTTGAGGAGGTTGCTCATAAAACACAAACCGGTATACGCTGAGGTTATTGAGTGGAGGTGGCTGGTTGCAGGTATGGTAGGTCTCCTGAACTGGCTGAGGCAGAGAAGGCCGAGTAAAGAGCTGTTGATCCTGAATCTGATTAGAGCGGAAGGCTTTGCGGGTGGTGATTGCCTGCAGGGAAACTAGAGACCAACAAAACAGCAAAGCCAACAATGAGAGGAAAAAAAAATTTAACATGTTTGAGCTAATCAAGCATAATTATACTACTAAAGGGGGAAACGGACATGCATCCATTATCATCCATTACAGAAAATGAAATGACTACTGATAAGGGCATGATGACATTCAATTAGCTTACTTATTGTTTGGTCACCATCAGCCAACATGTGCAGAATGAAACAGTATGATTTGGTGTAGAGCTCGGCTATAATACTCGAAATATAATCATAGACTATGCTGTTTCTCTCTTACCCTCTTCTTCTTTGGGGTCCAGCTGGGTGACTTTAACCTGAAGTTTGTCCACTCTTTCACCAAGCGTGTTTACTCTCTCAGCAAACAAGCTGGCTTGGACAAACAACCCGCCAAACACGTCCTCCGCAAACCTGCCTGTTATATAATACAAACATACAAAGTCAGCCATAGCGCCAAATGAGAGAGAGAGAGAGAGAGAGAGAGAGAGAGAGAGAGAGAGAGAGAGAGAGAGAGAGAGAGAGGTCACTCACTGAGGGAACCAAGTTGGCGGATAATGTTAGCCAGTGTGATATTGGTCACACACTCCAGCTCACTCTTCACCGACGTGGGCAGGGTCTGACGGCACAGGTGCCGTGGCTCGATATTTCGCATCACCAAAGGCATGATGATAAGTCAGTGACTCTCCTCCCTGAAAACAGGAAACACAACAAGAGAATGAGTGCCACACCTCGTGTCAACTGTTTTGCTGTTTCCACTGCATGTTGCAGATAATTTTATCATCTGCTCATGTCCTATGGACACTGCCCTCAAAACAGGACACTTCCCTGTTTTTCCATACACATGGCCACACGTACACATCCAGCCTATTTTTAAACACACTCCCAAGCTGTCTGGTCCAAAGCAGAACCAAAACTGCTGTGCATGGTTCCTTTTAAACGCAACTTACATCCTTTATTTTAGCAGTACGTCTTCATCCAGCAGCAAATGTGTGTGTGTGTGTGTGTGTGTGTGTGTGTGTGTGTTTAAGGTTAAAGCAAAAGAAACAGAGCAAGTTCTCCTTTGCAACGCTAAATATCACTCTAAACAGAGAGACACAGATGAAGCTTGATTATACAGATTTGCAGTATATTTTTCTGCCATTTCAGGCTCGCATTAAAGCCTTTTTGGAAACAATTTTTCTCTACCAGAGTATTAGGTCAATTATGTGGTCTTTGACTCCACAGTCTGTGTGAGATCACCGAGATTGCCCAATGATACCACAAAAAATATTACAAAGCTGTAATACTGCTGCAATTACTGGGGAAAACACAGTCCCTTCTAAATCTGTACTGTTGTGGACATTTAAACAAAAAACAAATCATGTTTCATTTTATAACTTAGTTTGACATTTCTTACCTGTTTTACTTGGCCTACTAAAGATGGGGGCTTGCTGAAATGTTGATAGGTTCTGACATTGAGTGTTTTAATACAACTGCTCACATGCAAAATGATCCGGTGTACAGACACACAAAAATGTGTTTTTCAAATACTTTTGGAATGAGGATACTTTAAGTGACCAGGACAGAGAGATTATTAAAAAAAAAAAAAAAAAAAAAAAAAGAATAGGATCATTGTGAGAAAGAATGGAAGGTTACATACAATAGCACCCAACTATTCTTGTTTTTTTTCTAGATGTGGTAATTAGAGCTCAACCTTGTTAAAATGTGGAAGTTGTTCTGCCTTTAACAGCTATTTTTTAGATATACTTATTTAAGTGAAACAGATAGAATGAAGTGAGCTCGTCAATATTTCTGTTTACAGGTAATTGACAGCTTTGTATCCAAGTGAGAATCTCTCTTGCTAAACCCTACAGGCATTTCAATAACGAGGGCCGTCAATCACTGGTGTCACTCTGCTGACACAAATACAGATGACATTCAATTACACTTAGTGATTCATACACAACATATCTATAAGGAAGCTATTCTCACTGCTGCTTAAAAAAAAAAAAAGCAGTTGTAGTATTCTGGTGTAAACGATTATCTTTGAAAGTTTCTTGATAACCTGGTTGACTGTAAACCGGACTCTACCGAGTGTCCCAAAAGTATTCATACAGGCAGAAATTATCACTTTTTTTGCAGCAAAATGTAACTTTATTTACAAAACACACATTACATGATTACCATTTCTTTGTAAACATAAAAGTAGTCTCTCCACGCATCTGGTGTGATACATGTTACTTCACTTCAAATGCATTCCATTAAATTATCTTTGTATTGCATCTCTTCCTGGTACACCACACCCAGCCTCAAGCAAAAAAAAAAAAAAAAAAAGTGGACATAAATCTAGGGATCTTTGGTGCCACTCCACAGGGTCACAGCATCAACTGAAAAAAAAGGAAACTGCAGCTTCAACAATCCTTTATGTAGGGAAAATTCTGAGACAACCTGTAACACTAGCCTAGCATCAAAACAATCAAACAACCTACAATCTAACATCAACATGCTCATCATGGCACTGATTAGTATAATTAGGCATTTTCGACATCCTGACTCATTTCAACGCAGGGGAAAAAGAAGTTAATTTCGCCTATTTACACAAGATTCGGCGTAGTCGAATGGTGACGTTTTAGCCATTTAGTGTTTTTTTTTCCCCTCTCTCAAGTTCAAAACTTCTGACTCAGCTCCTCAGTAAGTATAGCGCACATCTATGAGAAGCTGAGAGCTGGGAAAGGAAAGAAATAAACACTAAACTGTGCATCACAACCTCCAACACTAGATTTCAAGTTCTCAACGTTTCTTCCTATTGCCATCTCAGGGAGTTTTTCTTGCTCGTCAGGGACAATCTGATCATTTTGATTTATAAATTTTTTTCCTGACACATTTCATTTACATTTCCCTAATTTTCTTTTAAATCTATAAAGCTGCTTGGCGACAATGAGCATTGTTAAAAGCGCTAAACAAATAAAACTGAATTGAATTGAATAGATTAGAGGAACAAATAGCTGTGATTGTGTGTGTACAATAAATGTAAGAACGGGAAAAACTAGTGCTAAATGTCTACTCGCCAATTGTTTTACACATCAAGCCACTTCTGGAATTGGGTTTGAACAAAAATTATAAACATAAATTGCACTGTAAAACATTCGAGTTGCATGATAGTTACGAAACTATAGCTATATACCATATGAAAGATGAATCCAAATATAGAATCAAAAAATCGTATAGGTCTTTTTGCGCACACAGGTTTTGTTACTTGTTATGAATGTGGTTGACTAGATCATGTGCTTTACACTTGAGCAGGATTTGAGCAAACATCCGTCCACGCGCTGCATATCTTATTGACCTTACTACTTGCAGCAACACGTCATGACGTTAAGAGGGGCCTCAGAGAACTAAAATAATCAGCAAGATGTTACACAATGAGCAATATTTGTCAATGTATTGGATTTGTAGTGACTTTAACTGCTATACAACCTCCTGTAACAGAGTAAGTGATTTATTCTTATGATAGGGTTGATAAATTAAAGGGTATCACTGAGTTCAGCTCAAAAGTCAGAGTTAAAAAAAAAAAGAAAAAGTATCATGTTAGATCAGAGTGAGTGTCAGAACAAATAAAGAGGATATCTCTGGGATAAATCCCTATTGCAAGAGAGATTTCTGAAAGTTGATAGTCATCTCTCTTTCCAGAACAGAGCTCCTTTGGTGAAACTAGGGTGGGGGGTATATATTCTGTCACACCTTTCTGTGTGTGTGTGTGTGTATGTATATATAAAAAATATAAAATAATATATTCTTTCACATGATGCATGGCCACGAGATACCATGTTGTGGACATGACTTACTACGGGCTGGGAACGGGATACGATATTGTGGCCATGAATTACTAAACTTTGGGAACAAAAAAAACTTAAATAGTATAACACGTGAATATACTATACCCGTAAAGCGGTATAATGCGTGGCCCCGAGTGACTAATTAATGGGAACGAGATACTATGTTGTGGCCATGATTTACTAAATTCGTGGAAACAAGATACTACGTTGTGGCCACAACTTACTAAGGGATGGGGACAAAATAGTATAATGCATGGCCACGACTTAGAACATGTACATATGAGATCATTCATGTCCTGGATGTGACAGAATGATTGTTATTTTGGTGTTATGCTGTGTGTGTCAGTGAGTACATAAAGGTACTCATCCATCTACACTAACAGTTCTATGGAACAATTTACATTGATTTTGCTAATATTACAAGAGGCCAAATGTAATGAGGGTTAGATCACGACTTAATGACCTGATTACATTTGGCTTCCTGTACTCTATGGAAAAACTTAAATTGATTTTGCTTATAACTGTGTAACGTTTTATAACTTTATAACGTTTTTAAGTTGTGGTCACACAACATAGAATCTTGTAGCCACACGTTATACAAGTTGATGCCACGCCTTAGTATGTCGTGGCCGCGGAATATATTAATTTTCCTCCCCAGTGTCACCAGAGGGGCTCAGGACTCCATGGCCACCGTGTTAACGTCATACTAATGCGAGTCATAACCTTCAGACAAACCAGGTTGATTCATGAGGAAGAATTTTCATTAAAAAAATTTTAAAAACCACATTTCCACGGTGTAATATGGAAACTATGACACAACAAACTGAATATGTTTGAGTTAAATGTATTTCCGTTGGGAAAATAAAACACGGCGTCCCACCCTAAACGTCCAGAGCAGGAAGTGAGTTGTTAGCCACTCCGGCTAGCTAGTTCCACACAACACACCAACTGATTCAACTAGTTCATAAAAGTGAAAAATGACATGACTCACCACGCAATAAAACGGCCAGTCCTCGCTTCCGAAGTCTTTACGCTTTCCAACTACCCAGCTACCTTAACATTACTTGACTTTTTTATTTTATTTTTGCAGCTACTTTCCAAGTCGACAAAAATGTCCGCATTTACAGTCACAAGAACTGTCGGTCACGGCGCGCGAGCTCCCGGATTTACTAACTTTTCATTGGTCGACGCGAGTAGAATGATAGACTCTATTGGGTAAAGCAGCTGTCAGTTTAGTATTCCGTGAGGGCGGGACTACAGAGTCTGTCTCCAGGCTCCACCCGAGTGGGTTGAAAACATCTGCTGGCTGCGCAGGGAGGGGCGGCCAGCCCTGATCAGTGGGCCTGCTCCAACAGATCCATCAGAAACATGGATAAATATCTGAAATGCCTGAGATCCATCCATACATACACATTACGCTGGAAGAGCACAACATAAGACAGTAAATACATAAATAAACACCTACACCATGGTTAAAAAAAAAAGTGTACCACTAACACCATCTATTCAGGTGAACACTCACACAAACAAGAGAAAATAAATTACTAGGTTTAGAAAATAAAGTACTAGTGAATAAATTACCAAGGACATGAAATAAACAGAAACAATACTAAGTACAGAGAATAAACTACTGTGAAAAGAAATGTGAAATCTTTTTAATCCATCCATCCAGGAACCTCTGTAGTCCTACCACTATAGACCATGGAGGCCATTGTATTTATTCCCATTTTTACGACCATCATAGAACGTCCGGTCAACATTCACACACTACAGGCAATTTGGGCACGTCAATAAGCCTAATATGCATGTCTTTGGACTGTGGGAGGAAACCCACCAAGCACAGGGAGAACATGCAATCTCTATGCCCACAGACCCTGAAGCAAGAATCGCACCTGGACCCTGAAGGTGCAAGGCGGCTGTGCTAGCCACTAAGCCACAGTGCCGCCTAGAGAATAAATTACTGGTGAATAAAATACTAAGGACAGAAAAATAAACTCATAAGAACAAAAACAATACCAAGTAAAGAGAATAAACGACTGTGAAAAAAAAGTGAAATCTCAATCCATCCATCCATCTAGGAACTTCTGTAGTTCAACTACTGTAGGGACCATGAAAGTCAATGGTGCCCTTTGTATTTATTCCCATTTTCACAAATATGGTAGGACTTCCAGTCAACATTCTCTCTCTCTCACACACACACACACACACACACACACACACACACACACACACACACACACACATACACTCTCTAAGGGCAATTTGGGAAAACCGATTAGTGACACATAAGCAAAAATGATAAAGAATAAATTATTTGTCACACATACCTTACAGCACATTGAAATATTTTTTTCACACATCCCAGTTAGGAAGATGGGGTCAGAGCCCTTGGATGGGGTCAACCAGGATACAGCGCCCCTGGAGCAGATAGGGTTAAGCGCCAGGCTCGAGGGCTCAACGGTGGCAACTTGGTGGTGCTCGGGATCAGTAACCCAGAACATTAATTGTTTAAGTTATTACTGCCCCATAATAGATCTCAAAAAATTGTCCAAAGAGAAATGTATACAGTGTATGTCGTTAAAGGTAGTAGGAAGTATACAGTTACAGTAGGCTTTTTTATTTGTCTTTTTGATCTTTGTAATGAAAAACAACCAAGCAGGAGATTTAAAAACCTACATCACAAGAGGATTAAGAACAAAAAGTACTCTCATTTAATATTTAATGTTACAGTTAATTAAATTGAATTTAAAGCTTAGTTGAAATGGTTCTGAGTAAAGTGTATAGTTAGTAAGGCATTACTTGTATAACAATTGATAAACCAGTGTTATGACCAGGGGTTTGGGTGCATGTACTATTCAATTTGGCATCCCATAAATTCCTGCTTCTTCGTATATTTTCATGCTGGGTATATTTTCAGATCACATAGATAACATATCAAAATATGGCACATATCATTTCATTTGACTGCAACCAAAAAGTGATTTTCTCCTCCTGAATTTTTAGTCATATACACAGCATCATTCATACACACATCACTTTGATATCCATTTGGTGCATTTAGCTTTAATTAGTATGTCAGAAAATGTCTTGTCTGATCAATCTCCTGGAATAACCTCCTAACACAATAGTGATTTTATTATTATGTTTTCAGCACAGGTACACACAATTGTAACTACATTTGATCACTAGAGGGCACCTCATACATCATCATAGAATGACCAAACAAAAGAAAGTCAGCCATAGAAATGTAATAAAAATCTAAGTAATTACTCCATACCTGTGATTACCACGTTGTCCACTTTGTTTAAATTAAACTGGAAATGCATAATGTTCACAAATACAAACCTCACTGTAGTCAGATTTATCTACTAGTTTATTCTTCCTAATAAAAAAAAGAAATTGCTTTATTTCATAGTGCAGCATTACATTCATTCAATAACGTGTATGTGTGGACTCACAGGTCCTCTAAAATAAAATATATTATATTAAATCAAAACATATATAAAAATATAGGCAATTTGAGTGTGCTTTATAATTAGCTTGAAACTTATATATATATATATATATATAAAATATATATAAATATTTCCTTTACGCCCCCTAGTGGAACACAGCAAAATTATATTTTAATGTATCGATTAATCTATACCATTATGTCGCCTTGATAATACCATTACATTTAAACAAACTGTAGTTCGGACACTTAATGGAACAAAATGCACACACATCTAAAGACGACATTTATAAGATTTTGCTTTGTTCTGCTAGATTAAAAAA
Organism: Channallabes apus; assembly: GCA_030522415.1. Taxonomy (NCBI): domain Eukaryota; kingdom Metazoa; phylum Chordata; class Actinopteri; order Siluriformes; family Clariidae; genus Channallabes; species Channallabes apus. Next base: position 25,347,607 of record CM060127.1, on the reverse strand, counting down.
AATTAGAAAGGTGGAACCATCCAGCTATTATTATTATTATTATTATTATTGTAAAACTAGACATAGTGCTATTTTGTAATATTTAAAAGAAAAGAAAAGATTACTTTAAATGTAACTGCATCAGATATTTGGAACAAATATAAATACAATGATTAAATTGTGTGCAGTTTTTGTGTAAAAAAAATAAAATAAACACTCACAGGAAAAAAAGCAGTATAGACGATGACTGAGCGATGTGTTTGTACTTTTTATTTATATAAAAATTGATGGAAAAAATTTCAAAATATTGTCAGAAAAATTGATGGAAGTGTAAAAAGTATCTCACTCTGCTTGTCACTCAGGTGGTGCCCGTAAGGTTCCAGTTTGTGTCTTTATTTCATCTAAAAATGTGAACATGATGTACCTTTTGAAATGTCTTTACTGTACACAATTGGACTTAGTTGTGTTAATTTGAATTTTATTTTGAAAGTACATTATAAACACTTTTACACCTAAAAATGCATACCAATTCATAAATGGTACAGTTCAATTAGAGCTTTTCTGGGTATGCTCCTTCAATCTTCTTCTTCTTTGTCTTTCGCCTGTTCCCTTTCAGGGGTCGCCACAGCGAGTCATCTGCCTCCATCTCACCCTATCCTCTGCATCCTCTTCTCTCACACCAACTAACTTCATGTCCTCTCTCACTCCATCCATAAATCTCCTCTTTGGTCTTCCTCTAGACCTCCTGCCTGGCAGTTCCAACCTCAGCATCCTTCTACCAATATATTCACAATCTCTCCTCTGAACATGTCCAAACCACCTCAATCTGGCCTCTCTGACTTTATCTCTAAAACATCTCACATCGGTTGTCCTTCTGATGAACTGATTCTTTAACTGTATACAGCAACAACAACAAAAAAAAGATATTTAGTTTGCAAAGTGTGGGAATGAGAATGATATAGATTATTAATCTTAGAAACAAGGGGCAGTGGTTGCTGAAGCATTCAAGGCTCTGGGCTTCTGAGCATAAGGTTGGGGGTCAAAGTCCACTGCTAGGCCACTATGGTTGGGTCCTTGGGCAAGGCCTTTAAACCCTACTAATGGGAGGGTTGTGACAGAAACGGCATCCAGCATAAAACCTGTGCCAAGTCTTCTGGAACAAATCATCCCTAAGGATAAAAGTGCCAAAGCCCAAAAGAAAAAAAAAAATCTAAGGAACTGTTAAGTGAAGACTGGATGCTTGTGAATACATTCATACATATGTAGTGTTTGTTTGAAACATTAACATTTTCATAGATATTTCAATTGATAATAATGAAATTCGTGATCAACTGAAAAATAACTGATAATGAACTATCCAGTTTTTAAACATCTTCCTAAAGGCCATGCACTTGCATTGTTATTGACATCACTCCTTACCAAATAATATAGTCTTATACAAAATGATTCATTGTCAACAACAGCAACAACATCATTCCTATTTTAAAAAAAAAATGATTTCATCTCTCCTTAATATGTGCATTCGCAGCACTTCATAATAACTGTGAAGAACTGCTGCTTATCATTTGAATTGTTCACTTATCCTAAGCCAGGTAAGTTTGTATGAGCTGTGTGTGTTGGGAAGTTCTTGTCTCAGTACAGTGTGTCCTGGCCCGGGAGATGAGTGGGTCAGACGGAAGCCTGAGCTGTGCAGAGCATTGAGTACACTGTACCAGAATCGCACTACTTCTGCATCGGTCCCACCCACTTCAAACCCAGCCCATTGTAGATGTACAGTCAAGATGAGTTGACTTATCCGTCTGAGAGCTCCATCATGCACCCAACTCTCCAACACACGCCATTCCGCACTCTCCAGATCCGCGCGCAGGACATGTACCTTCAAGAACACAAACAAGTAATCACAGGGAAAGGTAAATTTCCAACATGCTGCCAAAAATACGGACAGTATTAGGGGCTTACATATATATATATATATATATATGTGATATCATTAGTAATATACAGTAGTTTTATAATGATTACAATTATGATTCACTAAGACATACAGTAAAGTATGTTTTGTATTAAGAAAAAAGGATTATGCACCGCCGATCATTAACAGCAAGCATACTTTATGTGAAGATTAATTATTTCAGACTTTTCTTCAAAACAATTAATTGCGAGTAATTGTTGACTTTATTTTACTCTCACATTCTGCTCCCACACAAATTCACAAGACAGACCTGTGAGCATTTATGATCCATTTAAGACTATGAAATAATCAAAAGAAGACACATTTAAAAATATAACATTTTAAACGTACAGTGCAGTATGTTTGGAATTATCTTTCTACATTTAAGAATACTGGAGATTTCAAAACTGTGGGGGAAAACACATACTGAATTTGGCAATTAAGTAGCAACAACAGTGAGTCAGTTGTTATTTTGCATGGGCATTTGCAAAAGCCATCATGCAGCATGATGATGAAACTGGCTCTCATGAAGACCTTCTCAGGAAAGCAAGATCAAAACTTATCTCTGCTGCAGAGAAGTTCATTTCAAGTTACCAGCCAATTAACAAACAGCACCTCAGATTAGAGCCGTTATGAAGCTTTACAGAGGATAAGTAGCAGGTATACATCTCAATATCAACTGTTCAAAGAAGATTATTGCATATTTTGGAGGGCTACAGCATGGTTTACAGTGTAGACAGAAATAAAAATCGGGAAAGATCATGCAGTTAGAAAGTGTACGCAACCTTTTGACTGGTAGTGTATATCATTTTAGGACAAATAAAAACCTTACAAAAATGAGATTTAAAAAAAAAAATAGAAGAAATGGTTGATTTTCTGTTTCTCTCTAGAACTGTTTTGGGTATCTTTAATTGGAAGCACTTCCTGGTTTGCCGGAAGGGTAGCAGCTAGTCCCTAAATGGAGAACTGAGAAGGCTGAAGGCAAAGTCCCTGAATAGTTTGTTATTTCTCTCTTGGTCACTGAATGGGCTTTCGATGCATGTTGATAAGTTGTGCATGCTCTATCAGTGATGATTCAGCGAGTTTATTTCTGAACCAGGGTTGATGGAGGTCATGTCAGCTTTTCTATCCATTCTATACAAGCATAGTCTAATACGGGACGAATACAGTACAGTATTTCTAGTGTATAATACTGTCAGGTCATACAGTTGGTGAAAAAGAACTTTTCTAAGCATTACAGCTCCTCAATGGATTTTTGCCAATGCAGAACACAGCAAACTTTAGTTTAGTCTTATTGAAGTTCTGATTTTCAGTTCAGGTTTGAAATCAGGTCTACAATACGGTGAGAAGAACATAATGCAAGGAACATGACTGGGCCACGTCTGGTGTGCATATTATATCTAAATAAAACATATATAACCGAACAGCCATAATATTAAGACCACTGACAGACAGTGGGTAAGAATGAGTTCTTCTTTATAGTAACATCTGTCACTGGGTTGGTAGATCGAGCACTGTGCAAAATAATGTGCAATGATGTGCAAATAAATTCTGTAGAGCACGGATGCCTTCCAAATTAATAAATAGATAGATAAATAAATAAATAGCAAAGTAAAAAGTAATGAATTAAACAGTGTCAGTATTTGGTGTGAGAACACTTTGAGGGGCCTTTAATCTCAGGTACAGTTTGTGCAGTTTTATAAGGAAATTAGATCCACCCACAGTTCCACTGAGGACTTTGTTGCACCTGCTTCTTTTCTGCATGCAAAATCCAGCAGCTTCATTTTTTTGTCTAAAAAGTGGCTGCTGGTATACAATTTTTTTTGGAAGGGGGGGCTTACATTTTTATCTCTTTATACATCTGAGCACTTGAGGGTTGTGGTGGTGGTGAGATTTGAACCTAAAACCTTCCGATCACTAGTCCTATGCCTTAACCACTGAGCTACCCTTAAATCTTTTTATTTTTGTGCTACAATACTGATGTTTGAAAATCATCAATGTTTTTGTACTGATTAAATAATAAAGTCATGAAAAAAACTGAAAAAAAAAAAAAAACTACAACAATGTTTATAATAAAAACACAGAGTGCCTAAGAATTTCTGAGTCCAACTCCCAAAAACAAAAAAAAACAAAAAACACCAGTTCCAGCACATCTGCGCACCAGTGCACAAAGCAAAATCCATAAAGTCATAGATGAGCGTGTTTGGTTGTGTCAGAACTTGACCAGCCCGCACAGAGTCCTGACCTCAACCCCATAGAACCTTTGGGATGAATTAGAGTGGAGACTGTGAGCCAGGCCTTCTCGTCCTACATCAGTGTCAGACCACACAAATGTGCTTCTGGAAGAATGGGTAAAAATTCCCATAAACACAATAAATCTTATGCAAAGCTCTCCCAGAGGAGTTGAAGCTGTTATAGGTACAAAGGGGGCAGGGCCAACATCATGTTAAACCCTGTGGATTAAGAATTGGATACTCAAGATCATATGCTTGTGAAGGAGGGCGAGCGAATACTTTTGGCAATGTGGTGTATATTAATTCCACAAATATATCCCGATCCCTTAATATGTAACAAGATCATTTATTTTAAGTTACTCACTTCACCTGTCATTCATTTTAATGTTATGATTGATTGGTGTACTGTTTATATATGCCACAAAATGTTTTTGTTTATTATTATATGTCATCATACAGTACATATCGCCTATTTCTAAGGCTAGAGTGTGATGATGATGCATCTGACATGTTATATGATCTGTATGTCACACATGCTATATATACTGTATATGACCATCTGACTGTGAATTACAGTAAATTAATTTTACAGGGTGCCAGAGGGCACTCGCAGAAGTTTAGGAGCATTATGTTTAAAGTATTTGTCCTTTCTGACACAATAATCTTTTTTATTTTAATAATAAATGACACTTCTACTTTAATGTTATATTCTTGAAAGGAGGCAGAGTGGAATGAATATATAGTGCATAGGAGGAATAAAACATGAATGCATGGAGAACATAGAGACTTTAAAATGAGGTATTCCTGGGAACTCACATGTTCCCCATGGAGAAAGCGCAGCTTATGTCTAATGATCAAAGATTAACAACAACACGCACATATATTCTCTGAGGGCATCACATCTCTATGTGAGTCACCAGACACTGTTGCCATGGTAGCCATGCGTGACCACAGATATCTCCATGGTGATAAAGCATCAGCCAGGGGATTCTGTTCTGCCATCAGAATGAAAATGAGAAAAGATATGTGTGACAGTACCATGCTGTGGCCCAGTGAGTCCATGATGTCCACAAGGCTGCGAGGTATAGTTCCTAAAACTCCCCTGTGAGGTCGAGTGCGGGGGCGTTTCCAATCCAGCCAAGCTTGATGGTGCTGGACAGCTCCATATCCAGAGCCCGCACCTTGTTTGTGCCGAGTACTAGGGTCAAACCGATGCACCTCACATCTCATGCTTAATGTGGATTCCAGAATCCCTGCATCCTTTCCATCCAGACTGCAAAGTGGTTAAAAAAAAAAAAAAAAAAGTCCAAGTCTCACAAAGGCATCTGATATCAGAAACTACTTATTAGCTTTCTTGTTAGAAGAATCCTTGTTAGTTCTTCTGTATGTCTCAATTATTGCATTCATTCATTCTTTATACAACTTATCCTGTACAGGGTCGCGGGAGGCCTTGAGCCTATCTCAGGGTACACTAGGCACAAGGCGCCGAGAGGAAACACACCAAGCACAGGGAGAACATACACACTCAACACACACAGACCTCAAACTCTTGAGGTGTGAGGGCACAATGCTAAATACTATACCAAATACTATACTATTCTATATGTTCCACCCATTTATTGTATTTATATCCTTATTTTTCTTCTGACATGTTGGAACAATTAATTCATTCATTCATTTATTTATTTATTTATTCATTTTTTGTGGATCTAGAGCCTATCCCAGAAACACTGGGCATGAGGTGGGAGAATTCATGCCAGTCCATTGCTGGGCACCATGCTCACACATATTCACACCTACAGGCAATATAACATTCAAGCCAATCCTCCTACTTCATGTTTTAGGAGGTGAAAGGAAACTGGAGATGTGGAAAAGAAACATAGGAAGAACATTCAATACTCTTCCCATACTGTAACCCAAGCTCAGGTGCATCGAACCAGGTGCCCTGTAGTCATGAAGCAGAAATACAACCTGCTGCACCACCAATGCACCGAAAAAATATTTGGCTGTTACAGATATTTTTCCCAAAATTTCACTGTGTTTAAAAAAAAAACCCAAAAAACAGTACATTAAAAAAAAAACTGTGTAAGGCCATAATAGGTAGACAGACCATCATGTCACAGCCATCCATGGACAGAAGACAAGGAAACAAAATGGCATTCTCTCTCCCCCTAAATGCTAGTTGTTCAGCGTTTTCTGTGAGTTCACCTTCCCCACGTAATTTGTGCTGCATAAGCTGCAGTTTGAAAAGTTAGGTGTCATCCTTCCTAGAATGGTAGCTGTCATATGATAGGGGAGAGCTGGTTGGTAGGTAGGACTTGGCAGGTGAACCGATTGTGAAAGAAATGGAACAAACAATAATGATATAGTTGATTATTTATTTTCCCCTATGTATAAAAAAGAACTGTGATGCATTCCTTTGGTCTCTATTGTAATTATTTCATTTCAGACCTATTGTCAAAACGATTGTCATTATCCAAAAAAAAAAGCCTCACTGTATTCAGAATACATAAATAGATTTACCTGAAAGAGTAAGCAACACAAGGACGGCCAGCAGCCCAGTAATTCAAGCACAGTGCCTCAGAACCTTCCCCAACATATGCAGACCCAGACTCACCAGAACCCTGCCATCTGGAACAATTCACCTGAAGAAGCAAATCACAAGGAACCGTTGTAGTGTTTGTGTTGGGAATTCAAGTATCCCCAAGATAAGAGCAATTAGGCCGTTCTGACCTTGTGACAGTGCTTGGCTCGTCGCCATGAACAATATTTTTACATAAAACTACAAGTTTTACTAGAAAAACAAATCTATCCAAAAGACTTCCTTTGGGTTACTGTGGTTACGGTTAAGAACAGGGTCAGATAGAGGCATAGTTTTACTGGGTAATACACAAAGCAGAGATGAAGGGCTTGTGTGTGCACATAATGTAATGTGTTTCGTCCTTGTTTGAAAGGACACATACCTCTGGTGTGGTAATGAACTGGATAAGACGCTGCACTTCAGCAGTAAAAGATGGTTGTCCTGTTGCCCAAGGCTGAAGCACAAGTTTTCTGTCTGTGGCCTGCACAAACAAATCCACAGGCTTCTTGAGTCATTGGCAAATTTCTCAAGCCTTTGTGTGTGTGTGTGTGTGTGTGTGTGTGTGTGTTTGTGTGTGTACGAAATTGAGCTACATTTCTAAAGTTTCTTCACAATAGTGTGGGTGGGTGGATGGGTGTGAGATGCCTCTGGCGGCTGGAGTAGTTGTGGCATGTTTTGGGGTCATGCTCTTTGTTTCTTCAAAGCCTGAAACTTAATAGGGGTTTGGTCTAAATGTATTTGTCTGTTTTTTTTTTAAGAGAGAGGGAGAAATTGTTAAAAACAGAACAGTGGATAGATCCCTAAGCACAATCCAATGAAACAATGAAACAGTCCAGTGTAGTAGCCATGGAGACACAATAGAGGAAAGGATTAGTCAGGAAGGGAAACATCTATCTGATTCATTTAGGAGGGATTCCCTTCTCTCCAGCCCGGTTTGGTTTATCCAATGATACGCAAGTAAACAAAGCAACACCGGCACATATGATCACTTCGATTATTTTATTTTTTATTTGTCATATTTTTTTATGTGCTTCAGTGAATATGTCTTTATCTGGGCAGCAGTGTTTACCTGGCGAGAGTTCAGCTCGTTCTCGTCGGTGTAAGCGCGCAGTCGTGCCGGTGTCTCTCCATCTGGCCAAAGTTCCGACGCGCTGTCCGAGCGCCCGGAGTCTAATGACCCGGATTCGTGACTGCGTATACTGATGACGGTGAAGTCGGGTGCAGACGAATCACGCGGCACTATCAAACTGACCAGAAGCTGGAGGAACAGTAGCACGGACAGGACGAGCGTGAAAACACTTAGCAGAGCGCTGCTGCATGCAGCCATGCCTCCTCCTGAGTGAAGCAGTGCTGCATGACCGAGAGCCAGAGACTTCTGTGGTGAACTCCACAGCTCCAGGGCATGAAGGACAGAGGAGCATGCACAGCTGGATTCCCTCTGGTGCAAAGAGAAGCAGGCACATTCTCCAGCAGCCTCCCCCCCCCTCAAAAAAAAAACCCCATAGCTCACCCCCTCGCGTATATACACACACATACACACAAACTGTGCAGAGTACACACTCCCAGACGTATAATGTCTTGAAAATAAATTGCTGAATACTGAAATGTAAGTATGGATAAAAACTAGTTCATCAGTGCATTGGATTATTTCAAATAGAAATATTTATAAATAGATTATTTATTATCTAAAAACATATAGAGATTGTTTATTATACTCATCTCATCTTCTATACCGCTTTATCCTGTATTCAGGGTCGCGGGTACCTGGAGCCTATCACAGGATGCTTACGGCACGAGGTAGGGTACACCCTGGACAGGGTGCTGATTCATCACAGGGTACACACATACAGCACACACAGTCCCATTTACACACTACGGGCAATTTGGGACCGTCAATTAACCGTACCTACATGTCTTTGGAATGTGGGAGGAAACCGGAGTACCCGGAGGAAACCCACCAAGCATGGAGAACATACAGTATAGAGACGGGAATCGGACCCTGAAGGTGCAAGGAGACAGTGCTGACCATCGTAGTATATCATTTATATATCATCCCTCCCCCCAATAATTAGAAATAGACTACAACTTCCAGGCTTCCACTAGATTTTGGAGCATGGCTTTGAGGATTTGTGCTGTATATATATATATATATATACACCCAAAGACAATCAATCCTTTATATTTTTTAAATACAATATCGATTCATTCTACAGTTTTTCGTGCAACCAGGCATGTTTTTAGTTACAAAGTTAAAACTTTAGGTACCAGAAGCATGTTGCTAAATTAATTAATTGATTAATTAATTCATTGTTTTTATTATTATTATTATTTTTTTTTTGATGATGATGATGATGATGATGATTATTATTATTATTATTATTATTATTATTATTATGCCAAATTAGGACATCCAGCTGTATGCACTGTAAGAACTCTGGAAAATGGAATAATGAGATAATGCAGCCGAGTTATGAAAAACTGCTGATTTCAGAAAAAACACACACTGTCTCGCGCGTGCAACAGAACCTCACACTTCGATGTCAAGTTATGACATGCAGAGTAATGTGCATAAAATAATCAACCTGTCGACTATTTAATTGAAACGATCTAATGTTTAACATTGTATAGAATAGAAATGCGCAGTGTCTTGGCTTGTCTTTCTCTTTGTTCTTTTAGTCTCTGATCTGCACTCACTCGTGCCCCCGTTTGAACCTCGCGCACTGCATCAGGGTCTGACGCCGTGAAGCCTCGCCTCGTACAGAAAAACCCGAGTGGTGCTGAATGTCAACGAGGCACTGAAAGTCCATCACACACACACACACACACACACACTGGTAAATCCTACTGCTAAAAGAGATACTGCAGTCAAACAGGCTGCACAAACATACACAGCCTACAGAACATCTATGCGCAATCATCTGTCTTTTTTAATAAGTAGAAGTTTTTAATATTTTTATTTCTGCCGCGCTTAAATAACGCTAAGAAAACCATTAACATGTATTTAGACCGTACAAATAAGTTATCTTTTTTATAATACTTTTCTAGTATGTAATCACGTAGAATGTTTTAAATTTAATTCTGTTTAAATTTTTTATTGTGCATATGAAAAACAGCAATAAACAATAATAAGGATTGCACAGCTACACTAAACATACTATACAATATTATGTCATAGTGTTGATTGACATTTTTGTGTGAAATCTGTATACAAAATCTAGTTCAAGTTCTAACTTCTGAGGGTTTTAGTAGAGAATTGAAGCATCAGGGAGTGCACATCTGTACAGTACTTCAAACCGTAAAAAAAAAAAAAAAAACTCTTTATGGGATGTTATGTGATACAGACCAGTGGCTCGGACCAATGTCTGACCCTCATCTAGTAATTAAGAGTTAAAATGTGGCCAAACATTAGTGGACACTGGACCATCACACCTTTATAGGCTTGTTGATTATCCTGTTCCAGATCTTCCACTAGATTTTGGAGCACGGCTATAAGAATTTGTCCTTTCAACCACAAGAGCATTAGTGTCTTATCCACAGTTAGTGCTCCAATATATCCCAAATGTGTCAGCTACTGCATATAAAGGTATTCTGTCTAATTGTCCCTCTAGTTTTATGGCAAAAGAATTTTACATATGGATGGGACAATCTGGTGTCCAAACTTTTAGCTAAATAATGTATGCAATGCTTGATGCATTGGTCAAAGACAATGTTTGCTCCCTCCATATTTAAACAATGAAAAATTTCTGTCAACAATGTCTGCTATGACAGTTTGCCTTTAAGAACACTGGCAGTTCAAGAAAGATGCACCTGTTAGTATTTTATGCAATTTAATAGAAAGAACAGGAATTTAATGGTTTAGAAATGCAACAAATGATTATAATACAAATCTTGCAAAATTGAAGTGGGATTAAACTTTGATTTTATTTGTAAGGATAATCTTGGTTGTTTTAATATTTAAGCATTTTTTTAATGTTCACCTTAATTTTGGCATACATCAGTAATTTCCTTTGTACCTCATCATTTCCAACTCTCACATACATGACAACAGTGTTCTATATACAGTAAATATATTAGAATATATTTGAGTAGTTTTACATTTTGTATTTAGTTTTTAGTGTTTTATTTTGGTATTAAATTCAGCCGATATACAAGTTTATCTTTAAACATTTGCCACAAAAATTGCTATGATAACACCTAAAAGCTTAGATATTATCCTAAGATGCCTTTGAATTTTATATGCCCTTTTTTCACCTTTACTCAGAACCAGACATTTCAGTACAAACCCACAAACTATAAAGCCATTTCAATGTTCTCTTCGATTGATCACTTAAAAAATAAATTTGCCAGTTCTTTCCTCACTATGTGAGGCTCAATGATCAGACCAGCCCTGCCTTTTAATATGTTGATCAAGTTCATTAATCTCAGTCAATCCCAGAAAGTGGCAGTAACTCATAGACATTTTAGATATAAGTAAACTGACAGAGCATGGGAAATTTTAACATACATAAATAATAACTATTGTTTTGATGCAGTCATTAGAACTATTGTTTATTCAGGATTCCAAATCTGTTGGCAAATTATTAATTTTATCTTAAAAGACTTTTTTTGGGTTTTTGAATGTTTAGGCGTGAGCCTAACTTGTGTGCAAGGTAAAATAATTCAGTCTGCATGAGACACTACTTAATCCACCTACCTGAACGTTTTGGATAGTGAAAGGAAACCAGTGTATGCCAAGGAAACCCATGAACACATGTGGAGAACAAGCCAAACTGTATATAGACAGTCTCTTGACCTTAGGACCAAACCAGGGACCCTAGAGCTATGAAGCAGCAATACTGCCCTCTGTACCACTGTATCAGTCATAAAAAAGTTAAATCAGAAAAGTGACAAATCAAAACAAAACAGCAAAGACCAAAAATACAAGCAAATGCAAAACCAGAATAGCAAATGCTAAAACACATAAATATTACATTGAAACAGACAATTGAAAGTAACCTTCCTTATTAAATATCATATATTTATTGCTGATTGGCTTCAAAATGCATCAGTAAGAAAGACTGTAGAGAGTTTGCTGTATTATGAGCCTAAAGTAATGGCAATGCCTTTATGGACATTTATTTTTTATCAGGGACATTCATGTGACAATAGATATATGCTGTCAACTTTACGTCAGGTTATACAGAAATAATTAGTCATCATAATAATAAATATCCACTTTTTTTTTGGATCATGGCTAACTAGCTAACATATTAGAAAGGTGCATTTCTGTTTAGTTAGTCAATCAGCAACAAGTATGCAATGTTCTGCAAGCACCTATTTTACTTTACATTTTGAGGTTATTTTGAAATTTCTGTATTTGCTGTGGTGTTTTGGTTTTGCTGTTGTGTTTTGCATTTTCAGAAATGCTGCTTTGTTTATGTGTTACCCATACCCATTGTTTTCCTTAGTACCAAACCTACTGTATCACAGCCATTTTATAACTGTATTACCTTATAGATGTATTTCAATTCTATGAAAGAAGCTGTAATCATATATTTCGTAATTTTATCCATTTCGCCTGCCCTGTCCTATGTGAAACATTAAAACACCACTCTACACCACTCCAAAGAGCAGAGGCGGGACAGAGTTACGCAATGATAAGAACAGAATGTGTATTTAAATATTCCCACCTTAGATACAGTATATGGAACAGACAGATACAGTATTTCATCACAAAAAAATCACTGTACGACACAGCAGACCACAAGAAATAGGAACAGTGGAGAGAGAAAAAAGGAGGGGGAGCAGTATGAATAGGAGAATAGGCATTGTCCACACCCTGAGTTCCAGACTGATGCTCAGAAAGACTGGCCTCTCAGCACCTTTGCCAGAGCAGCATCTTTGGGGTCAGTGCATGAGTGTCTGTCCTCCTGACAAAAAAAAAAAATTACAAAAATACAGAGACAAGAACTGGGTGTTGGGCAGGGTATGACCATGCTGCAGGCCGTGATCGAGAACAGGGATAGAAGGCATTTTATTCAGACAAACCCTATTAGACCAAACCATACCCTCACTTAAACTGATTGCAGTAACTATTTGTGCAGAATCAAGTGGAACCATCTAAAGTCACTTACAAATTGACGTCACTTCTTACATGTCATAACAGAAATTCTGTAACATTTTCAAGGTAATTTGGTAATAAATTTACAGACTTTGCAAAACTTTATCCACTTAATTTGCAAAACTTTATCCACTTCTGTAATTGCTATACTTCAGTTATTTACTTCATTGCATTGTTATTTCTGGTGCTGAGTTGGTTAGTGTGACTTATGTACAGATGCTGGTATTTTGGAGCAGACAGCACATAAGGTGGGATGAGGGGGATAAAGTTTGTGTTCAAAGCAGGATCACCATCAAAAACCCTGCAAAGGTTATTTTTTTAAGTAAGTAATTAATCTCTACTGACATGGCCAGAGATGATGTTGAGACTAGAAGAGACAGATAGACACAGAAAGAGAATCAGAGCAGAGGAAAAAAACAGAGAGATCAGTGTGAAGTCCAACAACCGTTTGCATGATCTCTCACATCAGATTGAACAACCATTGCAGGCATATCTGGAATTCTGTTTAAATGAGTAATATTTGCATTCTGAGGATTTTTGCAGTTCAGCGGAGGAGTTCTTCTAGTTGAAGAGAGTAGCAGTAAATCCATCCATCCAGGGGGGGAGAAAAACTCCAACCAGGCTTCACAACTGGTCTTGTGCATGTAGGAGCATCTATCTGTGTATACATGTGTTGTGCTGTTTCAGTTGTTCTCTGTGTGTGTGTGGTGTGTGTGTATGTGTGTCTCTCTGTGTGTGCGTGCATGTGCACATATCTGTGTCTTGATTGTCACTGCTGAAGAAATCATCTTTAGTCCACAGGTCCAAATCTCCTTAAGCCTATCTAACAAGTTTCTTCTGTAACATCACATTCTTATAAAATATTAGAAATATGAAAATGGTGTAGTCCAAAGCATCTGTTGAAAAGAAAGAGACAATGTATAAGCAATGGTGGAAAGGGCGCAAATTGACCTTGATTATTGACCATGATTTATAGTCATGACCATGCATCACAATTGGAATATTTGTTATTTCTAAATGCAACTTAATGATAATTACAGATGTATTCTTAATATACTTGATTATCTTTGCCTCAAGCATGTTTAAGAACTTGTCTTACCTTTATTGGTATGGTGCAATAATGCTAACTACAGGCTGGTGACAGTGAAGCCTTCATCACTGGGTTGATCCAACAGTTGGCAGAGAACCCCCCCTCGGGAACCCTGGGACACATAACGGTGCCCTACTGGTGCATAGCTGTCCATATTACCATGAAATCCCAGCTCCTCATGCTGGGGAGAAGAGTCTTGACTCCCACCCACACAAGAAGAGGACATAGTATGCCCTCTCAGCAAAGGTGTAGTATAAGACGAATGGGATGGTGCTCTCATCCCAGGGCTAATTAGAGACATGTCCCTTTTGTGTGAGGGCATAGTGATGGCAGTGGAGCGCAGCTCTTCATAGCTCTGGGGACTATGAGCAACACTTCCACCCTGGCCATACCAGCAAGGAGAGCTACTGTAACTGGGTGAGTCATACTGTGGGAATTGGTCCTTTGGCACACGATGTGGACTCAGGGCTGAGCTACACTGTGGCGGAAGTCGAGGACTAGGAGATAGTGTAGGGCTGAACGTCCTGGTAGTATGTCCATATGTTTGTGGTGGGGGTGTAGGTTTAGGGTGCTGCTTTAGGGCATCTGACTGAATTGACAGGCTGGGAGAAAGAGAGGCAGAGTCCGAAGGGTAAATATGGGCAAATCTTTCATCAGATGATGGAGTAGAGGTATGGGCAGAATAGGGAGAGGGGTATTCACAAAGCTCAGGAGCATGGCTTAGTGGTGAAAGGCTACTGCTATCCCCACTGTAATAATCTAACGTTTCCTGGAATAGTCCGCCTGATGGAGCCATCTGCCCTGCTGTTGGGGGGGCTGCAGACTTTTGAAGTTTGGATTTTGGTGGTAAAGATCGCTCTCTTTGGCAAGGAGAAAAGCCTCCCCTGCCCCTACTTCCCCTAGGCTGTCGACCGGCAGAAGCACTACGCTTTGGTCCACTTGCCTGCACAGGAGGACTCGCAGGCGAACCTGGGGGTATATGGCCCATTTCCTTCTCACTCTGTGCCTCAGCCCGTTTCTTTCGCCCTCTGCCTGGTTTTGTCCCACCTTGAAACAAGACATTCTGACTCCAGTTATATGAAGATCCTGCAGAATTTTCATTCCAATCTAACATCAGTTTCTCTAAGCTTGACAGACTTGACTGTCCCTCAGATACTGGTGCATCCCTAGGGCAAAATGCCCCTCCCATGTTACCTATTCCTGTGTGGGAGGAATCAGAAGAGGACTCAGAAAATGTGTCAGGGCATGGACGCTGTTTTGCCTTTTGGGGTGTGTAATTGGAAATGTCTAGGATGTCTTTGGATTCAGCACTTGTTCCACTGACTCCATAGTCAGAGTAGGGATGAAACTGGTGAGTACCAAATCCATCACCACCCCAGGTAGATCCCCCTTGCCTGTAACCCCAAGGAGCAGAGCAGTGGTATTGTCTGGATCCTTCAGGAGGTGATGAGGATGAGGAGAAGGAGCTAGACTTTGATATTGACATGTAACTTCCACTTGGGGATGATGGGCCAATAGACTCATTCTGCTGCATGGGGACATGGGTAGACCCAGGATATGCACTATAATGTCGCTTGGCAGAAGTTTGATAACTTGAATAATTAATGTGGCGTTGTGTTGAAGAGGCAGGGGAGGTTTTATTGCCATAGGCAAAGCTGCAGTCACTTGATCTGGGCTGCTGCTGAGTCCCTTGGCAAACACCAGCTCCTTGAGGCACATTTCCACTATAAGTGGCGGAGTATTGGGAAAAACAACCAGAAGAAGGGTGAGGAGAACTGGGTGAACGAGAGAGAGAAAGAGCAGGAGACTTTGGGAAAGAAGTGGTTGGAGATGTTTGGGATACACTGTATAAAAATGGGGTCCTATTTGCAGAGCTGCTATGAGATTGGGCTGTGGAAAGGGAGCTCCCCTCCCCAGTACAAGCTGCTACTTTGGGACTTCTTTTAGGGAAAGCAGGAGACCAGCAATGGGCTGCACCTGGACTGCTGCCTTCATATCCTGGAGTGATTTTACGAGCATCTTGGTGTCCTGTAGGGCTCGACATGTCCAACAGATCTGAGGAATCATCAGAATCAAGTAAAGAACGAAAGTATCCTGCAAACATTCCCTGACATTCCTCTGCATTGCTAGCTCCTCTCATTCCAGGGCTATGGTATATTCCCCCTTTGCCAGTCTCAGATGATGGAAAACCTCCACGAGGTGAACATGATCCCTGGTGACTACCTAGATCTGGATCACACTTCTCTCCCCACCCACTATTTCCATTTTGCCAGTCTTGGTCCAGACCTCCCTGACCACCTTTTAATGTTCCATTTTTCCGTGAACGCCGCTTCCTAATCTTTTCCCCAGCTACTAAGCTGCCTTGCTCGTTTAATGTTGCTCTCTTCATTCCACCACCAAGCCCTTTACCTCTTTTTCTCGGAGTTCCGGGTTCAGACAGAGGAACTTTGCGCTTTTTGCCAATTGTCTCAAAGAAATCACTGAAGGACCTTTTAAAAGCCTCTGAGCACCCAGTCATACCCCCTCCCCTCCCTCCCATACAGCCTGCACGACCACCTCGCCTACGAAAGCCTGTGAGGCGGTGCAGTAGTGTGGACAGATTTGGGTTTTCTGGAGATGCGTGGAAGGTCTCAGGTTCTGTTGGAGTCCAACAGCGTGGGGGGGAACATCGACCAGTAGTGGGAGGTTGCCGGTTTAAGAAGGCCAGTTTAGAGAGAACATCTGCATATTCTACTTTAACATCATTAGTATCATTGACATACGAAGGCAGAGGGGATGGCAGCTTTACTCGCCGACGCCGCCTGGGTTTCTTCGGCTCTGCAGCACTTGCAGCCCCAGCTCTGGTTTCACGCATGTCAGGCTGTCCTGGTAAAGCCTGTTTAGGGGGGCGCCCCCTTCGCCGTTTCAAGATGACCGGTAGCTCTCCTGGAGGAAACATCACCATTACACTCTTCCCATTGTTTTTCATGCGGAGAAGTGCAGTGGGTTCCCTTGAAATAGGTGCAGGGATCTCTCCACCAGATCCCCCTTCTGGTGCTTCTCCTGCAGTACTCCCTTCCACGTGTGGCCCCACTGCCACAGGCTCTAGAGAGGAGATCTTATAGCTTTTCTGTCGCCGACTAAGATGCACAGGGATTCTTGCGATTTTCACCACTATCTTTCTGACACCTAAAAAACGACCTCGCTGTTTAGCTCTCTGTGAAATTTGAATCACAGCGCCGCTTTCACTTGTTGCTTTTCCAAACGGCATTCCTACATTATGATTTGGCACCATATGAATTGAATTAGTAGGAGCTGGTAAATCCACAGGGGATGAAGTAGCCATAGATACTTCTAGAGGACACTCTTCCCCTGGTCTAATCTCTTCTCCTCCCCAGATGTTCCTATCCTCCTCTGTCTCTTTTTGTTCCACTTCCCTTTTCATTACATTATCTTCTGCAGCTCTGCGTAAACGAGATGACTTGCGAAGGTGGCAGGGGAAACGTGGCCGACCAGAACTCCTCAGGGTATACTTCCTCTCAGCATCCATAGGAGTGTTGATAGGATTGTGGCTTGCACTAGAACTATGACTTAATTCAGGGGCAGTAAAGGGATTTTTCTCTGGTTTACTGGTATGAGAGGGTTTCTCTGTGTCTACCTTACTTGTAGAGTCAGGGGTGGTTTGAAGGGCTGAGTAGTTTTGTGAGAGCTGTTTGGTATGCAGTGGATGGGTTGAGTGGACAAGGGAAGTGTACGCTTCTGTCTTTGAAGTTATAGACAGATCCTCTGGAACTAGAGAGGTGTCCTCTTCCAAAGTTGATGATCTGCCCATCTCTGTATGTGTATTTTTGTGCATCATTACATCTCTCTCAGTATGCACATGGGTATCCATTTGTATGTGCATTTGAGATTGTAGAGGTGTGTTGGAGTGTTCTGTGTGAGTACTCTGTTGTTGTGAAAGTGGTTGTTGGTGTATGTGCATCTGTGGGTGTGTGTGTGACTGAAAATGAATTTGTTCATGCATGTGCGTTTGTTCTACATGGTCCATCTGTCGGCGTCTCCGTGCTCTGCGCTGAAACTGCTCATCATGGCTACGAAGACCATTAGCAAGAGAAGTAGGTGAGAATCTATAGTGTAGTGAAGCAGCTGTGTCAGAGCCACTTGCCCCTGCTGAAGTGACTCCAGGCCCCATATCTCCCGTCCAGGAGCCTTCAGGTTCACTGCAGTCTTCCCCACCCAGGGCTTCGCAAACCAAGCGTACACTTCCAGATCGCAGACGGCCTGACAGTCGACTCATTGCCTCTTAAATTGACAGATTGCACTATTACACATATAATTTAGGCAATAAATATCTGCCTATGTTTCGTTGTTGTGAAGCAGCTGATGCAAAGACAAGTCCCTCTCTCAACTTGCAGTTCCTTGCTTGGCAAGTCTGAGTGTGACACTGTCAGTAAACAAGGGCTTGAGATTATTCTTGAAAATTATCCACCAGTGGTTAGCTGTGGAGGAAAAAAAAAATAGTATAAACAGTGCATAAAAAGTATAAACATATATTTGTTAACGTATATATAATTTATTGTTTTTTTTATGATTACGTTATTGATAACTGTTTTTGGTCTTACCATTTGCCTCATATTTTGTGTTATTCCTGTGGACACAAAAGGACAACTGTTACCACAGTCATACACTTACAGAATCATTGTAACCCTGGCAATAGAATATGAGGGGAATGGTAACCATGGTTACAGTTTCCCTATCCAGTGCAGTTGCTCAAGAAAACAGTTTTTTTTTTTTACCATAGCAATACAGCTTGTATCACAGTAACCACATTATGCATCAAATAACTCATAATTATATTCAATTAAAAATTTTTTTACATTTCAATATGTTAAACACATATTTAGTACTCTATATTTAAGTTTTCAACTAAACTTAAAGCAGTATTTCATTCAATCAATGATTAAATAACTGATTATTAACTGGATCACATGACTAGACTTGGGCATCATTGGTTCACGCGCGTACACACAGGCACACAGACGCGCGTGCGCGCGCGCGCGCACAGCGCTCTTGGAGAATGCAGAAAAAGTTAAACAATGAAGTGTGCAAAATGATCAATAGGGGGCAGCAGAGTGATGAGGAGTGGTGTCAAGAGAGCTGGAGAGAAGGCTGCATGGAAACCAGTGCGTGTAAGGATGGATGAAAAAGGCCAGAGTGTCAGAGGGTCTTGGCATAGTTTCTCAGTTGCAACAACCAGTGACAAAAAAAAAAAAAACATGTCTACATATTAATCACAAGCATGTGTGCAAATAAAATTGAGAGATGTTACCATGTAAAAGTAACAGACACCAGATTTTTGAATATATATGAAAAAATGTCGGCCCATGTGGTTACTGCTGAATTAGTGTGTGAAAAGGGAAAAATCAACCATTGTTACAGATTTGCTTTAAAGAGTAAACCTCATCATCTTGTTGGTTATCAAAGCAATCTGGGATTTAAAAGCTGCACTATTAAAAGAACTGTAGCGTGTTCGCCGAGAAAAACCCTGAAACAACCTACCAGCCAGATTACACGACTGCATGCTCTATACAGCAGCCTGCTCATTACTTACTTGCTTTTGTTTTGCATGCATTTGTACTCACGCCATTTACTTTGAAGTGCCTAAAACTTTTCTACAGTATTGTGATTTTTGTTTTGTTTTTGTAAAGCCAAAAAATTACTAAGTCAGTAACGACAAACAGACATCTACAGTTGCAAAGTCCATACCATGCACACTCTCACTCCCACACTCTTCCTTTTCTTTTTTTTCTTTTTTTTTTTTTTCTAACACACACAAGCTCTTATACACACACATTTCCATCCATCACTGTTACTTTTGCACATGGTTCTTATTACTAACTGGCAAGAAAAAGGGAAGCAGGGAGAGAGGAGTATAGGAGTGGAGCAGAAACATGTGCTGTGGTGCTCTGGGCTGAACAAACCCTGCCATGCCTGTGTGCTTAAAGATGCACTGGCAGACAGACAAACAGACAGAGAGAAAGCAGTAACGGAGAAGCAAACTTCAAGTATCTACCGACACGGAAAGGCAGACGTTTAACCGAAGACTATTTAACTATATTGCTTTTGGAACGGACCGCGATATATGTATAAGCCTCCGTAATACAGAAGAAGTAAAGGTATTCTCTAGAGACGAGAACGAGGATGAGATCATGCATGGGCTACTTAGACTGCATAAGTGTACTTTTCTGAAGTAGAAGACTCAAAGAGCCTAGAGCTCTTAGATCTGCTGCATACATTACCATGCTCCCTCTCTCTTGTGTTCTCTCTCTCTCTCTCGCTTTAATTAATGCCATTAATTAATTAACTATCAGTCTAACTGAAGACAGGAATGAGTACAACTGAAGATCACCACTTTAATTATAGTCACACACATACCTCTCTCTCTCTCTCTCTCTTACATACACACACACGTTTCATCCCCATAGCCTTTGAAAGATAGTGTGTCTGGAGCTTCTCCTCCCTTTTCACTCTGTTTGGCCGCACTACATAGTTCCCTGCCAGTGCACGCAAGTGAGCTGGGAGAACTCAAAAACAAAGTGTGTGTCCTTCTGTGGGTGCACCATAGACTTAAACAGAGGAATTTGTGGTGGTTGTCTGCCAGTAACTCAATTAATAATATTACACGCTAACCATTTCCTCCACCACCACCACTGTCAACTTCAAGCTTTTCTTCACTTACTGCTGTTCGTCTCCCATTCTTAGGTCGTATTCTCATTTGTTCCATACTGCTATCTCATCCTGTCCTGTTGTTTTCTCTCTGACACTGACGAGAAAAACGAAAAAAAAAAAAAAAAAAAAAAAAAAACTGACTGTAAGCCAATGACTGTTCTTCCTCGTCACAATTCTCTTCAGTCTGCTCGTGTCCAAAGCGGCCCTAAGCCATAACTAGCAAATCACAAAAGTCAAGGACCGGCCAATAAGCGCTCCGAGTAGAATTTGAAGCGCATTGTATTCAGAGCCTTCTTAATACGATTATGGAATACTTAAGCGGTCGTAGATTCTTTTTGTAAACATTCACCCACGTAAAAACACTTCCGTCGTAAACACACAGAAGCGATCTGTCCACATCTGCAATGCAGCAAGGAACGCTCGCGAAGAAGTGGTCGACTACTTGACAAAATTGTTAATGGAAACCTTGCGATACAGTGACTAATGTTCTGATGAGGTGAACCGCCTAAAAGTCTGTCATAAAAGCACAGAGAAACACAAACAGGAACGCACACCGGCGTACAGCCCACACGAGTCCCTATCGCCAGCTCTCATTCTTCTAAAGGATTCTCAGTCAAAACCTGAAAATGGTATTATTATTTATTTATTTATTTATTTATTTATCATTTTTTTACAACTGTTTAGTCAATGTGTCATTTAAACCTGCGCAGTGGCAAAAAGTTAGACGTAGCATATAATAAATCCCAAATATAATGGTTTAAAGGAGATTTTTTTTTTTTTTTTTTCAATTACTCAAGGATTTCTTTTCAACAAAATACAGTATAAAGCGTTCATTTTTCTGAGTGTTGGTCAATGCACAGTACCGACATGCTTTCAGCGAGGACGCTGTCTGCCGTCTGAGCAAGTTGGAGTGAAATGTCAGAAGTATGATGCTGGTGGGATTTAACACACGCTCTCGCTCACTCATCGTCTATTCCATTTTATCCAGTATACAGGGTCGTGGGGGGTCTGGATCCTATCCCATGAGACGAGGACGGGTATACCAACGGGACGGGGTGCCAATCCATCGCAGGACACACACATACACACACACATATACATACACACTTACACACTACGGGACAATTTGGGAACGCCAGATTGCCTGATCTGCATGTTTTTGGGGAAACCCATCAAGAAACACGTAGAGAACATGCAAACTCCATGCACACAGACCCGAGGTGGGAATCGAACCACGACCCAGGTCGTGCAAGGCGACAATGCTAACCACTACACCACCGTGCCGCCAAGCACAACACACATTCACAATAAAATATAGAATTGAATCAGAAAATATTTCTATATTTGGTCTAACGCCAAGCCAGGTTTGTTTAGTATCGGAACCTTTATTGTTGCTGCCAAATGGGTTTCTCGGTGGTTAAGGTGTTGGACTGCTGATCAGCAGGTTCCCGGTTTGACTCGCGACGACTCCGGGCTGCCACTGTTTGACCCTTGAGGAAGGTCCTTCACCCGCAAGTGCTCAGATACGATCGGCTGTCGAGCTGGCAACCCAGAAACGACATAAATCTCTCCCCCTTTCTCTGTCGAACTACACATGTCGTTCCTGAGCTGCCAGTGATCCGCCCTCCGGACCCGTCTGACCCATCCTGGTGCCCCGCTTGTGCTTGGAGATCTCGTCACATGGATGCCCCGTGTGTCTCTTTGGGATGCGTCTGGTGTCTGGTGATGATTCTCTCTACTTAGTAGACGGTTCTGGCCTCGACTGGTGTTGTCAGCTGTTTCTCTGAGGACTCGACAGGTCGATAGTTCAGGACTGGAACTTCCTACAAGTCTATCTGAGTCTCCAATAACTACTGGACTCCATTTTAACATCAATTAACATCAACTATTATAGCTGAACTGCCTGCCACCTAACACACTGTATAAATGCAGATCATTTCCTGCTATCTGTTTCACCCAGATGAGGATGGGTTCCCTGTTGAGTCTGGTTCCTCTCAAGGTTTCTTCCTATTACCATCTCAGGGAGTTTTTCCTTGCCACTGTCGCCCTCGGCTTGCTCACCGGGGACTATCTGAACATTTAGATTCATACACGTTCACATTCCATACAAACTTAAATAATTCTTTTGATTGTGTAAAGCTGTTTTGAGACAATGTCAATTGTTAAAAACGCTATACAAATAAATTGGAATAAATGCCTCCAGGGTGGCGAGTATCTGTCCATATCCTATCCTATGCCATCGCTGCCGCACCTCTCAAAGTTTCAGAGCATCAAAGAACGAATAGTATTCAAGACATCACTCTAATTCAGTGTTTGTTTGTTCGCAAATAAATCCTCGGATCATTTTCAGGAAATTGTGCTCGGTCTTGTCCCAGTTGACTTTTTGGAATTTACACTCTGGCATGTGTTCACATTTAACCCCTTTCCTTTTAATTAGGAGTTAAACTCCTCTGTAAAAGTGTGCACATGAAAAAAGGGGCCTGATACTCTTAAGTAGTCAGGGTGGTTCTGGACTATGTGTGTAATTACACAAGAGTGTGTGTGTGTGGGTGTTTGCACAATGTGAAAGAGCATAGTCTTTGTGTGTTCTTCGCACGTATATACTGTGTATATATATATATATATATATATATATATATATATATATATATATATGTGTGTGTGTGTGTGTGTGTGTGTGTGTGTGTGTGTGTGTGTGTGTGCATATGTGTGTGTTTACACAAGTACGTGTGTTTCAGTGGGTGTGTTAGGGAAAAGCACTCACTCAGTTCAAATGCAGTTGTTGCTAAGATACAGGCAGCAGCCCTGACAGTGTGTTAGGGCAAGTGATGGGGGGTGGTGATGGTGGGGGGGTGGGGAAGTGGTGGTGGTGGTGGTGATGGTGGTGGTGGTGGTGGTAGGAGAGGGAGGGTAAGCAAGACATACAGAAAAAGAGAGAGAGGGCAGAAAGAAGGATGCAGAATGGAGAGTGAGGTGGGAGAGAAGGGAAAAAAAGGGGGGAAGGAGAAAGGAAAACGCAGAGAGAGAGATAGAAGTGGGTCACACGGTCCACAGAGACATTCGGTGACACTCTGCAGAAGAAACACAGCTGTCATCACACACACACAGACGCGCACACACACACACACACGTATACAGACTTTTTTTTTTTTTTTTTTTACTACATCTTTCTGTTTCTCTCTTTGCAGCAATATTACTTCTGTGAGAGTGTACATGTAGCGGTTATTTTAAGAATCGCAGAGACCCTCCAATCCACCCTTCACTCCTCCATGGGTCATGTGACTACAGCACCAGCTGGAAAGAAACATCCAACAGCAGGCAAAGAGAAAGTGAGAGAGAGAGAGAGAGAGAGAGAGTGCTAGAGACCTACCTTGCTTTTCTTCATTCTTACTGTGAATGTCATTCTTAATGTAAACCACTGTATATACTATAACTCTGCACAAGTTATCCATTACAGGTCAATTTTAATCACAATTTATGGATTCATTAGTTATTGATGGTAATACAGGTGAACTTATTGAAAGTTTGATGTATAGCGTTTCATATAGACACAGATAGAGATTATTTTATATGACTTAAGTGTCTGTTTGGTGAGATACAGTTTAAAATAATGACTTTTATTTATTTATTATTATCTAATTTTATTGAGAGTTTTTTAGACTTTGCGGTAATTTATCCATGTGTAAGAATTTTTGCCGTATATTATGTGGGAACTCTTAAAGGTTGGATGCGGAACCATATGCAGTACAGTGTTACCTCTGCGTAAAGATTTAAGGTAAAAAATTCATAGTGCAAAACATTTTCCTCAATAGGAAATAATGTAAACACAGATAATCCGTTCTAGCCGCCGAAAAAAATATTACCAATATTACCAATTTCCAACAAAATAAAAATACAGGGTGGGCCATTTATATGGATACACCTTAATAAAATGGGAACAGTTGGTGATATTAACTTCCTGTTTGTGGCACATTAGTATATGTGAGGGGGAAAACTTTTCAAGATGGGTGGTGACCATGGTGGCCATTTTGAAGTCGGCCATTTTGGATCCAACTTTTGTTTTTTCAATAGGAAGAGGGTCATGTGACACATCAAACATATAGGGAATTTCACAAGAAAAAACAATGGTGTGCTTGGTTTTAACGTAACTTTATTCTTTCATGAGTTATTTACAAGTTTCTTTTTGTTTACAGCCATTGACATGTCGCAGAGGTTAACACGTGAGGAGCGGATAGAAATTGTGTTGATGTCTGGTGAACGCAGTAACCGGGTCATTGCAGCAGATTCCAATGCAAGACACCATACGAGACCACCCATCTCCCATGCTACAGTTAACTAACAATAACTAATAATAATAATACGTTAATAATATGTTAATAATAATTAATAATTTTAAGTTACAATAACTCATGAAAGAATAAAGTTAAACACTAAAACCAAGCACACCATTGTTTTTCTTGTGAAATTCCCAATATGTTTGATGTGTCACATGACCCTCTTCCTACTGAAAAAACAAAAGTTGGATCCAAAATGGCCGACTTCAAAATGGCCACCATGGTCACCACCCATCTTGAAAAGTTTTCCCCCTCACATATACTAATGTGCCACAAACAGGAAGTTAATTTCACCAACTGTTTCCATTTTATTAAGGTGTATCCATATAAATGGCCCACCCTGTATTTTTGCATATAAACACACTCAAAACATTTTAGAAAAGACATTTAAAATGAAGTAAAAGTATGAAATAAATAGACATCACTTAACCTTGGATTGATGACTTAAAAACCAAACTGAATGCGGCTCCGTTTTCTTCATGCTACCGTCCTTGCTAACATTCCTGGGACACATGATGCTATGTCTTCACTAAATCGTACACAAAATGCAAAATAAATAAATAAATAAATAAATAAATAAATAAAAACCTGCTTTGGCTTGGCTTTACACTGACGCAAACGAGTTTTGAACGACTCCCGGACGTACGCGCAACTTAGCCGACGTTCGCTTCGCTCGCATGCCAGGAAAGCTTCATATGCAGTAAATTTCTCGCAAAATTTTGGTTCTTAAAGACGGGCCGCTCGTACGCTGCATGCGGTACCACTGTAATTGAGAACTTTAAAAAAGCTATAACCAATCACCATCCAAAAATATCTTTACATTGTTGTTTTAAAGTGTTAAATTTTAATTAAAAAAAACTTTTGCACTAAATTAATGAAAAGAAATCTAGTCTCAAAACGTGGATATTTATCACACTTCAGCAATTTGCAAAGTTCCTTTCTATGCAATCAAACACATCATCCCTCTCACTGCCCAGAAATTCATCGTACATATTACTCATGGGATTACGCTGGATAAATGGCGATAAACTATACATTCAGCAACCAAACTGTGAATATCATTTAAGTCGCCATTGCGGACTTCTTCCCTCCTTTCTTTCTCACTTTCCCTCCTTCACTTCTTCAAACGCCTCAGCATCTTCCCTTACAAAGCACTTTCAACCTATTTCCATCCTTGCGCGTTGAAAATTTGCGCTTTAAAGCAGTCTCAAAAAAAACGTTCCGTGTTTTTATTCATGGCAACTTGCTCGCCCAGCGCCGCTCTCACTGTACACACAGTGTCGGAAAACACACCGACACGTGCGTGCACACATATTGAGCGAGACCTTGAGGCTAGCGTTTTGGAGAGGGGCCTCTCCACTGCGGCCCTGACTTCCTGACATGACCATTGCACACACACACACGCACACACACTTATATACACACTCTCACACGCACACACACAGCCTGAACCCAGAGCACCCCCGTTCCACTGTTGCCGTGGGAGACACTGCTGCAGAGCCCGTTGCCAAGGAGAAGGGCTGCTGGCTGCCTGTTTAAACAACAATGGCTGCCTTGTGCGCATTCCATCTCAGGAGCACACACTGAGGTAAGAGCAGCTCTCATGCACGCCTGCGCACATGTAAACCTACGGACTGACCCGTGTTCATGAGAGTCGTCTTTCACTCAGTCCGGTATGAAAACCCCGCAGTGGCTCTTCTTCGCTCTGTGCATCACCTTCACTCCCCC
Source organism: Channallabes apus (assembly GCA_030522415.1). Classification (NCBI taxonomy): domain Eukaryota; kingdom Metazoa; phylum Chordata; class Actinopteri; order Siluriformes; family Clariidae; genus Channallabes; species Channallabes apus. The sequence goes on along the minus strand of CM060127.1, from coordinate 25,320,902 downwards.
CTACCCCCCCCCCTCCGTCTCTTCATCCCTTCTCCCTCTCATTTTCACTCGTTCCTTCAGTCAGATTCTCAAGACAGTAGTTTCTAGGGAACTAAAGCATTCTTTCTCATGCACATTTTGGTGTTTTTCCATCGTGGTGACCGCACACGTCCACTCTTACCTACTCTCAATTTTTTTTCTTTTCCTGTAGATTCTCTTCTGTCTCTCTCTCTCTCTCTCTCTCACTCTCTCTCTCTCTCTTATCTCCTCTCAGTGCCGCTCCCCTTCCCCCACTATCTTCTTCTGCAATGTGTTTCACTCACTCACTCATTCACTCGCTCACTCACCCACTCACACACACACAAACATGAACACACCAACACACACTCTCTCTCTCTCTCTCTCTCTCTCTCACACAGCTCAGAGTTAAGCTTTCTGTCTCTCTATCACTCCCTTTCTGGCAAAGGAAGTGTGTGTTCCCCAGGGGGAGCTGGGCTCATTAACTTCCAGCAGACAGAGAGAGCGTGGACGAGAGAGCGCGCGCGCAAGAGACAGAGAGAGAGAGAGAGAAAGAGAGAGAGAGAGAGAGAGAGAGAGAGAGAGAGAGAGAGAGAGAGAGCCAGGGGAGAAATACAGAGGAGTGAGAGACTAAAAGAGAAAGATAGAGGAACCAGAGGACGGTGGATGGGGGGAGGGCGATGGAGTCCGCAAGAGAGACTAAAGGTAGGATGAAGACAGGAGATGGGAGAAAAAGTAGAGTGAGATGGAGCGACAGAGCAAAGAGCAACAGTGAGGAAAACAAAAAAAAAAAAAAAAAAGGGAGAGAGGGGCAGAATTCATAACCCTCCTTACCTTAAGATCGTCCTTTAACGGTCACTTACACTCAAATAATAACAGCTAAGGCAAACAAACATATGATCTGCTTTGAGCTTCGCATGTGGCATGAACATGAGAGAGAAGGAAAGAGAGAGAGAGAGAGAGAGAGAGAGAGAGAGAGAGATGGAAAAAGAAAAAGTCATGATTGCCGTTGGAAGATCCCATCTGACTTACAGATGATACACTGTTTTTGATAACGGGACAAGCAGCTGTATGCTTACATATAAAAGAGTACCAGACAATATGAGTGTGAGATATTGTGTGGTGTGTGTGTGTGTATGAGTGTGTGTGTGTGTGGTGTGTGTAGAAGTGCTGGATTTTCCAGCAGCAGTGCAGTATAACATGGTCTGGTTACTAATCCAAATCCAATACAAAATCAAGCATCTTTCAAAGCGCTATACAGAAATGTGTAAAGTACACTAGTGTAGTATCCCATCAAACACATGTGGACTCCTGGGCCTTCTGCGAAAAAACTATTTAAGGCACATTGTATAGACTGTAGCGTTTACACTGTTTCCCTTCACTGGAACTACACTTCATTTATTAGTTCCTTATGTTTTGTTTGTTTTTAAACTTGTGATTCATATGTTTTATTTATATGCTTCTTAGATTTGTTCTTAACATTATTCTCACATACTGTATGTACTGTATATACTGACTATATATGTGAGACGTACAGTGTACAATCACATCTACAACCTGCGTTTATGTCGCTGTCTCTATTGATGCTGAGACATTTCCTTCGGGATTAATATTAATAAATTATCTATCTATCTATCTATCTATCTATCTATCTATCTATCTATCTATCTATCTATCTATATAAGAAACTCAAAGCAGTTCGAGCAATGGAAAAGCCCCTGTACACAAAGCGAGCTCCATAAACACACAATTTGTCAAAGTTAGAGTAGAGGAACACACGAGTGCTGAACAGAGCCATGACCTCAGCCCCACTGGAAACCTCTGGGATGAACTGGAATGCTGACTCTACGCCAGGGTTCCTCACCTACAGTACCATCGCCGCCTGACCGAGTCACTCCTAACCGCCACTGCCGCTACGCCGCTACCCTAATAAGCACTCTACGATAATTATTTTATTTATGTCCCGCGGTAAATGACTCTAATTTATTGGTTTACTTTCGTTCCCCCCCTCCTGACGGTCTGTTCCCGTTTTAGTTTTTTGTTTTTTTGTTTTTTTTTACAGTCTTGTTTACTGTATGTACATATTTTTGTCCACCTCTTGCACTACAGATTTACAATTAGAGCACTGCTGAATTAAAGCATCAAGTCAAATTGAACTGAAGTATCAGGCCAACAACTTTAAATATATGCAATTACAACACATTGCTCATGTTTCTCACACTTTTAATTCAAAACCTTTGGCATGGCTCCAAGGAATGAATGGAAATTAAGAAGTGCGGTATGCTTTTTTTTTTTTTTTTTTTTTTTGTGGGAGAACACGGCCAAAAATAATGTTAAATATAACTTGTAATAAATATAGTGATAAATATAGTGTTATTGTTCTGAGTTAAATAACCATGACGACTATCAAACGGCAGAGTAAATCCGTGATTAACCCTAGTGCATCATGGCACTACCGTGTCAATATCGGTGCAAGAGGAATGCTTAAAATAATGCAGGGCATTTATATGTTTTTTTTCTTTTGATGTGACATGGTGTAGTATGTTTCATGGCATACTTATGAAGTTAATTAACCGATAACTACTGATTTAGTTTTCCCATGTTGCTCCAAAAATATTCCACACCAAATTGCTCCCTATCGTAAGTTAATCCGCTTAATGTACTATATGTCCGTATGATGCCTTGCTATGGACCGGCATTCCTTTTAAAGGTAAATCCTCCGACCCTGTGCTCAGTGTTACAGGAATAAGCTCCAACATGAACCTGAGAAAAGAAATGAACGTATATATTATGTTGAACTGCGCTGCGAGAAGGTTTAACAGTTGTTAAGTTGTTATTGTTAATTGTCTAGCTCACACATACAACCAATAAAACTTTCTTGCATCTATTTATTTTGAACTGAGTGAGCTTATTATCTGGGCGACCAGACAGGTTTTCTACAGGCTTGTAGCTAACGTAAAGTCTACTATTACGACCACTTGCTTCTTCTTTGGCTGTATTTTCAGCAGATGCCTCTTCAAACTGAATGAAAAGGTATGAGGTTTAAATAACCACTTTTCCCTTGTGGCATCTTGATCCCATGTGCTGTTTAAGCAATACTAACTACTGACCAAGTCTACTGACTCTCACAACGTTTAGGGGGAAACATAAAAGGATGTATTTTGCTTTCATTGGATTTACATTTTGAATGTATTTGTAATATTCGAATTGAATAGTGGTCTTTCACAATGCATTTAATGTTTTTTTTTAATAATAGTTAACATGCATACATGCATACAGGCGGCGCGGTTGTGTAGTGGTTAGCACTGTCGCCTTGCACCTCCCGGGTCTGGGTTCGATTCCCCGGCCAGGCTCGATTCCCGTCTCTGTGTGCATGGAGTTCGCATGTTCTCCCCGTGCTTGGTGGGTTTCCTCCAGGTACTCCGGTTTCCTCCCACAGTCCAAAGATATGCAGGTTAGGCTAATTGGCGTTCCTAAATTGCCCGTAGTGTGTGATTGGGTGTGTGAGTGCGTGTATGTGTGTGTGCCCTGCGATGGATTGGCACCCTGTCCAGGGTGTACCCCGCCTAGTGCCCGAAGTCTCCTGGGATAGGCTCCAGGTCCCCCGCGACCCTGAACACAGGATTAAGCGGTATAGAAAATGAATGAATGAATGTATACATATACAGTATTTGCATATGGCATACGAATTCTCAAGAACATAAATTGTGCAAAAAATTTGCCTCGGCATACGAACCAAAGCCAAGCGAAGCGAGTTTTCATATTTTTCGTGTGTGTGTTTTTTTTTTTTGCATTTTGTGCAAGATTTAGTGAAGACATACTGTAGCACCGTTGGTCCCACAAATGTTAGCAAGGACGGTAGCAAGAAGAAAACGGAGCCATTTTCAGTTTCGTTTTTTAAAGCAACCGGTGCATTTCATATTTTACTTAATTTACATGTCATTTCTAAATGTTTTGATTGTTTTCCTATGCAAAGACATATGATTATAGTGTTGGAAATTGGTCAAATGTATTTTATTATATAAATGTATTATCAAATAATATTTTTCAGCGACTGGAACGGATTATCTGCATTTACATTATTTCCTATGGGAAAATGCGTCCCACAATCCGGAATTTCACTGAGGTTCCGCTGTATTTTTCTATTTGCATCGCCATATTTACTAAATTCTCTCCTTATTTATAGCAGACGTTTCATCCCATTTACAAACGCTCCGCAACATTTCACAAACACATGATTAACAGACGAACTGTGTATAACACCTGTTTAAAACATCTCCTGGACACACATAAAATAATCAGCCTGCACACAAATATCAGTGTATCATGAAATATTTATGAACGTGATGAAGTGAGTTAGACCGATAGCTCTGAAGTATGTTCAGTGAACGGGAGCCAAGAATGTGAATCCTGGTTCTTATGACACACTCGGCTTTACGTGAGTGTCCTCTAGTGTCTACGGTCCACTTAAAAAATGAACTGTCTGTGTCTGGTAATGTTTCATCTCTGAGTGTATTAATGGTCAATGAGTAAATCTGAGCAGATAAGCATGACAAATAAAAGAACAGGGGGAAAAAAAAACAAACAGATCTGTCCGAAGCCACCAGAAAAAGTACTGAGGTAAGCAATTCAGCTAAACATGGATTAGAGAAAATACAGACATCATTTTCTTACTCGAGATGTCTCAGTCTCCACTACTGGCATCTTTCTCTCTCTCTCTCTCTCTCTCTTTATTATGTATCATCCGTCTCAAATCTCCTCTCTTCCTCTTTTCTGTCCCGTCCTCCAGTTTTTGAAAACTGTAAGCTTGGTCTGCCTTTAGTCATTGTTTAAATTTGTACTATATCTCACTTTCCAGGTTTCGAGATAGCAGGTTACAGTAGATGTGGCGTTATGATGATTCGGTCCTGCAGCTTTGTGCAGTCGTTTTATGTTATAAAGTTTCACATCAAAATCTTCACGTTGCAATCTGCAATTAAAATGCAGTTACAATAGTGGTGGCACGGTGGCGTAGCGCTTAGAGATGTCGCCTCGCGCCTCCGGGCTCCAGGTTCGAGTCCCACCTCAGGGGCTGTGCGCATGGTGTCTCCCCATCCTTGGTGGGTTTCCTCCGATTTTACCTCCCACAGTCCAAAGACATGCAGATTAGACTGATTGCCGTTTCCAAATTGCCAGTAATGTGTGAATGAGTGTGCGTGTGAGCCCTGTGATGGATTGGCACCCAGTCCAGGGTGTCCCCTGCTCCTGGCATAGGCTCCAGGCCCCCGCGAGACCCCGAATACCGGATAAAGCGATCTAGACGGCGATACGCGAGTGAGTGAGTAAGTGAGTAAATGTGACATTTACATACCATTCCTTACGACAGGGGGAAAAAAAAAAAAGACAACAACTTCATAGCGCAACATCCACCACACTCCCCGCCCTTCCCCACCCCCGACACCCTTCACTTCTCAATTACATTATACAGAAACCTTTCGAGCACCGCATCCCTATTTATCACTACATCTTTTTCTTTTTTTTCTTCTTCTTCTTCTGCTGATCTAATTTCACAAATCACACCATAAAAACCTCAATGAATGAATGGCCGAGCAACTGAGTCAGAATGAATGAGTCACCCAGAAACGAAGTGCGAATTGTATTAGCAAAAGTTGGATCTCCTGTTTGCCAAAAGACTGCGAGGATGACGTGGTTACGGGGTAGGAGGAACTGTGGGCCGAGGGCTATGTCTCTCTTTTTTTTTTTCTTTTGCTCGGAGGAGAGTGCAGCTAATACGTGAAAATGAAGCATGCAGGTATCTGCACAGGCTGCTTAGCATGTCATGCGCTGACATATTTCATTACATCCAGAGGGAGGAATATATTTCTCACAACGCACACACATTCTTCCCACTCAAAATGTGTGCTAACATATGCAGTATAACAAAAAAAAAAAGAAAAAAAAAAAAGAAAAACTCCTCACACTTACCTTTTTCTCGATTCTCTCAACTGATTCTCTTCTCACTCACAAATCGCATGTTTCCATGGCAATGCTACCCTGCCAGTTTGTTACCTGAGAGAGAGAGAAAGAGAGAGAGAGAGAGAGAGCGAGAGAGAGAAAGAGGCGAAGCAAAGTCAAGGTTGACATCACCAGCACAAAACCTATAGATTGATGCCATAAAACTTCTTAATATCTCCTGCTGATTTTTCACCCTTCGGTACTTTGCGTACCCCTTTACACACACTCACCTGTGCTGTCTTTATGTAACAATGCAATGAGCATCAAACATTCCATAAAGCATGTGTTCTTGTGTTCTCAATCAGGATTCTGTCAAAGAACTATGAAGTCTTGGCGACTGCATACATCCTGCGTAATTACCACTCGAAAAATATGCAACGATAATTCTAAACCAACACACTACACCGACAGCTGATTTAAAGCAGCCAGGTTTTGCATATGAGCACTATTAATCTGTAACCAATCGGGAGGGGGAAAAAAAAATCAAAACTGTATATAACAAGCAATTGCTGAACAGATCCCCAATCCCCAGTCGCAGATTCTTCTATTTAGACAATAGCTAATAACTGTAGAGTTCAACCTTCTAAAGGAGCAAACTGACATCTTTTATTTATATCCTTTATCTGGCCTTAAAGATCTGTGGCTTCAATAAGTTTCCTTTATCGCACTTAATTAGTCCTTTATCTAAAGATAATACAATTTCCAACCCATCCTCGGGACTACGGCTTCATCGTTTTTATGTGTAACATAATATTATGCTTTCTTTACTGAAAAAAAAAAAATAATGATGATGGACTGAAAAATGAACAATGGATGATGGCCACCCTTGAACACAGAACTATGGGTTTCTTTTTTTTTCATCCTTTAAATTAATAAAATGCATCTACTTTGATGTGCAAAGTGGTGATGCAGTGGGTAGAGCATTGTGGCCTCACAGCTCCAGGGTTCCTGGCTTGATCCTAACTCTGTGCAGAGTTTCTACGCAAGTTCGCACCACGTCTACCTGGTTTTCCTTTGGGTTCTCTGGTTTCCTCCCACCTACCAAAAACATGCCAGCAAGTGGATTGGCTTAGACAAATTGCCCCTTAGCTGAGAATAAATACAAATGTGTGTGTGTGTGTGGGTGGGTGTGTGTGGTGGACTGTGGTCTAGCTAAGGGTTTATTTAACTATGCGTGTTCCTGTGATTGTGTCTGTTCTATTGTGCAAAAGCCTTTAGTCAGGATAAATAAGTTCTTTTATGTATTTTTCATGGGACTGCATCTTACACCGCAGTATGGTAGCAAGTCTGCAATCCCACATTTAGTCATTAGTTCAACCGTTAAATAACCCATAATGTAATTAACAATATGCTGAATTTTCCAGCGTACTAAGCTTACTGGACGGAGGGGGAAAAAAAATCCACTTATTAGTCAGAAACAATCATCGCAGAATCATGACTCAAGTCCACTCTGACGACTCTGACCACTAGGTTTGCATCTTAAACTGCATACAGTACAGTACAATCACATTAAATAGCAAGGCGAAAGAGTGTATCACAATTTCTTCTGCATTACATTAGTTCACTTCTTCATGAATAAAATGCAGTTGGAAAACAGTCCGACTAGTCGGAGCACTGAAATATTGAGCAGTGTCTGGAAACAGCTTCTTTGGGTTTACGTGAAAACCGAAGGACTTGTTTAGTCTTATGTCGCGTCATATATAATCTAATTCCAGAGAAAATTCGACTTTTAAGGCTTACTCAGGAATTTTGGGGGGCCACCTAATTATCCCAAAAAGGCTTTGCATTTGACTAAGCTTGAAAGTTGGTCTATTAAACAAGGCAAGATGCAAATAAGCATATAATAAGTATACTGCTTCAACTACAGTGGTAGAATTCGGAGCAAGCGACATATAATTTGTAGAAATTAATAGAATATAATATTTTTTTTCTTATCATTTTCAGAGCAACAGTGCTTTGCGCATATTCTACTACGCACTCTTGTTTTTTAACTGCTCCCTGTTGCCTCCTGTCCTGTAGCTGCTAAAGACAGGGACATAGTAGGGCTCTACAGTATGTCTGTTCATTGCAATCGCTGGTTGTTTCAGCCATGGGTATGGTAGGCTCTTCTTCCTAATATGACAAATTCATTCATATTTCCTTTTTCAGCTTAAAACTTTTGAACAATCCAAGGATATAGCTTAAGTTGGTCTTTTGAGAGAACCCTGAAAGATTCTATGTAGATCCCTATAATAAACCCTGTAATAAAAAGGAATTACAATTAAGAATGGGTTGCAAATAGAACCTAAGTGGATGGTAATAGCCCTTAATTATCAATATAAATAAACTCATTAAATCCCTGAAGAATCCCTTGAGTCCATCATGAACCCTCTTTTTTTTTGCAAATGTACAGAGAGTTTTGGATATGGATTAGTTCACAGTGCTCTGTTTCACTATGTGGTGTCAAAGGGCAGTTTGCTAGTACTTGTGGCAATAGTGCCAATTATATTAACTCTGCAGAAGGCATCTGAATCCTATTTTTTTTTTTATATATGAGACAGATTTTGCATGCTGTTTTTAAGAGGTAACCTATACTACTTGGTCAATATTTTTCCAGCATAACAACAAACTTCAAGATCATTTCAGTGCAGCGTTTCAAGACAATCAAATACCTAATTTGAAGATTTCTGAGCTACCTTATATAATAAAGACCACCAAACAGTGCAGTAGTTAAACTGTTTGATCTCACTGATATAAGACAGTTTAATAAACAAACCCAAAAGATATGGCACCCTACTGCATTACCAGGCAGCAACACGTTAGAGCAGATTAAGTTTCGATTTTATTTCCGTATATTTGATTAATAGAAAGGATCTCGTATTTTAGTAACACGGCCTGCAATCTGTTGCGCTACGCTGTGTGTATATGCACTTCTGTGTCTGCATCTTCTGACTCACAAAGCTCCCCCCTAAATAATTGAGTTGGTTCAGTCTCTCATTAGAGTTGGCTCAGTGTATAGAGGCATGCAGAACACTCGGATATACAGAACCCCTAGACACACACAGACTCTCACATTCCCTCATCCATACCTCCCTCCCACAAACCCTGGCTCAGTGTCCTGCAGACAAAATCACACACACACACACACACACACACACACACTCACACAGTGATGAAGATCAAGTCAGCTTTGCTGCATGCCCCAAATCCCATTACACCCACCCAACCTTCCTCTCTCTCTCTCTCTCTCTCTCTCTCACACACACACACACAGACACACATATACAGAGGCAAAGAAGCACATGCACACGCACACACACCCACACCACACACTCTCTCCTAAGCCAGGGTCAAAGGTGAAAGCTCTCCTAAAACCAGCTCTGTCAGCCAGGCAGGGAGACAGATGGAGAGAGGAAGAGACAACCAGGCAAAGAGTGAGTGAGACAGAGATATAAAGAGTCAGAGAGAGAGAGACAGACGGAAAAGAGAATAAAGAACAGAAAGAGTAAGTGAAAGGGAGTGTAGTCTCATGGAATGCGTGAGGTTATGTATGCATTGTCGTAGTGCTTACATCTGTAGCATCTTGAGTCATTCTGAGGTATGTAGGACTATGTAAGATGGCAGAGACATGACTGCTTTGACAGCTACCACCAAGGTCATGCTGGATCTCTTCTCTCTGCCAATCAGAAGTCTCCAGCTGGTGTGGCCTTCTAAATTTTCTTTAATAAAGGTCGCCATGGTGACCAGAGCTGTCTGATGGACACGCACACACATGCACACACACACACACACACACATACACAATGCATACCCTTAAAAGCATGGGCTACAATAGAGCAACCATGAAATTGGCTGTGTGCAACCGGGGCATGGTGCGAGATTTTCATGTAATGTATCTATCATGAACTAATAAACCAATAAACAAAAGGTCAAAACATGCGATGTCTATGTGATACATTTTTTTTATGTTTTTTGCGTAGGTGTACCAGTGTATGAAGAATGTGCATACACTTTCATCACCTTCTGACTGAGCCGAGTCGAGTCGAGTCAAGTCAAGTCAAGGTATGTCCAAATCAGCACTTAAGCACTTGTGCCAATAAAAATGCCACGACCCCTGACCGGTTAATCCAGCGAGATCCAGAGACGATACAGACTATCAGGGTCCACTTGGGCCCTCTTGTGTCCTCTGCTTTCATCCTGCTTTAAGGTACACCTGTGTGTCACATATAAACTGCAGTATGTTAGAATTGCATGGTGGGAAAAAAACACACAAGGAAATGATTGGGACGATTGGGAACTTTAATTGGCAGCTGCGGAGGTACTGCATAGCCAGAGAGAGAGAGAGAGAGAGAGAGAGAGAGAGAGAGAGATGCGGCGGGGGGCAAAATTAGCCAGACTAATCAAGAGAACCATAGGCGGGCTTGAGAGCGGGAGGCGGGCGCGCGCGCGCGGGCGGGCGGGCGGGCGCTCGTGAGTCTGCTATAACGTCGAACCGTAATCACAACCAAAACAGCATCACCGGACGCACGCGCCGCCGTCACTCAACACCAAATGACACGTTTTTTTTTTTCCTTCCTTTTTTTTCCTTCCTAACAGCGCTTAAAGAATTGTTGCTGATCATCCATGTCTCCAAATGGTCTTGTGCATTTGCATTTATCTTGTCAATACAGGACAGAATTTTCCAGATCAGATCGTAGTGCACTCCTGCAGAAATGCTCCTTAATCATTTCCCTATGACAGACGTGAGGCTACAGTGTGATGCACTAGAGACTGAGGAATGGATGAAGCGCTCCCTGGGCGCGCGCCTGTGTGTGTGTGTGTGTGTGTGTGTGCGCGCAACTGACCTATGAATGGCAGCGATGAGGTTAATGGGAATTCAACAGAAAAAACACACACACACACACACACACATATACATACATATACAAAACCCTTTTTCAAAATTCTCTCTCCCAAGAGGTAAGACTTGGGGTTATGCAAAATATGCAGTGAGCAAAAGAAAGAGGAGAAGAAGAAGAGGGGAAAACGGCAGATGCCGCGCACTCACCGGGGAGGCGAACGCGCTCTCACGCTCCGCGCCGCTGCTGCTGCTGCAGCGCCGCCGCCGCCGCCGAGCTCCTCACGCGCGCGCAGACACCGATCACACCGACCAACGCCAGAACACCGGGACACGCAGCCTCACAGGTGCCCGCGCGCAGCACGCGCTCCACAGCCTGACCGCTCTCGGGCATGTCCCGCTCCGCTGTCTGCCGCCTTGCGACGCTGAACCAAGCTGGTCTCTGTCAACATCTGGTGAAAAGGGGAGAGATTAAAAAAAAAAAAAAAAAAGAAGCACAAAAAAAAAGAACTCTAAATTGGGGGGAAAAAACGAAAGAAAAAAAAACCAAGCTTCTGTTGCCGGTGGAGTGAAAACGCAGAAAATGTCAAAAATGTCAAATGAAATCGCGCGCCGCAGTTTGCGCCCGGGGATGGAGACGCGAGTCTGATAGCAGCGCGCGCGTTCCTGCGCCGTTTCTCTTCCCTCTGCAAACCCACTGACTCCACGCTACCTCGCCAGCGCGAACTGCAAACGTGCCTAACAGCAGCTTCCAGGCTTCCGTAGATTCTTACAGACAGCTTATCCTCTGCTCTGCTCTGAGGGACTCTGGGTATTGAAGTCTTTGCTTTGTGGGAGGAAACAGGAGTGCCCAGAGGAAACCCGGCAAGCAAGGGGAGAACATGCATAGGTGAGAATCGAACCCCAACCCTGTAGGTGCAAGGCGACAGTGATAACCACTAAGCCACCGTACCACCAGGAGATATACAACTGTATGCTATTAGAAAATGAAGTGTTTAATGTTTCCTTTTTTTTTTTTTTTTTTTTAACAAAGTTTACCCTTAAGAGTTAAACCTCTGGGGAAGCCTTTAATGTTAGGTTTTTAATGTTGTTTGATGAATGCGATATCCAAGTGATTAGGATAAATACAATTGTATACTATGTATTAGAAAAAAAGTGTTTGATGTTAAATTTTTTTAAAACAAAGTTAACCCTTATGAGTTAAACATCTGGGGAACTCTGTCCATCTGGGTTTCCCAATCATAAAGGCTTTCCAATAGATTTTTTCATAAATTAATTTTTTGTTAAACATTTAAGACATATTGCATCTTGTAGTGTGCTCATTGCTATATAGAATAAAAATAAAAAGAGTGATATAGATATATATATATATATATTTTTTTTTTTTTTTTTTTTTAATGTGTAAGCAGTAGTACCCAACCTTATTTTACCTCGTGTTATCTTCCAGGCCGCATCTAGCATTTCAGCTCTTACTGCCATCTTGTGGTTTGTTTTAGTGAATCCAAAAATGACCATGTGTTGTATAATAATTTTTTTTACTGCTGTGAATAATTTCATGATTGCATAATTTCATGTTGCTGTTGTTGTTTGTTGTTTATTGTTGTGTTTATAGTCACCTGAGAGAATTTCTGTGATAAACGTTAACAGCTCACCACTAACATGTCGATCCAACATGATTAAGGTCATTGAACTTATAAACAGAAATACCTTTATTAAAAAAGCAATATTCTATTGTTTCGTCTATTGCTAATAAAAAAAAATTGTACTTAATGTATTATTTTCAGTAGAAATTCAAGTCAGAATGTGCGATAGTCGTGAGATTTCTTTCCAACAAACAGCATTAACAAATGCAGGTGTTATGCAGACACACAGTTCATATCTTGTAAAAATGTTTAATATTCATTCAGTTCAGAAAAATGTTAATGTAAATAATTAGACTTACAGTAAAAGTAAAAAAAAATTATATTGAATATAGTCATGTAGAATACTTACTGAGTTTTCTAATTTGATAAGGACATTTGATTGGATTTGATGAGTCTGTTTCTCCACACAGGATATCTCTGGATTATTTAACAGGATTCTTCACCTCAGTCCGGTTTTTTTTTTTAGTGGAGTTTAGTTTAAAACACAAGCAGAACCATTTCTTTGGTTTGTAAGCTATTTTGAATGATATGTTGGATCATTTACATGCTAGGAGTTTCTGAGTTTGTAGTTTAACACAGGTATATATTTTTGCTGTATGTATAGTATTAAGTGTTCCTAATGACATTCAAGTCAAGGTTATTTCTTGAATGACGATGTACCCACTTATGCCAAAGCAACATGTAGTGTTTGGGATTGTTTTCTTCAGAAAACAACATATATTTCCAGACTTGTGTGGCCAGAATCAATCATAAGTAAGACGCTTAGTCACTTTAATACCTTTCTATTTATTTATTTATTTAGAACTTAAGCATCATTTCTTAATGTGCACAGGTTTATCACATCCCCATCCTTTCCAACTTCTTAGTATTGGTTTAGAGATGTAGCTACGTGATGCTATGTACATGATTTCACCAAAAACTGCCAGAATCTTAAACAACACCATTGTTCTATTTTATTTAATATGGTGTATTTGGCATATATTACCTATGTGTTATCCATGAAACAGGAAGTCATACATTAATCAGCCATAATATTAAAACCATTAACATCAAACCACCTAGGTTTTGGGTTCCCCGTTCCCCCTTGTGCCACCAGGGCAGGTCTGGCCCCTAGGGGTGTGTGTGGCTCAGCAGGGCTACTGTGTGTGTGCAGTGGTGTCTGACACCTAAACATTGCCAGCATTTCCAGTTTTTTTTTTTTATTGGGTGCTGTGCTGTGGGGCGTCCATGAATCTGACTTGTTTCCAATCGGTGCTCAATCGGATCAATTAGAATCTGAAGAGTTTGGAGTTCGGGTTGAGCAGCCTTGAGCTCTTTGCCTCCTGGGTATAGATGGTGATACAATGCTGTTCAGTTCCCCTTGCGGTGGTCACAATATGATGGCTGATTGGTGTATAACCCTCTCAGAGCTTAAAATAACATGTTCAAATATATGTAAGATGTGGACCATCCAATAATTAGAAAGCAAATATTCTGTAGAGAAAATGTCCAGTTGTGAAGATATTGTTTTTTCCACTTGAACCATCTAACACATCTCACTTGACCTATGACCTTTGTCCAAACATACCCATAATCCTTGAGAAATGAAACATTGCTTCTCACTTTCTCTTGCTCTGTGTAAGTGTGCGTGAGATAAATGCAGTCTTCATACACAAACATGTCGAGCAGGTTGTTGTACAGAAACAGTGTATAAAATACACAACATGCTCTAATAATCTGTCAGTAATTTGGGAGAAGAGAAGTCCAAAACCCAAAACGCTGACAGTATTTGAAGGCACCAGTTCGATAGGCACTTATTAAGGTTTATAATCAGTTATATATTGTGACATAAAATACTATAAAAGATAGATAGAAAAGATAGATAGGTCTGTTGTGCCTGACCTACTGAATAATCACTATACCTTAATAACATGTCAATGCTGAGCCAAGACCAGATGCATAAGTAGTTTCAGGGGTTTACACTATGGCTGATGTCAAAGCTATGCAAATCATATAGCTTCAGATAAGAAGGTTAAAGATAAAGCAATAAAATATCTGATAAAAAAAAAAAATAAATCACATTGTAAAGAAATGATAGACATATAATTTGTTTGTTCTGGCCTAAAGGCCTACTGTGGCCAAAACACAAAAAGTCAGGTCTGGCATTTTTGCTTAAAGAAAACCTTATTACAGTAAGACTGCGCAAATTCAGCTTACACAGTATTCATATGCTTTTAAATGTATCATTGCTTTTAATGTAATACTTTAAAAGAAATTGTCTATTTACTTTAAAATCAACGAATGATTTGAAGATTTGCACATCATCCCACATACATTCATTCAGCGACTTTATATGAGGGTCTCATCTGGAAATCCCTTTTAAAACCCATTAAATTCACTGGATGAGGAGCCATATAACTTTACACGTGCTTGCATCACAGGTCCTCTCCTGGCTGGTATTGTGGTTCAGTAGCGGTAAAGTAGTCCTCCAGGAAGCCCTGCAGGTACTCGAAGGTGTGGCGCTCGTCTGCATCCTTCCTCCAACACTGCAGCATTAACTCGTGCAGAGACGCCGGACAGCCCTGTGGACACGGCATACGATAGCCACGCTCCACTTGTTCCAGGACCTCCCTGTTATTCATGCCTACACGCAGACAGACAAAAAAAAACAAATCGTGTCAGTATTTTGCATAACAATGCATCAACTGGGAATATCTCCGAACGAAATAACCGTTCTTCTGCTTAAGTACGGCTATTTTAAAGGAGCAATCTGCAGTTTTTAGAGCTGTCTATAAGACCAATTACAAGTGCATTGACAAGCTTTGCTTTCACCCCTTTAAATTCCACATAAATACTTTTTTTTTTTTTTTTTTTTTTTTCCTGAAGGCAATGTAAGTATTTGGTAATTGGCAAGTTTTTAAAGCAAAACCTTTTTACGAGACCACGGGGTTCCAAGTCATAGATTTTACTATTGGTACGCAAAGCACTTTAAGTTTATTGCTGTCAGTATAAAATATTACAAAGATCAACATTTATTGCAAACTGATGCTTGCAAATAAAAAGATGAGACGACAAGAGGAAATAAAAGCAAACAAGACTAAATCAAGAAGCATTTCGAACCGCTTGAAATGTGCCTTCATAATGACACACACACACACACACACACACATTTGCGCACAGATGCATGCTGAATATACCTGGGTATGGCACTCTGCCTTTTGTAATGAGTTCAGTCAGTAGGATGCCAAAAGACCACACGTCTGATTTGATGGTAAATTTGCCATAGAGAGCCGCCTCTGGGGCGGTCCACTTTATCGGGAATTTCGCTCCTGTGAAACACCAGATTAGTTAAACAGCATTAGTTAAACACGAACAAAGTGAGAAAACAGCATAGGAATAAAGAAGTACATTAGAATGTAGAAGTAAAAAGGAATGAATGAGTAATCCCATCTGAGGTTAGGGCAAAGCGAAAGAGTGGAAGTTGAGTGGAACCGAATTGAGGAAAAAACAAGTGCAAGAAAAAAATCATAAATTCCGCGAGAACAGTTGCGTGTTGGGTGGAGAGGACTGAGTGACCTTGTCTGGCGGTGTATTCATTGTCTTCAATGAGTCTGGCCAGCCCAAAGTCGGCAATCTTACAGACCAAGCTATCTCCCACCAGGATGTTGGCTGCTCTCAGGTCTCTGTGGATGTAGTTCATTCTCTCGATGTACGCCATCCCAGCTGCAATCTGTTAGAAACACATGCATCATGATATCACTACGAAATACCTCAAACACATACCTAATAATGTATCACGTTAATAATAATAATAATAATAATACAAGACAAATATTTGTTTAACTTTTCATTACATTGTGTTAAGAAGACAGACTGTCTGTAACTTGCCCTCAAATATTCTTTTTGTATGTACATTATGTTTGCTTTTAGATTTATTATTATTATTATTATTATTATTATTGCATCCATCCATCTAGGAACTTCTGTAGTCTAGGATCTATGGAGGTCAGTGGTGAAGGTCGTGGAAGGACTTATGGTCAGCATTCACACACTACTGGCAATTTGGGAACGCCGATTAGTCTAATCTGCATGTCTTTGGACAGTGGGAGGAAACCAGAGTACCCGGAGGAAACCCACCAAGTACGGGCAGACCTGATGCGGGAATCGAACCCAGGACCTGGATGCAGAAGGTGCCGGCGCTAACCACTAAGCCTTATTATTATTATTATTATGTCTTTTGCTACTAGACAATAATGCAACACATAAACTGCCTTTATTAACATCATAACGCACTGTTTAACATTAACTTGGCACTGTGTATTATATATAGACGTGTGATTTGAGATTGCTACTGTAGTCGAGAGTTATTACAATAAGGCCTGGAGCAATACTGTGTATAAATAATAGCGTTTAAAGTTTTGACCTGTGCAGCCATGTCAACAAGTTGAGGCAGCTTCAGATTTCTGCCGTCTCCATCTTTGAGGAAGTCTAACAGGCTTCCTGAAACACAAACAAGTGGTCTTAATGCGATTAGCCTATGTTGGGGAAATTCATTGTGTGTGTGTGTGTGTGTTTCATGTGTGTGTATATGTTTACCTTGACTCATGAACTCTGTGATGATGTAGATTGGTTCTTCTGACACCACAGCATACAGCTGAACAAGTTTATCATGACGGAGTCTCTTCATGATCTGGGCCTCATCTAGGAAAGCCTCTGGAGACATGGTGCCTGGCTTCAGAGTCTTCACAGCCACTTTAGTCGTGCCGTTCCACATCCCTACAGACAATCAGAGGCAAGTGTGTGACAAACACAGCAGCACAGGGTTTATGAGGTAAGAGATGGAGTTTGGGGAATTCGGAGAAGATGAGGGGTAAATGGTGGATGTTGAAGTTTATATAGACGAATATGAGGCTTAGGATTCTTAGAAAGTAGGCAGAATGGACGGACACATGCACAAGCAGAGGCTATGGAGCTGGGGGATTTCATGCAAAAACATCAGTCACTATGATGGTACCTTCAGATTTGGATTGATTATTTTTTTTAATTGTGGGGGAATGCATGTAATTGTAGAGACACGTCATTAAGACCTTCAAGGGAACAATTGCAAAAACAAAAGAAAGCCTCTCTAGGAATTGCTATTAGAATAGAATATGTGCTGTAAAAAGTTACTATTCCTAGTCGTTCTTCAACAATCAGTGTACCATGAAGGACATGTCTCTTGTGCCGTTAGGTAGAGGTCATCGAGGCTTGACCTTTAGGACGGCTGTAACACTCGGAGAGTACACCAATGTTTTCGCTACACTGGAAAACAAAACGAACACTAAGCACAAAAACTCGACGATCACATAAATAGCAGTGCAAATAAACTTGTGAAAAACCAAAGACTCTGCCCTAGGTTGCTAAGCAGCATCTTTTCGATGTTATCTATAGCTTTTCTCACAAAACCGTGCAATTCGTTTTTTAAAAGCACAGCGCAGATGTGCAACAAAGACAAATCCTGGTTTAAAGCATGGAATTACGTTATAATACGCTAGACTATATAAGCATAAGACAGGGCATTTGACAGAGACACAGCCTCCACCAGACACAGACAGCAACGTTGAAGCTAGCGGGGACAGACACTGGCTCCAGACACCGATGCTAAGGGTAACTATCTCACCCATCCAGACGTCACCAAAGCAACCCTGACCCAACTTCCTCTTGAGTTGCAAGGTGTCCCGGGGTATCTCCCAGGCATCTCTGCCCAAACCGAGGGTCTGGGGTGTGGAATTTGGACATGGCGTGGTCAAGTAGTAACATAAACCATCATGAGTACCTGAAGGAGGGTGTAAAAGAAAAACAAGGAGAGGGAGAAGGAAAAGGGTGGAGATGGAAAAAAGAGTGAAATAGTGTAGCATGCAATGATACAAGGATTAGAGGAAGACAAAGGCAACAGCACGGCCTTGGGGTGATCCTCACGCTGCAGCTCAGCCATTAAACACTGAAGCACAGTATGAGAATCCACCTGATCATCCCACTGTGCTTGTTGCCCGTAATCTTCCCCTTCAACATGCCCCAGTTCAGCGCGGTTCCTACCCATCCACACTTCACCAAATTGCCCGTTGCCCAGTTTCTTAATCAGCTGAAGTGACTCCCTTGGTATCTCCCAAACATCCTTAGTCTTCACGGACAGGTCAGCTAGTTTAGGCATAACTCGCCTACAGCTGCCCATCAAACGGCAGCAAAGCCCTGCTGCACGATCTGAGTCGAAGAGCATACGGAAAGAGGGACATTTATATACACACAAACACACACACACATTGCACATAAAGAAAGTCAGACGAAGAAAACAAGATAACAGCAAAATTCACGTTACGCACAGCAGAAAGTTGCAAAAAACTCAAGGAAGCACAACATAGCTTTGATACACACGAACGAACAAAGAACAGATCAGTACAGTCATAGGACGGAAGATGTGGCCTTGTTTTAGCTGAGGTTTAAGGTCCACACTTTGTATTGACATTTGCACCCTGTTAATTGAGTTGATTGCATCTACTGTATATACTGTACATACAGGGTGTTCATGTCCTGAAATCAAAAGTGAAACAAATACATTAAACAAAAGTGGGGGGAAAAAAGGAAATAAAAACAGAGAGAAGAATGTTGACTTTTAAAAAAAGAACAAACTTTTTAGTAAGCATGACAAAGGAGGAAGACGGGAAAATGTAAAAAAAAAAAGTTGACTGACCCTAAGAACACACTGTTACCGTAAAGTGACACTCAGGTCACTAAGGCTGGAGTTAAGCAACCAACATTATACACACTTAAATACACGCTCGTTGACCTATTATTAGGAACACCTGTACACCTACAGTACAGTAAGACGTTACAGGTGTGAGAGGTTTTGAGTAAACTCCAGAGGGTGAAGTGCGTGAAAACCCCTTGAGTACAGCAGTTCTTGAAATACTTACTGGCACCCACAACGATTCCATAGTGAAGGTCACTGAGATGAGATCACTAATTATAAATGAAGCTGCTGACTCGTATCATCATTACTTCATACTGTACGTTGTGTTGCTGCTCCATAATTGGTTGATTGGATAATGGCACGAATGAGCAACTGTTCCTAATGAAGTGGCCATGAATGTATAGGATAGGTCATTTTTACACAAATAAAAACACTACATACAATTTTTACAGTTTATCAGGCCATCGGAAATAACGGCCAACCCCTAGACAGTATATGAAAAGCAAACCACATTGATTAAACGTATAAAACTGCGTACTAACATACTGCATGCACCCAGAATACAGAACATCGACACCACAAAGTGTGTTTCACCGTGCATGCAGAAGTGTATCGTGAGCTTCAGTGGGCAGGAAGAACTATTTCGGCTTACCTGAATAATGTTGCACCAGTTGCTGAACAGTTTCGAACTGGCTTCGGGTTGTGATGTAATATCCGCCGTTATCGAGCTTCCTGATTTTATAATGCTTTACATGGTCACCCTTTGCCTCATCCCAGTCTTTGATAGACAGTGAGTATGCTCCTGAGGGACAGAAAAATAAAAGACAAAATACAACAATAAAAGTATATCGTACATCTGGATCAGGCACTGAGAGCAAAGGGTGAAAGATGTAGAATAGACGTGAGAGATATCCCGTACCTTTAGTGGTCTCACTCTCTCTTATCAAGAAGGTCCCTCTAGGGTTGTTCTGGCCCAGGAGCTGCCTTTCTGCATCCTTACGGCCCATCTTCCCGAAATACCATCTACGAAATTACACATTTACTTGCTATAATAAGTATATATCGATACAATAAAATAAAAACATACACATTCAGCTGCCACTTTATTATCTACGCTTGTCTACTTTGCAGAAGTGTAATCGCAAACTGTTGCCCTTATGTTTGTCAGCCCCTCCCTATCCTGGTACAGGGTGTTTCTGACCATTTAGTGTCTATGTACATTTATTGGCCATTTTCTGAGCCATTTCTTCCATATAATGTTAATCCCAAGTGTAATAATTTTCAATACAAACGTGATTTATAGAATAGCCCACGTCCCAAATAATGTCTATAAAATGTGTTGAATCTCAACAAATGGGCTACAGTCGGTATCTGTACACCTATAAATGTAACCAGTATGGTAGCTGTACTTGGTAGCTATAAAAGGGACAGTGGGTATAGCTATGAGTTAGCAGTAGTAGTTTAATGTACTGTATAATGTGCTACTCACTCTTCAGCCTGTATGGAATCCACAGGGGCCACATAGTTACTGGGAATGTATCCAGACTTTCCTGTGTCCAGAGATCGTGCTTCCCACCAATCACCTTCGCTGTAAAAGCAAAAGAACAGGTTCCAACGGCTTCATACCCACAGAGTCGTAACGTACCATGATTTGAACCTGTCTAGCATGTAAAGTTGAACTCTTCCTGTTTTTTTTTTAGGTGTTGGGTTACTGACCAGATTGCTGGGGTCCCCAATGGCATCAATCCCCAATACCATAAAGTTGGCACTGTGAGACACTTGAGTGAGGTCCTTAACTGTATCTGCTCCAGGGGTGCCATATCAAGGCTATATCATATCATGTGCGCTAATTCCAACTTCCTATGGTACAGTATATGCAAATTTTACTATACTGTAAGGCTTTCTTCCTCTTTTAACCACCTGCAGCAGTGGCAATTATTTTGATACCTTCTTCTGTGCAACAAGTGTGAGATACGTCAAAACTTTTAACCAACTACCAATGTAGTGATATCAGAATACTATTCTTATCAAATGCCACCTCATGTGGTCACTTCTCAATCGGTAGAGCATCAGACTTTTAATCTGAGGGTCCAGGGTTCAAGTCCCTGTTCAGGCGTGACCTTCTTTTTGGAAAAAAAAGAGAGTTTGGAGGAAGTTCTTCTTGGTGTCCAAGAAGACCATCTTGGATTAAGAATCTCTCAAGAATAGCAACTTTGAAATTGCTGGCACCTTGCAATGGATTGCCGTTCTTCAACAAGCCAGTGGTGGCTCAATTGGTTAAGGCTGTGGGTTACTGGGTTATTGATTGGAAGGGCAGAGGTTCGAGACCCAGTATGGCCAAGCTTCCACTGTTGGGCCCTTGAGCAAGGATCTTAACCATGAGCTTCCTTTCCAATGTTAAAATTCTTGACTTTGCAGAATGTACCATGTGCATGGTCAGAAGAAGGTATACATTATATTTAATGTGCATGGCAAATTTTAAAGAACCAGCCACTGTGCATACAGCATGCGATGAGTGTTATCTTAAGTTTACTCACGTGTTATTGATAATGTGTAACTTTTCTCCCTTCTGAAAGCTCAGGTCATCTTCTGTTCGAGCCTCATAATCGTATAGAGATATAAACATTGTCACCCCTCCTCCTGTAATCAGGCAACCATTATTAGCAATAGGGTTAACCAACATTAGCAATTGGGTTAAATTGGATCGTGCGGCCATTCTACATTTTTGCTATAATAACAAACACACACACACACACACAAATACGCAAACCTGTGATGGCAGTTGACCGTGGCTGACTCGGGATGGAGGGGAAGCTGGATGGTGGAAAAGCACTAGAGCTGGAGATGGTGTTGGGGAAATCATTGAAGTTTGGGATGAGGCCGACCCCCGAGTTCTGGGTGGGGTCAGCAATATAACGCGAACTGTCCGTCGCCTGAGTCCCGCCCACTGCACCACATGTGTCACTATAGGACACAGCGGACGCTTTGGAGGCCTTCTTCTGCTTACAGCAAGCACAGCCCATACTAATCTTGATTTTCACAGAATATCGCTCATCACCCTGGAAACAGAGCTTCTGCCCAAGAGAGAAGAAAGAAAGCAGACATAAGGGAAAAAATAACTGCAGATGCAACACGTTAAAAATGAAAGAGACTAAAGCTCTCGGATTTTAAAAAATTAAGGTTTCTACTGGTGTATTGGTGTAAGGTGGAGCTTGAAATGATTTTAATTATTTAAAAATTAATATTTGTGAAACTCTGAAAGTTGACAGTAGCATTATCGATTTCCCAGTCTTATTTAAAAACATGTCAATCAGGATCTTACCAGATTTTCAAATCATCTGTTCATCCACACCATCTCCCTAGATGAAGAAAGAAATAGTCAGAAAGACAGAAAGTGAAAGAGAGTTCGAGTTTCGGACTTTTTGTGGCTTCCTCTTTTCCTCCCCAGTTCGAGAAATAGGAAGTTGCTTTTCTCTAGCGCGGCATTCCGATTTCAAATGTACAGTATACAGATCTTTTTTTCTTCAGCTTGGTCGGCCATCACTATCTGACTGACCATCAGTGGAGAAACAGGATGTCACTGCTACCCGTATTTCCTGGCGGTCCCGCTAAACCCTCCCCCTGTTTCCTGTACAGAAAGATGACGCGTTTCAGTGAGACGAAACAGAGGTGGCTGCTTCTGATTTTTAAATATACCCAATCTAAGATCAGAAGCACCATCACCACACTTATCTCACACCACAGCGTAGTGTGAGAAACACAGTCACAGCTTACCAACAGTATCAGAATTAGCACTGGAAGATGTGAAAGAGGCCTTGCAATATAAAAAGAAAGTTACACCTTTTTTATTCATGGTTCTTGATGCACGGTAAAAACGCAGGATATGTTGAACCGTATCGTGCGTATCTCAATGATAAATATTTCAGTATAGAAGAATAAAAGAGTTCTGTTTTTGTTTAAACCCCCATTAAAACTCTATAGCAACAAATACTAAATAGCTAAATGTCTCTTTTTTATATCTGAACAGCTTTATGGATCTTATTGTAGCTAATGGACTACTGTACTAATGTTCTTTCCCTTAAAACTAAATACATACTTCAAATAAAAAACCTACTGTAATGTCTAAGGTTGGTTCTTAGTCTCCGCACTCTGATATCTAGCTATACATCACCATATTTTACATGAAATAATCGAATCGTACATCGCTTATACTGTATTTTCTCTCGCTTTCTGAAAATGTGATTACAAACTCATAATTGTCTTAGATGTTTTCTATAATACTCCTTTTGTTAAACTTCTAGATTTATTGATCTTACACCTTCGTGGATGCATCCAAGTCTGCAGACTCAAGGAATGTTTACTGATTTTTATAGAATATTCAACAACAAAACTAATTAATTAAGAATTTATGAACTTAATTTATTATTACTTAATTTTTCTTTTATGAAAAAGAAAGATGCACCAGAAAAGTATAATGCGGTTTTTGTCATCTCATCAAGAAACAATGCTTAGCTTGAAAATAAAATATTATAGACATTAATAAAAAACATTTACGTGGCAGCCATGAACAAGTCAAAATGTCATCCAGGCAGAACAATCTCATGGAGATGAAAAAGGCTTTAAAGTTTTTAGAACTATTACAACTATTGTTTTTGCATGATGCATTTTTTTTACTGCCTAATGCACTTTATCATTGAATGACTAAGTAGTTAGATGAGGATGTAAATAGTTGAAAGTTGAGCACCTTTAAAGTTTACAGGTTAAAGCATTTTGTCATTGTTCATGACTAGCGGTGCTTCAGTAAGGCAAAGAGCAACTCACAGGCAAGGGGGAGCCACAAAAGCCAAGTTCGGATTACAGGAACGTATGAGCTTTCTATTTAAGACAAAGTGCAATGTATGTGAAATGTTATTTTGTAACATGTGAGTTAACATGGACCAATTATATCTTGGTCCAAATAATCCTTATTTTTGTAATTTTTGATGTTTTTGTGAAATAAGACAGTTTTAAACAACGTCTCTATAGTTGGACCGTACACACAAGTCATAAGTGAGCGGACACCCTGTAGAACACACTCTTTTGAAACGTATTATGTTGAAATTTCTGTGATGTCCGATTCTGTCGTTAACTTGTTGGTTCATGCTGTATTTCCCCCGTTTGTGTGAGAAAAGCTTTTCTGCTACTGTGACATCACAGAACGAAATTCCTAGTACAGTTAAAAGTCAAACTATTTTCAACTATGTTGAACATAAGTGATAATAGGCAGGTTTCACTATTAGGTCACAAAGCAAAAAAAAAAAACTTTTTTTTTCTCATTCACCATTTGTCAGCATTGTTTAAAGATATATATGGAAAAATGACTAATCCAGCATAAAATTCAGGAAGATACCGAAAGATACCAATAGAAAATTTTTGCATTGTATTAACTTTTGGACTTTTACTTCCTACTTATTGCTGCTATTCAGTACACTATAAAACTAAATTAAAAACTACAAATGTGTCTATTAAATAATATATTTTTTTTTATCAACCTATCAGTTAATTTAACAATAAGAAATTATGCAAATTTATAAATAATTACATGCCTCTAGAATATATTAGATCTAATCTCTAATATCTAACAGCAGTAAAACCATGAACCCCAGATATTGATTCGTAAATTTTCTTTTAAATTTTCATGAAATTCATGAAAATTCATTGTCTTCATTGTCCAAGAGGATAAAAAAAAAAAGAATAAAGAATAAAAAACTAATCTTGCTTGCTACAGTTGTATTTATCTATCCAGTTCCTGAGAGCTATCTGTTAGAATGTAAGACAGTGTGTGTGCATCATTGTAGTGTCAGTAACCAGCAGCTACCATCAGGGTTTACCATCAGTAATCAACATATTGGAATTGAGATGTGTATGGTTCTTTATTTCTATATCTGCAACGGAAGACATCATACCGCTGATATAAATGCAAATGCAATAATAACGGAATTAACCAGGCTACTTAATGTTGTCCTGGACCTAAAATTAATTATACGCAGTTGTACGTACTACAGTATATCACTTAGATACCACATTGTTCACTCTCCGTTCATTCCACCTGGCAGGAAGCTGCCTGGGTCGGCAGAATTTTAGGGCAGTATTTGCATGAGATAATGTCTGGCACTTTTAAGAGGGCAGAACAAGAACAACTGCCTTCTACAGTTCCTCATTTTAGACAAATTTGAAAGGAAGATCATATTGCTCAGTGTCGGTTATCTAACAGATCAGCTTACCATACAATTCTTCTTTTTTTTTTTAATTATTATTATTATTAACATATTCTAATGTATATACCTCTGAATATGTAAGGTACAAGTATAACAATAAGTAAAGTGTTGCATTGCTGATACGAAATGATCTTCTGGAGAGTTTGGACTAAGAAACTTTGTCAGCTATCATACGAGGACTGCAATAGCAGTCGTGTACACGTTTTAGACACGCATACTTAAATGAAATACCCAACTTCTTCTTTTATGTAGTTAACATTCCTCACACCCACAGACTAAAATTACAAATATACATTCTATAAATGAATACATGATGCTCTATCACTGCCGGTCATCCCTCAAACAAAACTGATAATGAAATAAATGCCGCCTATTTTTTTTTCTTTCTTATGGTGAAAGCTAAACGTATACCACAATGTAAATGGAAGCCAAACCTAAAACAGACGCTCGCTATGATACTTATATTACAACATGCCAATATAGTCGATTTTTATGTTCTTATACAAGAACAGGTATTTCTATTCTTGTAGATCTTGTAGAATCTGTCTGGAAGTACAATAAATGTGAAATGTAAGAACTGGTATTTGGCAACGCCCTAGTATATATTGTGTTAAGAATAAATTTATCTCCAAATTATGGCTAAGAAAAAACAACTGATTTTACAATACAGTTGTGACACAGAGCTCAGCAATGTCCATGATATTGGATATAAATTTTCCTATATCATTACTAGTTATATCACAATATATCATCATTTTCAATATAATTCGAGCCCAACCAGCATAAATTTTAAATGGAATAAAAAGTGATAATTTCATATACCCAAACACTGAGAAAAAAGGAAAACTACACAATACAGAGTGGAAAAGGACAACATCGGCATAGGGATTTGCAGGTAATTTCTTCTTCTTCTTTTTTTCTCACAAAAACTTACAAACAGCAACAAACCTCTCACGGTCACACCCTTTCCTGTCCAATCATTTCCACTAGATAAGAATTCTCCCTGTGGATCTTGGACACATGCTCACACACCTCTTTCAAGTGTGTGAATCATTATATGAACAGATGTTTACATCTTTGCCTACATTCTTGCGTTTTTGGCACTCTGATTCCTCTCTCCAGCTTCCTTACACCACTCCTTGCTCTCTAGCTGCTTTCTTCCTTTCGCCCCTTCCTGTGACAAAATACCGGAAATGCAACAAATCCTGGGACAATCCCACACCATATGAATGACGATCAACGATATACTGTATGTATATATTTATAATCATAATTGAATTATTTGGACCTATCATAACTATAAAGAAAACCTTTTTTTTTTTTTTCACCTGCAAATTCTCAGTTGTTGTTTTTTTTATTGTTCTTTTTTCCCTCACACTTTTCCTGCCTGCCCTGTACCCTTTGCCTCTCCCCTTCCATTCTCTCTCTCCCCCTATGGGACAGGAAGTTCCCTCCCCCTAACAGGAAGACTTGTGTGAGTGGAGCTGGAATGATAGGATACAGGGAAGTAAGCAGTCATTCCGCAGTATTCATGCATGAAAACACACACACACACACACACACACACCAAATTCATTGTTCTGGCAACAATTAAGTGTGCACACTACTGTATGAGTTTACTCCTGGTTATGCATTGTCATATGGAATATAAAGCATTTCCTATTCGAACAACACATCAGATATGTGTGAAAACACAACTGCTGCACCAGCATATAAAAATACTGCAGTGTTGCTTGAACATGGACCAACGAAACAAGCGAAGTCCACTAGAAAAGTGTCAGAAACTCAACAACTTCCTTTTTACACATGAAATTGTAGATTTCTAGTTGATGAATCATGAAACGAGTGACAATATTCGTGGAAACCGTTATCAGTACTATGTTCAGGTTTGGACTGTACTGTAACTTGACGGAAACCCTGAAACGACAGGTAAACCCGCAGGAAAATTTTATATCTCTTTTATACAAATGTACTATATAGTAAGATATTTATCTCGAAGCCAATTTAAGTACATTGCACAGGTCAGTTCAAGCTTGCTTGTGTTCGGACATTTCACCGTGTTGGGGAAGAGACACAGGGCCGGGCCCACTTCCTCCCGTTGCGCCAGGAGGCCACAGTCAGGAAGTGACCTCGTAAAACGGCAGGAAATGATGAACCAGGCCTAATCTGGTTCCAGTGACATTCCATTCTGTTTTTCGCCTCCAAAGCTATTAACTCTAATCGTCATTTCGGTAGTTTCACTTAAGCACATTTCGACTATGCAACAGCTCAATTAACACTGACCATGGGTGTGTGCGTGTGAACATTCTTGTGAACAGTAAAGGGTATCTAGGCACCACTGCCAGAAGCAGAATGGATGGATTCATTTATAGATGGATGGATTCATTTATAGATGGATAGATGGAAAGCATGAAAAACATTACTTTTAAAGATTCCAAGGTCATCTATAGCATATTGCATTGGAAGTGCTGCATTTCTAGCAACAGGTAAAAACCTATGGAAGATACAGAAGACAGGTGGCATTAAAGACTATTTCTTTTTAAAAAAATCGGAAAGAGTAGAGGTTATCCACATCCGGAGTGAAAGGACGTGGGCATGATCAGAAGTCTCCAACAACCTGAGGGTCACACCTACATACAGTAACTCTACATCAGTTCCAGCAGAGTGAGTTAAAACAAGAAGAGGCAAGGAATGCCTCCTTAAAACTTGAGCATCAAATGCATAACAGTTGCAATATGTTTTCTCGGAGACAGACTTGAGTTCACACTCACAGAGAAACAATACCCGCAACACAACGGGAAGTGATACTGAGCAAAACCCATCAGCATGCAGTCCGGAGCACAACGCCGTACCCGGGTCCCTGTGCCGGAGGTAGACAGTGGGGTTTTTACGCACTCCATCACAACAGTATAAACAATACATTGGTGTCTATGTGGACAATCGGAAGCGATCCCTTGTCCTCGCACGTACTGTAATTCTTTCCCGGGTTGGGACGCATTTCGATGCCCTTTTTTTTTTTTTTAAACAAACAAATTTAAAGAAAAGCATGAAAAACCCCAGACTCACCTGAACGAACTCTTCTTTTCGGATCCCGTTAATTCCGCTATTCCGCTTTGTTCTGTTTTGTTTTGTTTTGTTTTACGACTTGAAAGAGAAATCGCCGGCTCGGACCGCAGACGCGCTCGCGCTCAGTCAAGGAAGGGCTGAAGTCTGCGCGCGCTGCTGTCCAGCGCGTGCAGGGGGCGGAATTGACTCGTAATTCTCCACCCCTTGAAAACAAATTCACACACACACACACACGTACACGTACACAATCCACCCACACAGACCAGAAGTCAGAGACTAAAACCCCAAGCCCGGAGGTGCAACTCAGCAGTGTCAGCTGTTCAGCAGGGTGTAGGATGTAGGATGTGCATTGGTTAGGACCTACCAAAAGTGGTCCAAGGAAGGGCCAGTGGTAAACCATCAACTGCGTCATGGGGACTGAAAGCTAGCTTGGTGAGCCCACCGCAGAGCTACTGCTGGACAATTCGACAAACAATTTGAGTCGGAACACACCGTGCATCCCAGTATGTGTAGCGGTGGCTGGCCTCTCCAGGGTCCGGCTGCATGTTCTCCCTGTGCTTGGTGGGTTTCATCCTGGTACTCCGGTTTCCTTCCACAGTCCAAAGACGTGCAGATGGCGTTCCCAAAATTGCCCGTGGTGTTAGTTGTGAATCATTGACCTAGTTGGACTACAGAAGTTCCTAGACGGATGGATGTGTAGTGATAGACCAGAAGAGTATTCACCCTGTCAATCAACAAACTGCCAACAACAAGAAACAAGAAAGGACTCAGCTTGCTACTTTAACAGGAAATGTTGAATATTTACTGTTTTTCATCTTGTGGACAATTTATTCGCCCTACCTCAAGATATTATCACAGAGTATTGCATTGTATCGTGTTGTTGCTCTTGTTTGCACATTTGCACATGCACTTTATTTAGCTTTTTTTGTTGTCTTTTTGTATAGTTCTTCGCTCTTAGCTAGTCAGCTAATTAGGGTTTTGTCTTAGTTTCGTTTCACTGTGTACTAAACTGTATATGGTTGAAATGACAATAAAAGCCTACTTGACTTGACTACTTGGCTTGAATTACAGGAGCATCATGAACTGAACCATGAAGCAATAGAAAAAGATGGTCTGGTCTTATACTGTATATGACACTTTATTTTACATGATGAGGGAGGCCGGGTGCAAAGAGGTGGCAGCAGCACTGGCATGATACTGTGGGAAGGAAGGAAGCCGGTGAAAGCAGTGTGAAGCTCTGGGAAATGCTCTTCTGAGAATTGGGTCCTGAACTTGCTAATTTGCATTTGTCTTTTCTCTCCTAACATAATATCCCCTCTCTATATAGAATTGATCGATAATCTACTGTAGGTCACATGAAAAACAGCTACTTTGTTGTTTTTCTATTATTATTATTATTTAAACCAGTTCTTTGGTCTAAACACCAATTCTACTGGTATGAGAACTATTCTGCTTGAGAGACCTCTTGAGAAAAGGAATAGCTGAAAGTGTAAAGGGTAGGGTTGGGTATTGGGGTCAAGTTAGGGCTGGGGGCAGCTGGCTGAGGGAAGCCCATGTGCAATATTTGGGGTTAATATTCAGAGGACTCTGTTGACTATTATTATTATTATTATTATTATTATTATTATTGTGCTATATAATATTATATAATAATTATATTATTTCTAACCGTTCTTAAGCAGCCTGTCCAACACTAACAACATTCTTCTGATGTTTGGTGTGAATATTAACTGGAGGTTTTGACCTTTATCTGCATGATTTTATACGTTTCCTTAATATCACATGACTGTCTAATTAGATAGTCAAGTGTAAAAAATATGGTAAAAATAATAATAATTAATTAATAATAAAAAAAAGTAGACTTCTGGCTAAACATTTGTGCAACTTCATTAATTTAAATAAATGGATAATAAAAGGTAGTGTCGGTTGTAGTTTCCCTGCCCTACAAAAGTCTGGATACTGGCCCTTCTTAAGAAAATTTCTTATATCCCAATTCAAACAAATTTCCAAATCCCTTAGAATGTTAGAAATAAGTGAAGGTGCAAACAGTACATCCACCTGAATGCTGAATGTCCCACAACACTTCTGGGGCAAAGTTCTGACAGCACCCTCCCCCAGCCCCAACAATTGAACAATATTGTGTTTAGAGTTAAAAATGTACTGTACAACAAAACAAAAACAAAACAAAAAAATCACAAATGTGAAACAAGGTTGCTGGCTCAGTGCCTAGACAGTCAACATCAAAATGATCAAAACTTTTGCAGGACAATGGCTTGGTAGACTGTTACCTGAAGCTTAAAGAAAGTCGAATAATGCAAGAAAACAATGAGACTAACCCACGCAAACACTATAAACAGAAACACTTTCGTAGTATAAAGCAAAGAGCCAAAAATTCCATCTCACTACACAAATACCAGCAAAAATGCCCACACAGTCCACAGACCAATTTCAAAGTTGTGGGCCGGGTCTGCAAAGGGTGACAAATTCTTTTTACAAAGTGTGACAAAAGACTTTGTATACAATAGAAGTGGCCTTCATATGGCTTCATCATATGAATCCCATGTGGGACCGTTGCAGGCTATACTGAAATTACCCAATATCGATTTTATTTTACCAACATTGTTGCAGTGCAAGATTTCTGTAGGCAGCCTGTCCACCAAACCCATGCAGGATCACTATAGGCTAGCCTGTATCAGCTCATTCCATCCATCTATCTAGGAATCTCTATAGTCTAATTAGAGAACGTGGAGGACAATGTTTACAATTACTATTGTATTTATTCCTATTTTTATGTCCATGGTAGGACCTCC
This sequence comes from Channallabes apus, assembly GCA_030522415.1. Taxonomy (NCBI): domain Eukaryota; kingdom Metazoa; phylum Chordata; class Actinopteri; order Siluriformes; family Clariidae; genus Channallabes; species Channallabes apus. The sequence continues at coordinate 25,289,613 of CM060127.1, read as the reverse complement.
AATCAATGTTCACATACAAATGCATACATACTACGGGCAATTTGGCAAAAGGACGGGAATAACATGCAGATCCCGGGCAGAAATCGCCTCTAGATGTCCGCACAGCTCTCAGAGTTTCTGGCAATCTTTAAATGACAACTTAAGACAGTGTAGTTGAAGTAGTACTTAGTTTCATTAGTACACTAACCCCTAAGCCAGCACGCCACAATCAAGACATTAATAACGCCCATATCAGACCACTAAAGATTAGCATATCAGCATGATATTGCCCAATCACCGTGGCATTTGCCCAACAACGCCACTAGGGATTTGCACATCAGGGGTCCCACAGCATCGTCTAATTTAAGGTTTACACATCGGTACTCACATCTGGCCATTGTAATACTGTACTGATGTGGGCATGCTTGTTTAGGTAGGTAGCACTGCTAAAGATGGTCCTACCAACTGTTAAACACTGGGGATTGTGCACTTTTTACTGTAATCAGTTAACCAGTATGTTTAATAGCATCTTGATTAGCCAGAATAATTTGTCAATTATTATGACTAATTCTGACAAATTGCATTTTATGGTCTGTAAATGTAATGAATGGAGAAATATTACAAAAATGCAATTCACAAACATTTTACTTGTAACTGTTTCTGGGAAAGTTTCATATTGATGAGTTTTTGATTATGAACATAATTGCTCCGACTGAGGGGGAGAAAGAATTTACAATCGGTGTTAATACAGTGGGGGAAAGTTTTTTAAATGTTAAAGTGATCAGGAAATGATTTAGAAATCATTCTGCTCTTGTGTGCACTAGGCAGCTCAATCCCCAGTGATAACCAAGTGTACTGTAATCTGCGTCACAAGTGATTTTATTGCAGTTCTTTGTTGTTGTTATTGCCCTCTAGTGGCTGCTCACAGTCACTGCAAGCCATTTTAGATGTAATGGTAAAGGTACAAGTAAAATACATTGCAAAAATGTGCTTGAAAATAAGTATAACTTTTTTTTATATATATATAAACTGCAGTAAGTAAAACAGTGACAAGATAATTGTACTTTCACCTCAGTCCATCCTGAACAGTAAAAAAAATATTTTATTGAGCATCAACATACATTCAGTTTCAGACATTTTCACCAAGAGAGAGAAAAAAAAAAGTGCTTTGTTTCTTTCCATAATCAGGCTAGCTGGAGTCCAGTCAGTATGGAGACTGTTTTTGCTATGTGCCTCAGGGACGCATGCAAACACAGAGTGGAGAGAATACTGCACTAGAAAAGTTACACACATTCACAGTTTGATAAGAGAGGTCAGTGGGTGGGAAAAAAACAAAAACAAAACAAACAAAAAAAAAAGAAACATGTCAGAATTGCTTCCCAACCCCGTGTATGATCAAGCAGCAGCAGAATGTCCATGTAATTACAGGGACGAAAAGAAACGTTCGCAGTGTGTGTGTGTGTGTGCGAGAAAAAGAGCTTGTAGTAGTGTAATATTTTCTATCACACGGTTTTATTATAGAGTGTGCGAGATTAAACTGAATATTGCACTAGGTTTTTTTTTGTTGTTGTATATTTCGTTATTGCTGATAGGGATTTTTAAGCTAATGCTCGTGTGCTAGGTCATGTAGCGGGTGATGGCTCGGAGTGCATAAAGTAAAGCTGCCTGCAGTCTCGCCTCCATCAGCAGCAGGTTCACGTGAACCTACGGAGAAAAGAAAAAGAGAGAATCATTATAATCAGAAACTCAGTTTTATCTTCATGTCATTTTTAATCTCCATCTCTTCTGACCACGACTCCTCTGCACAGAATGAGGCCTACTTAAAAGTTCACTTTATATAGCTAAGCTAGAAGAGTATTAGATCAAGTATGAATGGATTTCAATTACACTGTGTAAACACTCTACAGGGCAGAAAGAACTGCTGCCTCACCATATTCTAAAAGATCCATCACACAATCATTGGCATTTAGTCATTTTGGCCGAGGTTTTTAAAGTAATGTAATAAATAAATTGATTCATGGACTGTGACAGTATATTTCGAATGGCTTGAAAAAATGTAATACAATAGTAAAAAAAAGAAATAAATCATACAGGGTAAGTGCATCAGACTGATGGCTATAACTTGTCTTGTTTGATCTAAAATAAAACTTGCTCAAAATTCCCCTTTAGCTAAAAAATAGAGGATTAATAAAAAAGAAAAAAAAAAAATTCACTATCCATCATAAAGTATGTTTGCTGAACATTTCTTCCGTGTTTCTCTGCATCACATCTCTTGAAATCAGTAACTATTTTCATTTCTGATATATTTGAAACATCTCTCTCACACACACACACACACACACACACACACTTCTACCTTTTCAGATTGGCGGAATTGTCTCCAGAAAATGGAGTACATTCTAAAGGTCGTCTTCTCCGGATGACACGCGACAGTCTTGATATACACCTTCATGTTACGTTCTAACAGCTGGTTGACCTCGCCGTAGTCGTAATCATCGTACCTGCAAACGGTTCGATACTTTATTCATCTTAGAAGTTTCCTATTTCAACTCTGCGCGTCTTGTCCTGTGCTATTAATACAGGTAAGTGACTGACCTGATGCCATATATGCAGTGTATGTAGTTCCAGAGAGCTTTCCGGAGGGTGGAGGTGTCCACGTCTGTGTGCATGGCCATGGTGTGATACGTCAGAGCGCAAACCACCTGGAACTTCTCTTCCAGCAACTGGGCCATCTCTCCATACAGCCTGTTCATGAGAGAGAAGCCGTGGTCCTCCCACGAGTAGTCCTGCGCATTAACACATGGGTGAAAATGAGCTCAGAGAGTAATAAAGCATTACTCACATTTAGGACAAAGATATGAAAAATATTATGTTTGGTAGATTTAAAAGCATTATGTATATACATATAACATGTATGTTCTGACTGGTCATCTTTACTCAAGATTACATTTTATGGCTGATTTAGTGTAGAGTGTGTAGGTCCCTCTTGTGGCCCTAAAACAGTTATGAACTGTCGATGCATGGACTCCACAAGACCACAAGAAAGGCCAAGTCAACACCTTGAACTCTTTGTCATGTTCCTCAAATGATTCCTGATCAAATCTGTTTCCATGAAGGGGAGTATTTCATCAGCACCAACATTTGGAAGCACACGTCAAAGTAACAACCACAAGGATGGCATGAACATTGCCCCGAGCTTTCCACTGCCTGCCTCTACCAGTTTGCCTTTCTAACATTGTGAATCCTGGTTTCGTCTCCTCCCCAGGTACAGTAAGTGAGGCACACGCACCAGGTCATGTATATGATGTAAAAGAAAATGTTATGCATTCTTCATTCCAGGCCATAGTCTTCTATTGCTCTGTGGTCCACTTCTGATGCACACGTGTCCAGTTTTGACGCTTTCAGTGGAGGACACGGGCCAGCATGGGCACTAGAGACACTTTAAAATATCATTTATAATAGAGGTGAACCAGTCGACCGGCCAGCGACTAGAATTGGCTGGTTTTCAGTTTGATTGGTCATGAATGGCGATCAGCCTCAGATATAAATGTGCAGAAGCTCCCAAGTGTTGCAACAGAAACATATTTTCATGGCATCACATTTTCAAAAATCGCACGCTATAAAAGCCTCCAATATATATATGCCTTTTTCTCCAAACTCTGAGGGAATTAGTCTCAAACCCACTCATTACGCACACACACACACACCTGTCTCAAAACACAGACTAATTGGCACTCGCTAAAATCGCTTGCCTTCAAAGCAGCGGCCGCCTTGGAAACCTCACGCACCTGCGCGGCCGCTCAAACCCGCGTACTCGTTGATAAGAGGTCCAAGACGACCTTTCCGGGTAAAGTAAAATGTCGCCGTTTCTTTATAATCCTACAGGTAAACTATTTACATATTTTAACAAATAAGTTTGTTTAGAAACAATAACTAGGGTGGAAAACTAATGTTATAAGGAGCGGGCTAAATTTTATTACTTATTGAAAGATTTAAAATTGTAATAAAATCAGGTGGAAATGTGATTTATAAAATCGTTATCCTTTTAGAATCGCAATTTTAATCGAACAAATCGGAATATCATCATATCGGGAAGTGACTGGTGATTTCCATCCCTAATGGGTCGCTCTGAGTACTGTGTGTGTGTGTGTGTTCTGAGCAATGTGTGTTCCGACACCGCTCTAATGGAGCCAGCAATAACATTCAGCAATTTGACACACAGTAGCTCTTCTATTGAATCAGACTACACAAGCCAGCCTTCACTTTTCCCGCATGCACTGCACACGAGTCTTAGTCGTCCATGATCTTCCCCCCACTTTTGGTGAGGTTCTGACCACCGCAGGATGGGAAGATTCCACAAGAGCTGGAGTTTGGGAGTGGCTCTGACCCAGCCGTCTGACAATCACAAATCGGCTTTTGTCAAAGTCGATCAAATCTTTAGGCTTGCCCATTTTTTCCTGCTTCCAAAACAACAATGTCAGGGACAAAATTGTCACTTGGTGCCTAATATATCCCGCACACGTCCAGATGTCACTGGAACAACATAATCAATGTTGATCGCTTTACCTGTCAGTGATTTAAAATAATTTTTATTTATTTATTTATTTTTAAAAACAGTCTAGTTTTACAGGAGTGTGTGTGCGTGTGCGCGCCGTACCTGTGCTCTCATGGTGGGTGGCGCCTGCTCGCCTCTTGGACTAAAGTCCTGATAAATGAAATCTGCATCGCGGACAAATCGTGAGACAGAATCCGGAAGAACAGAACGGCCCACTGAAGGGAGAAAGAGATAATTTTTTTCCATATTCATAGAAAAACAAATTCTTAAAAAAAAAAAAATTTGACTGAAGTTAATCAAAATCCTTTATTAAATCTTTTTCCTAAATGACCGTCATATCTTTCTTTCTCGTTTTCTTACTACCTTTTAACTCAGCTGATTTTTTTTGGGTAACTTCAGAAGAAAAAGAATGCCTTTTACTTACGCAAGTTTGGGACTAAACGTCATATAGTGTTTCACCGGACAAATAGATCACTGTGTAGATTGTGTACACAACCATTATGGTATATCTTTTAGAGCAGGGACATACACTCACAGAACATCCGCACACATTATAAAATCATTCTGATCATCAAACATGTAAATGGGGTGAAGAAATGTCAAGTCAGACACTATGACTACTGGACTTTGCACTTTGTTTTGTTTAGTTTTTTTAAGAAACTGCAGAGCTCCTGAGATTTTTCTGCACAACAATCAATAGAGTGGGAAGAAAAGAAAAGAAAAAAATCACTAAGTGACAGTTCTGTGGCAGAAACAGCAAATTAAACAGAACAGCAAAATTAAAACTGACTTGTTGAAACTGACAGGAAGCTTCCGAAAAACTCAAATAACCGTTTGTTACATCTGTGCGGCGAGCAGAAAAGCATCTCTGAACATGTTTGATGTGCTAGACTCTCACCAAGAAGACCACATCAAGTTCCGCTTTTGTTAACCAAGTACAGGAAACTGAAGCTACAGTGGACTACAGTACTCACTGAAACCATCCGGTGTTCAATCAACCAAAAAAAAAGTTCCAATCTCAAGACAAAATCTGCAAATTCAAATTAGGAAACTAGCCTAATTTACACCACCTTCAGCTGGTTCCAGTAAACTTTCAGTTCTCTCTCTCTCAAAGCGAGTAACCATTTCCTCCTGGGTGAACTCCTCTTCTTGCTGCTGAACCATCATCATCTTCTCCATCAACAGCTGCACTTCATTTACAGCCTCAGTCCACTGCATGAACACCAGACACATACACAGGTAAAGTGCTGTTCGAATGTTTAACATTTTTTAGCAATTCAAGTTTAACGTAAAGGGAGAAAATAAAGTAACACCTTGTGTCGATGGGCACGGCCGTCTTGAGGAGGCAGGGTTGAATTGTTTCCTGCAGAGGATGGTGGAGGAGACGTCTGTTCAGCTGCGGAGTCTGGCTCTGGGTGAATGCCACAGCCCCAGATAAAGGAGGCCAGAGAGTGGGCGTGGCTTATGAGGACCACGGCTTGGATGAGCTCCGCTAATGACCACCGAGGTTCTGCTCCTGGACACACGAGCTCCTGTGGATGTAAAGGGTAGACGCACTGCTGGGAGAACATTCAACGATTCAATATTTCTTGTGGAATATTATTATTTTTTTATTCAATTAAAGATTTTAACCATAAAACATTTACACCGCTGTATTGAAACTCTCCTTGTTTTGTTCCTACATAAGACACGACACACAATATTCCTAGGCATAGAAAGTAAGAAGTCTAACAAAAAAAAAAGGTAAAACGGTTTTCCAGTTGCCTTGTTTATTTTGACCTACATAATAGTGAATGAATGTGATCAGAGGTCACTTAAAACACATCGTAAGACACTGCCAGAAGAAGTCACAGCTTGAATTAATAATACAAGTAATCCCTGACTTACGAACGAGTTCCATTCTGGGAGTATGTTTGTAAGTCGGATTTGTTCTTAAGTTGGTGTCTGCTGCACTGCAGTGTCTACTTTTTGTACAATACACATGAGGTAATTCCGCAATTTGTTCGCATCTACGGATGTTCGTGGAATCTGCAGAAGTCAGCAGACTACTTGAATGATGCAGAGGAAACCCACCAAGCATGGGGCAGGCATGCAATTTAATTTCCATGCACACAGACCCTGGACGTGCAAAGCCACAGTGTTAACCACAACGCTATCATGCTGCCAACCTATAGTACAAGCTTTTCTGATTTAATTTACCATTCAAGAAAGAAGGCAAGAAGGAATTTGTAATGCTGCAGTATACAGTACAAAGACACCCAGAACAATTGTGTGCTTCCAAGCTCAAAGCAGCAGTTCGGGGAAGAGAGACAAATGAGTATGATGGTCAGGCGTTCACATACTTTGGGAATATGTATGTGACAATCAAATCTTATCACTATTATACAGTGATACCTTTGCATACTGTACGAACACCCTATCTTAAGAATTCTCGCCTTAAGGACTGAAATTTTGCTTCTGAATACGAAGCACCTTCACCATACGAGCGACCGAATACAGAATTTTTTTTTACATAATTTTTTTTATTTAGTGAAGACATAGCACCATACTGTAGGTCCCAAGGATACCAGCAAGAAAAAAACGAAGCCACTTTCAGTTTAATTTTTAAGGCAGCCGATGCCAAGAAGAATCATAAATGAAGGTTAAGTAAGGCTTAATGTCTATTTATTTCATATTTACATGACTTTTGTAAATGTTTTGAAAATTGGTAATATTTTGGGCGGCTGGAAGGTATTATCTGCGTTTACATTATTTCCTATGGGAAAAATGCGTTTCACAATACGAATTCTTGCCTCCGGAAGTTTGTATGCCGAGGTGCCGCCGTGTACTGTATAATATTGCAACACATTTCGTCAGTAGTATATTTAAAAGGTGGCACTCTGAGCATTTCTTCTCTAACAAGCAGTTAAACTTTGTCCTCAGACATCTTACTGGCACAGGTTCAACTTTTATGGTGCCAGCATTCAAATACTATAATTATTATCCAAGGCATTTGTTATGATCACAAAGCAGATCGAAAAAAAACAAAAGCCCCACCCAGCAAGGTTTCGATGTAGCGAGCGGCAGTATTAGTGTCAAATGTGCATCGGGTGTCTGAGAGTCTCAAAAAAAAAAAAGACAAAATTTTATTGTACATTTTCAGCTTATGTACAATAGTTCAGATCAGACTTACTTAACCCGTTTTACACAAGATGCAATGCTGCACGTTGGCACGAGTGCACCCTGACCCATTTTCGTTTGATATTACAGTTGCGGTTGCCTGTGGCACTGAATTTGCGTCAATTCACTAGATGGGTAAATAGACCATGCAAATATCAGAACTGCAAAATGAATATGAACATGCATTACACTTCGATCACTTAAATTTTTAACAAATTTTACACTTCAGTCTGCGCCGGAAGGAGTGGCTGTTAAAGCAAATCTGAAATACAGTAAAAACTTATTTCACTGTCAAAAATGAACGTTTGAGGTCAGAGCGAGGAGAAAAGCTGCTTCATTAAATATTCTTCAGTAATACACTACTCATGTCAAACATTAAAAAAGGCAGAAGCCAAAAAGCAACCGTCTGTGTATACTGTTTGTATTGTATACAAGACACAATATTTACTGTACATGCTGCTTTTTTTTTTTGCACACCTGCTGATGCACACCTTAAACCGACCGAAGATCAACGAAAATTCGGATTTCATGTTATATTCGTTTCATACAAGAAGGTTATGTGTACTGAACGTTTACAAAGTCTCATACCTGTATGTGTGCCTGGGTGATGAGCCACGGCCGATGTGCTAGAAGTTTGTTAAGTGTCTGCAGACGCTGGAGCTTTTGAGGAGCACAATGAATACCTCTGAGCCAGGACTCGTCGCCACCAGCCAGCAGAAACGCGGAGCTGTGTAGCTGCACCAGGTAGGAACACTGATGACGAGCAGACGCCTGCAGAAACAACGCGGACGCATTATGACGATCAGGAAAAGAAAACTTGCCGTATCGATCAGAAAAAACACCAAATATGACAACGTCTCTCACCATTATGATAATATAGTGTCTCCATGATAGGGGCAAGGGCCCATCCGGCTGCAGCAAAGCATTCTGGGTGTGCAAGAAGCAGGTCAGATAGGTGGGATGCATCCCCATTACTGCGGTGACGTTATCAGCATGACTGACTGTCAGCACCTCCTGCCCTGCGGCCTCATTCAGAATCTAGGGGACAGGAATCGAAGCCTGGTGAACATGTTTATACACTAAGGCATACTTCAAATCACTTCACATACTTGCCATTGCTAAACGTGTAACATTAATATAAGCATTATTTATGTGGCTAAATTTAAGGTACATTGTACATGCTGATGTCTCATGTAGTGGAATGATTGTCTTTTGTCTCTACATATGCATGAGTTGCTGTGTGTAGTCTTAATAAATGACCTGCATGTAAGAATTTCATTGTGCTTACACATCACAGTGAGATTTGACTTTACATTGAAGTGTACTGAAAGATACTGATGAAACAAGCTTATGTTATGTCATGTTAAGATTACTTAACACACGAAACGCACGTATTTTCTGAAAAAATTTACATTTTAAACCCGTCAGACTCTTTTATGCAAAGCGATCTTTTAATGCTCTAAAGGGTGGCACCACATAACTAAGATTAAGTTGACAAAAACGGTCAAATATATATTCTAAACAGAATATTAACACCAAAGTTCATTACTTTATTCATGTGCGTATGAGTGTATGCCAAAATGTCTTTTGTTTTTATGAGAAAATACACACCACTTCAGCTGGAATGAAGGCACTGGGCCCAGAGGACAGCAGCTGACGGACCTCTAAAGCACCCTCCTCCTAGGAAAGACAGACAGAGAGATGAATGAACATGAACAGGAAGCAAGACAAGCGGAGGAAAGGACAGGGATAAAGAGACTGAAATAGATAAGAAGAAGACTGAGAGAAATCGACAAGGACAAGCAGAAGGAGAGAAATAGAAATGGTGACAGGGAGATAAGTGAAGGGAAAGAGAAAGGGGGCATGACGACAGAATAAAGGGGAACAGAGAGACAAGGAGAGGAAGAAATAGGGACAGAAAAAAAATAAGGAGATAAAGAGAATGTAATGGGGAGAGAGAGAGAGAGAGAGAGAGAGCAAGAAAGAGAGAGATAAGCATAAACAAACAAACATGCTCAATCGGTCAGGGAGATAAAGAAAAATGCACACACAGACAAGAAAAGAAAAAAAAACAGGTACAGAAAGACCAGGAAGAAACAGAGACAAGGAATACTTTGAGACAGGGAAAGAGGCACAAGGGTGGAATCAAGGAGTGATAAAACGAGATAAAAAAAACAAGGACAGAGAGAAGGATTTAAAATAATCAAGCAAGTTTCAATGGAAACACAAAGGAAAAGAGACAAGGAACACGGGGAAAGGAGATCAGGAGACAGAAATCGGGAGAGACGAGAGACAGAAATCGGGAGAGACGAGAGACAGAAATCGGGAGAGACGAGAGACAGAAATCGGGAGAGACGAGAGACAGAAATCGGGAGAGACGAGAGACAGAAATCGGGAGAGACGAGAGACAGAAATCGGGAGAGACGAGAGACAGAAATCGGGAGAGACGAGAGACAGAAATCGGGAGACGGGGAGAGACGAGAGACAGAAATCGGGAGACGGGGAGAGACGAGAGACAGAAATCGGGAGACGGGGAGAGACGAGAGACAGAAATCGGGAGACGGGGAGAGACGAGAGACAGAAATCGGGAGACGGGGAGAGACGAGAGACAGAAATCGGGAGACGGGGAGAGACAAGAGACAGACAAGGAGAGACAAAAAGAGGGAAAGACAAGAGGCAAGAAGAGGGTAAGACAAATGACAAGCAAAAGGAGACAGAAAGAGAGAAAAAGAGAGACAGGGATAGAAAGAGACAGATAGAAATAGACGGGATGAGACAAGAAACAAAGAGAGTGAGACATGGAGAGGAAGAGAGGGAAAGAGACAGTGAGAGGCGAGAGACAAACAGATGGGGGGGGGCAGGAATAGAGAGACAGAGATTGACAAACAGAGAGAGACCGAGAGAAGGAGACAGGGGGAGGGAGACAAGGTGTCTCCCAGACACTACCTGGACAACTGGTTTTATTCGCAGCACAGGTCTATAAGGACTAACAGACTAACAGAGAGCGAATGTCTAACCAGATATTTTCACGTAAACATGATGATTAATTAATATGTAAGCAGAGATTAGACTCAGTGCTGATAAAGACAGTAAACTGCGCAGCGCCTGAAGCTCCTGGTCACTGAAACGTCATTAAACACTGATGACATGCTAAAAATCTTACAGCTATCTCTTTATAAACTCACCTTCATCAGACGAGCTCATGTGCTACAGTTACAGGATAAATCTGAAACTTCTGTTGCGTGTCGATGAGCTGAGGAGTGAAACGAAGTGGATTAAACTCAGCACGGACTCACAGTGCGGAAAACAGGAAGTGGATATGGGAGGGGGCGTGGTCAACCTGAACACACCGCGAACAGCTGTTGCATCATAAGCGCGAGCTGCAGCGTGACGCAACCGACCTGCAACCCGGGGTGCGTTTAGTAAAAGTCTAGCGATAGCTAGACTGATTTCTAGACTGATGAGTGTACAAAATAAATACTTAGACAGACAGACTGTGTCTTAAAACCGTCCTAAGCTCTGAAACGCTCCTTTATGTACGCGGTATATTCGCGAGCGCTCTCGGTACTGAATAAGCAGCAGCCAGTCAAATCGTAAGATCTCGCGATATTTGGAAATACCCGCGCTGAATGTGAACGTGACTTTGTGGCATAAACAGAACACTACAGTACTTTAGTGTGCAATAGGAAAGTTCTGTCACAGCCCTGCTAAAAGAATGTCTTTATTCGAGTTATTGATACGTAATAACTCAAAATAAGTTATTTTATGGATGTTTTGCTTTATTTATTTTTTTTTTACTTAGAGAAGCTTTCTAATGTTCATGAAATTTCCCTGCATATAATCCATTAGAGGTGGCTTAGTGGTTAGCATGGTCACTTTGCACATCCAGGATCTGGGTTCGATGTCTAATATAACAGAAAGAAAAAAATAAAACGAATAACAGTAATCGTATCCGATACCCACCTCCGATTTTTGTGCATGCAGTTTGCATGTTCTCCCCGTGCTTGGTGGGTTTCCTCCCACAGTCCAAATGCATGCTAATTTGATGTCCCCAAATAGCCAGTAGTGTGTAAATGAAAGTGTATGGGTGTGTGTGTCTTGCGATTGTCACTCTCTTCAGGGTGTACCCCGCTTCGTGCCCTAAATCTCCTAGGATAGGCTACAAAGACCCCAGGAGACCTAAGGCACAAGGCAGAGTACACCCTAGATAGGGTGCCGTTCCACTGCAGGGCAAACACACACTTACATATACTCACACAATTCTGGCATGCCAATTCTAAACGTATAATCTGCATGTCTTTGGACAGTGGAGGGAGACCAACGTACCCGGAGGAAATCCACCAAGCACGGGGAAAACATGCAAACTCCACGCACACAAAGCCGAGATGGGGATCAAACCCTAGGGGTACAATTATTATTAGTAGTAGTTTTAATTGTTGTTTCTGTTGTATTATATCTAACCTTGCTTTGCATAATTATTCCAACTGTTGCAGTTGAAACTTATTCATTGTATGTATTATCTTAATAAATAATCTCCTTATAATATATAAATTCTACTTTAGGCCTAGAGGGCAAACTACATGCATTTGTGTACATCTCAATTAGTGTAAAACACTATGTAACCTATTTAACATAGAAACAAACAAATATGCACACAGGTATCTATGCTAGTCTACTCCATTTTGCCTTTGTCACCTGGGGATCCTAAAGTCTCCTCAGTGGAGTTTCGTTTCTGGTCACTTACCACTTAATTACCACTAAATTATCTAAATGACTTGGGCTCATACAGTGAGTTCACTGAAGGAAAAAATAAATTAGGGGACCATGGACCTAAAGGCCTCCTGGGTTAAAACTGGGTTAACACAATTTTTTTACTCTAAAAATGTATATATTACAGGGAATCTAAATTTTTTTTTACCAAAATGTATGTTATATACAGTACTATACAAATATATGATAAAACATTTTATATTAAAATATAAATATATGCACCAAACAGAAATTAACTAAGCAATATCAATATGCACAGTGGTCACTTTGTCTAAAATATCTTTAGTTCTCTCAGAAAACCAAATACACTGCAGATGTATGAGGAAAACTGCTACAGTCATTTATGGGACTTTGGATGTCACACTAGTTTCTGCTTGAGAAGGTAGAATCAGCCACTGTTATGTTTATTTTTGTATGAGAAGCCTATAATCGGCATGGCACTGTATTATTAGTTTTATGTCACATTTTTCCTTTGATGTTTTAATGAATGTTTGAAAGTATGAAAAGTGTATTAAAAATAGGGCACCTACTGTACGACTTTTGCTTAGTGCATGACAGGCACAGTGTGTGCCTTAAAACATTTTCTTTAGCAATATAATAATTTCAGTCACAGAATTTTCACCACGGTACTCTACAATTAGTACGTGTGTTCACAATTCGAAAATGCCAAGACCAATCTCACTCATTTACCAGGCACGACCAGGGAGTATTCTGCCTCATTCAAGGCCACTGTGACCCACTGTAAAAACAGTGGATGTTTTTCTTTCTGTGCCCAATCATATGAATATGATTCAAATAATACAGTGACTGCTGTGTTACTGAACGTTCTGAAAGTAAAAACGATCTGTTCACGCCACTACAAATTAACAAATCTGCTTCTGTGCAGTTCGGCAGCACAAAATCCCAATCCCTGAAATTTAATACAGCTCTACGGACTGACTTCATCCCACCCTGCTGCATAAACATGGCACAGTACAGTAGAAAAACTGTTATTCTGCTACTTGCTTTTTTTCCGATGCCATCAAGCATACACACAGACACACACAAAAGAATATCGATACAAATGGACACAATAAGACAAACACAACAGATTTTTATTGAATTATAACAAGCAGTTAGATCTCAAAATGCTTGTCTAGTGTGTGTTTTTAAGTTTTAGTGTGTGTGTGTGCTGTGTAATTTAATATCTTATCTCCTGCTGTTTTTTTTTTTTCAAGAAAGGAAACAAGCATTCACATATTTATTTCAAGTCAGAATTTATATTAAATTAATATTATATATATGTATATATATATGTATATCAATATATCTATATAAAATCCAGTATATTGTTTTGTTTGGTCACAAGTTGAAGTGAAAGAAAAAGTCACTGGCAGATAGAAGGACGAGTGAGAGACAGATTTACAAAAACAGCTTGTGGTAAAAGAGGAAAATTGCATTAAGATGGTAGAGGCCTTGAAATCGTATAGTTTAAGTACATTTCATCATAAGGATGAGCTGATGGTTGAATAGCTGACGGGTTGAATGTTCTCTATTCATTTTTAAACATGATATAACACTTCCATCAGGGAGTAACTGTTCTGTATTGAACATGCACACATCTCTTCCCTGTGAAAGTGAAATCACGTATACAATAAACACACCATAAATAAAAACACCTTGATGATCAGTGCCTCAGCTCTGGGAAATATAGTGATTTAAAGCAGACGTAGTGAGAAAACTGAAGAGAAAGGCAGCAAGAGGAGTCAGACGTCACAGGAGGTGACTCAGCAGTAGTGAGTGAAACGGTGAGAAGTTGAGACAAGTAGAGCGCTCGTCTCTCACACGATTTTGTTTTCCAGGGCAGAGATCCTCTTTGTTATTGCCTCCAGTAATTAGATTGTCAAAGAAAATCATCAAACGTACAACATTTATAGTGCAGGCTTTAACTGTACACTTTTGCTAAAAATTTAAAATAATTACAATCCAGTAGTAAAATCTTACAACATGTAATATCTGTAATGGCAATTGTCTTAATTTCCTTTATTGTTTTTTTTATATATAACTATTCACTATCATCATAATCTCCAATCCTAGTAGTGCCTTCTATCATGGCCCTGGTTGCCATCAGAATAAAATTAATTGAACCATCTGAAGCAACACAGTCCTTTAATTTTCAAATGTAAATGAGAAAAAACACATTAAGATGAATTCATAATTGTGAATGCATAATTTTGGTCAAAGGTTCATATACAGATCATGAACATGAATGTCATGGCAATTTTGGACAATGATTTCTTTGAACTGGTGTTTTTCTCTGGAAGAATTGTTGTACAACATACAGTACAGTACATCTTGAATAAGATTTATCGAGAATTTGGTTTACATGGTTTAATTGATCTAGTCAGTATTTTATGTACACAGGGTTAATTTGAAATCTGAAATCTACACAGGGTTAATACTGTACATCAATACATACCATTGATTTAGCTGGTAGATTCTCTGTGCCAACATACAGTAAAAGGGTTTGGTTTACAGCACTCATTGGATTGACCAATACACAGTACAATGGGAAGTCCAAGGAGCTCGGTGCAGAATGAAGGATAGGAGGATTTACACAATATAGGAATGTCTCTTGTAACCATTCCTAATCAAACTCATATAGATGGACTAAATTTTGCAGCTTAGGACAAAGAAAAAGGCTTTGGGAGGAAGGTTTGTCCAGAGGTACTGTATGTTTGGTGAGGCATTCAAGACCAAGAACACTGTACCAACTGTTGAGCATGGTGGTGGTAGCATCACACTTGGGGCTGTTTCTCTGCAGGTGGAACTGGTGCATTTAAAAGAAAAATTTAGATGATGGACTACTGTACTGTATATCTCAGAATTCTTCAGCATAACCTCAAATCATCAGCTAGATGATTGGATCACTTGGGCAAAATTGCATGTTCTAACAGAATAATGACCCCAAAGAAACCGGAATGGATAAAGCTTTTGAAGCCTCAATCTAACAAGCAACTCTGTCAAAAAAAAAGTGGTCAAATATCCAACCACAGTTCTTCCAGAATCTTGTTGGCAACCAAAAGCTTGTGTTAAATATGAACATTACTAAGGAGCATTCAACCATGTATTAGGTGTGCTGTATACAGTATATGCAGTATACATAAAGGTCTTTATATTATTTAATATTTTACATATTATTGCCATGACATTCACTTTCATAAGTGTATGGAAGCTTCTAACCACAGCTGCATCTATGTAATAAAAAAAAAAAATCAGCAGCAATATACAATTTTTGTAAACTGGATGATACCTTAATAGATGGTTTTTCTACACACATGCGCGCACTTACCCATTTGGACCTGTAACCGTTTGACAGAAACATAGAAAAAAGGATATATTTCTTTGATAATGCCTGGAGTGCCTCCTCCACTTTTTTCTGGAACTTTGTAATAGACTGACATTCGCAGAGATTCACAGGTACTACAAGTGCAAGAACAGGCAAATTAGCAACCATAGGTCTATAGTGTATTGTAATGTTGTTGTTTTTTTTTCTTACAGTATGTAGGGGTTTTACCTGGACAAGTGTTGATTTGCAGCTTTTTGCCGATTTCATTCATGGCTTTGAAGTCAGCAGTATAGAAATAGTTTCCAGATTCTGAGGCGATTTCCTTCAACTCGTCTTCGACTGCGTTTCCAACTCCTACAGCATACATCTTGATGCCTTAAAGAAAAATCAGATAACCAAATATTTCTTGAGCTCTAGTGTTATACTAAAGTAGTATAACTGTCCGGTATTGTTACCGTTGTCCTTGGCCTTCTTTGCAGCATCTCCAATGTAGTCTTGTGACCTGCCGTCAGTGAAGACGATGCCCACCTTGGCTGCCCCAGGCCTAGCACCCTGGCCAGGACTAAAGCTTTTTTCCACCATGAAGTTGAGAGCCTGTCCAGTCATGGTTCCACGCTCCATGTAGTCCATCTTCCTCACAGCCTCCTTGATGTCTTTCTTGTTGTTGTACTTTCCAAGAGGAAACTCCTGTTTGACAGCACTAGAGTACTGCACCAGACCCACATGAACATTTCTCTCTGACACATCCAGCTTTTCCACAATCTGGATGATAAACTTCTTCACCAGCTCAAAGTTCTCTGGCCTCACACTCTTTGATCCATCAATTACGAAGACAACGTCTGTGGCAGCATCACTGCAGCCTGAGACAGCAAGAAGATGGAGCAGTTACGGGTGGAAGCTTCATGCAGTTATGGATATGGGAGGCCTTCTATTGCCTTCAGGTTTGTTCGCAAGTATGATATAAACATTTAGCCAGTACACACGCATACTTACCACTGCAGGACCGGCCATCTTCCTTGAGTGTGTAGCCATCTCGGCAGGCACACTTGAACGATCCAGGTACACTGATGCAAATGTGCTCACAGTCATGATCACCTGTTGCGCACAAGTCGGACACTGTGCGGCCATGGGTGTCACGCACATACACACACAGGAGTTAGAAAGGAGAGAAGAATACTATGTTAAAAGAGAAATTGAAGAGTAAGACTTCGGGTCACATTTAATGATTTGCTGTGCTCTGTTCGGAAAACAGCAAATCCTTAAAACAGACTTATCAGAGGACCATGCACCTGAGGGGAACTAGGCACCAGGGGCACCTTTTATCCAGGTTATAATGTACAGTAGTTACAAGTGCCTGTTGCTCTGATGCAAGTTTTCTATAGCACTGGTTCTCAAATGTTTTTGTTCAATAACCTGTTTTCGTAGCGTAGTATTTCTGATTAGTTTGGCGAGGACCAAATGTTGAGAACCACTGCACTACAAGAGCTACATTCATAACATCGATCACCTGTACTTTACTTGCTCCATCCACAAGGGTGGTGTGAAAAGAGCACTTAAAGGCAGCGTGCTCCCAGTAACCCCATGCCTTCTTTTGACTATATAGGGTTACAAATTTACTTCTGACGATGCTGAATTGGTGACGGTGATCCTGCTTGGGGAGTCCATCCTTCTGTCCCTTCCTTACATTTCTTTTTTTCTCGCATACTCACCACAAAAGGCTGCCTTGAACTTCTGGGTGAGCTTCTCGATAAAGCTGTAGCTCTCCACATAATCAGTGTGCTCATCCAAAGGCTCACTGGCTATCTGCCTGAGCGTGTTCGTTTCCACTCGGCCCACGCCGATGGCATATATCTCAATGCCTGAGTCCCGCGCCTTGGCTGCAATGTCACGGATATTGTCCTGTGGCCGCCCATCTGTCACAATGATTGCTACCTGTGCTCATGTGGAAAAGTAATTGGATTGAGTAATATTAGAGAATTGTAAGAAAATGGGATTTTTTTTTTTAAGGCTGCTCATAGAGAATTCCTGACCTTGCTGATACCAGGGGATCTGGTCCGCGCACCCTCTGCTTCACTGAAGGCCACGTTCATAGCAAACTGGATAGCCAAGCCAGTCATAGTTCCAGAGGAGAGCGGCTCGATTTTGGATACCGCCTTGATCAGTGCAGGCTTTGTCTTGTAGGACTTCAGTGACACTTCATTCTTCACCCTGCTGGCATAGTTCACAACACTCACACGTGTGGCATCAGGACCCACATCCAGACCGTCTATTATTTTATTAAGGAACACCTTGACCTGCTCGAACTCAGAGGGCCGCACACTCCGAGAGCTGTCAATAATGAACACCAGGTCAGTAGGTTTGGTCTGACACAGTCCTGGTGCTATGAAGGAGGAGAAGAAGAAAAAAAAAAAAAAAGACACACGAATTGGGATCATTCAACTGAAATTTTAATTAGTAAAGTCATAATCGTCTACGTAGAGCTGCAATCAAGGTGTCCATGGTAACAGTGAAAAATCTAACCAAAATGTCCAATAGACATATGCAACTAGAATTAACAGTGACAGAAAACACATACATGTCAGGAGGTTACTAATCAGGAAATATGCAGCTGATTAAGCGAAAACATTCAACAAAATAAACACCGATCCAATACTTTCAGTGTTATTTCACAAACATTGTCTATGTTAGTTCTGGGTAATGTGATCGCTTTGAGTCCTATAGTGGGGTCCGTGTGAGTGTGAGTGTGTGGGAGGGGTGATGGGGGGTGGGGGGGGGGGGGGGTTAGACTTAAGCTGGCAAGACTCATAATAACTGCCATTGATTATACACGCTACCGCAGGTATTTGCACACAGGTCCACATACACACCTGGTGTAAAGGACCTCTTTGTACATGACTGTAGAAATGACAGGAATAAGTTTCTGTAGATTTTTGAAGAATATTTTGGCCAGCTTCTTCGTCAGCCACTGCACCAACTGTTATATATATATATATATATATATATATATATATATATATATAATGCTTGCTATCAATAATATTCTCGAGAAGGTTAAATCTTTTATATAGGTGTAATACTGAAACAGGTGACATACAGTATTGGTAACTAGAAGCAAAGTGTGGGAAACCAATAAGAGCCCCATAAGGGGACTATAAGGATTTTTTTTTTTGCTCCTTTTAGAAGTGCGATATTAATGATGCACAGTGGATCTGTATGTAATGTGTCCATGCCATTGGTATACTGGATATGTACACTGAAAGACATCCTAAACATACATAGAAAATATTCTTCAATACACTTATTGAAGCACACACACACACAAACACACAATCACACACACAATCTTCATGCTCCCATGGGTCAGGTTCTGCACTCTGCCAAGTAGCAACTAGTTCACCCACACACACACACACACACTACAATTCATGAATCATGATTCATCAACACCTACATATACTATCTATCTATATATCTATACACACATACACATATATAAATAAAAAATAATAGATAGATGTATAGATGTGTGTGTATGTATGTATGTGTGTATATATATATATATATATATATATATATATATATATATATATATATAATGTGTATATTATAGTTTCCTGTAGGGCTTTTGAAGGGGCAATATATATATAGTTTTATCTTAATTCCATTGCCCCTTCATAAGCCCTACAGCAAACTATAAATCATTAACTATACTTTTTTATTAAGCATGTACAGCTGAAAACACTTCTTATGCACTGTTATTCATGTAAGCTCTCTGTTTGTCCATGTAACTCTCACCCTCTTCAATCACTCAGCTCAATTTGAAATCGCTTTGAATTTGGAACCCAAATAAATAAACATAAATTTACATACCATACATACAAAAATGACAAATCTACACCAGTAAGTGCTAATCATGTGCACTCAATTAAACTTCAGCGTTGAGTCAGACATTAAAACGACAACAAGAAAATGCATTTTTCTCCTTTGCACAGGTGTATATATTCATTAATATGGATATAGTTGTTTAAATCAGTTATACACCTTTAGAAAAAAAGTGTTATACTTTTGAAAAAGGTTCTATCTACCTCCCTAAAGGGCTCTTCAGTTTGTTCTGTATAGAACCATACAAAACAGGATTTCTCTTAAGACAGCTAAAGCTTAGATGTAAAGAATCAGCCAATCATCTGATTCCACAGTATATATTCATATACATTAGTTGTTTTTCTCACCCATGGCAGCAGCTCCAACCAATCGATGGTCCAGCGTGGCTTGAGCCCCCAGTATGCACAGTAGCATCACGAACCCTAGCAACACCATACTGTATTTAGTTCGAGTAGTTCTAATGACAGTCTCTGTAACTAGCTGCACACTGATTTAGATAGAGTGAGAGACTCTCAGGTTATCAGTGCACACCAGTACAGATGCACTTCAGGTTTATAGACGTCCCTCCTCATCGACAAGGTGTGTCTATAAGAGTTTATTGGAGAGGAGGGGGGGGGGGGAATACCTGCAACAAAAATTACAGTTTGGCTAGGAAAGACAAACATACCTTGATCTATGTAATGTGTACGTGTGTGTGTGTGTGTGTAAGGTGGACCAGGTTCGTTTGGGGCTCTGGAAGGGTCTTTGACTTGGGGTCTGACTCAAATAAACATTCAGATGAATCTCTCTTTTCTGGCCAGGTTTCCTCTCAAGGTAATATCACACACACACATCGATTTATCCACAGGATGTACGCGGGAATTATGAGTGCACTACCAACACAGGTAGCCCTGTTGGAGCTTGTAAGTGATCGTGTGGGTACCGTATAGAGCCTTGTAAGTGTGTGCATACATGTGAAGCTCAAAGAACTTCTAGGAAAATGTTGGGATCTAGTTATGGATTCACTGCGTGCAAGCTGAAGAGAGACGTACAGACCCTGTATAAATAGATTGAAATGGTTTACTTGATACTTCAATGGGTCTTTATAATTTGTGAGAGCTATTTACGATACAATGTTGGTCAATGTGCAGTAAATCCAAGTTCAGCGTTGGTCAGAGTCCTGAAAACAAGCTCAAATGTACACAGCAAACTCACACACAAACACCCATTTTGACCGGGCTGCCAATAAGTCATAAGTCATACACTCAGTCCAAACCTTCTCCAAAATAAATCATATTTTCACACATTTGCCTTATATCTGCCAGTATGCTAAAAACTAACATATAAAAAACGCCCAGAGAAACAAACTGTTCTGCTAAAACTTCCCGTAAATCTTCTGTTTGTCCAGGTAAGTATATCTCTGTCGGATTAAATATTTTAAATATTTAAACTCTCTATAGGAACACCTGCATGCTGGAAATACTATCCATGTACTCTCTAGTAAAAATGCCCAGACAATATAACATTTGAAATTCATGATGTTTATTTTGTGTAATTATACCTTTTATAATTGTAACATTTTTCCATAATCGCTACATGAAATCGGTTTATTTTATTTTTTTAATATTTCCAAAAACTGAAAAAGAAAAAAAAAAATTGCCTTAGCTTAAAGTCAACCAAATCTGGAAAAGTAGTTTACAAACTTAACATTCATACGTCTTTCTACTTCCGAGTACATCATATTGCCTCATTTAGTTTAACCTCTAATTAAAACATAAAATACCATATAGAATGTGATCATCTGTATCTGTGCCATTTCTGAGGTCCACAATCAGGCTTTTTTGTTGGCAGTTGGTGTTGACTGGCTTTCAGGTTCAAATCAGCAGGAAGTATCAATACAAGATTATAGTAATTTTAAAAGAACTGTGGTATAAATGGAAATGATACTGGTGTAAAGCATATAACAACCAATGAAAGCATTCTTGTGCATATTAAGCGTTGTAGCCAGGAACAGTGGAATTTTGTGTCTTTTTATTTGTGTATAGATACGTGCCTTTGTGTATGATGCTGGTATACAACTGGATCATACACAAAGAATGCACAGAATGAAGTGCTTGAGATAAGTCTGTGTGCTTGCTTTATGCCTCCTGATACTTAGGGAGAATGGCCTCGGGTTTCATCTTCAGCGCCTCATCATAGGAGGGAAGTTTCACCTGTGATATAAATACAATATAGATTCAATACATGAGATTTATAATATTAGAGATTCTAATCTGAAAATCTGATGGAATGAGAAAAAGAAAAGGATGAAGAAAATTTCATGTATTTGTTAATTGGGGGGGGGGGGGGGGAGAGAAACAGGTGCACAGGTACAGTAAGTTTGTGTTACAGATACATTAATTTCAATGTACATCTTAAAACCCACTCACCATCACAGAGCTCTCAGCCTCTGAGATAGACTCTCCCTTCAGTGCATAGTAACAGCGAGTGGACACATGGAGCATATACACCTACACACCCCCACCAAAAAAAAAAAAAAAAAAAAAAAAAAAAAAAAAAAAAAAAGGTCGTAAGTCCACGTTGTAAATTATACACAGTACCAGTCAAAATTTCTTTCTACACTGTAAAACAATACTGAAGGCATCCAAAATATGCAATAATCACTTTATCAGTTGATGTTGAGATGCGTCTGCTCTGTAAATCCTTTAAAATGGCTCTAATCTGAGGTGCTGTTTGTTAATTGGTGATTTCTGAGGCTGGTGACTCTAAATAAACTTCTCTTCTGCAGCAGAGGTAAGTTTTGGTCTTGCTTTCCTGGGAAGGTCTTCATGAGAGAGTTTCATCATCGTGGTGCACGATGGGTTTTGCAAATGCACTTGACGATACTGTTCTTGCATGAACGGTTCCAGATCACCTGACCTTCGGGTCGTAAAATAACAACTGACCGTTGTTGTTGTTGTTGTTACTTAATTACCTAAGTAATGGTTGTAGGTGTCATTTCAAAAGTTTTGATTTTTTAAAAATCCAGTATTGTTCTTGAATGTAGAAAATAAATCCAAACTTGTGTCTGGTACTATACACAGAGGTTGGTAAACAAACAGACACACGTAAAAAAAAAAAAATGCTTAAACTAGTTCCCCTTTCTCCAATTAAATTCTCTTCAACTGCACATACAGTAAGGATTTAATTTCATGTCACGCTCTTTTTGACCAAGTATAACTTCTAGCTCAACCTTTCCTGTCTCTCCAACATTGCTCTTCTGGTTTGACGCAGCTGAAAAAGATCCCTATCGTGTCAGACACCTATAGACAAATGAGATGATGCCATTTCTGGCTAAGCACTTTTTAAAAGTTTATTTATTTATTTTAGACGCCTAGCTGCTTAGAACATGAAGACGTGAATGTGTGATTGCGTGCGAACTACAGGAAGCGTCTGTGTGGGAAGTGACATTAACTGTGGTGCACATCGAATTCTGAAATAGCTACAGATACTCAGATAGACATATGGTCAAATAAAACCACACACAGAGCATGAAGAGCAAACCTTCAGCAGTATGTACATCACGAAGAGGACTCCGAATATCAAGGTGGCGCGGCTCAGTTCCTCTCCATCCAACCCGACGCCACCTTTGAGGTTTGACTGCAAAGGCATAGAGACATACATTAAAAGAGACAACGCTTCATGTTATTTCTGTTGTCCTGTGGTTTAACATTAGCCTAGGTGTCAGTTGCTCAAAGAACTATTGATTATGAGCATGGCAGAGTGATATGTACCACTCCCAACACATCACTGAACCATCTTACAGTGTTATGTTCCACTGTACTGCTTATGTAATGTCAATTTACTTGGCTCTTCCTAGGCTATTTTAACAACGTGGATAATCACTTATTTGGGATTATATTTGAATAATTCTCAGCTTTCAAAAGCTTAAGAGGTATATACGATGTTTATCAGTACATTACAGAAAATAATGAACTTTATCACAATATGCTAATTTTTTGAGAAGGACCTGTATAGCAATACATAAGAGATCTGCTAATAACAGAACAGACTGCAGGGGGAAATAAATATTATCGCAAAATATTGATATAATGAGCAGACAAGGCCATGACTGACTAAACAGTACGTCATAGCTTGGTGTAAGCAATGGGAAAGAAAGCAAAGTCGTTATTATTTGTGGTCAGGACATCTGATTGCCGAGGGACTAAAAGTGAAGAAAAGCTGTTTGGAGCGTAAATATTGCATTGGGCAGGTACGAGTTTCTTACAGCCAGCCGTAGAGCGTCTCCATATGTGGGAGTGCCGGGAAGTCCAAACCGAGCATCAAACAGGGAGAGAAGACTCAAAGCCACATCAAGAAACATGAACAGCACAAACGGCATCACACACATCGGCCCCTACGACGAGAGAGAAATAGATGTTACAAATATAGTCACCTCATATACATACGCACACAAGCAGACACGCAGGAAGAGAAGTAAGCTTGTTTGTCTGATGTTCATGCCCCAAGCCCTTTTAAATGTTCTAAGGCATGTGTGGGTTGTGAAACAAGAGTTTTAGTATTCCCTGTTACACCAGATTTGTATTTGTGACTCAGTTTTATAGTAAATTATGATGCATACAGCAGACTCATCAGCAGAGGACAGAGATTATATGTTCCAGTGTGCACGCGCACTCAATTCTGAAATAATTCATACACACACATTCAGGGAATTTTTCAAATTGAGATCTTAACGCTGTTATATAGTGGTGTTTCTGTGAAGCTTGGACAAAACGCTCAGTCATGCATGTTCTTCACATTCATCTGGTAAAGAGGTTTTAATGTTTTCTCCAACACGAACTGCTGAGATCAATTTAGTGATAAATATACTGACTTAATATCATAAGACAAGTGTATTTGAACCATTTAGATTTCATACATAGCCTGTCCGTTATAAAAATATACACACACACACACACACACCTACCTTACGGTGAGACAGCATAACCAGTACACTGGAGAATGACATCAGAAGCAGTGTAATGAAGTTGGTGGTAATTTCAACTACAGACAAATAAAAAAATAAAAATAAAAAAAAAACACACACAATAAAGACATAGTAGCTAAACTCTAATTTTATATATATATATAAAATTTATGTGTAATTATGCCATGATAAAATCATTAATAGAAAGATTGATCATGATCTTTCGGGTTTAAAGTTCCAGAAAACATTTTGTCCAGTAAAAGGTGTCAAGAATTTTTTTTTTTTCCAATGTAAAAAAAAATAAAAAATCTGTTCATGTTTCTAAGCACCTTGGAATTATTATTTTTTTTTTCATGGTTCGAGATATGATATTCTCATAAAAAATAAAAGTGTTTTAGAATTGTATGATAACTAAGAATTTCATTAGAAAGAGCTAATAAGTTAATTATTTTCTACAATTTTGATGATCTGATAGATATGTTCCCAGTGAAAGACTCACAGACGCTATTGCCATGGTTACGTTTCATTTCAGTAAAGGACACGGTGATTGGATCTTTCTCTTGGATTATTCCACTGGTCATATCCACAGCCACCAGCAGATTATACACCTACACACACACACACACACACAGCTAGAATGATTTCGAGTTAGAGGGAATCAATTCATGAGTATGGTCTGTGTCTCTGGATCTGTGTACTCTGGCAGTAGGTATGTTTTCTTTTCTCTCTGTGGGCCAATACTAACAGAACCAGCACCCGGTGAACAGCGATTCATTCAGAAAAGCATGTAAAATTCTAAATTGAATAACATGTACAGACAACACAGAGATAGTGATGGAAAGCGTGCCATGGGGCAGTGTTTTGTTAAGTGAGATCGAGCCGATTGAGGTTTGCCAGTGAAACTGCTGACCCAGACGTGTCCTCGTTTAGAGTTTCGTCCAGCACATAGTGGATGTTGCACCGCAGTCTGAGCACATGGCAGTTTTATCAAGTTATTTATTATTGTGTAAAATAAATAAGATTACTCTACATAATACAATACAAATGTTTCAATATAAGAAAATGTTACATCACATGGAATATTAAAACAAATTATTATACTGTACGTGAAAATTCTATATGCAAAGCCTTTTTAACAAATGATTCTTGAAATACGTCATCTCCTGGAAAGTCCCATTCTATCTCCAACATTAACTACTTTTTTAATTATTATTACTACAGTATGTGGGCCTAGGTTCTAGTTCCTCAAACTTTGCACACCGAGTCAAACAGTGCTGCCAATGTGACTGTATATGGGTGTGTTGCTTATTCAAAATGTCTCCTTGCTACAGTACGTCTCTGCACAGCTCGTTCTGTGCATTAGACCAACATCAACTTCCCCTTCTACTAAAATGAACTGATACCGTCAGAGCTGTTGATCAAACGATGATAATACACAAAAACAGGAAGAGCAAAGAACTGAAGTTAAGTACAAATTCATACACCCTTAAATTTATTTTTTTTTGCAGTCTGCAGTCAAATCTACTGACACACATCAGAAATCTACACACAAAACACATTGATGAAGAGATTTTAAGCCAAACTACAGTATGTGACTCTTGATCCAGGTGCTGTAAAATGCTTTGTGTGGATGCAGGTAGGTAAACATTACCAGGTAGAAGATGGCAGAAGCTCGGGTGGCCGTGTTGACATGGCAGCAGAGGGACCGTGATCCAGGCATGTTTCTCCGGTTTGCTTACACACACACCGTATGAGACATACACTGACAGACACAGCCTTACAAACCACTTTCACACTTCCTGAAGCTGATACGCATGCACAAAATGCCGAGAGGTTTCGCACATGCATTGTCACACTTGTACACTGTAGGCCTAAGCTGCGATACGCATATAGGAGAATTTTAAACTTTTTCACAAATAAAATGTTCAAAATGGGGATTTCTTTGCTACAATTCTTTGAGATTGAGTTAATTAGTATTTGTATACTTTTTGGATCATTCTGTTATAGTATTTTTGATTTGTTTTTTTGCCCACCCCAATTCTGTTTGGTACACAATTTAGATTAAATAGCTGAAAGTGGCGTTCGAGCCAGCAAAGCTGTCTGAACTTAATATGAAGACATGACGATACGTTAGTAGTAGTAGTCTACCAAGGTTGCATTGGGAGCACAGTTATTGTCACGTGCAGAGATACTGCAATAATGGTTATAATGTAAATATAAACTTAAAGTTCTTCAGTGAAAGTGTTAAAAAGTATACTTGCAAATTGTTTAAACCACTGAGAAAACAAGTTTGGAGAAACAGAGCCCTCTAGTGATTACATAATGCTCATGTCACAACTTTCATTACAAATACTAACAGAACTGAAAAAAGACAAACAAAACGTCTAGCCAGAGTCTAGCCAGTAAACTAGATGCAGTGCTGTGCATTGGCACATTACATCCACGGACATAAACTAATCAAATGAAAAGACACAAGCTGAACTGATAAGAGATTAAGGGCACTTTAATTAAGTCTGCAGTCAACAACGAAAAAAAAATGCACAAAGTACAGAAACACACAAACATACTGCAGACACAGATTCCTCTATTAGTGCTGAAGGCCCTGAAACACACAACAGGAAGTCATTTCACACAGGAATACACCCCCACATAACCACAATTTTCTCAACTTCTCAGAAGTCACTCGTACGCATTTAAGCAGAGACACGTGAAAGCAGTGGTTTTATTTTTTAAATAAAATTTTTTTTTTTTTAATCTCAAATGTAAACAATTTATATATTTAAATCATTAACCGAGGCAGTGAGTAGATTGGAGTCAAGCATTCAAACGTGGTATATATTATTTCACGCATTTAGTTACTATGAAAGACATCCCAAGTGTTTTATTCCAAAAATCATGTCTACTGTACAGTATATATTCTTAAAATATTCTTGGAATGCCTTTCATGTGCTCCTGAAATAATTATTTTTGAACAATCCTACAATCTTTTGCAAAAATAAATTGCCTCCATTTCCCACAATATACAACATGTGAATGTCAGTGCATGATGCCCTCAGATGGACTGGCATCGCATTCATGGTGTTTTCCCACCTTGCACACGGTGTTCCCATTTAAGGATCCGAATCCACCTCAACCATGACCAGCAGAAAATTGTTACCGAAGATGAATGACTGAAAATAACTTTTATTACTTTCAGCTGAACCAGGAAGAATCATTTATAGAAGATGAACGAACAACATCACTGCATCAAATACACTCCCATTTTATCATCATGTCTCAAGACTAACTCCTATTGGTACAAGAGTGAAATCCAACTGCTCCTGCAACTTTTATTTTCTCCCAAATGTGCCTCTTTTGAAAAATATGCTGTTAACCCAAGTATGTAAAAATACTGGAGTTTTCTTTAGGAACCACTTAGGTACAATTATATTATACAATTATTTGTACCCTTAAATATTAGCTTTGGTAACTCTTGTGCACAGTCCAAAAAAAAAAAAAAAAAAAAAAAAAAAAAAAAGCACAAAGAGGTGCCTCATGTTTTGATTATTAACCCTACTACCCTTTATCACAGGAACATAAAAGAACCATGTACCATAACCAGTATTATGAAAAACAAAAATAATTTAGCACCATAATTTAGTTTCTTTAAAGCACAGTCTACTTACACATTCGCTCACACACACACCTGTCAGAAGTGAATGGGTGAGAAGTCACAGTGGAATATGGTGTCTGCCTCGCTAACTTTGACAGGCTGACTGTGTCCCGTTTCCTCCAGCTCCGTTTTGACACAGGCCAACAAGGGGTCAGGGGTGGTAGGTTTAGCCAGGCTGGGACATGTTCCCCCCTGAGGTGTAATGTAAGACTGGGGTGGGACCAGTGGAGGGTAGTGGCTCTCCCGACCATGGGATGAGAACTGGGGCTTTAGCACTGCGTGTGGAACTGAATGGCTGTACATGTCACCAGTCCATGGGTATGCCTGCAGTGCTGTGCAGACACAAGCAACACAAATGCAAATTTATCACAAAAAATCCATTAGCAGAGCGAATGGATTTCCACACATGCACTTTTCTTACCCTGTAGTCCAGGCTGCAGGAGTATCTGGCTACTGTTTTGGCACTGAAAGTAGGCATGTCCTCCGTTGGTGCAGGGCAGCATGCTGTTACCAGGTCCTGGGTTCAGGGTCATACAGGAAGTTGCAGTGCCCTCACTCGAGTTCGGGGTCAGATATGGAGATGGAGTGAGGTATGATAATCGTGAATATTGCGGCAATAGTGTGTTCGGCTGCTGTTGAAGCATGTTACTGCTTTGTTGGGAAAGGAGAGTGTTAGGTTGCTGAGACAGTACTGAGCTGGACTGTTGGGGACATGTCATGAACTGGTAAGTCAGAGAGTTTCCAAGACCAGAGGCAACAGCCTCATATTTAGCTGACGAGTCCACAGAATCAAAGTTAAACCTGCAATACAATAACTGTTAATAGTGTTAGCACTTATTGCGTCTTGCAAATAATAAAGTGTTGCAGCTTGCCATCTAGTGGTGAATGAGGGGGGTGCAGCTGCTGATGCTGATGGTACTCACCCAGTGTCGGGGCGCATGCCGATTGAGTGAGGCTCACTGTGCTCTGGTGTGTCTAGCAGCACAGACAGAGTGTGTGTAGGAGGGTTGTATGCAGCAAAGAAGGGTAGTGAGGCACGCCGCAGAGGTGGGGGACTCTGCAGGAGGTGATGCTTATAGTCCCCTGTGCTCCCCTGGGATGCTGTAGTTGACAATCCATGCAGCCCAGAACACACAACAACACAACAATAACCAACCAGGATATGGAATTCAAGTGATGATTGACTGGAGTTAAGGTGAACATAAGGTATTGACAGTAGTATTAGCAGCAGTAGTATTTGGTGTAACTACTTACATCTCACTTTTACATAGAAAATTACAAAAGACTAAATCCTATTCATTTGTTCAGGATTATAGTTGCATTTCCTTACATAACCACATTACTTCTTGTGAGACAAAAACAAACTGAGCTATCTGAATATAAATTCAAGCTGTATACGTGGTAATGGTGGAGGAGACACCTGGTGGGCTTTTGCAGCTGGTGAGCAATGTACTGTAAGGAGGGAGTGTGTTTCCTGTTTGGGGGGGTGGGGGTGCAATCGCAGGACCTGTGAAAATAGGAGGCCTACAAAACAGTTAATACAGGCACAATGCATACTGAAAAAGTATACTGTGGAAACTGCTTTAGTTTAGCTAAAACCTGTAGATTGGGGGTTGAGCAGGTCCCTGTGTCCGGGTGGCCGGAGGTTTTCTTGTTGTCATTTTGGAGGTTTTACGCCATTTGGCACGCCGATTCTGAAACCACACCTTTAAAAAAAAATTAATAAAACATGCAACCCAATTTGCATTTATCATCATCAAAAAAAAAAATAATAATAAAAATTAAAAGAGAGACTTGGATGTGATTCACAGGACTGACCATGACCCTCTGGGGTGTGACACCGACTGATATCGCAATCTCTTTCCGCTTGTCCGCATCAGGATAGTGATCATCTTGAAACATCCTCTCTAACTCCTCCAACTGATCTACAAAAGACATACAAAAGCTGTATGTTCTTTTTCAGTGACCCCATATGATACTTCCAATCAGAAGTCCAGCATCTTACCCACCGAGCTACTACTGCTCTTTAAGTTGATTGGAAGACAGTCTTGCTTTGAATGGAAAGCGCTGATGGGACATTTTTTTATATAACCGGAGTGTGGATAATTTTTGACTCCGATGTTAATTTGTTGACTCATCCTCAGATGTCTGTCTATATATATTATAATCTCTATTAGGATGTTTTTGGGAGAGGTAACCCATTTGGTCCGAGATAGATTGGTGAAACATTGCATGCACAAAGTGTTTACATGGTGCCAGATTAATCTATTTACACATTCACTCACTCACCAGTGCTGTAAGAGGTCCTGGTTTTCTTTTTGGGTGCTGGCGCCAGCAGAGCCGTGTTGCTGACACATGGTAAGGCCTGGGAACCGCTCTCTGGAGGTGCCGATTTTAACGGCGCAGCCCTGCTTGTGAAGCGGGTGTAGCGGCGTGTAGTGTACACCTGTTGCAGAGTTACCTCCACTTGCCCAGGATGAGCGAGTGTTTTCGACTTCGAGGGGCTCCTTTCATATATCTGCTTGGTCAAACAGGGAGCCTGGCCCACTGGCATGGACACTAAACTCTGCGTCTGAACCACTGGCTGTGTTTGTACATGAAGCACAGAGGGATTGCTAGGTGGGAGTGTGAGATGTAAAGGATTCTGGGAGGGGGAAGATATCAAGGGGGTCTGCGAAATGGTTAGAGACTTGGCAGGACACAGCAGGAGCTCCTCATTTACACTGCTTTCAACAGACTCCTCACATAGCATCATCAGATTCACTGGGCTACTTGAGTCCAGCTTTAAGACACTCTTCTCCTCCTGAGGTGGAGGGATCACATCAATCGCTTTTACATCACACTTGCTTTTATTCTCCACTCTCTTTTCTACTCTACTTCCGCCCATTTCAAACAACGCATCTTCTTCACAACTATCTTCTTCATCATCATCATCATCATCACTCTCAACAAATCCTTTTGCCACCGTTTCTGTTTTTTCACTTCCCTCCTCATTTATAGAAATACATTTATGGTTTCTTTTTAGTTCTTCTTCTTTATCCACATTCTTTTGCTGTTCACTGACTCCGAGTGCCAGACAGGGTGTCTCACCTTCCTCCTCACATAAAGGACACAGACTGTCTGTAAACAAAAGGACATTTTAGGTTTACTGATGAGCTATGAACCTTTCTTCAGGTTTGTAGTTTTGGAAGACACAATAATTAGGACTGCACTCTGATATCAGAGAATATCTCTAGAGTGTGTAACCATGTGCAATTCATACTAATGTAACAATCCATATCACTATATACAGTATATTTTATTACAGCCTTAACTTTGAGCTAAAAAAAATAATAATAAAATAAAAGTTGGAAACATAAGTGGGGTTTCTGTTATCAGTTGTTCCTACTATTCATAAAGCTATGCCCAAAATAAAATAAATAAATAAATAAATATACACTATAAACTGAAGCTATGTTTTAAAATAACATACTGTATAAGTCCTTCCTTTAGACTCAGAAGCGTCCAAACCTTCTGAATCTGTTTCCGAATCGAAAAAGCTACAAACTAACAACTAATTACCTCCTTCAATTACGTAATTATTAAATAGTTTGTGGTCTAATTTAGGTTAATTTACGCACCGTAATCACTAGCAAACAGGGAGTCCTCGGCCATCTTGTTTGTAACTCAAACTACCTATCTGAATTAGCTTAGAGCTAAAAAGTACCGGCTAAACGCCAAGGTTCAGTCTAAACCAGGTAATTAGTGAGGGTTAATTTCAATTAACCCGAAACAGCTGGGAAAGTGTCGTCACGTGTCCAGTGTAAGCCGCGCGCCATGCCCAGCACGCGCACCACCTCACGCGTCTCTGTACAGGTCTCTCTCTCTTCCTGTGTGCGCGCGCGGTCTGTCTGTCACTGGCTGTGTACGTGTCTATAAGGTGGGTAGAAAATTTTAAAGTAAAGTCGATATTTCTACTTTCTAGGGAAATTTTGGAAAAGCCATTTGACCTGCATGTATTTGAACTGTGGGAGGAAACTGAAGTACCTCGAGAAAACCCATCAAACATGCAAACTCCATGCACACAGACCTGAAGGCGGGTCTCGAAACCCTCAACCCTAGAGGTGTGAGGCCAAAGTGCTAACCACTATGTTTTTAGGAATGTCTGTCACTATGGTGCGCATATTATAACAGTATACAGTAGGTGTACAATAATATACCCCATCTTAATAAAAAAAAAAAAAAAAAAAAAAAAAAAAATATATATATATATATATATATATATATATATATATAGAGAGAGAGAGAGAGAGAGAGAGAGAGAGAGAGAAACAAATTGTGCATGTACTTTACATTGGACACACATTACTTAAAAAGAAAATGAAAGCAGATGGTTTAATTTTAACATAGGAACCTGTGGGGCCAAGCATTTTCCTTCAAATGGGCCAGGATGGAATGCACAGCTTTTTCAGGAAGGCATCTGGGATATTGCTGAGAACCTCATGAAGTCCTCCAGTGTGTCCTCCAGCATTTTCCAGGACGTTGGCTATAGGACAATGTGGACCTCATGAACGGCCTCCAAGAAGACCAGATCTCACTCCATGTGATTTCTTTTTTCTTAAGGGGCTACGCAAAGAAGAAGGTGTACAGGACAAAGTCTCAAGGACTTGAAGGCAGTAAATGTATAATTTGTTGTATTAGAAATACTGTATGGACTTTATTACCCATTTTTAATGTCTAGTTACTTTTCACTCAGCTTGTATACTGAGTGAATACAGTATCTGTCTGTCTGTGTGTCTATGTTTATCAAAGACAGCAGTGGAAAAGCACATTGTCTATACCACTTATCCTGTAAACATGGTAGTAGTGGCCTGGAGCCTATTCCAGGAGACTTGGGGCATGAGTCAGGGTAAACCCTGTCCAGGGTGCCAATCTATTGCAGGACACAGACACACACACACACACAGATAACGGACAATTTGGAATGTCAGTTAACCTAATCTGCATGTCTTTGAAATATGCGAGGAAACTGGAGCACCCAGAGGAAACCCACCAAGCACGGGGAGAACTTCCCCGAGGCAAGTATCGAACCCTCAACCCTGGAGGTGCAAAAAGAGAGTGCAGCCTTTACCAGAAATTATTAAATTTATTATTAAGATAAATTAATTGGCATATTAATGTACACCTACTGTATATAATATTCGCAACGTAGGTGGCAGACATTCCTGAAAACATAATGGTTAGCACTTTGGCCTCACACCTAGGGTTGAGGGTTCGAGTCCCGCCTTCAGGTCTGTGTGCATGGAGTTTGCATGTTTGATGGGTTTTCTCGAGGTCCTTCAGTTTCCTGCTACAGTTCAAATACATGCAGGTCAAATGGCTTTTCCAAAATTTTCCCTGGGATCCAGGCCCCATAACATCCCCCATATACAGTATAAGCAATATGAAGAATACGTTAGCGAGTGAGGTTATCATTACATGTTTTTATTTTAACATTTTTAATGCTGACTTGTATATAAATGCTAAATATATAAATATGTGTTCTGAGGTTTTTTTTTTTTTTTTTTTTTTTTGATTATATTATATTTTTAAGAGGTCTAATTAGGGAAAGATTTGGCCTACCACATACTTAACTGTTGATATTACGGTCTGCAGTGTCCCAAAAGTCTCCACATATCAGGTAAATTAATGCTTATTAGCAAATATCTTTTCAAGTTTTTTATACTTTATTTTGCAAATAAACGATGTATCGAACTCATTCTCTTTGCTGGATCGGGAAACTGCCTCGTGTTAATTTCCCCTATATGGAGACTTTTGGGACACCCTGTATTGTGTCAGCAAGAAAGCTACATGTTGGCATTTCTATAGCTTAGCAGTCATTTATATTATAGTGTGCTGGTAATCATTATTGAAAGTTTTGCAATGCCTTAAGCATTCTTGACTTTTCTCTTTTTAGTTTGTTGTGTCTCAGCAGACTGGTCCAACATTTGGCTGTAAATTCATAACAGGATGCCTGACTGCTAATGGCATACCTGCTGCTGAGGGTTGAGTGGGACAAGGTGTTGGAACATCCAGTAACGCATTGTCAGGCAAGATGTTGTGTAAGCCTGGAGTCTATTTTTATGTAAAGTATCGTAATCACATTTTACTTTAGCATACTTAATAAAATTAGCAGACATTAACAGCAGTTAAAGATAATACATTTGTGGTAGTGGACTCTATACTAATATACTAACCTTCTATACTATCACTTTATCCTGTATACAGGGTCACGGAGGACTGGAGCATATCCCAGGAGACTTGGGGTAAGAGACGGGGTACACCATGGAGATGGTGCCAATCCATCGCAGGGCACACACACTATGGGCATTTTGGGAACTTTAGTTGTCCTAAACAGCATGTCTTTGGACTGTGGGAGGAAACCGGGGTACCCGGATGGAAACCCACCAAGCACGGGGAGAACTTGAAAACTCCATGCGCACACAGGTGGGAATGGAACCTGGCCCCAGAATCGAACCCAGACCATGGAGGTGCATGGCGGCAGTGCTTACCACTAAGCCAACGTGCTGCCAATAGTGGACTCAGATTTCTATATTCATACTTTAGTCTCAATAAGAATGCATATTATTATTCGTTTTTTTTTTTTGTAATAATATAAATGAGCAGTATACAACCACTAAATAAACACAAGAGACCCACAAGTACCCAATCAGGTCTTTTATTTAGAACAGAGTGGTATATTAGTGACAGAATGTCGCCCCCATATACACAAACCAAATGAGAAGAAATAAAACCCCTCTGCTCTTAAAAATGCGCACGTATAAAACACAATGGGCAACCTTCACATCAAAACCATGCTGGCCTGTGATTGCCACACAAACACAGGAAGGCCCGCCTTTGATTTGGCCATGGGTAGAAAGTGACAGGTTAAGGTAGATGGCAGGGAAAAATAGCAGTCAACCAAACGAAACTCCACTGAGACAAATCCATCCATCCAGGTTTAACACACAGTGACCACCAGACACTGCCCAGTGAATAAATGTGTGTTGTGTTGGGAGGCTTGTGTGTGTGCGTTTGCGTTGTGTTGGCATTAAAATTCAATGAATTTAGGACATTATAAGCCACTGTAAGCTTGTAGCCATGCTGGAAATAGCTACATATGTTTAAAAATGTTTTGAGAATTTCTAAAAATTGAACTAATAGTCATGATTGTGAAGGCAGACTTATTATTATTATTATTATTATTAATATTTATGAGTGATTGCTACAAGTGTGGCCAATATTGTTAGTGCACAAAATCACAAGAGGTGCATGACGTCAATGTTTTCATAAGGAAGGACCTAGTTATTATAAAGCACACTTTGTGGTGTGTGTGTGTATGCGAACATGCGTATGTGCATGAGTGCGCGTGTGTTTTACAGTAATTAGTTCTACAAATGACAGCAGTAGGACGTGTCCGGGAAGTTATTTTAATGAAGTGAGATCACAGTTAGTGCAATCGTTTTACCCATAAAACATGAAGCATTATTTGTATTGGAGTGTCATGCTTTTGTAGCATCAATTATTCTGCTAACTGAACCAAAAAAAATAATAATAATAAATCCTAATCCATGGGAAAAAAAACCATCATGATGGAAGAAAAGTTGAAAAAGGATAACAACATCAGGCAGATACATTTCAGTCAGTGCATGCGCGGAGACGTGCACACACATGATCTAACAGATTCATAGGTTGTAATATATATATATATATATATATATATATATATATATAAATAAAGCTACAGGTGCACTGGTGTGATACTGTACATCCACACATCACATGCTTACTTCACCACCCAAGTTTTTTTTTTTTATTATTATTTAAATCAGGGGGTCAGACTGTAATATCTTCACCAAATTGAACTAAGAAAAGCTCTGGCAGTTAATTGAGTTATGAACTGGATTACAAATAATACCGAATTCTGCCGTGGTGTCTGACACCCCTGCTTTAAATCAGCACTCAACAAGTCCATTTGTGTGTTATTCAATCTATTGATAGAACTCTGAAGTATTACAGCTCTATATTAACGTGGTGTGTGTGTATATATATATATATATATATATATATATATATATATATATATATATATATATATCTGTATATATACTGTATATATACACATATATAAAAAAAAATGGGTAGGTTCGAGTTAAGAAATGTGGTTCAGTGCAGTCGATTAGAGTCACAGCCCTGGCCTGGTCAGCTCCCCTCATAGTGATATGTCATGAATTAGTTAGCTTACCTCCCAGTCAATTGCTACAGTGGGCAGTGAGGAACGTATTAAGTAAGCACCGCTCAGTGCTCTAATGTTGTGCTATGGTCTCGCGCCTCTCGTCACCCACCGCTGTAACACAGGAAACGATACGTGACAAACATTACGGCGTTCGTTAAGGTTACAATAAGGCGAGGCAGTGGAAATCTCCATGAGAGAGTGAGTGAGTGTGTGTGTGTGTGTGTGTCTACATTCTCCCTCAAGCAGCACTGGAGAGTGACAGCATTATGGGTGTGTCGATGGTAATAGCTGCGTTATTGCTACATCATGCACTTTTACCTAACTCTAACTGTGCAGCTGTTTTTTATTATTATTAATATTATTATTATTATTATTGACCTCGATGTCCAGCACTTTGAGACGATGTTGCAACATAATCAAAAACAACCTGACGAAACCTTATGACCTTCTCTGGATTAAAAAAAAAAACAAATTTCCCCAACAAAATACCTTAAACTGACATTTCACTTTAGTAAACGCAGGACTCCTCGAGAACCGTGACTTCCTGAGCCCTGTCTCGAGGACACCGTCCATGCCTTTTAACTCTTAATTCATGCTGAGGACAGGAGCACTAATGGTGTAGTATTGTGTATACAGTATGTGTATATGTGTGTGTGTGTGTACTGTAAATGCGTGATGGTGACTGAGTGTCAATGGAGAAGTCAGACACATTCCTGCGAGCTTGTGCTTTTTACCTGATAAAACATCAATAAAATACTGGAAACATAAGGAATGTTTTTTGTTTTTTTCTCTTCTTTTTCTTTTTTCTTCTTCTTCCCCACTGAAGAGGGTAATAAAGTCCCTGTTTACTTTTACTGAAACGTCGGTACTGATTGAAAAGTTTTTTTGTTTGACGTGAATTACGTGTGCGCAGATGTTTAGCACGGTAAAGGCATGATCTCAAAAAATCATGAACAACTGAAATAAACGTAATAAAAAAAAAATGTATAATAAAAAAAAGTTGATATTTACACCAGTAAAACTTTTACTGCACAGCTAAATAGATATCCTTCACTACTAATATTATCATCTCTTACCATCCATTCAGAACTGCTGATATATTACTGCTGATTTTTTTTTTTTTTTTTTTTTTTTTTTTACTATTGATAACTAATTATTGTCTTTGTACAGAACAGAGAAAAGGCTAATCCTGTTTTGTTGCATGCGCACCATCACAGCAAATGTTTCCTTAATGTTTATGTGCTGTGTCAATCAAAGTTTTTAAAGCCTCCCTGCTCAGAAGATAAAGATTTCTAGTCATTTAAGCCAGACTTGCTGACATACACTCTCACCAACAGAGGGAGTCGCACCATGTGCTAGTGTCTGTGTGCGCGCGCGGCTCTGGCTGTGTGACTGGGCTTACTAAGGTCAGGGATGGCAGCGACTTCACGACACCGCAGCCTTACACACACACACACTATTCTGTGGTCATGCTCAGCTTCTAGCACCAGGGGAATGGAAGGCACAACGCGACCCTTGTGACAGAAGCATGACCTTTTCAGAATAGCGCAGTTTCCACCTCTCTTTCTATCTCATCCTGCCTTTATCGTTGTTTTTTTTTTTTGTCAATCCTTCCCTTCGACCCATTTTGTCCCACCAGCCTTCTCAAACTTCTCCTTCCTCACTCCCTCTGTCATGCTTCTCGACTTCCATGCTCTCAGCTGGAGAGGAATATTGTGCATTTATAGAACATGTGTCTTTACAAAAGGTTTGATGTCATAATTTTATAGAACAACAATCTTAAACATATTAATAGCAACATGTAATTAAAAAAAAAGGTGTTTTTCTTTTTTTTCCTTTTTCTTTTTTCTGTATGTATGGAGTCCCTATCCCTCCCTAGCAGATCTGCAAAATTCTGTCCAAAGCCTTGTTTTTTTTTTTTTTTTTTTTTTTTAAATGATCTTTTTATCCCATTCAAAAGAAAGTCCGCAGAGTGGCAGGCACTCTCATGGAGAGAGGAGGGAGTCAGGGAAAAAAAACAGAGACAGAAATGACAGGAAGAAAGGAGGATCAGAGGGAGAAGAGGCTAAGAAGGATGGACGGATGAACAAAACAAAACAAAACAAAAAAAAAAACAACGAAGAAGAGTGTGTCGATTTTTTTCTTTTTCTTTTAGGCATAGAATTCCTCTTGCTTGTCTGGTTTCTGATAAGTGACTGTGGCTTGTTTGGGTTCCTCCAGAGTGTAGCTGCCTTCATCCTTCTTTTTCATCCGGTACACAAGTAGCATGACCAGGAATGCAGCGAAGAGTGCGCCGACTACACCTCCGACAATCACCGCTGGACAAAAAAGAAAAAAGGGGGAAAAAAAAAAATCAGTTTTATTATTAGAGCACATAGAAAAGACGTTAAATTCGCTTTGATTTTGCTCTGATTCATTCGTCACGGAGACTGATGGAGGGAGAGTGAATGCGGAAGGGGTTTTATAGGAAGATCTGGGCAGATCTTTGGCTTTGCCTTAAAAAGACATGTCCCCCGCTGATGCTCTAAGCAGACCTCGTTCAATAATAGAAATAGACGAGGAAGTGATGCGAATAAAAAAACGCTGTCACGCAAAGTCAAAAGTGAGGTGTGAATTCATAGGAAGTTAATTAGGGAAATGACGAAGCGTCTAGCGTGACCTTTCTCCCACACGTCGGTTATGTCATAACGTCACTTAAGCACATTCTTCCCTTCTTTTAACTCCCTAATTTGGTTACCTGCCAATTCCCACCCACTCGCCAGCTCTCAGCCATCACACCACACCTACATCTCTTCCTCCCATCGAACCAGCTGCTGGATCTTTCTAGCTGCTCCTCATGCTGCGTAACACTCTTGGAGAAAAGTGTGCTATCTGACCTCTTCCATACAAATGAGCTCACAGAGGCTCATGATTGGTTAGTGTTTCCCTAAATCACACAGGAGAGGCTAATGCCATCCCTCCTGCTCAGTAAAAACGCATAGATCCCGGGACATTCATGGCTGTGGTATGATTACACACCCAGGTTTTTTTGTTGTCCGTGTGCAATAAACATACACTCCTTGACTGAAAAGAAAAGTCGCACTAATACTCCCTCATGCGCCAAAATATACAGTATGATATGTGTGGGGGAATGGGACTGGAATGGGAAGGCATGTGTTCTGCCACCTTTTTCAAACTCTCCCCATTCACGACCACTTGCGGAAATAATACCATGAATTATGAATACTTTTTCCCCCGTCGAGAGACCTGTTTCCAACAACAACAAAAAAAAAACTTCCTTTTTACTTCTGGGAACACGTGTGTGAGTTTCACTACCGCATATTTTGGCGCATACCATATTTTTTTCAACCATGTTTAACTTTTTTTCATGAAACCCTTTTAAAATGTAATTCCGTGACATCAGGGAAGAAAAGTTTTCTCCCTAATTTAGTCGTGTCCAATTCCTCCCCGTCACTAGGGGGCTCCCACTTTAA
This sequence comes from Channallabes apus, assembly GCA_030522415.1. NCBI lineage: Eukaryota > Metazoa > Chordata > Actinopteri > Siluriformes > Clariidae > Channallabes > Channallabes apus. The sequence continues at coordinate 25,249,616 of CM060127.1, read as the reverse complement.
GGCTACTATATACAACCACTCAGTCAAGACTATCACATGTTTCCTCCGAACCGCGTGACGCCAGCCGACCACATCTTTTCGAACTGCTAACTCACGCACCGTTGGTGGCGGCGTAACACACTCGGAGGACAGCGCTATCCGCTCCTTCCGTGTGCGTGAGCTCACAGACACCCTTAATTGGCTGTAGAGCCGCGAGTAATGTGGGAGCACGAAGTACCTCTCATCCCGCCCCTCTGAGAGAGCTCGGCCAATCAGCTCTCTCTAGACCTCCGGCTGCGAGAGATTACAGCATCACCCGGGAACCGGACCAGCGATCTCCGGATGATAGGGCGAGGACTTTACCACTGCGCCACTCTGAGGCCAGTAACCTGGTCTTCCTGAACCTTTCGTCAGCTGAGATCAGATCATAACACTACATTTCTTCATGTGCCTCCCTGCTTACCCTGATTCACCCATCATATGGGAATAGGGTCAATCTGGACTCATCAGACCACATGATATTTTACAATTGCTCCCAAATCCTGTCTTTACGTTCGCTAGCAAACATTGCTTTTTTTCTTCCTGATAAGAAAATCACTTGTTAGTGAGACTAATGTCCACAGAGCTGTTTAGTCCTATTAGTGTGAATACATAATGCATATTGTGCGTTTATGCTTTTAGTTTCTCTTTTAAACATAGCCGTGATTTCTGCTACCGGTTATTTACAGTATGATGCAACTTCAAGAAGCACTTAAGTGAACTTCACACTTTCATAGATTTTATTATGTAATTAATCATATTCCTTCTACAAAGATGATACAGTGGTGTGAAAAACTATTTGCCCCCTTCCTGATTTCTTATTCTTTTGCATGTTTGTCACACTTAAATGTTTCTGCTCATCAAAAACCGTTAACTATTAGTCAAAGATAACATAATTGAACACAACATGCAGTTTTTAAATGAAGGTTTACGTTATTAAGGGAGAAAAAAACTCCAAATCTACATGGCCCTGTGTGAAAAAGTGATTGCCCCCCTTGTTAAAAAATAACTTAACTGTGGTTTATCACACCTGAGTTCAATTTCTGTAGTCACCCCCAGGCCTGATTACTGCCACACCTGTTTCAATCAAGAAATCACTTAAATAGGAGCTACCTGACACAGAGAAGTAGACCAAAAGCACCTCAAAAGCTAGACATCATGCCAAGATCCAAAGAAATTCAGGAACAAATGAGAACAAAAGTAATTGAGATCTATCAGTCTGGTAAAGGTTATAAAGCCATTTCTAAAGCTTTGGGACTCCAGCGAACCACAGTGAGAGCCATTATCCACAAATGGCAAAAACATGGAACAGTGGTGAACCTTCCCAGGAGTGGCCGGCCGACCAAATTTACCCCAAGAGGGCAGAGACAACTCATCCGAGAGGCCACAAAAGACCCCAGGACAACATCTAAAGAACTGCAGGCCTCACTTGCCTCAATTAAGGTCAGTGTTCACGACTCAACCATAAGAAAGAGACTGGGCAAAAACGGCCTGCATGGCAGATTTCCAAGGCGCAAACCACTTTTAAGCAAAAAGAACATTAAGGCTCGTCTCAATTTTGCTAAAAAACATCTCAATGATTGCCAAGACTTTTGGGAAAATACCTTGTGGACCGACGAGACAAAAGTTGAACTTTTTGGAAGGTGCGTGTCCCGTTACATCTGGCGTAAAAGTAACACAGCATTTCAGAAAAAGAACATCATACCAACAGTAAAATATGGTGGTGGTAGTGTGATGGTCTGGGGTTGTTTTGCTGCTTCAGGACCTGGAAGGCTTGCTGTGATAGATGGAACCATGAATTCTACTGTCTACCAAAAAATCCTGAAGGAGAATGTCCGGCCATCTGTTCGTCAACTCAAGCTGAAGTGATCTTGGGTGCTGCAGCAGGACAATGACCCAAAACACACCAGGAAATCCACCTCTGAATGGCTGAAGAAAAACAAAATGAAGACTTTGGAGTGGCCTAGTCAAAGTCCTGACCTGAATCCTATTGAGATGTTGTGGCATGACCTTAAAAAGGCAGTTCATGCTAGAAAACCCTCAAATAAAGCTGAATTACAACAATTCTGCAAAGATGAGTGGGCCAAAATTCCTCCAGAGCGCTGTAAAAGACTCGTTGCAAGTTATCGCAAACGCTTGATTGCAGTTATTGCTGCTAAGGGTGGCCCAACCAGTTATTAGGTTCAGGGGGCAATTACTTTTTCACACAGGGCCATGTAGGTTTGGATTTTTTTTCTCCCTAAATAATAAAACCCCTCATTTAAAAACTGCATTTTGTGTTTACTTGTGTTATCTTTGACTAATAGTTAAATGTGTTTGATGATCAGAAACATTTTGTGTGACAAACATGCAAAAGAATAAGAAATCAGGAGGGGGGCAAATAGTTTTTCACACCACTGTAGTTCAGCACTAGGCCCTTCCAACAGCTCCTAACTGAATGCCACTAATTTGGGCATTTTGATTTCATTACTCGATGAAGGCCAATAATCCGACACTTTTGAACATGAGTGATAAAACCTTTTTTTTTTAGAATTTAATACCACAAATATTTATAATATGCACTCAGTAGCCATACCCTCAGGCACGTTTATTTTGGTAAATACATTAACTATAGTACAGTATATAGAAATATTAGCATGAATACAGTTTGTACATATAAGGAATTATGCATTCTAGTTCCTTTCCTAATTATTGGCCTGCATCAAGCACCAAAAACAATTAAGGAGATTTGCAATTACTGGAATTGGGTTAAGAACCGTCTGACACCTTATTAAAAACTTGTAAGGACTCTGCTGAACCTTCAACTTTGTGGAAGAAATGTGGTTAACAAAAAAAAACAAGCATGAACGAGATCACTTAAATCCGTAATACAGGTGCATAAGAAAAACGCATGTTAATGAGACTAATCACGAAAAGAAAAAAAAAACATTAAAATCTGCTAGGGAGAATCTGCTAAAGGTGGGACTTTAAAGCTGTGGAAAAAAAGCTCATGTGGTCTGAAGAGTTTAGACTGACTCTCTTGGGTAAGAAGGGAAGCGCATGAAGCGATGCACCGGTCACGCATAGTGCGCACCGTTTCATGGCATTAAAATGAAGTCAGTTGAAGACCCAGATGTACTGAACGACCAGCGTATCACATCTATAGACTTTTTTTTCCTTCTCTGATGGAATATATTCATGTTGTGAGAATGTGTTTCTACGGGCATGAGGGATCATTTTCAAACAGACACATTTTCGCCACCACATTGTGCACATCAACGCTAAAGGCGGTCAATGAAGTCTTGGGAGTGTGCGATCTATTATGGTTGATACTTTACTCTTTCTGCATATGATTATGATCATTCAATCCAAGGACATACAGTAATGGCCACATGGTTGCATAGCAAAGCCTCGATCATTGACAAGTCCTGTCCTCCTTGCTACCGCATTATACAGTATGCCTCAAATAGCCTTAAAATATACTTAGGAATTAGGGAATGTATTAAAGAAAAATTAATTTTTTCGACAATACGACCTTACGTTACTTTTTAAAGTAACTAATTACATTACAAAATCAGTTACATTACAGCGTTACTTTCTGATAAAAGTAACGAGTACTTTTCCATTGCAGAAGATAAAACCTCCTTTGTGATTCCTTATGCATGCTGTTTTAGAAAAAGACCTTTATAATGATTCTACAATCATCACTTAGAAAAGTTTGGCCCATAATGTGTTGACTACTAATACCTCTCTCACCTACGTGCACGATGGCCGGTGGCCGTAAGTACGGTTCATCATGATTCACAGCGAGTTTTTCCATCTTTCCGCGTGTCGGTCCTCGCATAGTCAAACCGCATAGGTGAGAGAGGGGTATAACAGTAGGAATAACAGAGGGGAGCGGGGGGCGGGGGTTATCGGGGCAGGGCTGGTAGGACGACTTTCACACACACGCTAACGGATTGGGAATGCCTGCTGTCTGGCTCACGGATTACATACATTGTCTAAATAACGGATTGCATATTATTTAAAAAAAACTGAGTACTTAAATGGCGGACCTAATGCATTAGATTACTCATTACATAAAAAAAAAGTAATCCTCTAATACTCTAACGGGTTTTTCTCTTTACATGCTTCCTCTGGGCGACATAATCCGTAAGCATGGTATTTTCATTGTTATGCTGATGACGCACAATTATACGTGTCAGCAAAACCAGATGAGAAAAACTAGTTTACTAAAGTTGAGCAACATGTGCAGGACATAAGAAACTGGATGCTAATTAACTTCCTTCTGCTTAATCCTGATAAGACAGAAGTTCTAGTCGTAGGACCGCATGCAGCTAGAAGCAAGCTTTCTGATCACACTGTAACTTTAAATGGCCTTTCTGTTCCGTCAAGTGTAACAGTAAAAGACCTCGGCGTGATTATAGATTCCAGCCTTTCATTTGAAGCTCATGTAGATAATATCACCAGGATAACATTCTTTCACCTTAGAAATATCGCCAAGATAAGAAATATATTGTCAGTAAATGATAAAGAAAAACTAGTTCATGCTTTTATCACCTCTAGGTTGGTCTATTGTAACATCTTACTGTCTGGTTGTTCAGTTAGGTGCATAAACAAGCTTCAGCTAGTCCAGAATGCAGCAGCGAGAGTCCTCACTAGAACCAGAAGATATGAGCACATCACCCCTATCTTATCCACACTACATTGGCTCCCTGTGAAATTTCCCATCGATTTTAAAACACAACTTTGGACATATGAAGCATTAAATGGTCTCGCCCCGCAGTATCTGAGTGAACTGCTAGTGTCTTACGATCCGCCACGCCTACTTCGGTCAAAGGATGCAGGCTGCTTGTCAGTATCGCGTATTATGAAAACTACAGCTGGGGGCAGAACTTTTTCTTACAAAGCCCCAAAGTTATGGAATAGTCTTCCAAATAGTGTTCAGGACTCAGACACAGTCTCAGTGTTTAAGTCTAGGCTAAAAACCTATTTATTTAGCCAAGCATTTTTATAAATAGATTTGCCATAAGGTAAAGGAGCAGATCTGGGGGACTCATGGACGTAGAGTATTATGGTGAACTGGTATGTTTAGATGCTGTCTTCCTCACTCTCATTTGATCACTCAGGTTTGTTGACGGTGAGGTGATTGTTTGCTTTACATCTCAGTTCCCCCTCATGTCTGTGTTTCCTTCTGGCTCTCCCTTTTAGTTATGCTGTCATAGGTATGGACTCCGGTAGGACTAACTAACTGTTATCTTGCCTTCTCTTCTCCTCTCTCCTCTTCTCTCTCTTTTCCTCTACCTATCTCTCTGTCGAGCTACACATTTCTCTCCTGAGCTGCCACTGATCCAGACCCCATCTGCCCCCTGGAGCTGTCTGACTCGTCCTGGTGTCCTGCTTCTTGTTAGAGATCTTGTCGCATGGATGCCCCGTGTGGTCTGCCTGGGATGCGTGTGGTGACGGGACGGTTCCACCTTTCCATGAAGACGGTCCTGTCCTCGGCTGATGCAGACAGCTGTATTCTGAGGACTTGTGACTTCATAGTTCAAAACTAGGATAGTTTCCTACAGTCTACCCGAGCCTCCAACAAGCCGGTTATACTGAACTTCCAGTCTCACACAGTATGATGCAGATCAGTCCCTGCTATCCGTTATCACCCAGATGAGGATGGGTTCTCTGTTGAGTCTGGTTCCTCTCAAGGTTTCTTCCTATTACCATCTTTTTGAGTTTTTCCTTGCCACTGTCGCCGTCGCCCTCGGCTAGCTCATCAGGGACTATCTTATCATTTTGATTCATAGACGTTCACATCGCAGACAAACTTAAATAATTAGTTTGATTGTGTAAAGCTGCTATACAAATGAAATGGAATTGAATTGTAACGCATTACACCCAACACTGACTGTGACCTTGACCATGTATGGATCAGGGCCAAAATTCAATGAGTTCATCTGCTGTCGATACGTTCACATGAAACCAACAAGGATTCAACCACTTGTTCTTGAGACATCATGCCAACTAGAATCTCAGACAGACGTATGGACATCCGGAAAACATATACAGCGAGGCATAATGAGAACCGAGACACTGACAATACAAAAATCACACAGAGAATCAAAAAAAAGAAAGAAACATGGAAATCAAACTTAATATACCTTAGTGCAACAACTGTGGATTTTTAGAATGTAATGGAAATTTGATATCTCTAAACACAAGTCAGCAGAAGCTTGTTGAAGATCGACAATAATTCCATATTTGGTGTAAAATCTGACTGCGTGTATTAAAAGACACTATAATCAAGCTGACGTTTAATGATCACAAGAGTGCTGGCCAAGACGCTAGACAGAGTAGACTAAGGAAGTACTGTACACGCTGGCTGTTGTAAAAAGAGCAAGCTAAGAGGAAGCTTCTGCACAGCTGCGTACCTTTAACAGACCTAATTCCCTCAAACAATCAGCATGTTCCTCACCTATCAAAACTTCCTTTCTTTCCAGGATGTTCCTCTGAGGAAGCTGAGCAGCTGAACTTCCTGCATCTATTGTGTTGCCAGCCAAATCGGGCCCCGTCCCCACTTCATTTTTGCCGTGGCCCACTTCATTTCCTCGTCGTCCTTCATCCTCGCGGATCTCCGAGTCTCCACTGGGATCAACAACTGCAACTTCGTTATTTAGGTCAGCGTCTGGAGTTTTTATCTGATGAACAAAAAAAAAAAAAGCATGAAAAAGCAAAGATTTTAAAACTCTAGAGACTTTGAGGTTTAGTCACATTCGGTGTATGTCTATACAGTATAGGTCCCAAACGAAATTACGAAAATAAACACTTTTTATGAGTTTTTATATGCTTTTGTGACTGTTAATATTATAAGCTTTTGCTTTATTATTTGTAACAACACAAACACAAACAAATCATATTAAGAAGTTCGTTATTCTGATTACTTGTTCTCATGAGGTTGCGCCTAAAAAAAAATCAGCAACAAGCTGCTTCCTTAGAAATACTTTTAAATAACACTCTCTACCTGCTGTTTATTTCATTTAAAAATACTACCAATGCATATTTTTCTGTTGTTATAATTGTAAAACAGTAGGCTTTCATGAATATCATTTGCGTCTCACCGTAATAATGAAACAAATTATTATTATTAGAACTTTTTTGTTTTGTATTTTTCCCAATTTTCTCCCTAATTAAGTCGTATTTAATTTCCACGTGTTTCCGCTGAGCCATGTGACACCAGCCAGCCGCATCTCTTTTCTTTTTGGATAATTTTTTTTTTCTCCAGATTTTCTCCCTAATTTAGTCGTATCCAATTCCTCCCCGTCACTAGGGGGCTCCCACATTAAGGCTACTACAACCACTCAGTCGGGAGGGCCGCAGACGATCACGTGCTTCCTCGTCACGACAACGTGACGCCAGCCGACCGCATCTTTTTTCGAACTGGTCGGTCACGCACCGTTGGGGGCGGAGTAACACACTCGGAGGACAGCGCTATCCGCTCCTTCCGCTTGCATGAGTTGCACAGACGCCCCTGATTGGCTGTAGAGCCGTGATTAATGTGGGAGCACGAAGTACCTCTCATCCCGCCCCTCTGAGAGAGCTCCGCCAATCAGCTTTCTATAGACCTCCGGCTGCGAGAGGTAACCCGGGAATCGAACCAGCGATCTCTGGATGATAGGGCGAGCGCTTTAGCACTGCGCCACTCGGAGGCCGCATCTCTTTTCACACACCCAGAGGACAGCGCTATCCGCTAATTCCGTTTAATTGAGCTCTCAGGCGTCCGCGATTGGCCGTAGAGCCGTCACTGATGTGAGGGCGCTATAAGTGCTTCTCATCCCTCCCTTCTGAGAGAGCTTGGCCAATCAGCTGTCTCTTTAGGCCCCCAGCTGCAGGAGGCTACAGGATTCGGAATCAAGATCTCCGGAAGATAGGGCGACCAATTTACCGCTTTGCATCACTCGGGGGAGCGAACCCATGTTTCTTTATATCATTGTGTCAGTCATTACCTGCACTGTAGAGGTGGGCACTGGGTGTGTACTTTCAGTGGGTGTGGCTGTGCTGGGTGTGGTCTGAGGTTTCCGTGGTCGTGGAGGAGTGATACTGGGCATCGGTTGAGGTTTCCGTGACCGCGGAGAGTGAGTACTGGGTGTGGGGGCGAGAGTCGTGATCGGCAGAGCCGTAGTGGAAGCAATAGTGATGGGAGCCGCATCGGTGGTTGTTCTGTCACCGTTGACGGAGTCCTCTGTGTTGAGTGGTTCCAAAAAGTAGGAATCAGTGGAAAAGTATATACCGTCCGCTTTGTCTGTGGTGCCAGGATCCTCCGTATCCTCATCGGGAATGGGGGTCTCATCCGTACTTATAGAGTTTGTGGTCTTTATTGAAATAAAGGGGATTCTGGGTGCAACTGTACTCCTCGCCCTCGCTCTCTCCTTTTCACGTTCAAGTTCTCGTTCACGTTCTCTTTCACGTTCACGTTCTCTTTCACGTTCTCTTTCACGTTCACGTTCTCGCTCCCTCTCTCGTTCCCTCTCCCTCTCTCGTTCTCTTTCCCGCTCTCTCTCCATTTCCTGTTGCTCTCCCTTTTTCTCCATCTCCAGCTCCAGTTCCCTCTCGCCGTCCATACCGCTCTCCCTTTCTGTTTCTGGCGCCGGGGAGCTGCTGGGCTCTGCAGCGGGTGGGGCCGAAGGGGCAGGTCCAGTGGCCTGTGTGGTTGAAAGTGGGAGGGGTTCTTTTGTGGGGAATGACGGACTCCGTTCGGTGGCGTCTACCTCAATCGCTGAGTCTAAATGCAGAGAGAGAGAGAGAGAGAGAGAGAGAGCAAGGATCAATATTCACTACTTTAACACGCGATACGATATCTTGATGAAATTTCCTGCATGGCTGCAGTGTAGTTCTTGAACAATTATGTGGAGCAATTTGAGCATCTCCATCTCAGCACGCAACATTTATCACTAACACTGACATCATGTAATCTACGCAGGAATATATAATGACCTCCAGTGTGTGTATACACATGCACACGCACACACACACACACACACATACACATGCATGCATGATCTTATTTGAACAGAAATCTGATTAAAGACTGCAAATCAGACTGATCAGGATAAAAAGACACACACACACACACACACACGCACTGCAAGTTATTTACAGAACAGATGAAATATATAACGTCGGATATTTTGCTGCTAGTGTGCGTTTATACTGCGTCAGAGCTGAGATCCTCATAAGTGCATGGCAAAAGGGTGTTGTGCATGCGTGTGTGTGTGGCGGGGGGGTCCAGAAAGAACGACGAGGTGTTGAGCGAGTCATACCAGCTGGTGTGGGAACTGAGTCCACACAGGACTTTTAAATAAGGCAGCTGCCCAACCATCAATTCACACTCATCTAGATTTGCAGCCCCGTTGTCACAAACTCGTTTTCTCACACATATACAGTGATAACACTTGTCTCTCCCTGAGGGCATCGAATTTGTGTCACGTGATAATATTTGCGTCGCTTTACAGATGGGTAATCCTGATAGTGGTCTTTAACTCTTAGGCCTGGTTGTTCTTGTCAGAAGTGCTTCTGATAACGCCTGAAAGAGTGGAACGCTCAGAAGTAGAAAGCAGGTTTTGACTATAACTCTCGGTTACAATATATTTTTTGTTTATAAACAATTTTTAAGCTTTACAGTTACTGATAACATCTTCGGCACAGGTTGCCCTTCCTCCATCGCAACCAACCCATTTCATCTGGGCTTGCGATCGGCACTGTACTGGCAGTGGCTGGGGTTTGGACATTTGGTGGGAATTGAACCCAGTCCATGAGGTCTTGACTATAACCCTTGTTTACAATATATTTTTGTTTATAAATAATTTATCTAATTTCTTTGTCACTTTCAATAAGACACTTTCATGCCTGGGCATTTCTATTTAAATGCCACTTCATCGCCATCTTTTCGAACTGGTCGGTCACGCACCTTTGGGGGCGGAGTAACACACTCGGAGGACAGCGCTATCCGCTCCTTCTGCTTGCATGAGTTCACAGACGCCCCTGATTGGCTGTAGAGCCGTGATTAATGTGGGAGCACGAAGTACCTCTCATCCCGCCCCTCTGAGAAAGCTCGGCCAATCAGCTCTCTATAGACCTCCGGCTGCGAGAGGTAACCCGGGAATCGAACCAAGGATCTCTGGATGATAGGGCAAGCGCTTTAGCACTGCGCCACTCGGAGGCCGCATCTCTTTTCACACACCCAGAGGACAGCGCTATCCGCTAATTCCGTTTAATTGAGCTCACAGGCGTCCGCGATTGGCCGTAGAGCCGTCACTGATGTGAGGGCGCTATAAGTGCTTCTCATCCCTCCCTTCTGAGAGAGCTCGGCCAATCAGCTGTCTCTTTAGGCCCCCAGCTGCAGGAGGCTACAGGATTCGGAATCAAGATCTCCGGAAGATAGGGCGACCAATTTACCGCTTTGCATCACTCGGGGGGGCGAACCCATGTTTCTTTATAGCATTGTGCCAGTCATTACCTGCACTGTAGAGGTGGGCACTGGGTGTGTACTTTCAGTGGGTGTGGCTGTGCTGGGTGTGGTCTGTGGTTTCCATGGTCGGGGAGGAGTGATATTAACGTTTCTATATATTTTTATATTTGTACAGAAATCATCTCTCCTCCATATTTGTACTGCTAGGTTTTTCTTATATTCTATATTTTGTCTTATCTTCTAAAGATATATTTTTCTTACTGTATCTTAGCTAAATTTACTTTCTATTTTATTTCTTTTTATTCATATTTATTTCCTATTAATAATCTTTTATTTTTCAGGTCACGAGCGGTCGTTTAAGCATTTCACTGCATATCGTACTGTGTATGACTGTGTATGTGACAAATCAAAATTAAATTTTCATTTTAATGCCTAACCGTTACTGAAAAGCTCATGGCCATGTTGTGAGTATGTTGTGAGTATTTCAGCTTCTCCCATCATGGGGTCGCCACAGCGGACCATCCGATCTGCACACAACTTCGGCACAGGTTTTACGCCCAATTCCCCTTCCTCCATCGCAACCATATATATATAAGTGGTGTAGTGGTTACCACTGTCGCCTTGCACTTCCAGGGTCCGGGTTCGATTCCCGTCTCTGAGTGCATGGAGTTTGCATGTTCTCCCCGTGCTTGGTGGGTTTCCTCTGGGTACTCCGGTTTCCTCCCACAGTCCAAAGATATGTAGATTAGGCAAATTGGCGTTCCCAAAAAAAATGTAGTGTATGAATGAGTGTGTGTGCCCTGCGATGGATTGGCACACTATAAAGGGTGTACCCTGCCTCGTGCCCTATGACTCCTGGGAAAGGTTCCAGGTCCCTGTTACCCTGAATACAGGATAAAGCGGTATAGAAGATGAGTGAGTGAGTCTCTACTGTTGATTCATTACTTGGCTGTTGGTCCACTTGCTGCATCTACAACTGGGCCACAGTGATGACTACACATACAGAGCAAAGTCATGGAGGTGTGTTTACTTATAATATATTAAAAGTGCAGTTAGCTAAGCTATTCTCTTCTTAACACTTCACCTCATTAACACATTTGGTTTTCTGATTTGGAAAATACTGTAATTAAAAACCTTCGGGGACTTGTTTTTTCTTTTCCCACAAGGTCAGTGTTCCGGTGTTTTAATACAAATTGATTACGGAGAAACATTCTGCACACACACACACACACACACACACACACACATTAATACTTACAGCCTGAGCCTGAACCAGAGAAATAATCCTCGTCATCATAGAGATCATCTCCAGAACTCTCCTGATCTACTGGGCGTGATGAGAGACGTTGTGTCTAGAAGAGAAGACAAAGCAAAGAAAAACATTTTTTTTTTATCTTTAATGCCAATTATGTTCTGTATACTGATGTTGCGCATACTGTATACTGAGCATATCTAATTGATACATTATACAGATTTCCATTCTTCTTTACTAGTTCAATAGCAGAGATTTCAGGTCTTCTGGGGTCATTCAACCCCGAACAATGCTGAAAAAAGAAAATACTATTCAGGTCGATACTAGCGAGAATGAATAAAGTAAAAAGCTCTTAGAAAGTTATTAAAGTTCATTTAGCTTCATTCATAAATAACATTATATAGTCATTCACAGATGTGTGTGTGTGTGTGTGTGTGTGTGTGTGTGTGTGTGTGTGTGTGTGTGTGTGTGTGTGCGAGCCAGCGAGAGAGAAAACAGAGGGGTCTAGCGTGGGGAGCCATTTTATATGGAGGCCCGTTGCTAGGGGCAACCCTTGCCTTTAACCCAGTTTCCCAATTAAACTGGGATACAAATCCAGCAAAAAGAAAAAGCTTCCCTCACACCTAAGGTGTCAGCTCGGTCTCCAGCAACACAGCGAGGAATCCTCTTTGTCACCAACACTATGCTGGTGCTAGACCTGGTGCATTAGCAAATCTTTTTAAGAACCTCCCTGCATTCCCAGCGGTTAAAGAGCCCGGAGATTACGCAATCAGATTTTAGGAGTTTACAATAGAACTGCATAAATACAATAACGTTTAAGATCGTAAAGATATTAATTTTAGCATGACTTAGTGTCTGTACATTATACTGGAAATGCATGCTTTAATGGCTTTTGCCTATTAATTCTGAGCATATACTGTACAGTTGTGGCGGCTATTTACAGTACAGTAGGTGCCAGTGAAAAACTATTGATTGTTTCCCAGACGATCAATTAATTTCACTGTTGCACGATTAACTTTTATTCAACTCCTAACACTGTGCATTTCTTGTTTTAACGGTGGTCATATCATACCAGCACCATTTTATTGGTGTTGGAGAACCCATATCCTGGAGTACCAGCTGGACAAAACAGTTAAGCGTGAGTTTAATAACCAGCATTGGCATCTTGGGGGGAAAAAGGCTTCACAGACCTTTCAGTTGATATATTCGGGTCATATTCATATACTGTAGTAATGTACTATAGCATGGATAAGCTTCCAGTGTATGAGTGCATATTTACAGACGTCATTTAAGGTGAGAAAGTGAATCTAAGTTTCATTTTTTGTTAACATGCATACACATTTATATATATTTTTTAATTAAAAGAAAAACATGTGCTAAATACATTTTCATGCCCTTTTATGTAGTGTCCGTAACTTTCTTGAATTCAAATCTGTCAATGATCTTAATGGTCATTCAAATTAAACTTGGCCAATTTAGACTTCACATGAAAAGACATAAACTTGAAAAAGTATAAAATTGTTAAGAAATTGCAACATGAATATGACAGTCACGAACACTACAGATTGTTTTTGGGAAAAAAATCCAAAATTTTGCTTTAATTTAAGCACCGATTTTTACAGGCCATATGTCTTAAGTAGCTTACGCAAATTTTAGTATTTAAAGAAATATAAATTTACATTTAGCAGATGCTCTTATCCAGAGCGACTTGCTTTTTTTTTTTTTTTGTTTAAATCTCATTACACATCTGAGCAGTTGAGGGTTAAGGGCCTTGCTCAAGGGCCCAACAGTGGCAACTTGGTGGTTGTGGGGTTTGAACCTGGGATCTTCCGAACCGTAGTCCAATGCCTTAACCACTGAGCCACAATTTACCATTTTTGAGGCACCGTATAAAAACATCTCTCCAAAACGGCTGAAGTTAGCAACTTTTTAGGGAATCGAGATTGGTCACTTCCACTTGTACAGTATGTTGCATGAACTTCAGGAATAGTTTCTTTTCTATAATACAGACACATTGTCTGTATTATATGTATAACATGAAAAAATAACATGCTACATATTAGCCACTGTATATCATCTTCTATACCGCTTAATCCTGTGTTCAGGGTCGCGGGGGAGCTGGAGCCTATCCCAGGAGACTTCGGGCACTAGGCGGGGTACACCCTGGACAGGGTGCCAATCCATCGCAGGGCACACACACATACACACACTCACACACCCAATCACACACTACGGGCAATTTAGGAACGCCAATTAGCCTAACCTGCATATCTTTGGACTGTGGGAGGAAACCGGAGTACCCGGAGGAAACCCACCAAGCACGGGGAGAACATGCAAACTCCATGCACACAGAGACGGGAATCGAACCCAGACCCTGGAGGTGCAAGGCGACAGTGCTAACCACTACACCACCGCGCCGCCTTCCCACTGTAATATTCTCATCATTTATCATTTAATGCTAATCGTTCTTACGTTTAGGTAGAAATGTGTTGGTTTACGTTTTGCTGCATTTTAAATTCATATTCTTTGTTACCGTTTTGACTTATTATCATTATTATTATTATTTTCAGCTCTGCCTGATTTCATATGTGTTATAATCTGTGGTTAACTGCTATTGGCATATTGGCATGTCTATGAGTTTGAGTTGCCAATAAAACAGCGAGCACGCTTTTGAACAATGCTTCCTGCTTTTTTTTCCTGCCAAAACCATGAGACATCAGCGGCATCTCTCTGCCCTCCTGACTTTTTACATCCCGCCCTCTTCCAGCTGCCTCTGCCTCTCTTTCACTCCCGCCCGTCTTTCAGCTGCCCCTGCCCTTCTTTCATTCCTTTGCTCTTTGACTCCATCATTCTTTATGATCTCCCTCCCCTTCCCCCTGGTTTTTATCTCAGTCGGACCCCAAAATCGTTATATGAAGCACAACACATCCCCCTCCAACCAACGCAGAATTTGTCTGGAAAAAGATCCGGCAGCCAGCAAACATTTTGCCAAATGACATTTCTAAGACGAGATTTTGGATTTTGTTAAAGCTATAGAGCTAAAAAGCACACGGATATCATCATGTCTACCACACCAGGCCAGTTCCGTTATTATCATGCATCAGCTAGAGATCTGCAAAATGACATTTTTTTTTTTTAACTAATTTTTTTAATGCACTCCAGTGAGCGTAAATAAAATGCTTTAATCCTACTATGGACTGCCTTCTGCATAGGTACAGATAAGAAACAGAATCCCCAAAAAAATGTCATGTCCAACCAAATGGCCTCCAACCTCTTAACCATCTGTGCCTCTGTGTCTCTACACATTCTCTGTGTCGGTGTAAGCTCATCTGTAATGACAGAGTATGTTTTTACTGTAATTTGGTATAATGCATGATTAAGGGGTAGACCAGGCCCTGACTATAGGGGTGTGTGTGGGACAGTTTAACTGTAAAATTCTTTATGAATTTCCCATCGATCCATGGGAACGTACGTTTCCCCCCTTCTTTGTTCATCAGACTTCCTTTCGGCTGCTATGATAAATTGGTTTGATTCACTCTTTTTCTGGATTGGCTCCTGCCAACAGCTGTGAAAGCGAAACAAAGACGTGGAGAGCGAGAGGGTGGCAGAGACGGAGCAGGAGGCAGGGATCACTCCTGTGTAATGAAGGCGGCCATTAAACTCAGTAAAGGTCACTAGGTACGGACCTCATTACAGGAGAGCAAAGTGATCGATCATTAGTCAAAATCTGTGATGTGTAATCTCTCTAAGCAGCATCGGTTATCATGCAAGAAGTTTTAAAGGGTATCTCTGTGTATGCGAGAGACAGAGTATAGAGTGTAGAGTGTAGAGTTGACAGTAAGCATTGGAAATCCTTAATCCCAGCAGCAAGCAATGCCGTAATCCTTTGGGATTAGAACCATGTCAGATGGTTACACAGTACATCTAAGCAAACGTTCTTTCGTTATAGTATTCATTGTGGTTGTCGGAAGGAATTGGATATTTTAATAATATATGCAAGTATGTACTGTAGCATATTCAAAGCCAAAAAGAATAAAACATAAAGTTGGTGGTATAAAACTTTGCAGCCAAAGTTAAATCTGGTATCGCAGTTTGAATCTCTTTGTAATATTTGGCATCACTGCAGGATGAGCTTCACTTCATCCAAGACATCTACACCAGAAGATGCACAAGGAGAGCTCTGAGGATCATAGAAGACCCGAGCCACACCGTCTTTACAATACTACCTTCGGGTAGACAGTACACCAGAATCAGAGGGGACACAATCAGTTTTGGGAACAGTGTCATCACTTAGGCAGTAGTGATGCGTCGTTCATGAACGATTCATTCTTTTTGAACGAGTCTTTACTGCGACTCAGAAGAACGCGTCGTCTCGGAGAGTGATTCATTCATTTCCTACTGGGCGCGCAAAAAGGTTCTGTACAGGAAACTGAATTGAACGGTTCTTCTCAATGAGTCTTTTGGTCCTAGTCGTTCGTTCTTTTGTCATGTGACTTGCATAGACACTATGCAGTGCAATAGATTCAAAAGAACGAACGACTCAGACTAGAAGATATGACAGGTGAGCTGCTCATTCTGATTATCATAATATGTCCTTAGCTGCATTATAATATTTTCATTACTAGAACTAGAGCCAAAATTTGTGTATGTAGACGTGTTGGGAGACGTCGGTTTATTGAAAATGTAACATTTTATTTTATTTCTGATCAAAAAAAGGAAATGAACTACAGTAAATGACTCAAAAAAAAGATTTGTTCATTTTGATAAATGAGATTCAAAGAACCGAGTCACTAAAATAATTGAAACTTCCCATCACTAATAGGCAGTACAGCTGCTTAACAGCAACCATGACAATCACATCTACATTCAAGATATATAGAGTGAGCACACGTACAGTATTACCCAAAATCTATGATACGTACAATTACTTGCTTTATTGCCAATTATATCATTCATTCATTCATTTTCTATACCGCTTAATCCTGTGTTCAGGGTCGCGGGGGACCTGGAGCCTATCCCAGGAGACTTCGGGCACTAGGCGGGGTACACCCTGGACAGGGTGCCAATTCATCGCAGGGCACACACACATACACACACTCACACACCCAGTCACACACTACGTGCAATTTAGGAACGCCAATTAGCCTAACCTGCATATCTTTGGACTGTGGGAGGAAACCGGAGTACCCGGAGGAAACCCACCAAGCACGGGGAGAACATGCAAACTCCATGCACACAGAGACGGGAATCGAGCCTGGCCGGGGAATCGAACTCAGACCCTGGTGGTGCAAGGCGACAGTGCTAACCACTACACCACCGCGCCGCCTGCCAATTATATAATAACCAAAATTCCATCAATTGGTCCATATGGGCAGCACGGTGGCCTTGGACCTCTAGGGTCGGAGTTCAATTCCTGTCTCGGGTCTGTGTTCATGGAGTTCGCATGTTCTCTGCGTGATTGATGGGTTTCCTCCGGGTTTCTCCGGTTTCCTCCCACAGTCCAAAGACATGCCGGTTAGGTTAACTGGTGTTTCCAAACTGCCTGCAGTGTATGAATAAGCATGTGTGTGTGTCCTGCAATGGATTGTAATTGACCAAATGATATATTTTCTACCTGAACAGAACTCTGTGGGTGTGTCAGATCGCTTAGTTATTGACACACGGCATCATTGTGGCAACATAAAAGCTCAGCATTAAGTATTAGAAAAGCATGGCATGTAGAAACGAGAGCGCGGCAGTGTTTTTTTTTTTTATTAGCGTGCTCCCGCAAAGCATTTAAATCGGGTAAGATTGTGGTTTGCGAATGGTTTGCCAATGATCGTGACTTCCCGTCTGTGGATATTTAAGAAGTTACACTGATCGACAGAGACTGGATCTACAATCAGGGCACTCATATCTGGTTTAATAAAATGGAATTAAATGAGCTTTACTGTCCCTTTATTCCACTGTTTAATAACATGTGACTAATTAAAGAATTTAGGTCTGGAACTTTTACTGGTGGACCTCTGCGAGATCCCATCCATCTTTCTTCCTCCCTACAGTACACAGCCTGGCCAATAGGATGAATTATTTCACTAATATTTCATTGGACCACCTTCTGCTTTGATTACGACAAGCTTATTCAATGTCCACATTAGAGTCACATTAATTCCTCTCCAAGATCTGCTATTGATGATGGAGTCGGACCGATGTGTAAAATCTTGTCTCCAGCACGTCCCAAACATTCTCAATGGGGTTTAGCTCTGGACTCTGCGGTGGCCAATCCAAGTGTGAAAATGATGTCTCATGCTCCCTGACCCACTCTTTCACAATGTGGCCCCTGGGATCGGGAGCGCCCTGATTGATGATTAATAATTCGGGGAACTGCTCTACTATCTCAACCTGTTGAATTAATAATGCAACTTTCCTTTTATTCAAATTTTCTGCCCAAGTACTCGAGGGAGATCCGGATTAATATAGAGACGGTTCTCCCGAGTTTGTTGTTGAAAACGTTGCTATAGTAACATTGTAAGGTGTATTATCTTGATAATGACCCTTCACACTCCTTTTCTCCTTCTGCCTCTCACTCACACACTGATGCACAAACACACACAACCCTGTGTGGGACAACACCCCGCCTTTACAGGATCAGTGGGGGTTCAAGTTGCACCAAGCTGTTCCTTGATTGAAGAGGTGATCGTTGTAAGTGTGTATATAATATATATATATATATATATATATACACTGATGGGGTTTTGTATAATATGAGCAGCTGTGTCAAAAACGTGCATGTTTATTTGAAAGAGTTAGTGCTGTATATGTATACGAGTGTGTGTATGTGTGTGTGTTTGCAATGCAACGTCTGCTTGAATGCCCTCTTTCATGCACTTGGGTTGGAGTTTCCTGTGGATCATAACTTCTCTCATGTTCCTAAGAAACTTTCCAAAGGGGCTAAAAAATGCAGGCAGGGTCTTGGGGATTGTTGGCTTTGTGCAAGTATGTGTGTGTGTGTGTTTGCGTGCGTGCATTCGTGTGTCCCATCTTTGTGCCTGTGAACAACCCTCCCCCCTTCCCTTTCCCATAAGCCCCTGCTGTTAAGGGTACAAATCTATGAAAGCGGAGAGAGAGAGAGAGACGAACAGACAGACAAAGAAAAGGCCATGAGGATAGAAGAAGAAGAGAAAAATCCAGAGTCAAATAGGAGGGTGAAAGGTCAACGCTTTGATGTCAACTGCTAAAAATATAAAAAAGTATAATGATTGGGAATTGCAAACATCCACCAGAGCGTTTATGACAAGTAATGAAATATATGCTAAATGTCGAATGGAAGTGCAAAACCCAGAGGACCAACAGAGGAAAGTCATTTCCGTTGCATAATTTAAAAATGTTCATTACTGCAGTTATATGAAACTGACTATTGGATGACTTTGAATAAGAACCCTGGCGATGTTATTATAGGAAATAACCTGCCAACCCTCCAGGACAGGTTCGGCTTCAGAGCCAAAAGAGAGGGTGGGGAAAAAATAAAATAAATCACTCACCCCACAACCTATCTGCCATAAATCTGAACTGCTTCACTGTGGCAGCGCCTTTATATTGACATGTAACCAAACCATCAGGCAACAGAACACCCTGATCGATATTCGCGGCTTTCCAACTGCCCACGATATCTGGTGGCCCATACGATCACTAATGTCTCCCAAACGTGCAATTTCAGACCATTTCAAATCATTCATGTAAAGAGAGACTACTACGAGGGTGAGTCAAAAATTATGCGCACTTAACGTTCAGAAAAGACGAATGCATAATTTTTTCGACATAATCTCCTTGCTTTTGTCCATCTGTCACCAAGCTCATATTAAATGTTTTTTTTTTTAATGTTTAAAATCCACGAAAGGCGGCGCGGTGGTGTAGTGGTTAGCACTGTCGCCTTGCACCTCCAGGGTCTGGGTTCGATTCCCCGGCCTGGCTCGATTCCCGTCTCTGTGTGCATGGAGTTTACATGTTCTCCCCGTGCTTGGTGGGTTTCCTCCGGGTACTCCGGTTTCCTCCCACAGTCCAAAGATATGCAGGTTAGGCTAATTGGTGTTCCCAAATTGACCATAGTGTGTGTGTGTGTGTGTGTGCTCTGCGATGGACTGGTACGCTGTCCAGGGTGTACCTATCTCCTGGGATAGGCTCCAGGTCACCGCGACCCTAATACAGGATAAAGCGGTATAGAAGATGAATGAATGAATGAATAAAATCCACGATCCACGAATGCACCGCTGTCTTCACTTCTTCATCAGAAGTGAATCTTCGTTCTCATAGGGCTGCTTTCAGAGAACCGTCCAGGTGAAAGTCTGATGATAAAGCGAGTTTAGGGAGGACGCTTTTACACCTCAAAACTAAGTTTTTGGATATCCAAAGCCCTCGGATATCAGTCCTCTGCATTTAGTCCAAAGCTTAGGCTTCAGCTCTTCACTAATCGTCTCGCTGTAACGAGCTCTGTCGATTGTTGAACCTTTTTCCTGATAATGTTCCAATACGGACCCTTGAGAATCACATAAAACCTTAAGCATTAATGAATTTTCCAGCTGATGGTTGGCTTTTTCCTGGTCGGTGATTGAGGATCTTTCCGTTACGTACTCTGCCGTTTACTCTCAGGCTCACGTGTCTCATTACCAGTAATTATTCTTTTAAAGAAACTTTCACCTTCCTTAGAATAGCGTCCGAATTTTGTTTGCAGATATCCAAGCGTTTCTGTTTATGCTCCTCAATGAGTCGAGTCAACACCAGGAACATCTTCAGACCACTAAAAAACGAATCACTGCACACTGCTCTTCTTTTGTGGGAAGGAGATTGGAGATCCAGAGATCGCTGGTTCGATTCCCGGGTGATGCTGTAACCTCTCGCAGCCGGAGGTCTAGAGAGAGCTGATTGGCCGAGCTCTCTCAGAGGGGAGGGATGATAGGTACTTCGTGCTGCCATATTAATTATAGCTCTACAGCCAATCAGGAGCGTTCGTGAGCTCACGCAAGCGGAAGGAGCGGATAGCGCTGTCCCCAGAGTGTGTCCCCCCCCAAAAAAAAGTTGCACACACTAATATTTCATTCGATTGCCTTTAATTTTGATTCTGGCCCATAATGTGGTTTCCAGCAGTTCATGGGTGAAACTGATTCCCCATACTCTCAAAAGCACTATTTCACAATCAGAATCCTGGAATACAGTCATGCCATCAGGGAAGAAAAACCTCCGTAGATGTGATATAACCTGGTCATTCAGTACATTAAGGTCATCAGCTGACTTTTTATTGCTACATAACGTTGCTGAGTCTAGACCTGAACACAACACTGTCTCCAGAGGCTTGTACAGTGGAGATGACGCATGATGCATGTCTGCATGATCATTACAACCTGGAGTTTTTGGATTTGTCATGTCTAATGTGAAATAAACTAATCAGCTTCATGTTAGTTAACCACAACCAGGTGACAAATAAAGATGTTGGAACAGCAATCCTATTCCTAGCAATATCTGGGTCTCCATTTACACTGTCAGATCCTCAGCAATTTAATTACCTACAGGTTAAATATATCCAAATATACCGTTAAAAAGATAGCCAGCTTGCCACCAAGGTTCTGCAGCTATAAAGTCCCTTGTTATATCAGACAGCATAGGCCCTAAATCATGGAGTGTATTTCCTGATAGAGCCTGAATATAACAATCTTTCAACCAGCCTGTTTTTAAGCACACTGGGAACACAAAGCAATTTGTGTAAACATCTACTGTATGTCTTTTGGCGCTTTTCCACTGCATAGTACGGCACAGCACGGTTCAGTACAGCTCACTTCGGTTCGGTTCAGTTCGGCTCGGTTTGCGCTTCCACTGCAGTATAGTAACGCTTTAGCGTGGGCGGGATTATTCACGTGTCGTTATAGTTGCGGCGCCTCTACTGCTGTGACATCATCGTAAACGCGCCACAAACAAACACACAACAATGGAGCATATCGACGGCATGGTGTTCTTCATTCTCGGCATGTGGATGTTTTTAACAGCGAGACGAAGGAGTTTGTTTCAAAAGAGGCTGATGGCAGCCAAAGAAAATTTTTGGTTAATACAAAAAGGTGCATCCGATCCTTCGCTGGCTGTTATATAGCGGT
Source organism: Channallabes apus (assembly GCA_030522415.1). Lineage (NCBI taxonomy): Eukaryota > Metazoa > Chordata > Actinopteri > Siluriformes > Clariidae > Channallabes > Channallabes apus. The sequence continues at coordinate 25,227,790 of CM060127.1, read as the reverse complement.
TCTGTTGTGTCTCGTGTCGCAAGCTCAGTGACGCAGTAATGACGATTTTCTCCGGCCAATCAGTGACCAGCAGAGTTTACACGTCACGTTTTGGTAACGGTTCGGCCCGCTCGGAACCTCGGCTGAGGTGGTACTAAAAAAAGGACCAGGTACCAGGTACTGTTCCCAGTGGAAAACCCCCCAAAAGTAAGCTGAACTGAAACGTGTCGTGCGGTACTATGCAGTGGAAAAGCGGCATTTGTAAGGTTGGGTACCATTATGGCACCGGTACCTATATAACCGGTATGTACTAGGCCCGAATCAGAACGCAGATTTCGTTGGCTCATTTTGGTGCCACTTTAATGTCTGAGCGATCGATCGAAATGTCTGTCCTCTTGTTCTCTGAAATGAACATAAGAAGCATCGTCACCATCACCGCACATGAAAAAAAAATTCCCAAACGAGAAAATACATGCGAACATAATACAGCTCTAATAATACAAATCCTGTAATGTTTGTAGTATATTGAGTGTCCAGGTTTTTTTTCACATTACACAACCTTTTTAGGAAAATGAGCCCCTCAGATGATGAGTGTGTGAACGAACTAATTACACTTGCTCTGACGGCAGCAGTTAGCATTAGCTCGCTAAGCTAAACACACTTTAGTAAAATGCCTAAAGCTAAACGTTCTAATGCATGTCTTGCACAACAAGTGATTCATACACTGTGACATGCAACAATCGCGTGTAAAAGTTAAACCTAATGAAACATCTGAGCACACACGAGATGAAGTATAAACCATAGAGACAGCTTGCGGACGTCAGCTGGCAGTGCGGGTGTCTCCGGCCCCAGTCAGACCAACCCCAGGCGAAGTCAGGAGAGGTGTCGGGTTTTGCGAATAAGCGATAAGGCCAATATGGTCATATTTCTGCAAAGAAGCTGGTTTGCAACATACCGAGAATACCAACTACTTTGATGTTATTGGTGTTAAATTACTGAACTTAGGTTAGGTAGTACGTAAATTAGTTGTGTTTAGGATCAACTTATATTCATGGATACTTGAAATATATTGTGGGCGACACGGTGGTGTATTGGTTAGCACTGTCGCCTTGCACCTCCAGGGTCCAGGTTTGATTCCCGTCTCTGTGTGCATGTTCACCACATGCTTGGTGGGTTTCCTCCAGGTACTCCAGTTTCCTCCAACAGTCCAAAGATATGCAGGTTAGGCTAATTGACATTCCCAAATAGTCGGTATTGTGTGTGTGTGTGTGTGTGTGTGTGTGTGTGTGTGCCCTGCAATGGATTGGCATCCTGTCCAGGGTGTACCCCGCCTCGTGTCCTAAGTCTCCTGGGATAGGCTCCCGGCCCCCCACAACCCTGAATGCAGGATGAAGCGGTATAGATGAGTGAGCGTAAATATATTGTTTATTTCACTTTTTTTTTCCAATAATGTTATCCAGCGTTTTTTGTGGCTCTCTTTTTTTTTAAGTCACTGTTCAATCAATTTATTTATCGATCGAAACCCAACCCTATGTCTTTATTGTACTGTTCTGCTAAGACACAGAGAATATGATAAACAGAAAAGGAACCTTTTCGTTCCAACTGAAAAAAAAATAATAAAACACTAATCTTATAGCTTTGCTGTCTGTCCTTTTGTGCAAGTTGTACTTTGACTAGACAATCTATGTTTAGTCTATCTATTTTTAGTTTCTTCTCTAAATGCACATTTGGGTGGGGAAAAAAAAAAGGATAGACTAAATAATCTGCCTCATTCGCATTCATGACATCAGTGACTGATCATTTCACCTGCCACTTTTCAATCTCAGCCACGTAAATGAAAATCAAATCTAAGTAATGTGTAGTCAACTGTTACTAAGAGTGGCCCAGATCAATCGATAATCTGGGCTTGAAAGAAATCAGCAATATCCACACTTCTTCGTCTTTCTATATACAGTGAAACCTCGGATTGCGAGTAACGCGGTTTGCGAGTGTTCCGCAAGACGAGCAAAGATTTTTAATAAATTTTGCCTTGAAAAACGATCATTGTCTTGGTTTATGAGTACCAAGTATCATGTATCACGCATGCGCTCCTTGTTTTGACGCCGAGTGTCAGTATCACAACTGAGCCACCGGTTTTTCTCTCTCTTGTGCTGCAGAATTGTCGGTAATCGTCTCCCCTGCTGGGTCTTAGTGCTCGTCTTTTACTGGTCTAATCAACATCCGTGCACGCGTGTACAGTTTACTATAACACTGTCTAGATTGACTAAATATAGAAAGACGTGTCTGTGTGTGTGTGTGTGTAAAACATTTTATTTTGTGTTTGTAAGCGTGTGTGTACAGCGCGCGTCTACTGTTTATTATAACACACGTGTGTGCGCGCGTGTAAAGCAAAAGAAAGTCTCATTAGACAGGTTAAAGATCCATTTTCTTCCTTTTTACTTTCTTTCTTGCCAAACCATCGCAGGGCACACATATACACTCTGCATGTCTTTGGACTGTAGGAGGACACAGAAGTACCCAGAGGAAACATGGGGAGAACATGCAAACTCTGTGTAATCACAGACCCGAGGCAGAAATCGAACCCAGACCCCAGTGGTATTAAGGGATCATTGCTAACCACTAAGTGCCGCCTAGTCCAAAAATCCACCTCAGTAAGACAATTGTTAACAGCAAATAATCTGCTGAAAATGAAACATCCATTGATGGGAATCAGTCTATATCCGTCAATTGAAAAAGCGCTGTGTGTGTCAGAGGATCAAATGATACTATAAGAAAATAGAGCAGACAGACCAAAAAGCTTTCTACCATCCACATGACCTGGGAACTGAAGCCACAGATCAACATCGAAGACACAGGAAAACAACTGAGATCCAGGGATTATCTGTGTGTATATACAGTACAGTAGCTTTTCTGGTGTCTATTTGGGCTTTGAAATGGTTTCCAGTAAGGTTATATAAACAATGCCCTGATTGTTAAATGAACAGTTCCGACTCGCAAGTAATCTGAAAATTAGGGCCTGTCAGACTGGCTCCAGCAGCCCGTTTCCTTTCCTTCTCTATTGCTATTTTCATTGTCTGCTGCGGCTGTAACCTCTCGAACATCTGGCAGATCCATGTCTGTTTTTAAGATCCACTGCTAACACACTGTCACTCGAAGGAAATATAAGAAACGCACTCGACAGATCATCCGAAACCAATTCCGCTGCCATCAAGTCACATGTGTGCGTCTGTGCGTCAGGCTGCCATGAAAGTCAGATTTGTTTTCCAAACGAGTCGCACATGAGCAGAATTTAGCTCTCTAAGATCATGTGGATTAGCGGCAAAATGTTAAACCACATCATAGCTAACAAACAAGTCTGTCAGAGTGAGTCTGACTCTAATTTGCATCATCTTGCATATTGCAGATCATTTGCATATCTTCCAGTTTTTGACTTAGGAATTAGAACATTTACTTTTCTAAATGTTATTTTTTAATCAGATTCAAGTCTGACGTGATGATGTATGACATTTCTTGCATCGACCAGAACAACAGTCCAGACGGATAAAATTTTTTTTTTTTTTTAAAGAATAAACGTCAATCAAATATACAAAGCTATAAATGCTAGATCAAATCTCATTGACTTTCAGGAATCCTCTCCTTCTCCATCCTGCTCCCTATTCGTCAGCGTGTCCTTTTTACTTTTAGGTAAAACCAACGTCCGCTTCGAGTGGATCCGATCACGAGAAGACAGCTGAGACAGATAGCGGTTCGCATCTAGCGGCTTCACGCGTCTTTCATTTGTCTCCAGTTAAATACCGGGTCTGAACACGGCCTTATTTGTGTCAATCCTTTTTCTTTGGCTAAGGCTCAGCTGGCATTTTCTTGGGCATACAGAGCTATCTGCTGTGTAGTGAGTCAATACAGTAAATTGGAAGTCTTTTGGGGGTTCTCGCTGTGTGTTATTGGGTATAAATAAAAGATAGCATGGATTCCAGGCCCAGGATGTTGAAAAACGACAATTAAATTTGATGAAAAAAAAAAAAAAAGACAGCTCAAGTTCTTTTAAATATCCCAATAACAGAAAAGAAAAGAAAAAGTTGACGTGAGTAATGATTTCTGTGCTCAAGACACCTATCCTGCTTCTAATATTATTCTTCCTGTGTATGTGCGTATACTTCATGGCCTTGGATATGTCCAGTGTCCATGTCTCTCTCTCTCTCTCTCTCTCTCCGTCTCTCCAGTCTGTGCTCGGCTATTCTAAGCACTTTAATAACTACACTTTAAAATGTTTTCCTCGCTCACTGTCTCCATGTCTGTCTTCCACTTTGTCCTGCATATAGCAGGTGATTCTGTTTTCAATCCTTCATCTCTACACTCTTTGAGTTAGTCACAGAGTAATCTCCATTACCGGCATGACCACATAGGAGGATGTGCGTTTGTGTGTGTGTGTGTGTGTGTGTGTGAGTGTGTCTCAGTTTCACAGATCGATCGATATTACTTTCCATACACGATATGTTAAGTGAACAAATTCTGATTTAGTAGTTGAGAGGAAATAAGACTGACAGAGATCGATTACCCGTCTGCTTCTGTTCTTTCCTTCCGTGTCTCACTAAGGCACAAACGTACGCCTCGCCTGCTTCGCGTTATATACATCACGTGCGAGGGTATACAGTATATATTTCGCTATACACGTATTCTATTCTGCTGTGCGTGTGTGTGAAAATTCCAACAAACTGCTCAAATTATATTTCATTAACATTCATTCATTCATTCATTTTCTATACCGCTTAATCCTGTGTTCAGGGTCGCGCGGGACCTGGAGCCTATCCCAGGAGACTTCGGGCACTAGGCGGGGTACACCCTGGACAGGGTGCCAATCCATCGCAGGGCACACATACATACACACACTCACACACCCAATCACACACTACGGGCAATTTGGGAACGCCAATTAGCCTAACCTGCATATCTTTGGACTGTGGGAGGAAACCGGAGTACCCGGAGGAAACCCACCAAGCACGGGGAGAACATGCAAACTCCATGCACACAGAGACGGGAATCGAGCCTGGCCGGGGAATCGAACCCAGACCCTGGAGGTGCAAGCCTATTTCATTAACATGTCTGCATTATATCGTTCTTCCGATAAGTGTTTTGTTTCTCAGCCGACTCACACTCCATGGGTTTTAGCTGCTTTATAAGATTAATGCTTCGCTTTTCTAGCTTGTCCTAGTGTGTGTGACACTGAAAGAAATCAATTTCTGTGTAAGGAGAAAAGAAGGGAAAAAAAATCATTAAAAACTCAGTTCTAATGGAAGTCCAGGAGCAGCTGTTGAGGCTGGCAGTTTATTTTCTCTTTTTTCTATTTTTTTTTTTTTGGACACTTTTCATAACTCTTTTTGCCAACGGAGATAGTGCAAAATGTACAAATCTGTAGAATTCAGATTAGCAGCACTGAGAAAAACATTTTGCGGTCATTAATAATAAAGGTAATAACTCACCTCACTCACTCATACATCGTATACATTGGGGCCTGGAGCCCATTCCAGGAGACTTACGGCACGGGCCAGGGTGCCAATCCATCCCAGGATACACCTACACACACTCATTCACACACTACGGGCAATTTGGGAATGTCTGTTAGCCTAACCTGCATGTCTTTGGACTGTGGGAGGAAACCGGAGAACCCGCAGGAAACCCACCAAGCATGGGGGAGGCGGGAATCGAACCCGGATCCTGGAGGTGAAAGGCGACAGCGCTAACCACATACCCATCTGACACCAAATTTCAAATTAAAATAATATTTTATTTGTCACATACACAGTCATACACAGTACGATATGCAGTGAAATGCTTATACGACCGACAGTGACCTTAAAAAATAAAAACTTATAGATAAGAAATAAATATGAATAAAAAGAAATATGATAGAAAATAAATTTAACTAGGATAAAAATATACTGTACAAATAAGGAAATTCACAATATAGCAAAATATCGAAAATAGAAATGTATTTAAAAAAATTTTTTTTAATTAAGCCTCCGAGTGGCGCAGTGGTAAAGCGCTCGCCCTATCATCCGGAGATCGCTGGTTCGAACCCCGGGTGATGCTGTTTTCCTCTCACAGCCGGAGGCACAGAGAGATCTGATTGGCCGAGCTCTCTCAGAAGGGAAGGATGAGAGGTACTTGTGCTCCCACATTAATCACGGCTCTACAGCCAATCAGGGGCGTCTGTGAGCTCGTGCATGCGGGAGGAGCGGCTAGCGCTTTCCTCCGAGTGTGTTACTCCGCCCCTAATGGTGCGTGAGCGATCAGTTGGAAAAGATGCGGTCGGCTGACATCACGCTGGTCGGAGGAAACATGTGATAGTCTTCGCCCTCCCGACTGAGTGGTAGTGGTAGCCTTAATGTGGGAGCCCCCTAGTGACGGGGAGGAATTGGACACGACTAAATTTGGGAGAAAAATTGGAAAACCCCCCCCAAAAAAAAAATTATAATAAATTTTATTTAGTGTAAATAAAGAAAAAAAAGTAAGTAAAAAATGACTGGTGGTGTGCAAATATGCATAAAAAGTGTCTTATTAAAGTGTCTTGTGCAATGGTCCAGAAATGAGAATATTAAATATGTAAGTGTAAGTGTGCATGAATGTGTGCATAAGTGTCCAGTCAATTTTGGATGTTAAAAAGATGGTATTAGTCCAGTGTGGTTGAAGATGTACAGTATGGTGTGGTTGAACAGCCATTGTTGGTAAAAAAAAAAAAAAATTAATTGAATAAATCTTACAGCTTTCTTTCATGTCCGTCTCATCCTAGACCTTCGTTATCAATTAGTTTTTTAATAACTGCCCTTAGATTTCCCTTACTGTACAGATATGCTTTCCCTATGTTTTTTTTTTTTCTCAATTCGGATGCAAACTATAGATTCTTGTCCGTGTTAATCCGCGTCAAGTGTTAACTTTTTTTTTTTTATGCAAAGTCCCTTGGCATGACCATGTAAGACAGATGAATTAATGTAAATGTAAATTACAGGCTATCGTGGGTCAGACTAATCATTCTATTTCTAAGATCCTTGTCTGAGTGACAGCTCGGGATCTTGCGCTGTCATTTCCTGTCACATCACCGTCCGCACCTGAGACTTCTGAAGGCCCGACAAAGGCAATCCAATATGTCAAAAAATAATTGGCAGGCCATTTTTTTTTTTTTTTTTCCCCTTGTCTCCAGTCCATCAGGACATCTTATCACCGGAGCTAAGTGCGTCTTGTACTCGGTCGATCTGAGGATGTCAGCAAGAATAGAAGATTTCATCACAAATGATAACCTGACGAAAAAGAACAGGCGAAAAACGTTCATGATTTCAATTTGTAGCTTGGAGACATTAATATTCTTTCTTTTCATCATCTTCACCTTTCAAAATCCTGAATTTCTTTATATAACGGGTCTCACGTGGATCGATGACCAGTTTCGAAAGCAATGCCGTTGCCAGTTTAAGAGCTGCCTATGAGATTCAGACAGTTTAGTGACAGATTACGACACCGATGCTCAGGTTAACGCTAAGAATTTTAAATAAACAGCATATATCATACACCGTGCCTTTATTCATACAGCCACAACTGGCAGATGCGACGCTGCTGCTGACTGAGCCGCATCTGCTTATTCACGCTGATTTATATTCCATTTCGCATGAGTATCCAAGCACAGCATAATTACATCTGCATTCATTCAGACAAACAAAAAGACAGACAGTAGCAAACAAAAGCTGTATGCACAAAAAAAAAAAAAAAAAAGTCATATACTTAAACAGTAAGAATATTTACATGTATTATATCGTGCCATGATGATCAAAGCAAAAACATCAAACAGCGGAGTGTGTGGATTCTATTCAATGAAAACATTCAGGATGCGGATTATTGCTTCAAGTACGGTATTCTATTGTCCGTACTGTAAGCCGCAGCCAACAGTGAGGATATACAACACTTCCTACAACACCTTCATTGGCTTTTGCTTTCGATATGAACGTCATTACTGAAAACAATGCGTACTCGTTCCACCATAAGATAAAGCACAACAGTTACAATCTAAACCTATTACAATCGGAATCAGATCATTAAAAAACCATATATACGGCAATAGGCCGTTGTGCGGCCTCCGTAACTCGGCAGGAAATGACTTGACCTGGCTTACATGCGGTGCTCTACAACCATCACAGCAGCAACAACAACCGTTTCACTTGATTTTTACTTCAAGCCTTCAGATAACTGCATAATCAACCGACTGTGCGGTAATGCTCTCCAGGGCATACTTTAGCTCATCTCATCCCTGTGTTCATTTAAATATAAGCATCTCTAAACCAATCTTCCGAACAGCACAACAACTGTCTGGCGGCAACTCGTCAGATACGCAATTTTCAAAATGTAATAGAAGAGCGAAATGAATTATTCCTCCAGGGGAGCTCCAAGGTAAAGTGTAGAAGCAATGTACCCTTATGAGGTTTAGTCTCCAGTCCCAGATGGGCCACACTCTATCCATGACATACTGTGCTTGGAAAACCAATACCGAGCTCTCAGAGGAGGAGAATGATGCAAGATTCGCTAACCTTACGGACGGATAAAAGACGCATGCTAGATCATATTAACAGATCTACATCTATAAACTCATTTAAAAAGTAGAAAACAAAAAGTATATTGTATTATATCAGTTTCTCTGCTTTTCTGTTGCTTTTATTGGCTGTAGGTGGGAATTACTGTACAATAGGGTGCCATTTAGGCCCCGCCCCCTACAATGGCTCCCAGAGTTCTATTAAAGTTCACATTAATTTACTTTTTATTTCATTCATTCATTTTCTATACCGCTTAATCCTGTGTTCAGGGTCGCGGGGGAGCTGGAGCCTATCCCAGGAGACTTCGGGCACTAGGCGGGGTACACCCTGGACAGGGTGCCAATCCATCACAGTGCATACACACATACACACACTCACACACCCAATCACACACTACGGGCAATTTAGGAACACCAATTAGCCTAACCTGCATATCTTTGGACTGTGGGAGGAAACCGGAGTACCCGGAGGAAACCCACCAAGCACGGGGAGAACATGCAAACTCCATGCACACAGAGACGGGAATCGAACCCAGACCCTGGAGGTGCAAGGCGACAGTGCTAACCACTACACCACTGCGCCGAAATAGTTCACATCTCAACATAACTAAAATCAGCTTCTGTATACACCATAATATACGCACCATATGTATATTAGCATGTACAAGGTTGTGTGTGTGTGTGTGCAATAGAGATACATCGAATGTACAATACATACGCATAATATTTTGATCCGGCCTTTTTTATTTGTTCAATCAGTTCTATAGAGATAGCAGCTGTCAGTCCTCTAATGATTTGTCCGGTCGGGAATTGAATGTACTGTCAAATCGGATGAGTCAGAATTCAAATCAACATTTGTTATGGTGTGAAAAGTAGCCAGCCAGTCTCCACATTCATTGACGCATTAAAAACTGTTCTTGCTTCCAGCAATGTGGGTTGTGTAGTTTTAAACCATAATGACAAGATGTATCGCAAAGCTTTTTATCTATAGATTTCGAATAAATAGATTGGAAATTCTGAATTCATATTATTCCAAAAAAAAAATTTTTTTAAACCCACAACCTCAAACTACTGTATCAGGATTTAAAAGGTAGTGGTTTTAATTTAAAATACAGTTCATAACCAATCCTTTACTCTTAATTTAAGATTTAAAATCACATACCTTAACACACACACACACATACACACACTTTTTCACATCTAGTAACACTTTAGTCTAAACAATTCACCAACTGACAAGTGTTGGGAGATGGGAGGAAACCAGAGTGCCGAGTGGACATCACCAAATTATTACTAAACTCCCATGTCTCCCATCATCAGGCCCAGACACATTCCTCAATCTGGTCTTCAGCTACTTCTTTGTGGATAATGATCAACTTATGAACGAGTTCCGTTCCGAAAGCTCGTCCGTAAGTCCAATTTGTTCGTAAGTCTAATCGACCTTTTACAGTATATTATTTTTACCTCTAGTTACTAAAGAATTCATAGTGTTTAATAGATAATATGTTTATCACTCGTTTAGAATGTTTATTATATATATATATATATATAAATAAATTTAAATAGTCTTAATCGGCTAAGATATATAATGCAGCAAGAGTTTTCACTGGTGACATCATACCTCTTTAAGCCTACCCTGTCCCCTGTGTGGCAAATGTTGCGCAGTAGTATGTAGTAGTGTTCGGCTGTCTGCTTCATCGTCTGGAGTTTGCATCTGTACTGTCTCTCCCCCCCAACACACACAAAAAAAAAAGAAATTAATAAATAAATAAAAAGACAGTCCAAAGACTGTAGGTTGACTGGTGTTTCCAAATTGTTCATAGTGTATGATTCGGTGTGTGCGAGTGGGTGTGCGCGTGTGCCCTGTGCTGTGATGATGTGCTGGCACTAGAGCTGTGAATCACAGCCAGACTGCCGATTCAATTTGATTTTTAGGCTTCGCAGTTTTCCATTCAAATCGATTCAATAGCACTTTGTCTGATTTATTTCACGCAGCTATATTGAAGCAGATTAAAATAAAAAACACTAAAATATTCAATAAACATTCAAACATTGTGTAGATTTTATTTTTTTACTGTTTAAATGTGATGTCCCAAACAAAGCAATGACCTTTTTGTTTTATCTTCACCAGCCGATCCTCTGTTCCCATCAAGAAAGAAGAAAAAGAAACAATACTCTCACAAAACGCGAGTATTTGCAGAAGATTTATGTTGTATATTTGTAAGGAATTTGTTTATTTTAGAAAGCCTGAGGTACACTGAATGGGCTCCATTCAATCCCACTGACCATACAAAAGATAGGAAAAATTTATAATGAATGAATGAAAATGCAATATATTCTGTACTGCATGCCCTGTGGCTAATAAGTGGCCATATTCAAATTCAGTCAACTTACGAACGAGTTCCGTTCCGAGACCTCGTCCATAAGTCCAATTTGTTCGTAAGTCTAATCGACATTGTCTAGATACAGGGATACAAACACAATTAGCTATACACAGTATAAAACTAACATGTTCTTGTCCTTCAGAATCGTGCCGATGGTTGAAGGATTCACGTTAAAAGTACGAGCAATGTCTGCCATCTTTTTACTTTGTTCTATTTTCTCAATTATTTTCACTTTTGTCTCCATCGTTATTGGTTGGTGCTTCTTAGCAGTACCTGGTTCTTCGCCGCTGCTTTTATGCTCGCTTTCAGACATCACGAGACCTACGCTGCACACACACAATACGAAGATTCCACGATTGAACATGTATGTTCGCAACTTCGAAAGTTCGTAACTCGAATGTTCGCATGTAGGGCGCTTACTGTACAGCCACACGAATATGCTTTTTTTCACAGCCCACATTTAGAAGCCACTACGTTAAATTAATTGGTTAAAAAAAAAATGGGGTAGACGATATACACATCATACTTTCAACAGCAAAACATACCTGTTAAAATTCACCACTAGCTCATAGAAAAGTGCAGCACATTTACATTTACAGGCTGCCGATTTGATCTGTTACATTATCAAGCTCTTTGCCAGAATGTGTTAGGCAGGGTTACCTTTCATTTGCAAAGATGCCAAATCCCTTTGCACATATGCATATGGTGCTCCCAATCTCACTCGAAAAAAAAAAAAAAAAGCTTTGAATTTTCACAGAATATTTCCCTCGGCGTGCTAAAGCTGCAGCTCAAGTTAAACTCCACATTATGAAAGAGAGAGGAGGGAAGTGACAGGGAAAAGTGCAAACGTCGACATTATGCTGTGAAACCCTGCAATCCGACAAAGCAGAAAGATTCTGATTGAAAAACAATTCGCCGTTGTGGAACATGTGATTTGTGTGCACATTTGCATTTTGAGAGGAACGCACGTTTTGTTTCATCTCTGAAGAGACGCTGTGTTGTTACGAACCCTCTACCAGACAGCCGAGATGCCGGTCAGACGTACAATCAAGCAGGAAGATAAAGACTTTTCTTCTTCCTAATATGGTGTATGTGTTTAGCCATAAAGAAAGATCTCAACTGCAGCTCTCGGCCATGCTTCCAAAAGAAAGAACTTTTTACCGAAGTCAATATTAAATGTAGGGCGGCGCGGTGGTGTAGTGGTTAGCACTGTCGCCTTGCACCTCCAGGGTCCGGGTTCGATTCCCGTCTCTGTGTGCATGGAGTTTGCATGTTCTCCCCGTGCTTGGTGGGTTTCCTCCGGGTACTCCGGTTTCCTCCCACAGTCCAAAGATATGCAGGTTAGACTAATTGGCGTTCCTAAATTGCCCGTAGTGTGTGATTGGGTGTGTGAGTGTGTGTATGTGTGTGTGCCCTGCGATGGATTGGCACCCTGTCCAGGGTGTACCCCGCCTAGTGCCCGAAGTCTCCTGGGATAGGCTCCAGGTCCCCGCGACCCTGAACACAGGATTAAGCGGTATAGAAAATGAATGAATGAATATTAAATGTTTGCAATCTCACCGGGGATCGAATAATTTGGGGGATTTTATTCTGTCTTGAACAAAATCCCAAAAAGATAAGAAGCATTAAGGAAGATATCTTCGCGAAAAAAAATTTGACTAACTATGCTTATGATCTGCTCGGATCTCATAAAGCGAGAGATAGAGAAAGAGATAAGAGCACACACACAACAGTTTATATTACATATATACATTATATCTTCTTCTCGTTATACTGTAATCCATCACATGGAAAACTTTTCATTCACCGCTCCTGCTTCAATATTTCTTCCGTATGCCATCTCGGGGGAGTTTTCTAATCTCCTTCGCACTCTCACCTCTGTTTTGCTCATTAAAGGTCTAGACATGGATTTGTGTGAACCTGCTTTGTTTCAAGGGCGGTGTTTAGAAGCAGATTTTTATCAATCTTACTGTATATTGTGAAATGGTTATACAACCATAATCTGGCAGTCAGCTGAACATATACACACACATATATATATATATATATATATATATATTTCAGCAATATGGAACGATATCGCGGACAATATTCAAATGCAATTGCAAATTGCATTTGCAATTGCGTTTCCCATATGTGGACGCACAAAGTGTGCCATAATTCAAATGCAATTGCAAACTTTGCATTACCGTTTGCTGATTCGCCTTTGCGAGCGCACACTGACTGCCAAATTTCAAATGAAAAAACAAAGTCCATTTGCATTTGTATTTCCCAGGTCTTACACGTCATGAACCTGTCATATTTAAATATCAAAATCAATCACCACGTTTGCTTTTTCACTTTCTCTGCGCCGCGCGTCAAGCCGGCCAAAATTCAAACGCAATCGCTAATCCATTTGCAATTGCATTTCCAACACGTTACACAGAAACCTGTCAATCAGCGTCAGGGGCGGGTCTATACTGTGGGGCGGGATTGTATGGGGAGTGACGTCACTCGCACTCGCCGACCAAGAGGGGGATATTTGAGCACTGGAGGTGAACCGAGATTATCTCATTTGTTTATCAAGAAATAAACACACAAAAATGACAAATCGCATATTTTCTTGCTCCGGAGTGGACAGAGAAGTTTTTACAAATAAAAATATTTTTAGATCTTCTCCTGTTACAGCCTGCTGGAGCTAAATCTTTCAGAAACGCTGCGTACCGGTGTTATGCGCTAAAATGCCTCCCTGCCACTGATTGCACCCCCACAAAATCTCTGTCAAATATATGAGGACATCACAATCAAATATTCATATTATTATTATCAAATATAATATATGAGTATTATCACGAAGCGATTTTTATTATAAATAAGAAATATATGTTTAATTGTGTAGAAAAAAAAACAAGCACATACATGCCACAAAACTATTTTCACTCAACAATCCAAACTTCTGGCTGTATAAAACACTTTAAAAAAACACAAAGAAAGATAACTATAGTCAACGACAACTGTTTTAACAGCTCAAACAGAGGAAAAAAATATGGAATCACACAAATATGAGGACAAAATATGGAATCACCACGCACTTTGCAATTCTGCAACTGCTAATTAGTCTACAGTTAAAAAAGAGTGCTTGCACACATTAGGGATGTGTTGAACCAAGATGATTGACATAACTCATAGCTCCAACACGAGAGATGTCAGTTGAAACAAAGGAGAGAATTATCAAACTTCTTGAAGAAGGTAAATCTTCATGGAATGTTGCAAAAGATGTTGGTGGTTCCCAGTCAGCTGTGTCTAAAATCTGGACCAAGTACAAATCAAATGGAAAGGTTGTAAAAGGGAAGCGTACTGGTAGACCAAGAAAGACATCAAAGCGCCAAGACAGAAAACTTAAAGCAATATGACTTGAAAACAGAAAATGCACAACAAAACAAATGAGGAACAAATGGGCAGAAAGTGGAGTCAATGTCTGTGACCGGACAGTAAGAAATCACCTAAAAGAAATGGGATTTACAGTGGTGTGAAAAACTATTTGCCCCCGTCCTGATTTCTTATTCTTTTGCATGTTTGTCACACAAAATGTTTCTGCTCATCAAACACATTTAACTATTAGTCAAAGATAACACAAGTAAACACAAAATGCACTTTTTAAATGAGGGGTGTTATTATTTAGGGAGAAAAAAAATACAAACCTACATGGCCCTGTGTGAAAAAGTAATTGCCCCCTGAACCTAATAACTGGTTGGGCCACCCTTAGCAGCAATAACTGCAATCAAGCGTTTGCGATAACTTGCAACGAGTCTTTTACAGCACTCTGGAGGAATTTTGGCCCACTCATCTTTGCAGAATTGTTGTAATTCAGCTTTATTTGAGGGTTTTCTAGCATGAACCGCCTTTTTTAGGTCATGCCACAACATCTCAATAGGATTCAGGTCAGGACTTTGTCTAGGCCACTCCAAAGTCTTCATTTTGTTTTTCTTCAGCCATTCAGAGGTGGATTTGCTGGTGTGTTTTGGGTCATTGTCCTGCTACAGCACCCAAGATCGCTTCACCTTGAGTTGACAAACAGATGGCCGGACATTCTCCTTCAGGATTTTTTGGTAGACAGTAGAATTCATGGTTCCATCTATCACAGCAAGCCTTCCAGGTCCTGAAGCAGCAAAACAACCCCAGACCATCACACTACCACCACCATATTTTACTGTTGGTATGATGTTCTCTTTCTGAAATGCTGTGTTACTTTTACGCCAGATGTAACGGGACACGCACCTTCCAAAAAGTTCAACTTTTGTCTCGTCGGTCCACAAGGTATTTTCCAAAAAGTCTTGGCAATCATTGAGATGTTTTTTAGCAAAATTGAGACGAGCCTTAATGTTCTTTTTGCTTAAAAGTGGTTTGCGCCTTGGAAATCTGCCATGCAGGCCGTTTTTGCCCAGTCTCTTTCTTATGGTGGAGTCGTGAACACTGACCTTAATTGAGGCAAGTGAGGCCTGCAGTTCTTTAGATGTTGTCCTGGGGTCTTTTGTGGCCTCTCGGATGAGTTGTCTCTGCGCTCTTGGGGTAATTTTGGTCGGCCGGCCACTCCTGGGAAGGTTCACCACTGTTCCATGTTTTTGCCATTTGTGGATAATGGCTCTCACTGTGGTTCGCTGGAGTCCCAAAGCTTTAGAAATGGCTTTATAACCTTTACCAGACTGATAGATCTCAATTACTTTTGTTCTCATCTGTTCCTGAATTTCTTTGGATCTTGGCATGATGTCTAGCTTTTGAGGTGCTTTTGGTCTACTTCTCTGTGTCAGGTAGCTCCTATTTAAGTGATTTCTTGATTGAAACAGGTGTGGCAGTAATCAGGCCTGGGGGTGACTACAGAAATTGAACTCAGGTGTGATAAACCACAGTTAAGTTATTTTTTTAACAAGGGGGGCAATCACTTTTTCACACAGGGCCATGTAGATTTGGAGGTTTTTTTCTCCCTTAATAACGTAAACCTTCATTAAAAAATTGCATTTTGTGTTCAATTATGTTATCTTTGACTAATAGTTAACGGTTTTTGATGAGCAGAAACATTTAAGTGTGACAAATATGCAAAAGAATAAGAAATCAGGAAGGGGGCAAATAGTTTTTCACACCACTGTACATACAGAAAAGCCAAAAGAAAACCATCATTAACATCTAAACAGAAAAAAACAAGGGTTCAGTGGGCTAAAGAAAGACAATCTTGGACTGCGGATGACTGGATGAGAGTTAGAGTCAGTGATGAATCACGATTCTGCATTGCGCAGGGTGATGATGCTGGAACTTTTGTTTGGTGCCGTTCCAATGAAATTTATAAAGACAACTGCCTGAAGAAAACATGCAAATTTCCACAATCATTATTGATATGGGGTTGTATGTCAGGTAAAGGTATGGGGGAGACATGACAGTCATTACATCTTCTATAAATGCACAAGTTTATGTTGAGATTTTGGACACTTTTCTTATTCCATCAATTGAAAGGATGTTTGGTGATGGTAGCATCATTTTTCAGGATGATAATGCATCGTGCCATAGGGCAAAATCTGTGAAAACATTCCTACAGGAAATACATATAATGTCAATGGCATGGCCTGCAAATAGTCCGGACCTTAATCCAATTGGAAATCTGTGGTGGAAATGAAAGAAAATGGTCCAGGACAAGGCTCCAACCTGCAAAGCTGATCTGGCAACTGCAATAAGACAAAGCTGGAGACAGACTGATGAAGTATACTGTTGGACATTAGTTAAATCCAGGCCTCAGAGAATTCAAGCTGTTATAAAAGCCAGAGGTGGTGCAACAAAGTACAAGTAGTGTTTTTATTTGGTGCTTCCATATTTTTTTCCTCTGTTTGAGCTGTTAAAACAGTTGTCATTGACTATAGTTATCTTTCTTTTTTTTTGTTTTTTTTAAGTGTTTTATACAGCCAGAAGTTTGGATTGTTGAGTGAAAATAGTTTGGTGGCATGTACAGTATGTGCTTGTTTTTTTTTCTACACAATTAAACATTTGAATGAACATCTTCTGAGAGGGTGATTCCAGAATTTTTGCCAGGGGTTGTATATGAAAATAATATATAGTTAATATATTTTCCCCCTATACTACATGTTTTTTTTATATAGATTATTTTATAATCAAATTCGTTTGGTGCAATTTGTAAATCATAAACCTATTAATTTATGTTGTAATATAATATTTGATAGAGGTTATGTTGGGGGGGGGGGGGGGGGGGCAATCCGTGGCAGGGAGGCTTTTTAGCGCATAACACCGGTACGCAGCGTTTCTGAAAGATTTAGCTCCAGCAGGCTGTAACAGGAGAAGATCTAAAAATATTTTTATTTGTAAAAACTTCTCTGTCCACTCCGGAGCAAGAAAATATGCGATTTGTCATTTTTGTGTGTTTATTTCTTGATAAACAAATGAGATAATCTCGGTTCACCTCCAGTGCTCAAATATCCCCCTCTTGGTCGGCGAGTGCGAGTGACGTCACTCCCCATACAATCCCGCCCCACAGTATAGACCCGCCCCTGACGCTGATTGACAGGTTTCTGTGTAACGTGTTGGAAATGCAATTGCAAATGGATTAGCGATTGCGTTTGAATTTTGGCCGGCTTGACGCGCGGCGCAGAGAAAGTGAAAAAGCAAATGTGGTAATTGACTTTGATATTTAAATATGACAGGTTCATGACGTGTAAGACCTGGGAAATACAAATGCAAATGGACTTTGTTTTTTCATTTGAAATTTGGCAGTCAGTGTGCGCTCGCGAAGGCGAATCAGCAAACGGTAATGCAAAGTTTGCAATTGCATTTGAATTATGGCGCAGTTTGTGCGTCCACATATGGGAAACGCAATTGCAAATGTAATTTGCAATTGCATTTGAATATTGTCCGCGATATCGCTCCATACAGCAAGGTCTTCGGTCTCAAAATACCATATAATTCCACTCATACAGCATGTGCGTCTCAAAATACATTTAGATTCGACGTGGGCTGGTCATGATATTAGATGGGATTGCGAAAAAAAAAAATATATATATATATATATATATATATAATATCAATACTCGCACAGTCTATTATCTGTCATTTACGGTCATTTGTATTCAAATTAGGATGTGCGTTTTCAGTCAATCTACTTTTAGACCTACATTTCTCCTTCAAGGGCATTTGAAGGGGAAATAATCATAGAGTAAGCCCACTGAATAAACCAAGTATCAGCCCCAATGCAGACCAGACTAGTGTTTTTCCTCTGTATTAACACCTAACATGCCTGATACATTTACTACATAAGTCTTTTACAAAACAATCAGCCTCAGGATCACTTAACATCGTTCCATGTAGTGTTCTTACATCTGCTGCACAACAATCCGAAATCTCCCTCTAGATATTAATCAACAGCAAATGATCTGTTGTGGATACCGACAATAAAACCTTATATTGACGTCTTCTTATCTTTAAAAGACCAGGGGTCCCTGAGAGCCTCCTAGTATGTTTATACAGTACCAGGTGCCCTTGCTTGTAATCTTTTCCAGCTTTTATTACTATACGTGTGTAACATGTACTCGGTTTCTTCAGAGGTGTAGTCTCACATGTAACAACCAATTTAAAGTAAAAAAAAAAAAGCCTTTACAGTATGCAGTATTACGCATTCTTATACTGAAAGTAAGTGGATTTATGGCGATGAGTTTATCTAAAGGATGTTTAAACTAATTACCAACTCAGAAATTCATATTGTCTTTATGTGGTGACCAGTATTTGCATTCTGTTACATACAAAGTTTATCATTGTTTATCAACAAGCTCTATGTTAGATTAATAGTGGATTATCGTCATATAAATGAAATCAAGTTCATTCTTACTATAGGTTTTAAAAAATATATTCATAATTTGAAATACTGTAGCGGCGGCGCGGTGGTGTAGTGGTTAGCACTGTCGCCTTGCACCTCCAGGGTCTGGGTTCGATTCCCGTCTCTGTGTGCATGGAGTTTGCATGTTCTCCCCGTGCTTGGTGGGTTTCCTCCGGGTACTCTGGTTTCCTCCCACAGTCCAAAGACATGCAGGTTAGGCTAATTGGCGTTCCTAAATTGCCCGTAGTGTGTGATTGGGTGTGTGAGTGTGTGTATGTGTGTGTGCCCTGCGATGGATTGGCACCCTGTCCAGGGTGTACCCCGCCTAGTGCCCGAAGTCTCCTGGGATAGGCTCCAGGTCCCCCGCGACCCTGAACACAGGATTAAGCGGAATGAATGAATGAAATGAAATACTCTACCTTCATATTTTTTCAGTATTGATGCTGATTTTTTTTTTTTTTTTTTTTTATTATACTGTACGTACGCTACTGCTGAAGTTTATGCAACATGGAAAGGACCAATCTTTCTTCAGCTGTTTTGAAGTGATGATTTTATTTATGCGCCATAACAGCTGTCTCACTTCAAACAATAATAATTGAAAATGAAATGTATTTATATTTCTTTATTAAGTATCGATACTTAAATTGGTGTAAGTGTCTAGAAACATACTGTATGATCTGTTAAACTGTTTGCTCAAATTAAAGCTTTACGTGCAAAATGAAAGAATCTTTCCAACAAATAAATCTGTAGTGTCCGTAACCGTGTCAAATTCATGTTGCAATATCTTAACAATTTCGCATTTTAGAACAATACACCTTTTCAGGTTTATATCTTTTCATGTGAAATCTACCACAAATTGGCTAAGTTTCACCTTAAAGACAATTAACAGCTATGAAAAATGTGAATTTTAAAAAGTTACGGACACTACATCAAAGGGCATGGAATTGTATTTCGCAAATGTGTTTCTTTTTATCTGATAAAAATATGAACGTGTATGCATATTTACAAAAATACGAGGTCATGAATCAGGAGATACGAAGCAGTAAGTAGGGGTCAGGGGTAGCTCAGTGGTTAAGGCATTGGACTACGGTTCGGAAGATCCCAGGTTCAAATCCCACAACCTCCAAGTTGCCACTGTTGGGCCCTTGAGCAAGGCCCTTAACCCTCAACTGCTCAGATGTGTAATGAGATAAAAATAATAATGTAAGTCACTCTGGATAGGAGCATCTGCTGTAGATGTAGTAAGTATTATGAAAAACGGTGTTATGTGATCCTGTCTGAAAATTCACTTTTTTACATCCTGTAGGTGAGACACGTCTTAGCACCGGTACCATGTTTTGGCCATTTATATATATATAAGATTTCTTATTTATTTAATAAGCTACTTGCATACGTGCCTGTCCATTCATTTAGACATTTATATTATTGAATGCATTGTGAATAACTTACATTTTTACCCTTATAACCCTTGCATATGCGTATTTATGAATCTACCTAAACTCAGCTGAAATGCACACGCAGATTTTTCTCGGAAGCCTCGGACCAGATTTTTATCCTGTGTTGGCTCAGAATTATTACATCTCCCCCACTGGGATACTGTGTTGTCTGAAACGGTTCCCAAACACTCACTGTGCCCCACCCTGCCACCGGAAAGTTAACTGTACCGCAATTTTCCCCAGAGTACACTGCCACGCCCCGACCTCTTGTTAAACCAATTATACAAGCCAGTCCTATATCTCCACGGAAATGCAACGCTCGCTCCGCCCCGCTCTCAGCCAGAGGCCATGAGAATATCTGCAGAACAAACAGACACACATTCGCAGTGTGAATTTCACACACACAAACACGCACACGCACACACACACAGATATACAGTCTCCCCTTCTCCTACTGTGCAAGGCGTGGCGTATCGGCTGAGCGAGATTCGTATTCATATTTAAACAGCATATTGATGTAACGTTTGAAATTCATTGTGGCTTTGGAGCCGCTCCCACCTATGCCCTCTAATTTGGAGGCTTATTATAGCTCAGCAAACGCACTCACGAATGCACCGGATTTTGGGCCACATGGGCGATTCAGGAGAGCACGACTACCCTCTCACACCGCAGCTTTTCAGGGACTCGTCATTAACAAAACCACATCTGAAACGGAGCGGACTGTTATCTGTGGAGACTCTCGGAGATGTTTAAACACACATACACCCACGCAGACAGACTATCGTTTACATCCGCCTCTCCTCCAGCCCTCCCTCCCCTTATGTGTGTGTGTGTCTGTCTGTCAGGTACAGATGGGGAGGATTTCCCCTCCCCCAATCAGAACGGGGCATCATCTGAATTAACGTGCGTGCACACACACGAGAGAGCGAGCGAGCGAGAGAGAGAGAGAGAGGAATAGTGTAAAGCTGTGACTGTACTGTGCTCAGTGGTTGTCATGGTGACTGTAGTGAGCAGGTACAGAGCCGAGTCTCCTGGGAAAGAGCAAGCAGCATTGCACTTCTCCATCCACCCTCACTGTCTCTCTCTCTCTCTCTCTCACTCCTCCTCTCCCTGCGTCCCCCGATCTCTTTCCCTCTTTCCATTTTCTCTATAATTGGATTATATTTGGATCGGGTTCTACCTCACTTGTAAAATCGCTTTGGATAAAAGCGCCTGCCAAATAAATAAATGTAAATGTATAATTACTGCTTTCAGTGTATTGAAAACAAGGTGTCGATGAAAAACAACCAGATATTGTAATAGCTTCATCATAATTAGCTGTGTGATTCACAAGCCTGTTCTGACACGGACCTGAATCAAAGGTTCTATTTGTGTAAAAGATAAAGCCTTGGAGTATTGATGTTGTGACCCAGATTTCACCTGCTAGCATCCATCCATCACCTTGGGGCCTGCCTCAGCGGCATGGAAGTGCAGAGCAGTGGGTGGAGGTACAGAGGAGGAGGTGAGTCAGTGCGATGCTTACGGCGGCGGTGACACCACCGAGCTACCTGCCCTGACACCCCTAAATGAACAGTATGTTGAAATGTATAGGAGTCATTGATTTACATTGATTCACGACTGTTTCGTCACGCTTTTAACAAGCTCGTAGATACACCTTTTACTGGGATTTTATAAAAACACTATAGAATACAGGAAGCCTAGAATTTTTTTCCATAATGGAGGAAAACGACAGTATTATATTTCAAAAGCAGCATGTGGTCATAATGGAAGAAATCATAACGCAGGATGGAGAAATAAAAGATCAAGATGCACCAAGATGCATTAAGAATCATTTTATAATCACATCATGGCACCTCGCATAAAAATGTAATCAAATCGTGGGATGCCTTGAATTTCCCAGCTTGGCTACTAAGCAAGCCCAATGCACCGCTCTCTTAATAAAATTGAGTAAAGCAATTACCAAATCTAAAAAAAAAATTTAACAAATAAAAACATCCAAGTGAGAATTGATCCACCTTATGCATATCCACCTGTATTACACTTTTCTGAACGATGCTGTCATGAGAAAGCACATAACTTACACTTTTTCCAAAGCTAACCACTGCAAATAACAAATTGTGTCATTTTCCATCATAATTTCTACCTGATTGTTATTATAAATCCTACTTGCTCTATTTGAATGCACAAATATAAAATGACTATAATGATGCTAATACAGTGCAGCATGTCTCTCATTATTGTAGGACATGATTGTGTCTGTGTGGTCTGTAAAAAAAAAAGAAAAAGAAACAAAAAAAAAAGTCAGGGGTAAAAATTCTCTGCTTCACACATTCCTCTCTCCCATTTTCCCATTTCTCTCTCTCCTCCTCCTGTCCCTCTATGGTTGTCTTTGTCATCTGCAGCACAAAACACTGATTCAGTATCGACCAACATGAATTTAAGCACGCAACTATACACACACACATACAGAAAGCACAGACAAAAACGAAAGAGGGTGTGTATGCTTAGCAACATTTCTAGATCTAAATTAAACCCTGTCTTTTGGCAGAAACGACTGTATAGGATATTGCACCAGCAAACTTCCTTTAAAGAGGCCTCAACATCTGACTGCTAAAATCTTTACCCTGGACAAGGGTCAGAAGTTTCCTTTCTGAGCTTCAAGTCCAATCCGAGTGGTAAGATTGGAGGGAGAAACGAAGAAGAAGAAGAAATGTGCCTAGTTAATGAGAAATATTATCTATAAGATTTATAAAATTACAAAATTATTCTTTGTGCATCTTGATTTTGGTGTACTTCGAAAGCCTAAAGCATTATGAGATTTTCCATTACGATCACTCACTGCTTTGTGAACATAAAACTATCGTTTTCATCCACCACGAAAACACAGTGCTTAATGCGCCCTATTTTTTAAAATATCCACTGAAACCTGAATAGTCCATTCTTTCCCTTATTCTTTCTATCCAGATCTCAGGAAATCGTCACGCATCTCACAATTAACAACTTGAATAAAGAGTTACCAAGGTCAATTCTAAGATTTAACCTTCATACTCTATTATTTTAAGCAAATAATAATAATGTACTGAACTGAACAAAGTTCCACCGTTCTTCTTCATCCCGTTTGTTTGTTTGTTTGAAAGTCAGCATAATTAAGCTTGTAATTGAGCTGTGATACTAATATGTAACTAAACATGGGTTGCTTTGTTCAGACATCTACTGTTAGAAAGCAGACAGCATTTCCTGCCCTACACTATTGTTTATTTAGTTGGAATTACATAATTGCATGCATTTTGCATTGCATGCAGTGGGGGGGTGTTTGCTCTGCCCATCTCAGACATCTCACACACACACACACACACACAGAGAGAGAGAGAGCAGTGCGTTCCACAGGTAACTCAATACCTTGAAGCCCACATGTGTTTACACCCTAACAGTTTAGTGCGGTTCCGGATGGAGTCCACGTACAATATATGGTCAGTTCCTCCTCTCAGCTCCTGCTAGTTCCAATGACGTCATCCTCCCTCGCGCTAGCCCGCAGCCGTTCCGCTGCACCCCACCGCCTTGGCTATCTGTCTATTGCACCTACCCCACCCCTCCACCCCACCTCGGGCTAATAAACCCCGAATCCCACAACCACAGGGGCGCCACGGCCTCCTTTTATCCGACGAGGCCAAACGGCTGTAATTAGACGAGACGTGCTAATTATGGCCTATCCCAACAGCGCGCGCGCACACGCACATGCACAGAAGCTACTACGCATTGACACACACACACACCAGACATGAGGAGGGGGCGCAGGGCAGTTGTGTGTGTGTGTGTGTGTGTGTGTGTACATGTCCCTGACCTATAATGCCCACCAGGCCAGTCTCAAAGCCACACGTTGGTGGTAACGGAACCCCGCAGGTGACGTCTCCACGGAGCCCTCGTGCGCACGCCGTGGTGTGTATGCGGTGAACCAAAGGAAGAATAAAAACGAGATTCACAACTGAGCACCACGCTGATAAAAAAATCATGCACATACACACACCGCGCGCGCACGCACGCACACGCACGAACGAACACGTACAGGTGCTGAAACCGAGGTCTCGCGCGGCCACGTTTGTCTGCGGATAACAATAGAGAGGGAGAGAGGGAGAGGGAGAGCGCGCGCCTGCTCGGCTTACCGACACTGAGTGCGCGAGCAGCAGCGCCACCGCCATCCAGCCCGGCAGCTTCATGGCAGCAGGAACAGCGATCACCGGAGAGCCCGCGCGCCCCCGCTTCGTCTCCTCCAAAAAAATAAAAAAAAATTAACAAAACAAAAAAAAAATCACTCAAATCTTGTCAGTTTTCAGGATCCGAGTTGAGTCGGGACATCCGTGCTGTCCTGCCCTGTCCTGTCCTGTCCTCTCCAGTCCTGCCCAGCCCGGGATCGCGCTGAATCTAATCCCCGCTCAAGCGACACGGACACGGAGAGAGGAGCGGTGACGCACGGCCTGTCGGTCTCTCACTGAGTTTTGGAGCTCGGGTCCTGTTGGACTCACAATTAGCAAGATCCAGCCCTCTCTCTCTCTCTCTCTCTCCCCCCTCAAGAGGCTGTGCGCCGGGCCGGGTGGGTTCTCCTAATGAGGATTAGAGCGCCCCCTGCAGTCCGCTCCGGCAATCTGTTACAACCGGGGAGATGGAGGGACCGGGATTCTCCGCTCATCCTGCCCTCTATCACAGCACGAGTGTGTGTGTGTGTGTGTGTGTGGATCTTGGTAGAAACCAAATGTCCACATATCAGTGTCTGACCTTGTTTTGGAGGCAATTTTTTTTTATTAATTATTTTTATGATTAATAATGTTAGACTTTCATTTATACAATATATATACAGTACACTACCGTTCAAAAGTTTTAGATCACTTGCAAATTTCTTTGTTTTTGTTTAGTGATTTATTTTCTACATTCTACAACAATACTGTGGATTTCAAAATGATAAAATAACACATATGGAATTAGGTAATTACTGTACCAACAACAAAAACAACAGTTAGTTGTTATTGTAAGACACAGAGGTCGGCCTTTCTGTAATAGTTCTTGCAAGAACAGTATTGTGTCAAGTGCATTTGCAAAATCCGTCGAGCACCATAATGAAACTGTCTCTCATGAAGGCCGTCCCAGGAGGACGAGACCAAAACCTCCCTCTGCTGCAGACGAGAAGTTCATTTAGAGTTATCAGCCTGAAAAATGACCAATTAACAGCAGCTCAGATTAGAGGCGTTATGAAGTCTTTACAGAGCAGAAGTAGCAGAAACGTCTCAATATCAACTGTTCAAAGGAGATTCATGCATTTTTTGACACCTTCAGCAAAACTTTACAATGTAGAAAGAAATAAAAATCAGGAACCATCATGGAGTTAGAAAGTGATCTTTTTGAACGGTAGTGTATACAGTATATTCTACTTTTCTATTGCAACTTTTGTAAATTCACTCCCTCCCTCATCATCTACACTGAGTCTGGGCCCAATCCTAGAAGACAGGATGCCAATCCATCCCGCTAAGCATGGGGAGAACATGCAAACTTCATGCACACAGACACTCAAGAGGCAGGAATCGAACCCAGACCTCAGAGGTGTGAGGGGACAGTGCTAACCACTACACCACCGTGCTGCCTCAATGGAGACCAAATGTCCACAAATCAATATCTGACTTTGTTTGAACTAATTAATTTTTCTTTTTGTTAAGTTGATGCTAGGGTTCAATGTTCAACTTATATGTTTATTTTATACTTTTTATATTAAAAATTAAATTACATTGTACATTCACTCACTCACTCACTCACTCACTGATCATCTACATTGGTGGGCTGGAGCCTATCCCAGGACATTTAGATTGGGCGAGAGTGAGGGTACACCCTGGATGGGCTGCCAATCCATCGCAGAGATCACACACATTCACACGCTCATTCACACTTTTTACACACAAGTTACTGTTATGGTTCAATCTTTAACTTAAAACTGCAATGAATTCATATGATTTATATTTTTCTTTTGCAAATAGTAAATAGTACACTTTTTTAAATTCTTTTTTTGTTGTTGATTTTTTCCCATTTTTCTCTTTAATTTTAGTCGTGTCCAATTCCTCCTCCTCCCTGTCACTAGGGGACTCCCACATTAAGGCTACTACTACCACTCAGTCGGGAGGGCCGAAGACTATCACGTGTTTCCTCCGAACCACGTGACACCAGCCAACTGTTAGGGGCGGCGTAACACACTCGGAGGACAGCACTATCCAATCGGGAATGGAGGTGCAGGCAACAGTGCTAACCACTACAACACCATGCCACTGACAAATAAAATTCGATTTAGAATTTTAAATTTGAATGTTAGATTTAAAGAAAAGGCATATGATTAATTAGCGGCATTAATAATTATGTTCCTTTCAACAATATTTTTATTGATTTTAACAGGGATAAAACAGGGTAAACATGTAATATTTTAATGCAGGTTTTATAATCCCCTTATAAACCCTATAGCTCCCACCCCGTCCCTCCCCGACTCCAAGCCAGTTTTACAAGCATATGAAAGGCTAAACGCCAGGCATTGAGAGAAACCAAAAAAGAAAAAAGAATATGGAGCTGGAAGTTTTTTGGTTCTACGTGCAAAAAATAAATAAATAAAGAGGAATAAAAAGGGGAAAGAAAGCAAACAAACAAGTAATTAAATAAGACAGGAATCAAACTATAAATGTATATGAAAAAAGTGAAGGAAGGGCCCCCACACCTGTTGAAATTTAAAGTCTGGGTAATGAATTGAATAGTGAATCTTCTCCAGGGACAGACAGGACATGATATCTCTGAGCCACTGGGCGTGGGTAGGTGACGAGGCATCCTTCCACTTGAATAAAAGAGAACGCCTGGCCAGGAGTGTCGCAAAAGATAACAATCTCTTTTTGGCTGGACTTAGACTCTTACCCTCTTCTCCAGTGACACCAAAAAGAGCAATCAGAGGGTCTGGTTCAAGATTGCAATTCAATATGAAGGACAGGGTCTTAAAAACATCCCTCCAGAATTTTTCCAAATTCGGGCATGTCCAGTACATATGAATAAGAGACGCCTCTCCACTTTTACATTTATTACAGCAAGGATCAATGTCTGGGTAGAAACGGGAGAGTTTAAGTTTGGAGAAATGAGCCCTGTGTACAACCTTAAACTGTAATAAAGAGTGGCGGGCACATAAGGAGGTTGAGTTGATAAGTTTAAGAATTGAATTCCAAGTATCATCTGATAGTGACAAATTTAAATCCTTCTCCCAAGCAGTTTTAATTTTACACAGAGGGGTGTGACTCGAAGCCATCAATCCACCATAAATAGTGGATATTAGGCCTTTACGCAGCGGAGACAAACAGAGGAGGTTATCTAGAATGTTTGCAGCAGGAGCCTCAGGGAAATTTGGTATTAAAGAGCGAATGAAGTGTCTTACTTGCAGATATCTGAAAAAATGAGAATTGGGTAAGTTAAACCTCTCGGAAAGCTGTTCAAATGATGCAAACTTATGGTCAACGAACAGGTCTTTGCAAAGCTTGATGCCCTTATTGTACCATTCCTGAAACACTGAGTCATGTAAAGAAGGTTGGAAGAGATGGTTAGAGACGATAGGACTGGACAGAGAAAAGCCCAGAAGACCGCTGTGCTTTCTGAACTGAGCCCATACTCTCAAGGTATGCACCACTACTGAGTTATTGATTAATTTAATTGAGGGGATGGGGAGAGCAGATCCAAGGAGTGCAGAGACAGAGAGATTTTTGACAGACTTTATCTCCATTTCCACCCAGGCAGGCCGATTAGGTTGGTTATGAAAATATGACCAAAAGATGACAGATCGAATGTTTGCTGCCCAGTAGTAGAAACGAAAATTAGGTAGAGCCATGCCACCGTCTCTTTTAGATCTTTGAAGTAGGGACTTATTCAATCGTGGATGTTTACCTTTCCAAAGGTAAGAAGATATAATTGAGTCTAACGCGCCAAAGTAAGATTTGGGAATAAAAACAGGTACAGACTGAAAGAGATATAAAAATTTAGGGAGAATACTCATTTTAATGGCATTAATGCGGCCCACCAGGGACATGGACAGTGGTGACCATCGTCCCAAGTCCTTTCTTGTTTGGTTCAACAACCTAATAAAATTTTCTTTAAAGAGGTGTTTATGTTTCCTTGTGATTGTAATACCAAGATAGGTAAACTGATTTTTCACAATGTTGAATGGAAAATTGTGCATACCAGTTGTTACTGCTGTATTATCTAGCAGAAAAAGTTCACTTTTGTGCAAATTTAATTTATATCCTGAAAAATAGCTAAATTCCCTGAGCAATGACAGCACAGGTGGCAGAGAGGAGACTGGATTCGATAAAAAAAGTAGAAGATCATCCGCATAAAGGGAAACTTTATGTTCTTCTCCCTGCCTCCAAATCCCAGATATATCTCTACAGCTTCGGAATGCAACTGCTAGTGGCTCAATGGCGAGGTTAAAGAGCAATGGGCTAAGGGGACACCCCTGACGAGTTCCCCGCTGAAGACTGAATGGTTGAGACTGCTGAGCATTTGTCAGAACTGAGGCAGTGGGGCTTGAATATAATAATTTAACCCAAGTGATAAAACTTGGACCAAAATTAAATTTTTCTAAAGCCCTGAATAAATACTCCCATTCCACACGATCAAAAGCCTTTTCAGCATCCAAAGAAAGGACACACTCAGGGGTCTCCTCTGATGGTGTGTACAAGATATCCATAAGGCGTCGAATGTTAAAGTAAGAGTAACGATTTTTAACAAAACCGGTCTGGTCCTCAGATATAATAGAGGGTAGAACATTCTCTAATCTACGAGCCAAGACTTTAGCAAGGATTTTAACATCCACATTGAGAAGAGAGATTGGTCTATATGAGGAGCACTCTGTTGGGTCCTTATCCTTCTTTGCTATGAGGGTGATGCGAGCCTCATTAAATGACGCAGGCATCTTACCTTGCTTGAAAGATTCAGATAGAACCAAAGCTAGTTGTGGTGCAAGGTATGAGGAGAATGATTTAAAAAACTCTGCAGGGAACCCGTCAGGACCCGGGGACTTACCAGATTGCAATGAGGAGATAGCTAAACTGATTTCCTCTTGTGATATGGGCTTTTCTAACCTTAATCTAGAATCAGGGGACAGTGTTGGGATATTTAGTTGAGTCAAGAAATTCTCAACTGCACTATGGTCCTTTGGGAACCCAGAAGTATATAATCGAGAATAAAAATTCCTGAATGCATCATTAATTTTAGAATGGTCCGTAGTGATGGTACCATCCTCCATCCGAATTTTCGTAATTTGTTGCTGTGCTCTAAATCCTTTTAACTGATTAGCTAAAAGTTTCCCAGATTTGTCACCATGAATGTAAAATTGGCTCCTACTCTTTAATAATTGCCGTTCAATTACATGCGTTGAAATAAGTTCAAACTTAGTTTGCACTTCTACGCGTTTTTTATAGAGATCAGGGTTTTTAAATAGAGCATACTGCTGGTCAATTTCTTTAATTTGGTTGGTCAAATCTTTTCGTTCTTTATATGCCTTCCTTTTCATATTTGCAGTGTATGAAATTATCTGTCCCCTGAGGTAGGCTTTCAGAGCATCCCAAACAACCAAACGTGACACTTCAGGTGTTTCATTTGTGGTGAAGAAAAAAACGATCTGGTCTTCCATAAATTTTACAAAATCGTCCTCCATCAGCAACGATGAATTAAAGCGCCAATGTTTAGTAACTTGAGGGAGATCTGGAAGTTTTATAGACATAACAACTGGAGCATGATCTGATATCACAATGCTCTGATAAGCACAAGAAGTAACCATTGGGATCAGTTGATTATCTATAAAGAAATAATCAATTCTGGAGAAAGTATGGTGAACATGTGAGAAAAAGGAGTATTCTTTCTTTTTTGGATTAAGGAAGCGCCATATGTCAGAGATACCAAAGCTGCAGAGATAGGACTGAAGTAGCGTAGCGGATTTACTCAGAGGTATAGGATTGGGAGATGACCTGTCAAGTGATGGATCTAAACAGCAGTTAAAGTCTCCCCCTAATATGAGAGAGTATGAGCTCAGATCAGGCAGAAGAGAGAAAAAATGTTCAAAGAAGGAGACATCGTCATAATTAGGGGCATATAAATTAGCCAACACTACATTAGTATTAAATAACTTCCCTGAAACAATGATATAACGACCTTGTATATCCGTAATAACATTATGATGCTCAAAAGAGATGTTTGGGTTAATGAGAATCGAGACACCCCTAGCTTTGGCCTGAAAGGTTGAGTGGTAGTGCTGCCCACCCCAACGTGACATAAGGCGAGAATTATCAGAACTGCGAATGTGAGTTTCTTGTAAAAATGCGATTGCAGTGTTAAGTTGTTTAAGGTGTGAGAGCACCTTCCTTCTCTTCACCGGATGGTTTAAACCCTTAACATTCCAGCTCACAAAGTTTAAAGAACTATTCATTCTCCCTGAGAGAAAATGCAGGTAGATAAACATGAATAAGATGCCTAACGTCAGCCTTAAAGTGTAAAACACAGAACAACGTGTTAAAAATACACAGTATACAAAGAACTAACACAATACTGGCTTTGGAGATCCCCCACCCCTCCCCCATTAATAATTATGTTAACGGCAAGTCATTGAATAGATAGAATGGTGACCGAGGGCGAGTGTGTGTGAGATGTCTCCATGCATCAATTTATGACGAATAACAACTGCTCTGACAGACAAGGATCCTGAATGTAAATGACAGGATTCATATTTTATCCTTCAGGTCAGGTTATTGTACTTTATTATTATTGTGTTTGACACAATGAAATTCTATTAGTGACATGCCAAGCTGATGCCTAAACATTAAAATATTACAGGATCTGTCCAATACAGATTACAATAAATAAAGTAAAAGAAAAAGCTCCACAAGTGCAAAAGCACAACATAAAAAATATTGCTCATACAAGACAAATGTTACACTTTATAGCCAAATATTGCATGTTGTGGATTAATGCACATATACATGAATTATGTGTGCACACAATGTGGGAACAGATGGTTTTATCTTTGTTATTAGTCTACATAAGCGTTTATAGAAAACATTTATATAATGGAAAGGTTTCCAAAATCTGGTAACGAAAAAGTCATTCAGACATTATATATCATGCTTTATTAGTCAACACTGACTAAGCAAGGAAGACATTTTAAAATGCAGTGTCAGAACGGAGGAGTCTCCGTGGTTAACACTAGCTAATCTTTCCTCTGGTGTCAATTCTGCTTCTTCTGGTCTGTGTGCATGATCCATCTGTGCTTTGTGGGTTGCTTCGTTCCCCCCCCACAGGATACTAGATGTTGCAGTTTCCTTCCATAGTCCAAAGATGCGCATTAAAGGTTAAATAGTGTTTCCAAATTATCCATAGTGTATGATGGGGTTTGTGAGTGTGTGTCTCTGAGCCCTTTAAGTGGTTGGGTGGACACCAGGAAACTTACTTAGATAGGCATCAGACCCCTGTGAATCTTCACAGGATAAATGATATGGAAAATGAATAAGTGTCCTAATCAAATTGTCCCAAGTTGTACCTGTTGGGCCCTTGAGCAAGACCCTTAAATGCCGAAATGTATTAGAAACAAATAACTCCAGTTAAGCAATGATGTAGTTTTACTAATCATCCACAACTTCTAAATCACCTGGTGAAATAAGATATATCCTGATCCTACTTGTGTGGCAGGGGCAAGAAGGTGTTTCGCCCAAGGCAAGGCTCAGCCATTGCACTCAGCCTGTGCTGATTCATGCAAATTCCCCAAATGTGGGAAGCTCAACTGCATAATTTCTGATAGTGGGGGGGGGCTGCCTTTGTGCTCGTCCTGACACGTGGAGCAGTGGTGGGTCACATGGTTAAGGCTCTGGTGTACTAATTGGAAGGTCAGGGGTTCAAGCCCTTAGCACCACCAATATGCCACTGTTGAGCCACGCCCGTAATGCTGTATCCTTGCGCTCTGACCCCAACTTCTAACTGGGATATGTGGATTTGTTTTTTGTTTTTTTTATAAATCACTGTGCTGTAAGGTACATATGACAAATAATTTAATACTAATATTTAATAATAATGGACTAAGGGCGTGCTTCCTAGAATTTCCAGATCTTCCAGATTCCTTCTATTATATTGAACTTTCAGCTGCATAACACACATGATGTTATATAATTTCTATCTGTTATCACCCAGATTGAGTCTGGTTCCCCTCAAGGTTTCTTCCTAATGCCATCTCAGGGAGTTTTTCCTTGCCACTGTCGCAGTCACCCTTGGCTTGCTTATCAGAGACATTTCATTCATCATTCATTCATTCATCTCATTATTATCTAGACACATTTTCCCACACATACACACTTCCAATCATTTTCTTTTTTAAAATTTCTTTCATTTTTGTGAAGCTGCTTTGAAACAATGACCATTGTTAAAAACGCTATATAAATAAAATTGAATTGAATTGAATTGAATCTCTATGAAGTCAGGAAAAGCAGCGATTATCTTTTAAATGTCACGGCACTAGAGCAAACTAATGAAAAACTTAATGAAGAAAATGACTCACTTGAATGTTAAGTTCTGATGCATTATGTCTAATAGCAAAGTAAATGCTAACCATGAAGAGGATTTATTTGGCCTTTTATTAGTCTACTCGTGAAAGGCAGAAGAAATGAGATAGATTGGGTAAATGTGACTCTGGGATAGTGTCATTATCCACGCTTTCACAGCTCAGAATAGGCAATCAGCCACACAGTGGCATTACCAGCCAGGCACCAAGATGTCGAAACAAAATAAATCCTCTATAAGGGATTACAAAATTGTAACTCTTACAAAACTATAATTACGTCATCATTATCATTATGAACAATATTATCTAATGCTTTGAGCTCCATCTTCATTCACAGAATGCTTTAATGGGAACATGTGTACACCTATTCATTCATGTTATTATGTAATCACGCAGTCGTGGTGCTGTAGTGCTTTGCATTGCATAAACCCAGTCAGATACGGGCCAGCTGCTCCAGGTACTGTTCACATCAACCATCGGAACGGTGAAAAAACGAGATTTCTGTGTCTCATGATTGTTGGTGCCAGATGGTCTGGTTCGAGTATTTTTATGAATAAGGAGGTCCTGAGAGATTCATGCACAGCAGTCTCTAGAGTTGGCTGGGTGGAATAAAAAAAATTATAATAAATCCACTGAGTGGTTCTGGGGACTGATAAGAGATCAACAGATAATTGCCATAATGGTCTGAGCTGACAAAGGCTTTTATTATATATTACATAATAATAAAATTCTCCACAATTTTTAGAGACCCATAATCATCATCTATACAGGATCACGGAGCCTATCCCAGGAGACTTAGGGCTTGAGGCAGAGTACACCCTGTACGGGGTGCCAATCCATCGCAGGGCACACATACACACACTCATTCACACACTATGGGCAATTTGGGAACCCCAATTAGCCTAACCTGTATGTCTTTGGACTGTGGGAGGAAACCAGAATAATCGGAGGAAACCCACCAAGCACAGGGAGAAAACTTGCAAATTCCATGCAGGAATCGAACCCAGAACCTGGTGGTGCAATAAGACAGTCTTACCCATGCTACCAAGACCGATCAGGAATTTGTATTTAAAGGAACCTCCATGGAAGCATATTACCCTCAGGTTTATCGCATAATATGAACTATGAAGTATGTGTTTAACAAAATATTAATGTTTGTCATTGTAGCCCCAGTCTGTGAACATCTGGGGGGGCGATTTCCCCCCGATTTTCTCCCTAATTTAGTTGTGTCCAATTCCTCCCCGTCACTAGGGGGCTCCCACATTAACGCTACTACTACCACTCAGTCGAGAGGGCCGAAGACTATCACGTGTTTCCTCCGAACCATGTGACGCCAGCCGACTGCTTCTTTTCAAACTGCTCGCTCACGGTTCATTGGGGTGGCGTAACACACTCGTAGGACAGTGCTGTCCGGTCCTTCCGCCTGCGCGAGCTCACAGACGCCCCTGATTGGCTGTAGAGCCGTGATTAATGTGTGAGAACTAAGTACCTCTCATCCCTCCCCTCTGAGAGAGCTTGGCCAATCAGCTCTCTCTAGAGCTCCGGCTGCGAGAGGTTACAGCATCACCCGGGAATCAAACTAGTGATCTCCAGATGCTAGATGGGTGCCAATCCATCGCAGGCCACACACACACATACACACACTCACACACTCAATCATCACACACTACGGGCAATTTGGGAACGCCAATTAGCCTAGCCGCATATCTTTGAACTGTGGGAGGAAACCGGAGTACCCGGAGGGAACCCACCAAGCACGGGGAGAACATGCAAACTCCATGCACACAGAGATGGGAATCAAGCCTGGCCGGGAATCGAACCTGGACCTAGGAGGTGAATAATAAATACCCCTTTTTTTCCGTAATCCATAATAAATCCATAATGCACTACTAATCCTTTTTAATAATGTGCAGTGAATACTGGACATTCTGGAGAAGGTAGTTTAGACACAACTAATAAGTTATCTTGGTGAGCATGGAATGCTTGAGGTCTTTCAGTCTGGTTTCAAGGTTCTTCACAGTACTGAAACAGCTCTGTTAAGAGTCTTAAACGACATTTATCGTATTACCGATTCTGGTAACTCTGTGATTCTTCTACTGCTTGATTTAACAGCTGCCTTTGATACAGTAGACCATGACATTCTTGTCACGCTTAGAACACTGGATGGGAATTAGGGGGACAGCTCTAGACTGCTTTAGGTCCTATCTTATTGATATAACTTTTTCTGTTAGCCTTGGAGATCTTGAGTCATCATCAGCTCCTCTTACATATGGGGTCCCACAGGGGTCTATCCTTGGACCCCTTCTTTTCCCGTTGTATTTGTTGCCGCTCGGCTATATCCTGAGAAACCATGGCATCTCCTTTCACTGCTACTGTATGCAGATGACAATCAAATTTATTTCCTGTTAAAACAGAAGCAAGGCTACTCTGTCAAGGCGCTGTTAACATGTCTAGATGATATAAAGGCATGGTTAGCCCAAAGTCTTTTCAATTTTGGTGATAAAAAGACAGAGGTTTTGGTATTTGGTCCTGGTGCCAGGGGTGCAGTTCCACCTCTGGATTTAGTTTTGGAGCAGTATGTTAAACCTACAGCGTCGAATTTAGGGTTTATTTTTTATCATGGGCTTAAATTTGACAAACAGATTAGTGCTGTGGTTCGGTCCAGTTTCTTTCAGTTAAGGCAATTGGAAAAACTTAAATCTGTTTTGTCCTTTGGGCTGTTCGAAATAGCCATCCACACCTTCATCACCACTTGCATTGATTACTGTAATGCTCTGTATTTTGGGGTTTCTCAGACAGCATTACATCGGCTACAGCTGATCCAAAACTCTGCTACTCGACTATTAACGTCTACGCGTAAAAGAGAACATATGTCTCCAGTTCTGGCTTCTTTTTATGTTGAGTTGAGTACCTATATACTGCCACAGTTTGGGCCCTTGAGCAGTGCCCTTATCCCTGTTACAATTAAAAGCTTCTTATTCTGAAATGATTTTTTTAGGAGATTGCAGTATCTAGTAATAAAAATGATAAACATGGAGATTTGTTTAGGTGATATAAACAGTCATTAAACGGAGGGAAGGGGATATACAATGAGGCACTGAAACCACCAGGGGGTCCCTGTAAGGATCCTCTTTATTTTCATATCATGGATAATTCAAGGTAAACTCCTGACTTGATTACATAATTGCTACATATTTTTTTTCAGCTGGATTGTTACGAGAAAGGTGCTTTTCCAATGGTTGTGCAAGCATTCATTATTTTCCTGGCAATGATAAAAGCTTCCAGATTAAATAGAGTGGTGCTACAATACCTCAAGAGAATAGTGAAGGAATTAGCTAAGAATTAAATGTTCGCACCAGATAATATATCTTCAGACTCTCTCTTGCACTGTAAAGTTTATTTAAGGGTGACTTCATGCAGTCGGCGAAAAAAAGAAGAGCAGCTTTCCCAGGACACATGTGACAGAACGGGTCTCGTGGGACTCAGTGCCTTGGCATGTCTTCTAAGTGCTCAGTGGATGACACATACTGCAGCTTTCCAGCTGGCCAGATTCTTATGACCTGTTATGTAATCGACTAACCCTAAAAAAAGAAAAATCTTTATCAGATTATACTGACTTTCGGTAAATAAATTCTTTTCTGTACTTTTCATGTGAACACATTTGGGTCTTGTTTGGAACAAGTGCCACTTTAAAAGATTAAAAGCATGAGCATCTGCTTTGCATTTACATTTAGCCACTTAGGAGATGCTCTTCTCTAGAATGACTTATAATTCATGTAAGTGATGCAAAATGTAAGATGACTCTGTAAACAATCTCAAAGATAAGTTTACACAAGTGCTAAACTAGTTGGGCATTAGTGGTACAGTCGCAGGTGTCTTGCTAGCCACTAGGGGTGCAATGCACGCTGTCCCAAGACCCTAACAGGAGCCATTAAAAGAACAAGAGCTGGGTAGTGACAAAAAGACATTCTAAAAATTTGGTATACAAAAGGGACTTGGGGCACTCAATCAACTAAAATAATTAAATTGAACATCACCAATATACATTCTGCCAAACCATCTTGTTAATCGCAAACAAAATCATCTGCTAAAACTAAGGGACATACACTTACATGATCTGTCTGTGGACCACAGATGCGTCTTATACTGAGTCCACAAATTGTAGAGACAGATATTGGTTAAATAAATTATGAATCAAATGGTTAATTGTGTTATTGTGCCTAAGGAACAGAGGACATTTTGCTCCAAGTCCAACCTACATTTATGATGTACACCTTTATATATATATATATATATATATATATATATAAAACACATACTGCCAGAAGAGAAAGTAGTGTTTAATGCCCAATACCTTGTTTTAGTGTATTAATATGGCTTGTGTTTTTATTCATTATTTTGGCACCAAACTCCTTCAATATAATTCAAAATGTTTGCTCATGTAAGAGCATTTTCACATTGAACCACTTAAACATTTCTCAGTAAAACATTACCTCCTCTTCAACTACCGTCGTTGTAAAAGTGCTTTGACGATCTGTCTGCTCAACTAGACTAATAATTTAAATGTTAAATCTGCCTTTGTGAATATTGCATAACAACCAGGCAACAAACTATCAATGAGTGAATTATTATTCTGCTTGTGTCTGGTGTGGTGAGCAGGTTCCACTGTTCATCTTTGTTAAAGCAGACTGACAGTTATACTCAAATGTAAAGATACTATTTAATAATGAATGTTAGCTTCATATGCAACTCACAAACGGAATAAGGGCATGCACACTTATGCTTAAAGAAAGTTTAGCAGAACAGGAAAACTGCTCAAGAACATAATAGTACTGTTACAGCATAAACAAACCAACCTTTAAATACTTAAAAAAAAAAAAAAAAAAATTCATCAGAAGAATAGAAGGAAGAGTCAGGGACATTTCTTTTTTTTTTTTTTAAATTTTGAACTTTTTATCCATGTTTTGTTTCAAAATAAAGATCACACATCGTTTAGAGACAATCTACAACTGGAGTTACAAAAAATAGTTGCCCAGGCAGAAAGCACACACAGCATCTGTTAACTATACACATTATGGTTACAAGTGTGCTCGCATAAAGAGGTCATAGGAAATATACACAAGGCTGTTTAAATATACACCGCAGAGTGTTCCAAATCAAATGTTACAATCACTTACAAGTAGACAAAAGAATGGCAAATCTGTACACACCTTGCAACTCGGGCAATCTACGCATCACACACATACACACGCTCGCTGCTATCTGCCCCAGAGCAAGGGAGGGACTATAAAAGATCTTTAAAAAAAAGGGGATGAGCAAATGTGAAAAAATGGCTGGTGAATGGCTAAAAGCAGAGTGCCCATGTTTGTCTTCTTTGTACATCTACGCCATTTTAATCCAAAGGGCTTCAAAACCAACAAAAATCTGATATTACAATTTACAATATACAACAACTTATAACTCAAACAACAACCAAAAAGGTGAGAATTTACACTGAAATGCACAAGATTCTTTTTTTTCCCCCATTTTGTTATTTTTTTTTTCGTTCTCATACCAAAAAGGGCTGTAGAAGCGAGTCCACATTTACAATAGCCAAGGTTTACAAATGTACAATTATACAATTAGAAGTATGTATTCACTACTAGGGTAATTATAGGTACAGATTGGACATCAAAAACCAGAAAAAACTACAAAGTTTTATATATATATATTTATATATATGCAAAGTTCTACACCAAGTATGCACTAAATATTTATAGAAGCAAGACCAAAAACGTCTCCCATGCTAAATGTCTGCACCATGTTAGCAATAGAGTGTGTGTGTTAGCATGTAAGGTGTTCATGTTATGAAGGTGTGTTAGAAATGTGTGTAGTAGCAATAAAGTTTAAATGCAGAAGCCTCCATGATTCAAACTGGGATCAAATCAAATATTGTCATCTCATACATACAGAAACAGAAGAGGAGGAACAACGTTTTTTTTTTTCTTCTTTTTAGTAGTAGTAGTAGTAGTAGTGGGAAAGGGACTAGATGAATAGAGATAACAAGAACAAGCTCACAAGGACCTGGAAAAGGAGAGAGAAGAGCATTCAGCAAAAACTAGAGGAGGATTTACAAATGATCCCAGACCAACAGCTCGAGGCTGGGTGTGGATGAGCGCTCCTCAATGCATCAAGAGGAAGAATTTACATGATGCCGTTGGGTGGAGCACAAAGTGGGCCCAGATCTACTCCGTTCTTCATGTAATACTTCTCCAGCTTGGCCAGGATGTGCTTCCCGTACGTGTACTTCCGCAGGGTTCCAATATGAGGCCGGATCTTTAACAAACAAAATTATCCACACCATAAAGCACTGTTAATACAGGTCCTTCTCAAAAAATTAGCATATTGTGATTTTTTTTTTCTGTAATGTACTGATAAACATTAGACTTTCATATAGTTTAGATTCATTACACACAAACTGAAGTAGTTCAAGCCTTTTATTGTTTTAATATTGATGATTGTGGCATACAGCTTATGAAAACCCAAAATCCCTATCTCAAAAAATTAGCATATCATGAAAAGGTTCTCTAAACGAGCTATTAACCTAATCATCTGAATCAACTAATTAACTCTAAACACCTGCAAAAGATTCCTGAGGCTTTTAAAAACTCCCAGCCTGGTTCATTACTCAAAACCGCAATCATGGGTAAGACTGCCGACCTGACTGCTGTCCAGAAGGCCATCATTGACACCCTCAAGCAAGAGGGTAAGACACAAAGAAATTTCTGAACGAATAGGCTGTTCCCAGAGTGCTGTATCAAGGCACCTCAGTGGGAAGTCTGTGGGAAGGAAAAAGTGTGGCAGAAAACGCTGCACGACGAGAAGAGGTGACCGGGCCCTGAGGAAGATTGTGGAGAAGGACCGATTCCAGACCTTGGGGGACCTGCGGAAGCAGTGGACTGAGTCTGGAGTAGAAACATCCAGAGCCACCGTGTACAGGCGTGTGCAGGAAATGGGCTACAGGTTGCAAATTTTGCATGTCATTCGGAAATCAAGGTGCCAGAGTCTGGAGGAAGACTGGGGAGAGGGAAATGCCAAAATGCCTGAAGTCCAGTGTCAAGTACCCACAGTCAGTGATGGTCTGGGGTGCCATGTCAGCTGCTGGTGTTGGTCCACTGTGTTTTATCAAGGGCAGGGTCAATGCAGCTAGCTATCAGGAGATTTTGGAGCACTTCATGCTTCCGAAAAGCTTTATGGAGATGAAGATTTCATTTTTCAGCACGACCTGGCACCTGCTCACAGTGCCAAATCCACTGGTAAATGGTTTACTGACCATGGTATTACTGTGCTCAATTGGCCTGCCAACTCTCCTGACCTGAACCCCATAGAGAATCTGTGGGATATTGTGAAGAGAAAGTTGAGAGACACAAGAATCTGCAAAAGGATTCCCGACCAAGTATTGAGTGCAGAACTGAACATAATTATTTGAAGGTTGACTTTTTTTGTATTAAACACACTTTTCTTTTATTGGTCGGATGAAATATGCTAATTTTTTGAGATAGGGATTTTGGGTTTTCATGAGCTGTATGCCACAATCATCAATATTAAAACTAAAAGGCTTGAACTACTTCAGTTGTGTATAATGAATCTAAAATATATGAAAGTCTAATGTTTATCAGTACATTACAGAAAATAATGAACTTTATCACAATATGCAAATTTTTTGAGAAGGTAAATACAGGAAGAAAATAAATGGACTTTTTAGGTTTTAATCTTTTACCTTGTGCATGACTATCTTGCGCTGTGTCGGCTCAGCGACGTCGATCATTTTTTGCACGACGTAGTTGGCGTACTGGTCCTTCATCATGGTGTATAAGGCACTGTGGGGCCCGTCCGCCATACTGCACACTTCATCGATCAGCATGGCCCGTTCCGCACGCAGCGAGTGCGTCACACACTTCTCTACCACATTACTGAAGTGAGTGAGAGAGAGAGAGAGAGAGAGAGAGAGAGAGAGAGAGAGAGAGGGGGGGGGGGAGAAGGATGCAACCTTAATTAATGACACGCTGTCTTGTGACCACAACATGGTGTCGATATTCTTAATGTTAATGATATCACACACAGTAAGGGATACAGTCCACCATATTGTTTGGAAACGAAAACTTAATAAATAAATAAATAATAATATTTATAATAAATAAATAAATCTACGCACACCACACCCACTTCAGCAGGGTATCGTTACAAAATGTATTAAAAAACATTTACACAGCCAAGTTGTTCCTGCTGAAATAAGCCAAGCTCACATCTATTAACCCTGCTGACCTCATTTCTAAGATCACACTAGCAGTTTTTTTTTGTTACTGTCTGCTTAAGAGGGGGGGGGAAAATTAATAAATAAGAAAAATTAATTCTTGCTGCATGTCCTGGTGTTTGCTAATTACCTGGCAAATTTGTGCTGGCTGAGTCCCAAAACATTTCCTCTGATCTCTGCAACGATCTTGCTCTTATCTTCCGCACGGCCATGTTCCAGCACATGCTGAATTACATAGTTGCCATACTGATCCTACACAAACAAGATACGAGCAAGAAAATGTATTACTCAAATTATAAATAAAAGATATACAGCATCATTACACAGTAGGACATCAGTGACAAAAAAAAAAAAAAAAAAAAAAAAAAAACAACATTGCATCGTACTTGAACCAGTTGCTCAGTGTGTTGGTGTAGCTCTTCCAGAATTGGCAGTGTCTGCTCGGGAAGACAGTGCTCCAGAATACGCTGGATCACTCTGCAGCCGTAGGGGTGTGTGGACAGAGCAAACACCTGCACAACACATGCACAGTAAATACACACAAACGCCTTTCATCTATGAGAGCCACTTCAATCACTGTTACAACATCAAAGCAAAATCCATTTACACACACACACTCTTCTCTGGGGGCTTTATGTAAACCCGACATTTAACCACAGTCTGTGGCCAGTTGCTATGGTGACCCACCTGTCCCTTGAAAGCATCAATGATGAACTGGAGAGCATGGGGCTGCACACACTCGATGCACTTTTGTACTACATGGTTTCCGTTCTGATCCTTCACACACTTCAGCACGTGGCCGTCCAGCTCCCGTACCATATCGCTCTGCGGCGCACACGCACACACACGGCGTCACTCTTAGAACCATCAGTTTTTAACTTCCTGAGAAAGATTTTCTGAGAAGGGAAAAAGGGTGGCGAGTTGCACTTACGATGACTTGCTGGTCGGACGGGATGAACTCCAGCGCTTTCTGGATCACCCTGCAGCCATACATCTGCAGAGCCAGAGACAGCACGTGGCCACGGATCCTCTCGGCGAGAGCCAACTTCTGATCCAGACTGCCGAACTATACGAACGCACAAAAAGGTCATTTGTACTTAGTAAAGTTACAATTAGTTTCATCTTAAATGATCCAACATAACATTCAGTAGCTGTATGGCCCCTTTAGGAACACTTTTTTTTTTTTTTTTTTAATGAAATTCTAAAATTCTCCTTCATGATTTTAGAAATGGTGCAACTCTCCATTAACACACAAAAAGGCACTTACGAGAAGTATACTATAGCAATAATAAAAAATATATACATTGTATGATTCCTAAAAACAAGTCCCATTGAACGTTACACTGCTGATTTAGTTTTATAGAACAATTAAAAACAAACATCTTAAGTTTTTATCCTTATACAATATTGAACACATGAAAATCAAAAGCATGATTATAGGGAGCACAGACGAAGGCCAAACAGGTCGTCGATTTCCTTTTCGAAGTTAGTCATGCACTTTAAAACATTGAACTTCATTTAAAACAATTTTTTTTAATGATTTGTTTTCCCCATACTTATCATCACCTAACGTGCACGTCTGGAGCAACGTTGTAGGTTACAGTCAAAGACAACGATGAAAAAAATTTGGCAAACTTGCTGAAGCACTTTTGAACGGATTTGTTATTTATATTCAGAAAAAAAAACATTAACAGTAAAATTATAGTACTTTTACTACTCACTGACAGATGAAAAACTAAACCAAGTGAACAAGCCACCTCAACACTGCCTCTTTTCCACTGCATAGTACGGCACAGCACGGTTCAGTACAGCTCACTCCGGTTCGGCTCAGTTTGCGCTTCCACTGCAGTTTAGTAACGCTTTAGAGTGGGCGGGATTTTTCACGTGTCGTTATAGTTGCGGCGCCTCTACTGCCGTGACATCATCGTAAACGCGCCACAAACAAACGGCATGGTGTTCTTCATTCTCGGCATGTGGATGTTAACAGCGAGACGAAGGAGTTTGTTTCAAAAGAGGCTGATGGCAGCCAAAGAAAATTTTTGGTTAATACAAATAGGTGCGTGCGATCCTTCTCTGGCTGTTCTAAATATAGCGGTTCTGTTGTGTCTCGTGTCGCAAGTTCGGTGACGCAGTAATGACGATTTTCTCCGGCCAATCAGTGACCAGCAGAGTTTACACGTCACATTTTGGTAACGGTTCGGCGCGCTCGGAACCTCGGCTGAGGTGGTACTAAAAAAAGGACCAGGTACCAGGTACTGTTCCCAGTGGAAAACCCCCCCAAAAGTGAGCTGAACCGTGTCGTACTATGCAGTGGAAAAGCGCCATAAGTGGAACATGACAACAGAATGCAAAGCAATGTGCATCGATATTCTTGTACACAACACACCATTATAAATCAGGTAATTGAAACTCAAAACAAATGTTTAGCAGACTGCTAAGCCTAAAACTGTCACGTATAGCTGCAATTAAATTTAAGGCTGTGATTATAGACCACAAAACACAAGCGACGTTAAAGCCTCAGAACAAAAGGAAACTAGGACTTACCTCAAAGAACTTCTGAATGACGTAATTTCCAAAAACATCAACCATGAGTTGGTAGGCAGCCTGCAGAATCTCGCTGAAGACCAGCTGACGCTCTGCAGAACTTGCTCTTTCCAATTTCAGCTGAATAAACCTGAACGTACACAAGCAGTAACATCAGAAATACAGCAGAGTCACTTGTAAAGACAGCCATCACTCCTCAAGCACACTTAGATCTGCTTCTAAACAGATCTGGAGTCAGTCTATCACAACACAAAGGCAAAGCACCCCAGTAAAAGAAAGTAAACATAGTTTAATCAATGTAAAAAAACAAAAAAAGGAGACGGAACTGCGCACCTGGAGCCATGCTGGTCCTGAGAGAACTCCATCACATGGCCTGCAATCTCACGCAGTTGGAGGTTTGGGTAACGGTTGTTACGGAAGTCCTCGAGCAGACGGCTGCGCCCGGAGGGCATCACATCAGACATGCTGTAA
Source organism: Channallabes apus (assembly GCA_030522415.1). Taxonomy (NCBI): domain Eukaryota; kingdom Metazoa; phylum Chordata; class Actinopteri; order Siluriformes; family Clariidae; genus Channallabes; species Channallabes apus. The sequence goes on along the minus strand of CM060127.1, from coordinate 25,183,670 downwards.
CGGAGGCGTGACGATGGGAAGAGCTGGCTGCTGGGGCTAAAGAGCGAAGAGCCAGTAGTGGCATTGCGGTACTTTGCCTCAGCTCCAGGGGCGGCGGAAATGAAGCGCCCACTGCCATTGGTCAGTCCTCCTGAAAGAACAGATTAGAAAGATTATTAAAAGAAAAAAAACCATCAGAAATATTTATAAAAACATTCCACAAATGAAATTTCCTAAATTTCAAAGTCACTGCTTTGACGTTATCCTAGCAGGATTAGAATAGCAGTTTTTTTGGGCATAAGTTAAATGTATTCTGAAGCACAGTAATAAATAAATAAAAACTTAGGACGAAGAGAACACTGAGATACCTCCCAGCTATTGGAGTTAATCTGGTAGATTTTCTTATTTATTTGGCAAACCCTATTAATGCGGCAGCATTCCCATAATAAATTTTCCGAATTCAACTGTTAACCGTTAAACGACAAAACCAGGAACTATGCAATAGCACCTTTATTACACACCTTAATTACACTGAGGGCCGTCAGGCTTACACACATACAAGTCAACTACATCCGTAACCCCCTAGAACATTCTTTATTCGCCCCCTCTTCACAATAAGAGCCCTCTTTTATTAGAGCTCTCTCCCTTGGTCGCTTATAACATTTATTTCTTTTATACAAGCAGACATGGAACTTGACACAACTTGATGTTGCAAATGGAAAGCAGCTCTAAGGTAACTGAAATCCTGAGATAGCAGGTTGTCTGGAACAAGGGCAAAGAAAGATAACCCTTTGAGCCACTGAAAGAAGTCGGTCACTCCAGGTCCATGAATTTGAACCGGAAGCCCACTGTAGAGCCTACCATCAGGAGGAAGAATTAAAAGGCTAGGCTAACCTAGGCAGGAGGCATGAGTGAACTGCCGAGAACCGGTCCAAAGTTCACTTTAGTGATGAGGGTTTTAAAGAAAGTTTAACTTCTTTGCATACGATAGGTTGCACAGTTACAGTTTATGTTCGAGTTAAACTGAATACAAAGTGAGTAAAGACATCAGTGAAAGGTGAAGGAGGAAGCGTGAGATACTAGAGGGTGCGCTGTGGCTGGAACAGATGTGTTCAAGTGATTCAAAGAAATCTTTCATGTTACAATGCTTTTTAAAGTGTCTTGTTAATTTTGTTTAGCTATGGGTATACTATCATTTTTATTTTTTAATGTTCCTTCAGTAAAATTTTGACCAAGGAACATTAACAGAAGAGTAGACCCCCCCCCCCCCCCATAGTTACAGATTTTTCCTTAACTAATAATTGTCTTCGGAAACCCCGGTCATTTCACAGAAGCCACAACTATAGTCTGCGATTTTTCTCCATGGCAATATATAACTTGTCATGGGATTTAACACTTTAATATTTGTGTTAAATTATAATTCTTAATAGTTGTAATGTAAAGTAAGCTACATTTCCATATAAAATATAATACTGTAGACATATTTGTAGTACTGTAGAGACAACACAAAGCAAAAATAGAAAACACGGCTTGCGATGATGAATTAGTCTATTTAACCTACAGTACAAAAGAAAACGACAACACGGACCAAAGAAGACACGCTTGCATGAATGACGGTATATACAGGGGTAACATCAGGACACACAGCAGTGCAGTACTGTACAGTATACGAGTTTACCTTTACAATTAATATTTTTAATTTTTTTTAGGATGATGTATTAAGGCGAGTTTAAAGAAAGAAAAGTGTTTTGGGAGCATATCTGGAGGCATAATTAGGATAAAATCCACAATTTGTAGGTACTATAGGAACATGACTCATGTAATTCCGAAAAAAAAATATACAATACTTTCAATCTCCACTGTATATACATTTTGTGGTACACACCAAGATTGAGACTGCTGGAGGATCCATGGGTTGAGAGGGAAGGTGGAGGAGTTAGAGAATGTGATGGCGCCTGAGTGGGAAGCGGCATGCCAACAGGGCCAGGGGAGGAGCTGAAACCAAGTCCGTTGTAGAACCCGCCATGGCCAATTGGAGTGAGGCTGCTGGGGGTGCGCTTGTACAGATCAGAACTTCCAGTCAGAGAGTCCCGGCGAGAGCCACTGGAGCTAGAGTTCGCAACTGTGGACAGACACGAGCATAATAGGGGTTTTGAGGACCATTTAAGACGAGTCCATCAACACAAAATTGATGACTCTTTGTGCTACAATGTATTTTATGAATCAAGGGTACAAAAGCATTCACATACACGAACCTGCTGTTCCAAAACCTCCAAGCGTTGCCCCCAGTGTCGCTCCAAGGGATGATGATGGGTTAGCATTGAATCCAAGAGAGGAGCTTCCTGGTTGGGCAGAACCCTGAGAGAACAGGGATGAGCTCTGCGAGGAGGAGCTTGGAGAGCCGCTCCCATAGAAGGAGCTTCCACCGAGAGCCCCGGCTCCCTGCTGACCTGGACCCTGCTGGGAACTCAGTGCACGAAACGCCCCGTTGGCAGCACCTCCGAGGCCTGCATTAGCCCCACTGGCAGAGGCAGCAGCTGCAGCCACTGTTAGAGGGGGGGGGAGGGGAAAAAAAGTCCAAAAGATCAGAAAGGAGAGATAGCGAGAGAGAGAGAGAGAGAGAGAGAGATTGCACAAATCAAAATGAAATTGAAGGGGCTCATCATATTTCAAGCGACGCTGTAATGCATAGTAATGCAATAGATGGATGGCTGAAGAAACTAAACGCTGAAATGCATACCGGCAGCAGTGGGGCTGATGATGACCGAAGCAGGAGCCATGAGTCGGACTGGGCCGCTGCGAGCTCCTGTGTTCACCACCAGAGCTCCAGTCTGATCATAATATGCAGCGGGAGCAAGCACTGGGTAGCCTGGGACACAAGAATAGATGCAATTTAAAAATTTATGACTGATGTACATTTAAATAAATGTTAAAATCAACACAGGTCAGTATCTTAAATTTTTTTTTTTTACAAATAAATAAAACTCACCAGGAACACCGGCTGCCAAACCTTGTCCAAATGCCAAAGCAGAGTTCACAGCTGCAGCTGCTACAAGCTGGTCCGTCTGCTGGCCCTGCTGACCCTGGCTTGGGGTCAGGGGACGTTGGTTGCCTCCAGGACGCATTACCTAAAGACCACATGCAGAGTTTAAATAACAGGAAAAACATCCCGACATAAAACATAACTGAGCCGTCAATTAGTATCGCTTTATTGAAGAAGGTTTTGCACAATTTGTAAATACACCCCGGATCAATTATGGGATGATTAAAGAGTTGAGATCGTTGTGGGGGTTCCTTGAAAACCTAGGCTTTAGAGCACTGGGTCTCAATCCTGGAGGACCACGTACTCTGCTATTTGAGTGTTTTCCGTTCATTACTCCCACTTCCATTCAGAAAAGGCTGGTAATATGCTGATTAGTTAAATCAGGTGTGCTGGGAGCTGAGAAAACATTGATGTGTGCAGGACAGGTGGTATTGCAGGATCAGGGTTGAGAACCACTGCTGCTAAAATGACCCGTCTCATATGGCATCAGCGTGAAAAAAAACTAGTACTACAAAAAAAAAAAAAAAAAAACTATGCCAGATTTCTAGTAATGCCAAGGCACAGGCATCAATAACAGAAGCCTTTCCACTTCACCCATCTTTGCTTTCAATAATGCGCCATGAGACCCACAAACGCACAATTTTTTTTTTTTTTACAGCAGCACATTAACAATGAGAACTCATTTACTACCTTCAACAAGGCCTACAGTTCTGAATTAGGATTAGCAGGCTACCTTGCGCTTAACTTAACATAAAACAACTCACATTACATAGTGTTATTCTGTTATTTATGTAAAACAGAATTTCTTATTTGGAATAAAAAAAAATGTAAATCTGAAATTTTTAGTTGGTTAATAGTAAAAGGAAAAAACCTGAAGAGGGAGGGAAAAAAAAAATTCAGCCTGAACCACTGAAGTGGAGGCGTGTACTGGGATTGGGATCCCATGAGACGCCAACAAAGAAAAGCTACACTCGGAGTCCTGGACACAGCTGGTCTCTCATGTGGTAACTCTGCAACGGGTTTACTTTATTAACTCCATCTTCGTCAGGGTAGCCGTGGTCTAAATAGGTCATTTATTTACGTTTCGGAAAACAGTACTTTCCGAGTTCATTAGAGAATATCACAGGCAAACACAAATGAAACAAAAAAATAATAAGTGTATGACTTCGACAAACTTCTGCAGACGTGGGGGGGGGGGACTCAGGGGAGACTGAAACTGAAATCCACACCTGCTGTTGGTTCTGCTGACTCTGTGCCGATGGCTGCTGATTGGCCGAGTTGGAGGGGGCAGGAGCTTGTTGTTGGAACAGGTTGGCTGGATACACCCCCCATGGAGTAACTCCATAATACTGAGGAGGCATCACAGCTGGACCTATAGCAGTACACAGAAATAACTATAATTATATATCCAAAAAAATAAATAAAATAAAAGTCAATTGCTGTTGATGGTTATTAAAATGAATGAGCTGTACATTTCTCTGATCTTACCAAGTGTGGCAGCAGCAGCAAGGCCGGCAGCGTAGGGGTCTGTGCCAGGTGGGGCCGCACTAATGATGTAAGGGTTGGGCATAAATGCAGCAGGAGCCAATCCTGAAACATAAAAACATCATGAATCAAAGGAGCTCACAGACATTATGGCAGTAAACTTTTTTTTTTTTTTTGCATCCATTCATTTGTCCAGCAGCCAATGCACTTCCATAATATGACTAATCGGTTCTAATAACTGATCGGGTTACAGACACGCGCACTCACCGATGTGTGGCTGTTGGGCTGCAGCAATGGCATACTGCTGCTGCTGCGCGGCTGTGAGCTGCTGCACGGCCAGTGCACTGGGCCTCTGAAACAGCTGAAATACATTGCAATACAAATAATTTAACACTTAAAGAAATTTTTGCATGCACCACCTCACCAACAAAGGCAGAAGAAGTCTAACAGGAAAGCTTTTTCATTCTTTTCCTTTTTTTTTTTTTTTTGAAACCATGAACTGAAAAAAAAAAAAAAAACACAAAATTGCCACATAACTGACAATAATGTGAAGGCTGTATAAACAAAATTCCCAGCATGGTAAAAGTACAGCCCCATAAAACAAGTTTTAAACACTTAACCAAAGTGCTTTAAAACCTAAAGTACATTGGTGAATTAATGGGTCTACTGGTTATAACGTTCTTATCAAAGCTCTTATCAAATGTTCTTTTAAGGTTATGTTTTATACAGTCATGCTTGTGTGTTATGTTTTATAATGTTTTTATTTTAATCACGCAAATTTGTAGGACATTTTTATTCCTTACTCTATTCTAATCAATGTTTCTTTTTTTTTTTTTGGATGATGCTCACCAATTTTCTTATTAACACTGTAAAGCACTTAGGTCAATCACATGGTTGTTATTTAATGTGTTATACAAATAAAATTGACTTGAAAGCCACACTAAAATGTCCTATACCCGATTAAAACAAAAGTGGGATTTTACAGTTTTATTGTTTTTTTCTTTAACCAACAAGTTTTTATTTGGGAAAACTTTTTTTTTTTTTTTTATATATATATAAAGTGCCTCTTTCACAATAAATTTACTCATTAACACGGCATCAGGCACAACGCTTCAACTGACCTTCAGCACTGCACTGCCTTCAACACAAAGTAAAAAAATAATTAAAAAGGCATAAGAGAGCCATCACATTTTGGGGGCACAAATACAACAGACTTTATGGGCATGATCTGCCACCCAGTCTAGAAGCTGGGAGATAACCAGAATGCACATTTGTTATAAACAGCAAACAAAAAGCATGGAGCGTCTGTATGATAGTCACTGAATGATTATTTCATGGACTGTCAGTCATGCAAATGTGTTGAGCATGAGAACTTGCTCAGACAGCATGTTCCACAGTAACTATATTACTTCTAGCTAACTAGTAGCCAGAAGGCCTACAGTAAATGTACAGTAACAAGGCATGCATTTTAAGAGAAGACAAAAAGCTTTTTACCTGCTGAGGAGAGTTGTAATCAAAAAGGCCAACAGTAGCTGCTGTTGAATCAAGAGGCAGCTGGCTGCCGGTATAATCAAACTGTAAAGTCTCCATGGATACGGATTCCATGGGGTCAAGGGTCACGTTTTGGGGCTCAACATTAGGGAACTCTTCAGGTGGTTTTGGTCCTGTTCCTCCAGTCATTTCAGGTCCGCCCAACTCCACCTCGGGTCCAGCAGGAGGACAGTTACCAGGGGTACGGCTGAAATATGGAGTAACAAGAAGCCTGCTTTAAAAAAACGGTTCTCTTTAAGCACACAGGAATTCAGCATGAACGATACTATATAAATATATAGATAGATGAGTGTGAGCATTGTTTGTTGGGGAAGGGGTGTGTGTACCTGAAGTCCTTCACATCAACGTCAAGTCCATTCTGACTGGGCAGTCCGTTAGGGTTGTCCATAGGATCAGGCTCAGATTCCTTTAATTCTTTTCTCTCTGGGTCGAATGTGGTTTTTGGTTTTGCCTCTGCTCTCTTTTCAGGATCATCAGTTTCAGCATCTCTTGCCCCCTAAAACAAGAATATGAACAAATATGATTTTTTACGAATATGGATATCATCAAATTTATGAAAAACTGTGGGGGCGGGGGGAATATGGGGGGGATTAAGGACAACTTACAAAGGCTCCTTTGCGTAGACACGAGTCGAGTTTCTCAGCAGGGGATGAGCTCAGGACGTATTCCACCATAGAGACACCTAGACCACCGCTCTCAGAGCGGGGAGAGAGCACAGACCCTGCCTCACCGACGCCGTGAAAACCCTGACCTGGCCGACGCTGCACCATGATTGGTTGAGACACTGAATGATCTAGGGATCATACAAGCACATATACTGACCTGTTAACATAATGAACATATAAACATACACTTAAAACATTATTAAATCATAAATACACACAATTACCAGAGGCTCCCCATGCACTGTCTCTCCACTGGTCTAGGAAGATCCCTTTTGGTCCATCTTTCCCTGAATCGTCAGATTCCCAGAATTTCTTTCCTGTAAGGAGCTGCTGTAGGAGCGACAACGTTTAAAAATAAACAAATAAAAATATCAGAAAGAAAGTAGGTAATGAGATGATTGACATAATGATTAAGGATGTGGACTCTAACCTCTCCCATGACTCTTCCCTCCAGGGCGAGTGCCTGAAAGTCGTGGTTGAGTTCATCCATTGACCGCACCTGAGACACACACACACACAAACACAAAGGTGCTAAGTTCACAGAACATGACAGACAAACAAAAGAATAGGGGTGATATCCGGTTTCTGTCAAGAACTGATATCTAAACCATCCACAGTTTGTGTAAAGTTCAGAAACACTAACCTGGTTGTCAGCATGGATGTTATCACCGGTAGGCCAGCGGTGTTTGCCGTTGTTGTACCCAGGCTGATCACCATGCTGCCGCTGAAAGAAGTAATCTACCATGGCATCGTCTTGAGAGCGCCCTGCACCTTGGGTAGGGGGAGGAGCTTGTGGGGCAGGGCCGGGTTGAGGGGCATGGCCCGCGGGACTCAGCACCACAGGCATATTGGGTAATGGCCTGTCAGGGGGAGGCAGTCTGAGGTGGGGGCTGAACGAATCCTGCCAGAGCACAGCTTTTCTCTTCAACACGCACGCTACGCTCATTCCACCAGAGCCTGCAAAGTAGCAACGAAATGGAAACAACGTTAAAGATTCATTCAAGACTGTTCTAAATGCTAAACGCTAGAGCCAAATAAACTCAAACGCAATTAAACTCAAAGTTCAAATGTTCTGTCCAAGTCTTCCGCCGAACGATAACAAAATCACTCACTCAATACAGAGGAAACTAAAGGTCAGACATTTTGTTTTTAAAACAATTCAAACTTAAAAATCACAGTCAAGGTTCATGTTAAAAGTGTAAAAAGGGCAGCTTTAATTGAACCAAAAACCAAACTCAAGTAATAGGAGATGACCGAATATAAAATTCCACAATCTGACAGGCCAAAACGAACAAAAATAAAATTAAGAAAAAAAATTCAAATAAACTAATAAATAAAATGACAAAGGAGAAACAATATGCTATACAGGACAATGTTATATATTTCTGTAAATAGATTTTTTTTTTCATTTCCTATTTCAACATTCCGAATGTTTGTTACAGGCCAAAACTAACTAAAATTAGTAAACACTAACTAATCAAGTATATAAATAAACTGAATGTGGGGGGGGAGATGTATATTATACAGGACAAATGTTTTATTTTGTGCGTGATTTCAACATTACAAACTCGAATACTAGCCTAATCTGCTCATCATTTTCTGTAGCAGAGTTTGTAATGGATAAATGTAATGTAGCAAAGGCTGTTAACACAGAAGGGATACTTGGACATCTAAATTCTATGACATTTTAAATATGCGTGCGTCTTTCTGAAGCGTCGCAAATGCTGACACCAGATAATCGTACACAACTTTGAAATAAGCATGTTCAGCAGATTTATAATTAATGTAAACACAAAGAGCACTTTAGCGAAATTATGATAATAGGGAATAATACGGAGAGCTGCTCATACTCGCATGATGTGCCAAACAGAAAGGCAGACCAATTAACGGATTACCCCTAAAAGTTGGTCAAATCCACTATACTGATCTACTACCAAGAGCTCACTTTTAAGCAAACTATCAAAAGTTAGCAAGTTCAATTAATATGAAGCAACTGCAATAAAGGGAAATTATAAATTTAATCAAAGCTGGTGTACGAATACAAAGTTTTGATGAGCCCGTGGAGTACAACTCCCTGCCTCGAGTACCTTTTAGCCCAGATGTAGATCAGTTTTGGTTAGGACATGCTTTTGCAAAACTATCAGATGTAAACAGAGAACAAAATAGAAACTGTGTTTTGCCATTCGCTACAGTGATAACAGTAAGAGGACATCTTTACCGGTGGACTGAATTTTCCGGCCTGGTATTAGCTCATAGCATGAACAGTCACTAGATACTGGGACTAGATCCCCTCCCCCCATCTGTTCTAATATATTCACCCATACAAGCCTGAGCCACTGGACTGTTATTAGGATTTACCCCCCAACCTCTAAAGAGGAGGGAAATTAAACAAAAAACAGCAACATAATCTGCAATCTGTACAACGGGTTCAACGGTAAAGTTTTTATTAAAATACTGCCCAGAGAACAAGAAATATCATTATCATTAACAGTGGCTATTTTAAAACAGATGAGCTTCTTAAATCTAATGCCATAGTCATTTTACAAAAGGGAACGCACCCCAATGAACATGGGTATACTGAAATAATAATAATAATAAAAAGTTTTCCTGGCTAAAACACCCAGTTTAGTCAGAAGTGACCGCTTAATAGAGACAAACCTACTCGAATTCTGTCCCCTATTCAGTGTACATGCATATAACATTTGCATAGGAAAACCTAGACAAAACATTTTTGCCTTTAACATTAACAACTAATTCACTCAAATACTACAAACCTTGAGCAAAAAGCCAAGTTTACAAGTTGAAGATTAACAACAGCGCTGGCTTGTGCTGGATTTTTGTTATGGCAGAAAAAGATGAAAAGGAAAAAAAAATAAAAAATTTCCAACAAACCTTGAACTTAGTAATAATAAACGTACCACAAGACAGGCTGATACATTTCTTACACAAGTTATTTGTGTTCTTGACTGCTCGAGTAAAATGCTTTCATTTTGACCTGTTTATTATAACATTCGACTACAGACGCAACCAAATGAGAACATGGAATAAAATCAAGTTGATCTAAGGTCATATGAAAATATTTTAAACCTATGATAATCAGTCATTTGATACAAGGTTGGTATTATATTCTTAAAAGTGTGTGCTGTATATAACGCCAAAATAACTCTTCTAAACGGGCACATTGAAACACACGGACCTTCTGAAGCCTTTTAAACTGGAAACGCGATGACCTTGCTAAACAACATTTAAAAAAAATTAATAAAACAAAATGCCCAAGAGTACACCTTACAAACATTCTTTTGAAAAGAACATGTATGAATAATGTTAGCGCTTACAAGTTACATCAAAATGACATGGGGTGGGGGGAGGGGTAGTTTAAGGCTACTTATCCTATAAAAAGAAATTCTGACCACCCCTAAAATTTTGATTTATTTTCTTTAGTATCCAAGATGTCATCCCTTTTCTGTGCAACAACTTTCTAATTATAAACACACCATCTGTAGAGGAAAAGGTGAAGTATTCTGCTAAAATTAGTAGTCATTACAACTAACACGATACTTCTATTTTTAATATTAAAAAGAAAATGAAGCTGGTGGAACATGTGTCTTTTTTAAACCTGCAACTGCGGAACACTTTTTTTTTAAAACAATACTAATGTATTTCCAAAAATAGTCTCAGCATAACAACCTGATATCACCCCACATAAAATCTAAAAATCTGTAATATAAAAATTTTATGGCATTTAAACAAGCCCTTTCCTGCCCCTCTTAGAGAGCAGGTTTTTAAAAACAGACCTATAAAGTTATCAGCATGTTAAATTTTTGTTTATTTTAATTATAAAAAGGATAAATATACATGGATATCTTTTATTTGGGTAGCCATCACCAAGTTTCCCCCAACAACTGCACCACCCAATATGCAAAAGTCCAGTTTAACAACCTGACAAATTTCAGCTCTGCTTTTGTTCCACACACTTAATTGCTATGACAAGGAGTGTTTAGGGTGGACTCCCTCCTCTCAGGGTTCACATGTTTCTCAACGATATCGATTCTGGCATTTCCTTGAAACAGTAACAAAAAAAAAAAAAAAAAAAAAAAAAACTTGGATTTTCTTTCGTCTGATTTCTTGTCTTCTGGTTTCTGTCACCCGGGAAAAGTACATCAAATTTCCAAAGAAAAGAAGATAACCAGTACTCAAGAGATTCTGCTGGATAACGTGGCTGGCTTTAATTAGTGAGCAAGCTTTAAGCATGTCTTTATTTATTAAAAAAAAAAAAAAAAAAAAAACTTAAAGAACAAACATGTTTTTCAATGTTGTGACTCACTCTGCCACTGCACAAAGTTAATACCATGTTGAATTTTACCACCAATGCCTATGCTCAACACTACCATTACGTTATAATAATAATCAGGAAAGTGTGTCCTTACCCTTACTTGACCCCCAATGAAACTGCCTTTGATCAAGTAAACCACAAAGTTTTTATCTGCTTTAAAATGACTAAATACAAAGTAATATGGATAATACTACCAGGCATCAGTGCCAGTCTTGGCCTTGCACGGGTTTATTATTATAGAAAATCCTAGTATTGCTAGAACTCTTAGATGGATTAGTGAAGAACACATTGTTTACAACAGGATTGTTAACTTTGAGTGAGTATAACTAGTTTGAAATGGTTTCTCAGATGAGGGTTTGATCCTGGAAGTTTACAACAAAACCTTTCTGTAACGCTATTGAGCAGTATCCAAGTTTTACGCCAGAAGGTATTTCAGCAGAAACAAAAACAGTACAAAGTGAAGACCTTTGCATTGCACCCTGAGCGGCGACAACAACAAAAAAAAAGCTGCTCCTGGAAACACTTCATTATACTCAAGACAAACTGGTAAAAGCAGTTTATCTGCCTTACTAGTAAGCTGCTTTGGATAAACGGGCATGACAAACGAATTAAATGTAAATGCAAACAATGGCCTGTAATGTAAAAAATATATATTTTTTTACAGCCATGTTATAATTATAAATGGTGGATAGTACAGAATTTCATGGGAATTCCCCTTGAAAAGTGATTGAGTCTAAGGGGGAAATCGAGCATGCAACTGTTGAGTTTCATTACACATCACCATCATAACCCATCGTCCTGAACACACAACATAGCCACAAGTGGAAAGAAAGGGGTAAAGGTCTAGTGTGACGAGTCACATGTTACTGAGAACTCCCCGCAATTACGTGTTTATTAGAGAGTCCACATATTAGGAAAAAAAAAATTTCAGATGACGCCAAATGATCTGTGAGACAGAAGCTGATTTTAGACAAAACCTAAGGCAAGAATTCAAAAGATATATTTCTGCATGCAACTTAGCTGAAGTACAAGGTGTAGCAGCAATACGTCACTCACACACATCAGCAAAAAATTAAAATGAAACCATCATTTAATTTCATCATCTATAAGCATGCCTCCTCATGGTAATACAGAATGCACCATAAAGTCATCGTCTATAGAAGAAATAAGTTAAATTATGTTATCAAAATAATTCCAAAAGTATGATTTACACATTTGTCATTACATTTTTAAATATTTCATTAACTGAATTGCCTTTTACACTCATGGTAAGCTTGTGCTGTTAATACATCTAGAGCACTTCAAATGATTTCCTTTAAAATGCTCTGTAATTTTTTTCTCCTTGTACAACATGGCCTCAAGAGGGAAAAAATGGACTAAGATAATTGTAAGTATTTATGCTTAAAATTATACTCATTTGTAAAAATGAGTATTGTAACCACCCCTTATATATGGTGACACCTGGGACACACTTAGTTGTAAAGGGCAAAGAAACAGCCCACAACTCTGGTGATGCATCTTAGAAATGGATGTACATTTTTAACAATACAGTCCCATTAATTTGGGTTGTGTAGTAAACTAGTAGTAAACATTAACTGTTACATATCACTATCGTAATTTACAGTTATGTAAATTCATCTACAAAAGCTAGCAAACTATAAATGGTGCCAAAACAGAACAGGGAGCCTGATGCAATGCTGTGCAAAAGAACACCACACATCAGGCACACTTGCCATTACATTAACTGTCCTTGTACAAATATTCTAGCATGCGCTGGGTATAGAGTGCACTTTTTAAAATCGTTGATCCCATTTCCAGATAAAACTTCCAGGTTAAGAAATGGGTGTATTTTCCTTCCTGTAATTGATAAATTATTAAGTACAGTAGTACCTCGGCTTATGAACGCTCCGCCTCAGGTTTTTTCTCCTTAAGAACTGACATGTTGCGAGAAACATACCTCGGCACACGAGCAAACTAATCGAACGTTGGCCAAGTCGTGCGTACATCCAGTAGCTGATTAAAACTTTTTTTTCGGCAATCATGGAGAGCCAAGTGAACAAGTTTTACCTTTTTGTCCATTTCATGAAAGATTTAGTGAAAATATAGCACCATGGGTTCCAAGAATGTTATATCAAAGACGGTAGTAATAATAAGAAAAAACTGAGCCGCATTCAGTTATTTTTTAAGCAGGAAAGAGGTGGGAAAAAGGATTATTAATAGGTTCATTAAGGGTTAATGTCAACTAATTTAATATTCTACCTCATTTACATGTCTTTCCTTAATGTTTTTTTTATATGCAAAAATATGACAATGTTGGAAATTCGTAACATTGCTAATATTTTTGGGTGGCCGGAACAGATTATCTGCGTTTACACTATTTCCTATGAGGAAGCGCGTTTCGCAATATGAATCCTCACCTTAAAACGGATTCAGTTCGTATGCCGAGGTACCAACTGTGCGTACTATCGCAATATCACTCACGCGCACGTTTAGAATCGCGTATCGTAGAAGTATCGCGATACATTTCTGCCCTATCGCCCACCTCTTACACAAACCCCTTTGACGTTTTGCTGGGGAGGGAGGGGGGGAGAGAGACGTTCAAATACTTCTAAGCTTGAGGAATAGCAACAGACAAGTTTGTGGACCTGAAAAGACAAAAAAAAATACCAGACTAAAGAGGAAAAGAGCCGGAAAATACCGCACTGAGACCCCCCCCCCCCCAACGCCTCCCGGAAGTGGATACTGAAACCACAACGGGGTTAATCATTATCTATACATGCCATTGAACTTTTTTTTTTTTTTTATATATACGCAAAAAAAATCTAATCAAATTCTTATTTTTTTTGCGTAAACATGCAAACAAACACGGCCGCACGCGCGAGTCTTTGTCAAGTCGCAGCTAGCAAAACTCGCCGCTAAGATAGCGTTAGCAACCAGGAAAGAGAAAAAAAACACACACGGCGCATAGCAACCATAAAACACCGCGGTTTATAACAAAGCACACGTTCAACTCGTATCGAAATGTACCTCATAATGTATACAGAATGTTAAAAACACGGATCCGACACGTTTTGTTAGCGAACCCGTCGCTAATAATACACGGCCTGCCCCCCCCTCCTCCTCTCCTTCCTCTACAAACACGCTAAAAAAAAGAACAAAACCACGACGCAAAAAAACGGCTAAAAAAAACACACACACACAATGCTGAATATTAAATACCCTTTTTAAATAAAAGCGATACCTGGACAGGCGGCTACCGTGTACGCGCTATGCTACAGGTCGTCCCGCTGCTGCTGCTAACAAAAGGCCCGAGATGTCTGGACAGGAAGAGCGGCACAACACCAGGAGAGAACCGGAGGGAGGAGGAGGGGGAGGCGGCACCTCCGAATATCGCGCTCCGAATCGACCGTTTTTGCGACTTCGCTTCTCGGAAATAACCGCGCGAAATAGTGCGCGGGACGCACGCGAGTCTGGAAATCTAGCACGTTGCCGTACTCACAGGTGGAGAATGCGGATGGTGACGGATTTCAGCCCCGGTTTCGCTGCGGCTCCCTAGCTTTCACACCAACAACATGGCGGCTCGCTCTAAGCAGGCGCTCGCAAGGCATCATGGGTAGGAACGAAAAGGAACGTGCGCGACGAGGGGAGTGTCGCGAGCTCGGTCCTTTGTTATCGCCGAGAAAACACACACACACACACACACCAAATACACATATACATACACACTCACACACATGTTTTCTAACAGGATTAGGAAATGTTTCACGACTAAAAGCAACACGCGTTAGAACAGTTTAATCACCATAAAGGTGTAGAACTCAACACCTCCTCAGACCTCTGCCCCCAGTCTTTACACTATCACAACATCAGCCATAAGATTATGACCACCTGCCTAACATCGAGTGGCTCCACACTTTTGCCACCATAAAAGTGATGCACTGTGTGTGTGTTCTGACACCTTCCTGTCCGTTAACCTTTTCATCGATTTAATCTACGCTACTAGCGCTTCTATTGGATCGGACTAAGATCTGCAGTCCTGGAGTTGCCCTGACCCAGTCGTCTAGCCATCACAATTGGTTTCTTCTCACACTAGCTATATTTTCAAAATCTCATCACAATAGCGACTGTGTGTGAAATATTAGGCAGCAAGGGAACCTTTTATTCCCCTGAAGTTGAAAAAAATGAGCAAGTGTAAGGATTTGATTTGTGATATTAAAGTGTAAGGTTCGATTCCCGGCCAGGCTCGATTCTCGTCTCTGTGTGCATGGAGTTTGCATGTTCTCCCCGTGCTTGGTGGGTTTCCTCCAGGTACTCCGGTTTCCTCCCACAGTCCAAAGATATGCAGGTTAGGCTAATTGGTGCCTGTAGTGTGTGAGTGTGTATGTGTAGATTGGCACCCTGTCCAGGGTGTACCCCGCCTCGTGCCCTAAGCCTCCTGGGATAGGTTCCAGGCCCCCCCGACTATGAATACATGATAAAGTGTTATAGAAGATGAGTGAGTGAGTGATGTACCTTACAGCACAGTGAAATTATATTTTCGCATATCCCAGTTAGAAAACTGGGGTCATAGTGCAGGGTCAGCTGATAGGGTTAAGCTATTGCCTTGCTCAATGCTCAACTTGCCAGTGCTGGGGCCTGAACCATCGACCTTCCGATCAGTAACCCACAGCCTTAACCAATTGAGACACCACCGCCACCCTGTGTTAATACTGGTTCCAGTCAGAACACACAGGTCATTACTTTTATGGTGACTAAAACGGGGGACCTGCTCAATATTAGGCGCGTCGTCATAATGTTATAGCTGATCAGTGTATAACACTATTATAAGACCCGCTTAGAGAGTCTGTATGTTTTATTTCCTGAACTTGAATAAAAGCACCAGGAAGAAGTACTAAAATGCAAACTCAAGCATTAAAGCTGTGATCATCCAGCTGTGATTTCTGTCTAATTTAAGCCGTGGATCAATGAAACAATGTTCTGCCTTATTTAACACAAGAAAGAGGAAGTGGTGTGCCCCAGCTGTTTGGTTTATACCACACTCAGAGATGGGGGTCAGGGGAACACATTTACATGAATATTTCATCTCAGCCCTTGGCTTGTCATCACATAGTCTGATTGGCTTCTTACCATACAACATGAACATAAACAGTTGTCATTGTCTGAAATCGATTACGCCATGTTGTAACAAATAGAGAAGTGAATTATACCATTTTTTTTAAATGTTACTTGTAAAGTGCATAAGTACATATTCAGTGGTGGCCAAAAGTGTTAAACCAACATTTGAGTTGTGTTAATTAGAATCAGCTGCTTTAGTTAATGAATGGAACAAATATGTGGCAGGACTTTTACTTTCTAAAGCCAGAGTCTCCATCTTTGCACAGAAATGGCCAGAACTAAAGAATTCTCAAGAGAAATGTGAACTTCTCTGGCAAATCTCTGTACATGATCTTCATGAAGCAATCAAGCGGGCACGGACTGAGGCGAGTGAGACCAGAGTACTGCAGACTTCTTTTTGATTCTACGCCCAGCCTGATCCAGCAGGTTTTGAAGAATAAAGGACTGCTAATGCTAAATAATGATTGTTGTATAACAATTCTACCGCATTAAAAAGAACACAAATTCTTATAACCTAGATGGTCATCAAAACATTGAATTTACTTTTGTCCCAATACTTTTATGCTTCTACTGTACACTGTAAAAGGTGATATGTTGAATCTAGGCAAATAAAAAAAAAAGTATGACACTAATATATACACACGTATATATACATATACATTATATAGTATATATTATACATGAATACTGTACAAACAATAACTAATTAAAGACCTATACTTTTGTTGTAAAATGCATTGATGCATGATTACATTTTTTTGAGCGAGTAATGTTGAGTTATTGATACATTATTAATACTTTGCGAGGTGGCAAGAGTCGAGGGTTCGATTCGTGCCTCTGGCCTGTGTACGTGGAGTTTGCATGTTCTCCATGTGCTGGATGGGTTTCCTCCGCATATGCAGATTAGGTTAATGGACGTTCCCAATTGTGTGTGTTCCCTGTGATGGACTGGCACCCTGTCCAGGTATATATATATATATATCTGTTGTGTTGTGTGGTGTCTGGTACCATGATGCTGGTAGCGGATTCTTTGAGTGCTGTGGGTTGGAGATGGACCCCCCATGGATCGGACTTGTTTGTACGGTACATCCCATGAGTGCTTGGTTAGATTGTGATTTGGGGAATATGGAGGCCAGGACTGCAGCCTTAAGCTCTTGGTACCTCCAAGATCCACATGTCTTAAGGCCACTTAATTTTTGCTTGTGAGGGCACACAGTCACATGGTGTACCAGGAAAAGTTACAGCACAAAGATAATTTCAAGGAACACATTTAAAGTGCAGTTTCATGCATAACACCAGATGTGCTACCACTAAGTTCATCAGAGTGGGAGAGATGATTCTGTGTTTGTTTACAAGTATTGGATGTTTTGCAAATGAAGTTTGCTAACAGTGTTAATTTTCCTTATGCATGGAGACTTTCCGGACACTATGACACATGATCACAACTCTTAATGTACCTCTAAGACAGTCTGGAGGAAGCATGCTCAAAATGTAGTGTTTTGAAACTGTTGTGAAAAAGTATTTGCCCCTTCCTGATTGCATATTTGTCGCACTTACTGTAAATGATTCAGATCACGAGGCATATTTTAATATTACACTTTTCATTTAATAAGGGGAAAAAAAGATGTTAATAACCCCCCAACAAATTGTGAATGAACTGTGATTAACCACACTGAAAACCGTTGCCCACGAATGGAGAAAACATTTGTGGTAATTGATGTTACCATGAATTCTGTCCTCTAACAGAAAATAGGAGAAAAAAGGAGAAAGTCCAGCCATCAGATCGTGACCTCAAGCTCAAGTGCACTTTGGTTATGCAGCAGGACAATACGAAACACACCAGCAAGTTCACCTCTGAATGGTTTATAAAAAAATTTTTTATAAAGGGTTTTGGAGTCCGGAATTAAACCCTGTCCAAAAACCCCTTCAATTCGACTGAGTTAAAACAATTCTGCAAATACAAGTGGGCCAAAAATCCCTCCACATTGATGTGAAAGACTCTGTTTATCACTTATCGCAAATTCTTGATTGCAGTTGTTTGCTTGATTGTTATGAAAGTCGCCGTGGAGGAATTTACACATATGATTTAAGTGTGAAAAATATGCACCAGGAAGGGGGTGCAAATACATTTTGCAAAGCACTGTATTAAAAAAATGATTATCCCATTGGGGTGGTGGTGGGGGGTTCTAAAACTGATACCCTGCTCTAAGCAGATGTACTTAAACAGCGGTAGAAATGAAAAAGGGAATGCACCGTGAAATTTGTTTAAAAGTTTCTGTAAGTGTGCGAAGGTGCAGCACTGGCATTCGTTTTCTTTTCTTTTAAAGAAATACCTACAAAAAATATGGAATATTCTAAAAAGAGTTTATTTGTTCCAACAACTCCCACACCCTCACAGTCTCATTATTCCCAGCCTCAGCCATATACATACATATACATATATATATATATATATATATATGTATAATCATTGTAAAGTGGTTTACAAATAAACAATAATGGCTACTCACATTCATCCTAGAGTGGACCATGACATACGTTTAGTCCACTCACACAGACACTTACTTGTGCACATTCAAGTGAGGGCCGCACTAATGTACATCCTCTCTACAATCTTTGATATTTACATGCAGAAAATCCTACGACATTCCCCAACTACACAACTAGCCAATCTAAAATTTTCACCTAAAACATTACACTGTATTGGCTTAAGTCATAGTATAAAGAAAAAAAAAATCTCTCTCTCACCCACACACACACACACATACACACACACACACGCGCACGCACACACGAGCCGAAGGAGCAGCTCAGAAAAAAAGGGTTCAAAGGTTACCTGGGTCAAATGTTATCCTCCCCGCAAATAACACTAAACATACACACAAATGCACACATGGCAAAAGGATCGAGTCCTCACATCTTCCCCCACAATGCCTAGGCAAATAGGCAGAACAATAGCATTGTCAGTTACTGGTTTGCCTGCCTTTTTATCCTCCCCCACAGGCCATATGGTCAAATGTACATTGTCTTCCGATCAGACAATATCGTATGTATTTAACACTGAAAAAAAGAAAAAAATCATCATCTTAAAGGAAGAAAAAGTGGAAGCACACCATAATCAGGGCAAGTCGACTGCAACGCTCTGTGGCTTTTTCAGTCGACCTGTGGAATAAATCATAACTATGCATTTCGAATTCGCTAAATAGTTTGTGCACTTTGAACGTCTAAGTACACAGAGACATACTGTAAAACACGTGGTGTGGCAGTTACAAGCTTTCACCCACAGCAAGCTTCCTCTCACAGTGACTCACTGAATGCACACAGTGTCTGTGCTGCAGTTTATGTTTTCTGCCAGCAGAGGGAGACAGTTTCAGAAAAACATGGACAATTTTGTAGAACTATACACTGTAACCCACAATGCACAGGACAGCATCTCTGAAGGGGTCCGCTCCCGGAGCGTCTGTGTCTTCCTACCCAGCCCTGGACACAGGGAAAATAAAAAATAAAAAAAAGAGAGAGAGAAGAAAGAAATTAGACATGAATGACTTAATTAATGCATTAATTAAATGAGTCAGTCTTTTTTGGGGTTTTTGATTCTGGACAAAAAAAAAAAAAAAAAAGTCAAGCAGCACATAAAAGTCTTAAAACGTCCAAAAGGAACATGAAAAAACATAAGAATGAGAACATACAGCAATAAAGGGTAGCAAATTACGCCGCTAAACCAGACATTTACGCGTCTGTAAGACTGCTTGCAAAATTATCCCCGGCTGGTAGTGTGTGTGTGTGTGTGTGTGTGTGTAACATCAGTACAATCAATTCAGTTTAGACTTTTCACGCTCAAATATAAATGTAGTTTTGCAGATCTTAATCTAATTTTTTTTCAATTATTATTATTATTATTATTATTATTATAATAAAGGCAAGCATCCAAATATAAACGATTCATTTATTTCAATCTAAGATGCTCGCTCAGACACCGCCACTGGGAACGCTAATTAGAATTAAACATGTTTTTGTATGTGGGAGGAAACCCACCAAGCATGGGGAGAACATGCAAACTCACCCTAGGTGGCAATCGTACCCTCGACCCTGGAGGTGCAAATCCACAGTGCTAACCTCTAACTCCACTCTAGACGTTCACCAGACTAAGCAGTGAGCCACTGTGACCTTCCACTGCTCATACGATACATACAGAAAAGTGGTGGAACATCTTGTTGTCTAACACGATGATAACGTCATTATAAAACATGGCTAAAAGAACAATAAATCAAAAGATTAAAAAAAAAAATTTAAAAAAAAAGGCATTTCTTTTTCTTGCGTCATCTGTTTTTCCCAGACTTTCTTCTAATTCACTCGCAAGTTCTCTCTTTTAAACGACAGCTAGCAGCCAGTGAGGGTGAAAAGCTACGACTCCCTCCGTCAGCCTCCGCATATTTTCCACCTGCTGCCCGAAGCAACGTCACAGGACGAACAAAACTGGGAGGAAATCATCTAATACTCTCTTTCACATACAGAAAGAGGAGACGATACAGCGGGCTTTTCGATTCAGAACCGGTGTGATCTGGAGATTGCGAGAGATCTTGCGAGGGAGATCCTCAGGAAGTGTGTCTGAGTTCACTACGGCGTGTCACAGCGTGGGAGAAAACACAGACACATAAAACATTTCAAACATGCGCAAGGTTTAAAATAACCTTCAGTACAGACGTTACACACACACACACACACACACACACACACACAGACACATGATGGCTTGTGGTTCATATAATTCGGAGGTGATTTGTCGAATTCCTTAACGTCCTGATGTGGACATGGACATGGACAGGGACATGGACACGTCTCATTCAGGTATTTTAGAATCATTTTTTAATTTTATTTTCTATGTTTATAAATAATCACCATCACGATATGCCTAATCAATAAGCGACGGTCACTAAATGGTTGAAATAATTCCAAACGGAAATGAAGACCCTTGTAGTAATTTGTGAAGAATTAACTAGGGCTTGGTTAAGGACTTCTTCAATTTCTCAATCATAACATCACACAAGACTAAACACTCTGATCTGCTTTCTTTGTTCTCTCAACAATAGCACGAGAACACTCTCCCTACTCATACACCAATCAGCACATTTATCACACGTGACACGTCTGCACCTGCTCTACATTTTGCACATCTGGAACTTCTGCACGTTGGTCTGCTCATGACTGCACGTTGCTTTTCCACTTCAATTCTACTTTATTACTTGTACATAGTGTACATTTTACATTTTTTATTATTATATTCCTATTTTATATTCTTTATTTGAACCTGTTCTCTTATACTCCTGAATTTTGAACTCCTTGCCGTGTTTAACCCAAAACATTGAATCAGGGCGTTTATTCTCATGCAGATGTTATTCCATCTCATAGGGATTGTGTTTCATTTGATAACAGATTTGTAGGGATGGGAATCACCAGAGACCACCTGATACGATATTATCAGCATGCTTCGGTGCCGATTTGATTAAAATCGCAATTCTACAGTACCTATCCATCTATAATTCAATGTATCGTGATTTTACAAATATTGAACAATTTTTGAGGCTTCTAATGCATGGAGTTTCCGACTGATTAGCGCTTGCTGTGTTCTGGGACTAGCGTAAGCGTGTGTAATGAGTGGGTTTTGAGACTAATGTGCTGCTCACAGAGTTTGGAGGAAAAAGGCAGATTGTTGCCTTTTAACATGGGCGATTTTTGATGATGTAATGAAAATGTGTTTCTGTCGCGCCACTTGAAAACGTCTGCGCTCCGTACAGAGTCATTTATATCCGCGGCTGATCAGAAATCGCAGCCAATCAAACCGAAAACCAGTGACCGATCGACCGGTTCATCTCTATTAAAAAGGGAAAAAAAATTTGTTTTGTTTTTTTACGAAAAAACGACTTTGGAGTCGGTGTGACGATATGCGACTGGCCATAACATAATGCATAACCGAATCGACTTCTCTCACCCCCACCTGCATCGCCTTTTCTCCTGATCGTAGCAACTTTCATCTAAAAACGTCTACTTCACTTGATATCATTATGCACAAAAACCTCTGACGCAAAAAAGCTTTAATGCTGATCGGTGACGTTAAAATCAGTGTGCAATTCTAATGTTATGAGACTCCGTTCTTGTATATTTTCTCACTCGCAAGCTCGACAAGAAGTCCCTGTTACTATTCTAGAGCAGATGGAGAGAACCTGCTCGAGTATTTCCTTACGCTCGCTGAGACGCCTACAATAACACTGGGAGAACAGAAAGCTTTTCTTAGCGCAAGTTTATTTTAAGGTACATGACGTTACGTTTTACAAATCTCCCTCCATCTAATCTTTTTTTTTTTTGTTTGAAGTATTACAATGAGGTTACCTACGTGTAAAGAGGCTGCAGCTGTAGGTGCGAACTCTTCTGTGGGGGCTGATACCCATACGAGTCAAACCCACCGATGAAATCAACTGGAACACACGCAGAGAGACGAAACACACTGTTGTTTAGAAAGTGCATCTCTGATCATATTAATAATCTGTTCAGCAGATAACACTTACAGCTGTCCTCATCATCCAGGAAGACTTTGCTAACGTAGCAGGCGTATACGAAGCCAAAAAGCTGGAAGAGGGAACAGAATCGAGTCACCAAAGTACACGGATCACTCGGGCTCATTCATTTCAAATGTGTTTTTCGATCCGAACTGTAGAAGTTCTGCCGGGCCACTTACTGCGAGGAACACTTGTAGGGCAGAGCTGACCACCTCTATGTACTGGTAGTCCAGCAGGCAGCCACTGACCGTGATCACATGATGGTCTTGTGGAGCCAATGGGGAGTCAGGAACTGTTGTAACTAAGCAACCAGGCCCGTTCTCCATCCACCAGGAGCGATGTAAAGAGGTATTAAATGTCATCAGGAAATCTCGATCCTATACATAGGTGTGGGGGGGAAAAAAGAAAAGAAAAGAGAAAACATAAGTATGTATCATGATCATTGATGAGCGAATAAATACGACACCTTGGATAAGGTTCTCTGCTCGGTACAAAACACAGATGCTCCAAAAACCTGGTTGTAGAGGGAGAATTTCTCTCATATACTTACTGTCAAGATATGAATAATTTGGTAACAATAAAAGAAATGTTTAAAACCCAATTACGCATTTCACCTTGGCATGCAAAAGTTATACACCATTTATTTTCCCCAAACACTTTTTTTTCTCAGATGGAAATCTGGTTTTTTTGAAGTATACTGTAGAAGAAAAAACTAATTATGCCACTATTCTGCGCTCGTATAAACATCTGCATCGTCCAAAGCCATCTCGGCCAGGAGCCGGGCGAGTCAAACTGGCCATGTGCTCGATACGCTCTCGCTCCCGTTGATCACAACAACATCCGACTTTTTACGCACATCTGTAAGAGCTTGTGTATCCTGAGCAGATACTGCCGTCCTTCGAGTGTCCTGCACATCCTAGTGACGCAGCATGAAGAACAGTTAAAAAAAAAAAAAAAAAAAAAAAAAAAGGATGTGATGGTTAACTTCGTGTTTTTATAGAAGCTCTAATCGCAAGACTTTAACCAGTCTGTAGTTGTTGTATGAAAAGACAAGAGTGTGCATCACGACATCAGGAGATCCCATATATACTGTATGTAACATCTGGATTCTTTCGCTGAGATGGAACGCGTCTGCAGCTGGATATTTTTCGGCATGTGTTTCAGGTTATTGAAATTCTCTTCTCAACACGAGCTATGTGAATTCCTCACTCACCTCCATTTAAAAAGATTTTACCTGTTAACTCTTGTTGATCTGGTCACCTTATACCTGTTATAAACACTTAATAGCATTAGATCTCTGATTTACTACTATGGTGACTTTCAGTGTTCTGAGATCCACTTTCTCTTTGTGCGTCTCGCATTTTTCATTCAGACTTCAAGATATTCTGGCCCCCGGCGGACATGTTCAGGTTACATTCATGCATGATGGCAGATGCTTATGCAAATGCCCGTTCCCAAAAGCCTCGCGTGTTCTCTGAATGACACGGAAAAATAAATCAGCCGTTTATTTTCAGGAAAGAGAGACCAAAACCGTTGGGCTTTTTTATTTATTTATTTATTTTTACTTTTTTGCACGCGCCTTTTAGCGAAGTTGTAGATGGTTGAAATTTTAATCCCTCTTCTCTTTAATGCATACATTCAAATGATTGTGCATATTTTGTTCACGTGTTGACTTTAAGCCTACTGTACCCTGGGTGCGAAGCCATAATGTTGCATCTGAGTCTGCTTGATGTGTTCAAACTAATATTTCAATTACTTCATTGTTTATACGTGCATTATTTTCCCTTTGATTTTAGTCCTTTCCAATTCCCACCCGCCACTAGCTCCTACATTAAGGCTACTACTACCAAAGACAATCACGTGTAACACACTCGGAGGACAGCGCTATCCACTCCTTCCGCTTGCGTGAGCTCGTGATTGGCTGTAGAGCCGTGATTGATGTGAGCGCCTCCCATTACACCCCCGCTGAGAGAGTTCGGCCAATCAGCTGCAGCATCACCCGGGAATCAAACTAGTCTCCAATCTCCAGATTAATGGGTGAACATTTTACCCCTGCGCCACACTACGGGGGCAGTTTATACGAGTATTATGTGGAACTGGACTTACTCACTGTGTTGCAGGATTCACATGATTAAAATTCTCCCAAGTATAAAACATGAGTTCTTCAAAACAAATAATAACACAGCTGATCTTGGTTGTCTTATTTACCTGAGACAGGTGGCCCACCTCCAAGTAGAAGCAGATAATAAAAGCATTCCAACCAACCCAGACGACTAGCCACACTGCATACTGAACACACACAAAGAAAATGCACATTAGTTAACACAAGCCACGAAGCACTAGATACTCATAACGCATAACAGAGACGCTTCTACAGGAGATAGAGTCTTCTCATTAGTATCTGAGAATCTCACTTACCAGTATAAGATATCGTGAGCGGACCTGCACCGTCCCGAACACTCCCAGAATAACCGCCAGGATGTGAAGAAAGTTTGCCAAGATGGGAGCCCATTGATAGCCCAGGAAATCAAATACCTGCCTCTGCAGCACAGCCAGCTACAAATACACAAATGTACACATGAATAAAGTTGATGTACATTAGCCTGTTGTAATAAACTGCACTACAGTTAAAAGTATTGAATTGTCAAAATGCAACCGTCTTTCGTAATGCTCGAAACGCTTGAGAAGGAAAATCTGTTTAGGAAACGTCCTCATTGTAAATCAGGGATACAAACTTTGGCGCTCAAGCGTATGGGTCCTAATTATATACCTCCATCAAACTGTGGAATGATGGCGCAGAAAAGCTGTTGATGTGGATTCTGAGGATGAATAATTAATAAGCCTGACATCCTAGACGCCCACTGGTGAATACACATCGGATTGTTCGGTTTTAAAAATAGATACGCTATGATGTAGCCATTTTAGCTTATTTTCTTGCACCTCAACTCGTACACAAATTAGTGCGACCTCTCTTTTAAACAGCAGGCTGTTGCAGCACAGACCTGGCCTACATAGCAGACCCAGCATCCTGCCCTGAAGTCGACGTCTGGTATTGTTGGCTCTGATTAACCGCTGAAGCTCAAACCAGATACGGGCATCCAAGAAACAAACAGGCTGCTTGGCACACGTTTGGTGGATCAGTCACACACACACACACACACACAAAAAAAAAACACGAGAGGGGGCACAAAGCAATTGTACAAAGAGTGACAGAGACAGTGGCCACAGTGTGCCTCAGTGTCAGCTGCAAATAATCGAAACAACAGTCCGTAGCTGGTCAACTGACACTTTTATCCACAACTACTGTGTGTGTATATATATATATATAAAACTATTATATGGGGGATTTATGATAGACATCACGATTGCAATTTAGTGCAAGGGGTTAAAACTGGCCGTCTGTAACTCATCTATTCTTACCATAACCAATCAAGCATCTGTGGCCTGCACAGCCGTAAAAAAAGACCAATAAAACACGGTCATCCATTTAGGCCAGGGGCAGACAAATGCAATGGGCCCTTCAAACACACACACACACATGCACGCACACACACACAAGCAATCCCAAAGCGCTCTGCTGCAGCTGTTTCCATGGAAACTGCCTGGAGTCCCAGCCCACAGCCCTATGAGAAAAGAGCCCCTACCTCAGGAGATCCCCCCCTGCCACATGGACACTCTTTCACAAAACACACACACACTGATCCGGGGCAATAAAAGTTTCCACGGAATCCGTTCTGGTCACGCAGCGATCGTTGTTACGTTACTGGTATCAGCGTTCCGAGTACTGCCCGATACCTGACACTGATCCAATAATGACGTCCTACAGTTCTCTTCAAGCTTGTGTTGCTGATTGATGTGAAACATGACAGGCCTGACGCCAGTGTATGTATGTATCAGGTCAATCCCTTGGAAATCTCAGCAGGCCCAGGTGTAATTTTGGAACTACATTCATTTTCAATTTGTGTCATTACAATCAGTAAATAATACATAGTAGCTGCTTTTTAAAGAAGAAAAGAAAAGAAAGAAAAAAAACATGCTAGGAAAAATCTGTGTCATGTTAGTCATAATCTATTTTCAGTGTAATATGGGGCAGATGGATGGGATCAGCATTTCAGAGAAATATCTTTCCTTGCACTTTTTTTTTCTTTAAGCTGTTAGCTGATACAAAGAGACTTAGAATTGAAAGTTATAAAAGTGGATTAGGTCGTGGCCCTTAAAACCCAGAGCATTTAGCATTTTTTTTGTTTTGTTTTGCTGTTTGTTTGTTGTTGTTTTTTTAAATAAACATACATAGGGCTCAGGATTGTGCAGTATAGAGTGATATATCCTTTTAACAAACCCAAATAGGCAATACGATGAGATGAATTTAATTGTATTAGATTTTAACCAACTATACAAACATGACTGAGCAAAAAAAAGAAATTGCTTGCGTAGGCAAATATATATAAAAAGAAAACCAATAGCACTGATACACATGACTTGTTTATATACTTGATTTTATGTTTTTTTCGCTTGTTTTTCTACGACCAAAAAAATATTATAATAATAATATGTTTAATATTATTAAAGGTTCCACACTTTCGCAACGTCGTTCCTGTATTCCAGTAACGGTAAAACTAACCCTTTAGAAAACGTAGTGAGAACTTTTGTTCTACCTGACATACCCAAAAACCTAAATACATAAGGGGTTTGATGTTCAAGCCTCACACTAGCAAGGCGTCCATAGATTTGTGTTTTGTTTTTTATGTCACTGACCTATGTTGGGTTGCTGGCACAGATCTGTGTAGCTTGGATTTTAATTATACCAAGTGCTGGGATTTGAACCTACATCTTTTCAACAAATGAATGAATGAATGAATAAACCAGAGGCTTTAAGACCGTTGTAAAATGTATACAATGTACTGATATTATGTATCAATATATTTGGATACAATGTTTCAGTATTGGAACAGTCTTAAAAAGTCGGGGTTAATATTGATACAATGTATCAGAATGTTTCACAAAGCCCATCACAGTCTCTCGTGCACGTGAGGACGGAACACCTACCAGCTGTAACGAGCAGATGACCACCAGCGTGCACCTCCCGTCGCAGCGGCCCATGCTCTCGCGCTTCATGCACGGCTTGGGCCCCGCGAGGCGCCGCGAGAACGACGGCTCTCCGTTCAGGTCCAGCGTGGCGGCCGTGTTCCCGTTATTCGTCCACCCGCGCCGTCAGGGGGCCCAGCGGGCCGAAGCCGCGGTTCCGTGCGTCAGTACCTCAGCGCTGCTGATCATAGCCGAGTCTGTAGCGGGTGACTTTGTTCTCACACGGAGCCGACCGCACCGGGTCAGCCACGCCTTCAGTCCAACCAAGAACACACAAAGAACATCACACACACGCGCGCGCGCGCACACACACACAGAGAGAGAACTTGCATAAATGAGCATCATATGATGAGCCACCACACGCGAACAGTATGAAGAGAGGGAGGGGGGGGGGAGGGGGGAACACATTTTTTTTTTTTACCGCAAAAAAAATCTGCGCGTGCACAAAGCACGCCTTTGTTACTTACCGCACACACGCGCGCGCGCCCTCTCTCTCTCTGGTCTTTTCCTCGTCCTGAATTTATTTACTACTACTAATAATAATAATACTAATAGAAAAGGGCCGGTTTTTATACAGCCGGGTTGAGCTGAGACTGAACCTCCCTGATGAGCATCCCTCCGTCCCGCTCAGCTCTTTGTCAACACCGACAGGAGGGCGAGAGAAAGGGATTATGGGTGGAAACCAAACCCTCGTGCAAGTTTCCCAGCAGTCCGCGCGGGGGAGTGCGCCTCCGTCTCCTTCTTTCCTTCTCTCCCTCCTCCAGCCAGGCAAATGAACACAAAGGAAAAGAGCATGGCTCCATCCCTAATAGCCCCCCTACACCCCCCCCAACCCACCCTAAAGTGAAGGATAAGGACATGGTGCATGAATGCCTGGCCTCAAATGGGTTACATTACAGGAACTGCTCAGGATTCTGCCTATAATATATATAACGGTGTATATATAAGGAGGGAACAAATTACATTTAAAGTATATATACATATATATATATATATATATATATATATACATACATATGGACACACCCCAATGAAAGGGTGAGACTGCTAGGCAAAAAAAAGAAGAAAAAATAGAGCACCAAGATTAACTTCTTGCAAAGGGACAAATTACACTTAAAGTTATGTTCTATAGCCAAAAATTACAATATACACACTTCAGGAAAAGAAAAACTTGTATAAACATTTGAATACTAAATTCATTGCTATATGTTCTATATTGATATAAATGATAATGTTATGATAATGATATCATAATATTATGAATATTATATCAATATAATATACATCATGCTATTTTTCTTTTTCTGAAGTATGCATACATTTTTTGGCTGACTCTCTCTCTCTCTCTGTGTATATATATATATATATATATATATATATATATATATATATATATATATATATATATAAACACACACACACAAAAACACACACAATAGTTTAGCAGGAGTGAAACTGGCAAAAAAATTACAGGAACAATATATTTATCGAACAAGTATATGTAGAACAACCTTAAATCTCACTTGTTTAAGCTATTCTTGGTGCTATATAACTATCTCAAATTATTCTTTTTCTCATTTTATATATATATATATATATATATATATATATATATATATATATATATATATATATATTATTATTTCTTTTATTTATTTTTATTATTATTTTTGATTATTATTTGATAATTACTTGATCCCATGCAGATTGTGTAAGTTTGTCCAAAAAAATGACTGGTCATATTTTATCATTCGTTTATTTTAAAGGATAGAGACAGAATATTAATTTAAAAAAATTACATGATACAAATGTTATAAATCACTTTGCATTTCAGTGAGTAAAATAAGTGTTTGATACCCATGACTTAGTACTTGGTGGAGCAACCCTTGTTGGCAAGCACAGACGTAAGACGTTTCTTCTAGTTGGTTACCAGTTTTTGAACACACCTCAGAAGGGATTTTGCTTCACTCTTCTTTACAGATCTTCTCTAAATCCTCAAGATTCCTTGCCTGTCGCTTGGCAACTTAAACTTTCAGATCTAACCATAAATTTTCCGTAGGATTAAGGTCTTCCACTCTATGGCCTTAATGTGCTTTTTCTTGAGATACTCCTTTGTTGCCTTGCTGGTATGGTTTTGGTCATTGTCCTGTTGGACGACCCATCCCTGACCCATCTTCAGGAGGTTCTCATCCAAGATTGACAATACATGGCATCAAAGTCATATTAATATTCTGTTTTTATATTTTACAATAAACCTATGATAAAAATTATAGACCCTTAATTTCTTTGAAAGGATCAAATAATTAATTATTTTCCCCCAGATACAGTAAATAGTTACTGTATCTATCTAGTTAGGATGCATTTCCACCATAGTTTAAACGTTGCTTAAGTTACCAGCCACACACAATGGATTCTGGGAAAATTCCTAATCTCCTAACAAAGAAGTTTGGGAGAAGGTGGGGCTTTGATCTTTGCCCCCTCCCTTGAACCATAGAAAATGTGCCTTGCAGTTGCTCCTGGGGCAGATGGCATATAGAGGGACTCGGTAATTATACTAAGTGAAATGGCATGTAGATATGATCCTTATTTTAGATCTGTTAGACTTTTGAGTAGAAACTATGCTAAGCATGCGTAGGTCTGTTAAGCATGAGGTCTGTTATAAGACCATAACAGACCTTACTGAAACACTTTCTAAATTAACTAATCCAGCTTGTGGCGGCATGGTGATTTATAGGTTTGCACAGTTGCCTTGCACCCTCAGGAGCGGGGTTGGATTCCCGCCTCGGAAGAGTTGTGTGCATGGAGTTTGTATCTCCCTGGGCTTGGGTGGTTTCCCCAGGTACTCTGGTTTCCTCCCACAGTCCAAAAACATGCAAGTTAAGCTACATTTCCTGTAGTGTGTGTGAATGACAATTGGGCGTCAAGCTGGAAACCGAACCACTGAAGCAACTGCGGCAGAAACGACCAATATATCTCCAGGGTGCGGAGTATCTGTCGCCCAGTGTGCCAGATGGCACATGGATGGACCAAAATAATAATAAAAAAATGCAAGTTTGTGGCGAGGTGGTTTACTGGTTCGCCTCGCCCTTTCAGAGTTGGGGGATTGAATCTCGCTTCCAGTCTGTGAGTGTGAAGTTTGGATGTTTTCCCCATGCATGGTGGGTTTCTAGTGACTGAGTCACTGTGCTTGTGGCCAATAATAGGTTGGAAATAGGTTGGCACCCCACCCAGTACCTTCTCTGCCTTGTCCCCTAATAATCAGCATATATGGATAAATGGGTGAATAGACTAATCCAGCTGCCTATCTGTAATTATTCATAATCATGTAATTAAGAAATGATATATTAACTAGAAATCCACGCAGAGCCTTACTGTATGGAGAACAATATAATATTGGCTCGCAGTTCAAGTCATCTCCATTTAAGTATCTTAATCCACGATCACGGATTTGAACTATGATATTTCTGTCTGCGTCATGCAACACTAGTTTTACTAAATGTGAAGTTAATAAGTTGGCTTCAATGGATGTACAGTAAAGTTTTTAACCATTTGAAAGTTAGAGTGAACTTCATCGGCAGTCTGTTACGACCCCCTGCCTCGAGGTTGAAACTGCCCCACTGGATCAGCATTGAGATTTTCAGCATTCAGTGCCAGTATGGGCTCTAATAAGAGAGTAAGTGTGACACCATAATTGTGGCATGTGTACTGACACAATGCGACAAGAGAGAGAGACTCTGTGACATACTGTATCAGCCCATAAAATAAAGGAAGAATACCAACAAACTCATAACCACAAAGGAAGCCGAGTCATCACAAATACAGTCTACAGTACACTTTTCTCTGCATTCTTCAATATTCATCCGTTTTCCAATGCTGATTCCTACTGTATTCTTACAGGCAGTTTACAGTGGATACTGATCCACCACACATAAACAGACTAGTAGTAGATAACTTATAATGTCGAGATGTTTTTGCACAACGTTTTTCACCTTTAAGGTTTCTGTGTCATAGGGCAGTAACTATCTACTATTAGATAAATATTATTATGATGCCGACTCGATCAGTATGGTTTATGCTTTTGTTTTTCTTTTGTTCCCAGCGTTTCATACCTTCAGGGCTTCAACCATTTGATAAAGTATGAAAATAAAAGAACGACATCACAAACGAAAACCGCCTTGACAGTAATTTATCTAAAAATGTTGAATGTCTTAAGAACATCATAATTACTATAACTGCAATTATTATTAGTCTGCAAGATGACATCATTCCATCTCCCTATGTTTTGGTGCTTATATTTATTTATATATTAAAGGGGGGGGGGGGACGCTCTGTTGACTCAAATAAAAATTGTTTTCTTCATTGCAGATTGTACTTAAGCTCATTTTCAAAGCTCGACTGATGATGGCTTTTAAAATCAGATCCTTCTTCAGGATATCTGGAGTTCAGTAACCAATTGATATTGGGTTTGGCTTTTTTTTAGGTTTTTGGGAAGTGACTCCTGGAGTTTAACATCCGATGGAGAAAAATGGGCACAAAGTCTAGCTCAGAATTTAGAGCAGACTTTGAAGAAAGTGCAAAGAAATAGGAGAACATGACGCTGAGGATCCGAAATCCGTTCGGAGGACATGAAGGAGTTTCGAGAGGAGAAGAAAAAGGGAAAAAATTGGATATACACGTTATTACGGAACATTTATTTCACACGTCGTAAAGAAATATGCAACCCTTTGAACTGGTTAGTAATATCCAAATATTGAAAAAAAAATAATAATAATACATCCAGATTTGTTATTAGGATCACAAAGAAACATCTGTGAAATCCGTTTAATGTCCTGCTGTTAGAGATGATCTCGGTCTTCATGGAATTAAAACCGATACTACTTACACCTCTATCAATGCAGCACTTTAACCACTAAACAGTCTCAAACTAGAAACTAATCAACACAGCTGGCCAGATATTAAAAGTTCCATGTAGCGAAGTGAACATAAATAAGAATATAAATCCTTGGAGATGATAAACTTGAGTTCAGATTGTCCAACCAACACGTGTCCATTGTGTTAAGAAATAGTAAAGCAAGGTCTTGTAACTGAAAAGGATTTCTGACCGGGACGGCGAGAGGAGACGCGGATATTAACGAGAAAGAAAAAACACCAAAGCTCATTTCTCCAAAAAAAAAAGTTTATTAAAAGCATACAAAAAGGAGCTCAGCATTTTATCCAAAACCAAGGACTCTCTGAAAATTGAATTCTTCTGTTTCTCAGCATCATTAATCCGCACTCATACTCCAAACTGTCACGACTCTCACACACACACACACACACACACACACACACACACACACACACACACACACACACACACACACACACACACACACACACACACACACACACACACTACTGAATTTCCCCCATGTAGAGGCGCTTATCACTGGAACCAGACAGAACTGTGAAAGAAAAAAAATATATATATATCCATCATGTAAATAAACAGAACACAACAGACAGACAGAATAACGTTAAAAACGAAAGGAAAAAAAAATTTACCAATGGGCTCCTCGGGATGGAAAGCCACCTCGTTGACTGATCCTGCATGTCCAGGAAGCTTATAAAGGATTCTACGAGAGGTCGTGTCCCAGATATACACGAACCTAAAAAAAACACACAAAAAAAAAAACAACAACACATGCAGAGTTATACACCAGACATTCGTCTGAATTCTCATATACACCCTTATGCACGAACACACACTGTCTTACCTGTCAGCGGATCCTGCTGCTATCTTACTGCCATCAGGTGACCAACAGCAGCGCAGAAGATTCTTTGGACAAAAGAAATTCATAAAACATTCAGTACATGCATCGGTTTTCCACAACCACAGGGACAGGACGTGCCGTCTGTCATTAGGACGTTTGATCTCAGGATAACGGAGAAGATCAAAGAACGGTAGATACAACGGTAGTGTGAGTGATGAAATACTTTATCTAATAAGTTATGTGTATTTGGGTACCACTCACAAGTCAGGTCACTGCAGAGGCCAGACATTATATATAGTCTTTGGGATGTGTTCCTGTGGGCGTGGTCCTACTTTCTTGTACTACAATCCTTTCTATAATTTTTTTTCATACTTGACAGACTTAAATGACTCTGATCAAACTAATTTTAATAATGACACAAAGATATCCAGAGTAAATACAAAATCGATAAGGTTTTTAAATGACGATTTCATTACTGAGGGGAAAAAACCTGCCTGGCTTTGTGTGAAAAACTAATTGCCCCCGTAAACCTAATAACAGGTTGTGGCACCCTTGGTGTCAAAAACTGCGACCACATTGCTATGGCAGGGGGGGGGGGGGGAGGTTGGCTTATCCTTCTTTGCAGAATTGTTTTATTTCAGCTACTGTTTAAGGTCCTGGCAAATCACCTCAATCAGATTTAAATCAGGACTTTGAATAGGCCACTACAAGTCCTTAATTTTGTTTTAAAAGGTGAACATGCTGGTGTTGTTTCGGATCGTTGTCCTGCTTGCGTAACCCAAGTGCGTTTGAGTTTGAGGTCTTGAACTGATGGCAGGAATTTCTCTTTTTGGTTCCATCAATTATAGCATCTCACCATCATGCTACCACCACCATGTCTGACGGTTGGTACGAAGTTCTTTTTGTGAAATGTTTTTCCAAATAAGTTCTACTTTTTTTTTGGCCAATTACTTTTTTTTACATAGGGTCAGATAGGCTTGGACAGCTTTCTCCCACTTAATAAATGAAATCATCAATTAAATGGGTTATCTTAGTGTATTATTAAAAACTTGTTTGATAATCTGAGGTCATTTAAGTGTGACGGATATGCAGAGCAAAAAAAAAAAAAACAAACAAAAAGAATAAATAAAATTAATTAATAAATTAGGAAGGGGCAAATACTTGTGACTTACTGTCACAACACCGTATGGGTCACTACGTCGTAAAGTAAATAGATTTACAGTGTAATAATCGGTGTCATAACTACTTTAAATTAAAAAAAAAGAAAAAAAAAAAAAAAAAAAAACTCGACTATACTCGACTTGACTATGACCAAATTAATCTCAAAGTCAAAACATATTACATAGTTTTACTTCAAAGTATATTGTTCATTCATCCATTCATTCATCTTCTATAACGCTTTATCCTGTATTTAGGGTCGCGGGGTGGAAATTAATAAACCCTTCTACTGTATAAGCACGTGTGTATTTTTAAAAAACAGTTTAACACTCATTTACACCAAAATGAGAATATGTCATACAGCCACCCTGTACAACACTGCACTGTGTAGTTTATGGACAAACATCATCATTACTGTACTTTTTTTGTTTGCTTTTTTCTTCCTCCGTCTGCATGAATTACCTTTTCAAAATTGTGGACGTTTCCTTGGAAAATCTTCACACATCTCTCTTTAGGGGCAAATGGACGAATATCCCAAACGCGCACTAAACCGGAGAGGAGAGATCATCGAGTTTAAACATGCAGTATTTATTTTTTTCACACACACAGATCCTGCATCTCTCTCTCACACACACACACACACACACCAAAAGCACACACTCACCGCTGTTGTCCATGGAGTTGGACAGTAAGTAGGACCCCTCGGAGCTGAGACTGAGTCCCGTCACAGAGTCCCCGTGACCCTGCATGCTGTAAATCAGCTTATTCTGTCTCAGGTCCCACACCTGCAGCACACACACACACACACACACACACACACACACACACACACACACACACACACACACACACACGGACACTAAAACCAGAGCCAAACACAAACTGAGGCAGCGTGTGAACATGTCTGGGACACCTGGATGTCCTACCTTGATGTCATTATCGATGCCTCCTGAGATGATCTGGTCGCTGGTGTCATTGAAGGTCACACTTAGAACCTGGTACGTGTTTTGGAAGGTATGAACCGACGCCTTTTTCCTGATGTCCCACAACTGAAAAACAAAAAGAACGACTGATTCTTTACAAAACATTCTATTGAAATTAATAGAAAAAAAATGACAATCTGCTTGCTTTTCAATACACTTTGTCCGGCTGTCAACAAGCTTTCGTGTACATTTTTTTTTTAAAAATCATTACTGCTGATCTGCGGTCCACAAATTCTGGTTCTTCACCGGAAGTGAATCTTCGTCCTCGTATGGATGCTTTCGGGGGTCCTGACAGATCAAAGTCTGATGGAGCGAGATCAGGACTATAGGGAGGACGCTTTAACACCTGACGGTGTTTAATATCAATATCATAGTCGTGCCTGTTTAATCTGAAGTCTTCAATAAGCGTCTCGCTGTAACGAGCACTGTTGATTCCCCCCCCCCCCCCCCCCATAGTGTTCCAATACTTCTGGCCCCTTGAGAATGCCAGAAAACTGTAAGCGTTTGTGAATTTTCCAGCTGAACTTTTCTTTTTTTCTTCTTCTGGTCAGCGATTGAGGACGTTTCCGTTCTATTTCCCGCCGTTTCCTCTCAGGCTCGTAGTGATGGTCTAAACCTTCTCTACTCCGACAGAAAGGAAAACGATAAACATGTGCTTCCTTACGGATATGAGAAACCAGTTATTACAGCTGAACATCCTTGAATTAGAGCACCAGGTACCCTGCTGCTCTCTATACACAGATTCCTATTTCACCGGTGTGTTTTTTTTATTGGAATTAGTGGGATTTGTCTCACTGCAGTGTTCTGGTTTCAAGAAGCACCAAAAAAAAAAGCTTAAAAATTGTCAAATACAAAGAAAAATTCCACTTTCAGTTTTTTCCCCCCCACTCATTCAGACTGCACAATACCCATCCAAATTAAACAGACTAAAGAAATTCAGATTCAGTCTGCGCAATCCCTCCCACCTTACAACAAAATCATACAGATTTTAACGATCACCTCGATTATGACTTCTGTCTGTCCGTCTTACCTTCACAGTTCCGTCGTCACTACCGGTGCAGGCCAGCTGCGGACCACGGCGAGCCGGAAAACAGGAATTGACAAAGGAGGTGTGGCCCTTGAGTCGCTTCACGCGCTCGCCGGTCTCGCTGTCCCACACGCAAACCGTCTTATCTGTACTGGCTGAAAAGAGGAGACTGGCGGGAAAAACAAAAAAAAAACAAAAAAACAACAGACACAGAAAAAAAAAAATAAACACTTTAAAATCTGTACAAGATTCAACTAAGCCTAATCTGCATGTCTTTGGACTGTTGGAGGAAACCCGGGCACCCCGAGGAAACCCACCAAGTGCAGGGAGAACATTCACTCCATGCACAAGAGACCCCAAGGTGGGAATCGAACCCAGACCCTGGGGGTGCAGTGCTAACCCCTACGCCTCCGCAAATAGAATCTGTCCAAATTAAATCGTAAATAATCTCGTACATAACTACATTAATAGAATTTGTGATCCAAAACCAGCACTTTTTTTTTTATATCTAGAATTCATATCGCTTCTGAAGTACTACAGCTCTGTCCTTTGTCTCAGTGTGCACCACATGTGTATTTGTTTTAGTGTTATTATTATTTGTTAGTGTCTTATCAGATTCTTATCGGCCCAGTTGCCGAGTCTGCATCAGAGAAATTAAATTTATACTTTGTGGGTAATTTGCGATGTGGTCTGGTTTGATTTTTTATTGTAAAAAATAAAATCAATCAAAATGTTTTTACTAAAAAGCAAAAAACTAAAAAAAAAAAAAAAAAAAAAAAAAAAGGCTGGATGCTACGTACAGTACTGTGCACAAAAAAAAACTTGTTCTAAAAAATTTTCTTCATTTAATCTAATGTGAAGAAACGAGGGACGCCAAGACTTTTGCTCAGTACTGTAGATGTAACGGCCGTCATATTACACCAAGTGGAAAGTTGTTATATTGTCAATGATCGTTATTAATCACAGTTAAGAGCCACGTTGTGTGGCCAGCTCAGACTTTACACAACCTCATCTCTCTCTGTCTTTTTATTATCATGCAAAGTTAAGAGATAACACTTGTTGTCATTCCCTTAATTTAATGTCTGACAAATTAATTCAATATAAATAAACGAGGGGTGGCTCAAGACTTTTGCACAGTAATGTAGGTTAACAAATCACAAAAAAAAAATCTAATCGTGGAGAAGAGGGATCTAGTCCCAAGTTTAGCATTTGACATGAAATGCTGCAACCCCAGACAGACAGACAGACAGACGCTTCACTTCCTGTAAACGGGTTGATTCAGGGTCAGATTGCTTTTTATTATTGCATTTCAGGAGTTCATTTCAAACAGTGAATCAGTGTTTGATTCAAAAGGACCGACATGTAAAAGCACCATAAAGTACACAAGAGTCTGTTGTAATAAATGTAAAAGCGGAGAGGCGTCTCTTATTCATATGTACTGGACACGCCCGAATTTGGAAAAATTCTGGAGGGATGTTTTTAAGACCCTGTCCTACGTATTGAAATGCAACCTTGAACCAGACCCTCTGATTGCTCTTTTTAGTATCACTGGAGAGGAAGGTAAGAGTCTAACTCCAGCTAAAAAGCGTTTGTTATCTTTTGCGACACTCCTGGCCAGGCGTTCTCTTTTATTCAAGTGGAAGGATGCCACATCACCCACCCACGC
The DNA here is from genome assembly GCA_030522415.1 of Channallabes apus. Lineage (NCBI taxonomy): Eukaryota > Metazoa > Chordata > Actinopteri > Siluriformes > Clariidae > Channallabes > Channallabes apus. The sequence goes on along the minus strand of CM060127.1, from coordinate 25,145,273 downwards.
CCAGTGGCTCAGGGATATCATGTCCTGTTTGTCCCTGGAGAAGATTCACTACACAATTCGTTATTCAGACTTGAAATTTCAACAGGTGTGGGGGCCCTTCCTTCGCTTTTTTCATATACACTTATAGTTTGATTCCTTTCTTATTTAAGTACTTGTTTGTTTTCGTTCCCCTTTTTATTCCTTTTTATTTTTTGCACGTAGAACCAAAAAACTTCCAGCTCCATATTCTTTTTTTTGTTCTCTCTCAATGCCTGGCGTCTAGCCTTTCTTATGCATGTAAAACTGGCTTGGAGTCAGGGAGGGACGGGGTGGGTGTTATAGGGTTTATAAGGGGATTATATAACCCGTATTAAAACATTGCATGTTTACCCTGTTAAAAATCAATAAAAATATTGTTGGAAAAAAAAAAAAAAAACATATAATCGTTAATATTTGGAAGTTTTCCGTAAGGAGGACCTTATTAAACATTTAGACTGATTTTGTGTTTCTTTGTAAAAGCTGTAATTCTTTTGGTCATATTAACTGATTAAATCTTATACTACAAAAAAAATTAATAAATAAAAAAAAAAGTACACGAGTCCAAATTGCTCATAAAACTTCAATCAACATTAAAAAAAATAAAAACATATGAGTGTTATACGATAACTGTGCATCAGCTCATGAAAATACAAACCTGCCATCTGTGTTGTAATGAAGCTCCATGACGGCTCCGGTGTGGCCCTTTAGCGTGGCAAAGTTTTCACATTCCCCGTACATGTTCCATAACACTGGACAGGACACAAACAGGACTTCAGAAATACTTCTTATAGAGAGAGAGAAAACTGAATCATTACTATAACTTTGACTCTCTTTCATTTTTTTAACACCAAGCCAGCTTCTACAGCTATATTCATGGCGAGAGTCAGTTTTGTGTGTGTGTGTATATATATATATATATATATATATATATATATATATATATATATATATATATATATATATATATTTTTTTTTTTTTTTTTTAACTAGATAAGATGCCAACTTTAAAACTAAATCTGGATTTGACTGTCAGCAGAATAAAAAGTTCCTGAGACGAGTAAAAGAATATTAAATATTAACTTTATCATTCAAAAGATTCTATGGTCTAATTCTACAGTCTCCTCTGCAGCAGAGGCAACATTTTAAAAGTCTTGCTTTTCCTGGGAAGGTCTTCATGAGAGACAGTTTCATTGTCAATGCACTTGACACGATACTGTTCTTGTAAGAACTGATCCAGAACAGCTGACCTTTGTCTCATAACCTCCTGAGCCACGGACTCTACTGTTACATACATTGAAATACTGTTTCAATACAATAGAGAATGTTTCTCTCTATATTCATAGCTTATTGCTATAGATTTAATTAATGTCTCCAAACAGGAAGGAGTTTGGAATTTTTTCTCTCTACCAAACAGTCCTCATACGAGGATGGTACAAGCGTATATGGAGATGTACTGTATATATGTATTCTGTATATATGACTATGATGTTGGGAGAAAATGTCATGTCCTCATATGAGGACATTCAGGACTCAAGAGGTTAAAAAAATGTTTATTTTGTTATTGCCATTATGATGTTGGACACATTGAAATCACAAAGATCTGGGTTAGGGTTAGGTCTGGTACTGTATATGTGAAACACAAAATAAACGCTGGACATGCTAAAGAATAATAATTTAAAAAGTCTATTAACTAGGCATTAAAATAAATGCCTGCCAAGAGGACTGCAGATTGGACAGATTTAACTAAAACCATTCTCTGCTCATCCCTGAGCAGGATCAGTGACCGATTTGAGCATTTTAGTAAAACCTCCTTTATCAGGGACATCCTGAGATAACCCCCGTCAATGCATGACATGCAGAAAAGGAAAACTATAAACATAAAGTGGTGTTTAATGTACTCAGTAAGATGTCTTACAGATGAGGCGGTCATATCCTGCAGAAGCGAGCATGGAACCGTTAGGGTGGAACTTGCAGCAGTAGACTTCTCCCTCATGGCCAGACAACAACATTATAGGAGCCTGTAAGCTGGAGGTGCGTGGAGGACCCTAAGAAACCAGACCACATACACAAACAGAAAAATAAGGAAATTGCTAAATAAATTATTAAAAGCAACAGACTTCCTGATAGACTTATTTAGATTTAATTCCCTGGCTAAGATCAGATTTTAAGAATAGAGTTAAAGTACAACCTTTGTGTAATTCTTTTGTCTGTGCATTTGGTTAATTAATGGTGTGGAATGTTTTATTGGGATGCACCGATTCCAAATGTCAGATTTTGGGGGTATTTTGGTCCATCCACGTGCCATCTGGGACATCGGCCGATGGATACTCTCCGCCCTGGAGATACATCAGTCGTTTCTATGGCAGTTACTCATCAGTTGGACGCCTGACTGCCATTCACACGCAATTTGGGAACGCAATTATACAGATTTTTTATATATATATATATATATATATATATAAAAAATGCAAGTAGTAATCGATTGCACTGACTGCAAAAACTATTTTTTAAAACAAGGTTTTTTTTCTGTACGTGCTTGAATTTGAGGTAGAAAAATGTTGCCATGCCTCCATAATCCTGCATATGGCACGCTCCAAGTTATTTGCAAAGTTTGTTCAGAATTGCAACGATATCTGAAAATAATTAATAAATAAAAAGTAATATTGCGGAAGGATATTTCTAAAAATCGTGATACTTACAGAATCCCAATACAAACCAAATCGGCACCTGGGTACCGGGATAATGTATTGTGTGCTCTCTGGTGATTCCCATCCCTACCAATTAGCCTAATCTGCATCGTTTTGGACTGGGGAGGAAACCGACCAAGCACGGGGAGAACGTGCAAACTTTGTGCACGCAGACCCGAGGCAAATCCTCAATTCTGGAGGTGCGAGGCCACAGTGCTGAATATCTAATAACGAAGTATCGAGTAAAGTCCTGAATGACCGTGCCCAATTCTGACAAATGTTGTAGAAGTCTGTCATGTGTTCAAATGCAAGATCTGTATTTGTATGTTTTTATCATGCATCAGAGAATCAAGAAATATCAAACACTTTAGATCTGATCCATGATTGGATCACTGTATTTATGACATTTATTTACCAACACTTTATTTACTTATATTATTATTATTATATAAGATAAGGCGACTCAGTAATATAACTAAAAACCATGGTTACTAATTCATCATCTTATATGCCGCTTTATCCTGCGGGGTGTTTGAAGCCAGTCAAAGAAGACTTGAGGCAGGAGGTGGGATGCATCCTGAACAGGGTACCAAACTATCATATGGCACACACACACACAATCACACAGGCTCACTCACACTGCAGGCGATTTGGAAACGCCAATCAGCCTAATCTGCATGTCTTTGGACTGTGGGAGGAAACCGGAGTACCCGGAGGAAAAACATCAAGCACTGGGAGAACACGCAAACTCCATGCACGCAGGCCCTGTCTGATGTGGGAATCGAACCTGGGACCTGGTGGTGCAAGGCACATCACATTACGTTTACTTTTAATATTTTCACCATGTGAAAGTTTCTGCTCTGAATGCCTGATATATAATTAAAAGTTAATTTTTAAAAATCTCAAATTGACTATTTTGCTCCTAAATTTTCTCAAAAGTTGATATCTAACAGTATTACAACTGAACATTTAGTATTAAAGAAAATATTAGTTTTTTTTTTTTTTAATGGTAGTCTGTACAGGGACAGTACACTGTACACTGGGGTCCGTCCCAAATCACTTCCTCTCCTGCTACAAAGTGTGCACTACAGCAGTAACTCCCGGCCTAGATACCTCCTATTATTAACGTGTTTATCAGTTTATGTATAACACAGTGAAGCAGTGTATCCATAATGTCTTAATTCAGTGATAAACACAGAACCAGTACCATAGCAGAGAGTTGTTGGGTTTGCGCCGCCGCCACCAGCTCGGTCCTCGGCCTCTTCACCTCCGCGGGGACGAGCGCCATATCGGCGCCGCGCTTCACAGCTTCAATCATTGTTTAAAGCGGCTACAGTTTGAGAGGCGAAATAATAAAATAATAATAATGAAGGATTTCTTCCCGCGGTTTCTCTCGTAATTCGTGTTTGTATGAATCCACCAGTTCACCATCCACCATCCGCCATTAAGCACTCGCTCAGGCTAGGAATCGCTTCCGGTCCAGACGACGTGCCTCATTGGCTCGTTCACTCTGTAAGCAATCTTATTGGCTGCCGTCTGGTTCGCCAGCGCTCATTGAACCGGAAGTAAAATCATTGTGCGCGCATGCACACTAAAGGAATACATTTGTATGTTTATGTTCCTGTGCTACGTATGAATGCGAGTTTTTTAATTTCGTCTCGCAGTTTAAAGTTAAACGTAACGAAAGAGGTAAGTGCTCAGTACGTTGTGCGTTAGTGCACGATCTCTTCGAATGATTTTGTAAAAGGAATGTAGTTTTATGAAATAAAATATCATATACGCAATGTAACATTTTATGTGCATTTCAGTCAATTAAATTCGTTTAATATGTATATAGTGTATATATAAAAAAATATATTAGATTAAATACAGCCAAATGCATTTTGTAGAATTAGAATGAATGATTTGAGTGCAGCACATTTGTGGTCAGCATCCTTTGACCCTGTGTGTCACGTGACCAGACAAACTAACTCTCCCCTCAGGACAGTGAGGATGATGATGGTGTGTGAGTTGCAGGGTTATGAGTGTGTTAGATATACCAAAGTTGCTGGAATCCATAAACATTGTGAATTCTTACTGGCAGCTTCATTAAACACATTGTGCCTGGGAATACAGGGTGTCCCTACAAGTGGGATAGACAAGTTCTGTGGTATCTGTTCCTGGTTCTGCCATCTTTTTTCCCCAAAGACAAAACAAAAACACAGCAACATATCCACATACAAAATACCAAATGAGAAAACACAACGACAATTCAGTCAAAGCGGAAAAGGTAGGTATAGTTTGCAAATGAAATTCTTATCGCTGATTGGATGAGACATCTGTCACTCAAGACATACAAGAAGTACTATCAAGTAAAGTCTGAATAATTTTTAAAGCACATTTAACACAACTTATTTGACCAAAGTAATATATAATCCTAAAATACTGAAATGAATCCTTAAATGGAAATACTTATAAATGTTCATGTCGCTGCAGTACTTCCTGTGTATTTTGAGTGATCGATGTCTTGTCCAATCAGCGGTGAGAATCAACATGCCTAAGTGTGGTATGTATTTTAGGATTATACAGCACTTTGGTCAAGTTGTGTTAAATGTGCTTTAAAAATTATCCTGACTTCACTTGATAGTACTTCTTGTATGTTTTGAGTGACAGATGTCTCATCCAATCAGCAATAAGAATTTAATTTGCGAACTACACCTACCTTTTCCGGTTTGAGTGAATTGTTGTGTTTTCTCATTTGGTATTTTGTTTCTAGAAATATCGTTGAATTTTCTGATTTGTTATATTGTATTTGGTTTTGTTATTTTGTTTTCGGTTTGATTTTTAATCAAATTATTTTGGTTTGCATTTCTCGGCCACCATAACATACACACATATAGTATAAATGGGCACTGGTGGCTCAGTGGTAGGTGTTTCGCCTGCCATGCGGAAGGCCCGGGTTCAATTCCCAGCCAGTGGATGCAAACCCCCCAGCCACTGGATGCAGTGCCGGTGCCAAGCCCAGAGAAAATGGGAGGGTTGCGTCAGGAAGGGCATCCGGCGTAAAACCCAAGTTGTTGTGCGGACTGGATATTCCGCTGTGGCGACCCCTTACCGGGAGCAGCCGAAAGACCAACAACATAGTATAAACCCGAAATTCTGTTTGTTTGTATATTCTGTGTTTGTACAGGTAGGCAATAAGCTTCTTCTCCCTTTTCTTCTTCTTTGTTGTTTAACGGCGGTTGGAATCCAGTAGGTTGGTTACATTACCTCCAACCGTAGGCCTCATTCTCCCTCATCTTCATGGCCTCTTAAAGCCGGCAATCTTTCCAGACCGGCAAAGCAAAACATCAAATGCATCCTTCCTTGATCTTGTCTTGACTTGTTCTGTGTCTTAAATTCTTCATCTGCTTCATCCGGTTCTTCCACACACACACTTTCTTCACAACATGTTTCTTCCTCTTAGTACCACTCAGCATGTAGTTAGAGTTGGCACTGTTACCTTTAGCTATTATGTCGTCTACAGTGAAAACGGGTACGTCAGGCCAATCTCCTAGCAGCTACTGAAACTCTGGATCAGACTTTGGAGCATCTAAACTGACCGTACATACAGTATGACAGGCAGAAATGGGGGCTGGCGAAACATTGGAACATAGCGAGGAGCAGCAGTGACTTGACTGCACACCAAGTGTGTCAGAGACGTTACTCGCTGAATGTAATGGTAGTCTTCTTCTTGCTTTTTTGTTGTGTAACAGCGGTTGGAATCCAGTAGGTTGGTTACACTACAGCCAACTGTAGGTCTCATTCTCCCTCATCTTCCCAGCTTCTTAAAGCCAATTTTCCAGATCATCCTTCCCTGACCCTGTCTCATCTTGTTCTGTGTCTTAAACGAATTTTCCTCTGCTTTATCCGGTACTTCCACACACACACACACACTCACACACTTTCACCATCATCATCAACTTTTATGTCATACTGTGACGTAACAGAACGCTGAATCATCATCAACCCTAATGTCACAGGCATTTCTCACCGAATGTAACAGTAGCGAAAGCGGGTCAGGCCGCACTTATTGGCTACGTTTACACTGCAGGTCTCGATGCGATTCCGATTTGTTGCCTATATCTGATTTTTCTGACCGTCTGTTTACATGTTCTTTTAACTATGACTCATATCCGATTCACGTGTTTACACTCGCCATACCATCTGAAACATCGCGCATACTTAAAGGGAGGTTCTTGCGCTACACACTAGCCAAGAAAGATGAAGGTGAAATATGCTTAACGCTATCTCTGCTATATACGCTCGCGCCCCATGATTTTAAAACAGAGGAGGAGAAAAAAAAACGGCATAATTGCAGCCTGCACATACAGTGGTGTGAAAAACTATTTGCCCCCCCTCCTGATTTCTTATTCTTTTGCATGTTTGTCACACAAAATGTTTCTGATCATCAAACACATTTAACTATTAGTCAAAGATAACACAAGTAAACACAAAATGCAGTTTTTAAATGAGGGGTTTTATTATTTAGGGAGAAAAAAAATCCAAACCTACATGGCCCTGTGTGAAAAAGTAATTGCCCCCTGAACCTAATAACTGGTTGGGCCACCCTTAGCAGCAATAACTGCAGTCAAGCGTTTGCGATAACTTGCAACGAGTCTTTTACAGCGCTCTGGAGGAATTTTGGCCCACTCATCTTTGCAGAATTGTTGTAATTCAGCTTTATTTGAGGGTTTTCTAGCATGAACCACCTTTTTAAGGTCATGCCACAACATCTCAATAGGATTCAGGTCAGGACTTTGACTAGGCCACTCCAAAGTCTTCATTTTGTTTTTCTTCAGCCATTCAGAGGTGGATTTGCTGGTGTGTTTTGGGTCATTGTCCTGATGCAGCACCCAAGATCGCTTCAGCTTGAGTTGACGAACAGATGGCCGGACATTCTCCTTCAGGATTTTTTGGTAGACAGTAGAATTCATGGTTCCATCTATCACAGCAAGCCTTCCAGGTCCTGAAGCAGCAAAACAACCCCAGACCATCACACTACCACCACCATATTTTACTGTTGGTATGATGTTCTTTTTCTGAAATGCTTTGTTACTTTTACGCCAGATGTAACAGGACACGCACCTTCCAAAAAGTTCAACTTTTGTCTCGTCGGTCCACAAGGTATTTTCCCAAAAGTCTTGGCAATCATTGAGATGTTTTTTAGCAAAATTGAGACGAGCCTTAATGTTCTTTTTGCTTAAAAGTGGTTTGCGCCTTGGAAATCTGCCATGCAGGCCGTTTTTGCCCAGTCTCTTTCTTATGGTGGAGTCGTGAACACTGACCTTAATTGAGGCAAGTGAGGCCTGCAGTTCTTTAGATGTTGTCCTGGGGTCTTTTGTGGCCTCTCGGATGAGTCGTCTCTGCGCTCTTGGGGTAATTTTGGTCGGCCGGCCACTCCTGGGAAGGTTCACCACTGTTCCATGTTTTTGCCATTTGTGGATAATGGCTCTCACTGTGGTTCGCTGGAGTCCCAAAGCTTTAGAAATGGCTTTATAACCTTTACCAGACTGATAGATCTCAATTTTACTTTTGTTCTCATTTGTTCCTGAATTTCTTTGGATCTTGGCATGATGTCTAGCTTTTGAGGTGCTTTTGGTCTACTTCTCTGTGTCAGGTAGCTCCTATTTAAGTGATTTCTTGATTGAAACAGGTGTGGCAGTAATCAGGCCTGGGGGTGACTACAGAAATTGAACTCAGGTGTGATAAACCACAGTTAAGTTATTTTTTACCAAGGGGGGCAATCACTTTTTCACACAGGGCCATGTAGATTTGGAGTTTTTTTTCCTCCCTTAATAACGTAAACCTTCATTTAAAAACTGCATTTTCTGTTCAATTATGTTATCTTTGACTAATAGTTAACAGTTTTTGATGAGCAGAAACATTTAAGTGTGACAAACATGCAAAAGAATAAGAAATCAGGAAGGGGGCAAATAGTTTTTCACACCACTGTATGCTTTATTCATCAAATACTGATTTAATGTTATTTAGCCCAAATAAGCATTAACACAAGGCGGTGTGTGTGTGTTGGAGGGGGGGGGGTGTTGTTCTTTACCTCTTCCATGTCACCTGCGATGTTGTAATTCCACACGCGCTTCCACAGGAGAATAACATTACGTCATTAAACCGCGAAGAAGTGGCAGTTTTAATGACGTACAGAACACAATGACTCAGGAAATCCGATCTGTCTGTTTACACGACAATCACATCAGCACATATCTGATTTATATCCGATTTATTTCCACATATGAAGGAGGCCTGAAACCGATCTCGAAATATCGGAATGCATGCGTTTTTTTTCCTGTTTACACGGACATAGAACATATCCGATATGTGTCACATATGAGCAAAAAATCGGAATTGGGTCACATTTACCTGGCAGTGTAAACGTAGCCATAGATACTGAAACCCCAGATCAGACTGCAAGGTGCATATGACAGACAGAGGTAAGGGGTGCTAAAACATTGGAGCAGCCTGAACGAGTGTGCGGCAGCGAGTTGACCACACACTCCATTCGCATCATGATCTGCACGCAGGCCGAGACGCAGGATTCCTCTAATACTGTACGAAAATAAACTAATCTTGTTTGTTTGTTTGTTTTTTAGGGCCCAAGCACTATGACATCAGCCGTATGTCGTCATAATGTGTGAGGGCCCTCTTGTTCTTCTAAGTATTTTTTTTTTTTTCCAGCAGCCGGGGCTGTTTATGGATTTTAACATGCTTAAAAAATTCATCAGACAAGTTGGAATCTGCTGCCATTAGGATGCCTGAGAGTCTGGGCCCCAGGTGTGGCACGGGGCCCTCATACGAGATTTTGATGCATAGCTCACACACACTTTCACGTACGCACTCAAAACCCGGTACACATTTAGAGCTCTTTGAGCTGAACAACTTTCGTGTTGCACGTCATGGGGTCGACTCAACAGGAAGTCTGTTATTTTGGGTCGTTTTTATTGGAGGACGCACCCAATGGATTTTGATTCACTCCTCCTAGGGTGTTGATATGATCAGGAAACAAACGAGGCCTATGTGATCTCAATACATTGAGGATGCAGAATTGCAGAGGGATTTGTGAAATCTTAAATGGGTCAAACTTGTGCTGTAAAGTGATTAATAACTTTGTGTAACATTATATTGAGTGACATCATTGTGTGATGCTTTTTTTTTTCTTGACATAAGTTCTATTCTAAAATTATTTCGAGGGGGGGGGGGTGTCGATGGCACAAGGTATTCATGGCAGTTCTTTGTTAATCCTTTTTTTTTTTTTTGGACTAGTTAGTGACACTACTGTATATGTACAGGGCCAATTAATGTAGCTACGATGTTATTAATAGAGATGGTAAAAGTAAATCAAATCAAATTCAAATTCAAATTTTATTAGTCACATACACAATCATACACAGTATAATATGCAGTGAAATGCTTTTATACGACCGCCAGTGACCTTAAAAAGAAAGAAAATAAGAAAATAAAATCTTGTACGTAAAATAAATAATCAATAAAAAGGAAATACTAAGAAATAATTTTAACTAGTAAAATTTGTAAAATTAACTGTGCATAAGGGCATAATAAAATATTGCAAAAATATAGAAATATGGTATTAAAGTGTCCGTGGTTGTGCAAATATGCACACAAAAGTAGTAGCTTTTGTGTGTTTTACTTGTAGTGTTGCGATGGACAGCGAGCGGAGCAGAGAGCCAGCTGGGTTGGATGGACTACCCGAGCTATATAGCGTTCTACGAGGAGAGGTCAGCAATATCTGGCTTTAATTTAAGGACATGAAGTGCATGCGTGTGTGTGTGTGTTTAAAAACTCGCCCTTTCTTTCAAATTCTTTCATGCTCTTTTGCAGGTGGTTTCTCTTACAACATACGGTGTTTTTGTAAAGATTCCAGGCTACAGAAAGCATGGTAAGTTGGCAAGCGCTTAGAATTGCTTAATAAATCCTAAGTGCTGTTAAACGGGTGGAACTTTATTTATTTTATTTTTTTTAATGAGAAGGTAGCCAAGTCAGACTTATGATGAAATTTCTCCTCGGATCCCACCGCGGCCGTTCCTGTGTACGTTCAAAGAATGCAACGCACCGATGCCTGAAAATAGACTTGAGAAAGAGACTGTGTGAACTGTACACACACTCATTCACCAACACCACTTGCACATTACAGGAACTCGGCTGAGAGTTATCGCGACAGTCCCGACCTCATGGCTCCAAGTCATTTCCACATGTTTGGGCCATTAAAGGGCTTCCTGGGACGTCAAAAGTGTTTCAAACGTCAAAAAAAAAAAAAAATAAATCTTCCACCTTCCATCGGCGTACGTGCATTAGTGTAGCCGGGGGATTATATAGAGAAATAATGGTCAAAAGTCCCGGTTTGACTCGAACGCACTTCATAGGATCCATCTCTGCTCTTACAGGCCTAGTCCATAAGAATGACATGTCTGCCACCCGGGTGGACAATCCTTCTGAAATTGTTGATGTTGGTGAGCAAGTGTGGATTAAAGTCATAGGCAGAGAGGTAAACTCAAAACGTTATTATGAACTGAAAATACTGTGGCTAAATTTATTCAATAATTTATTATTATTCATTAGTTCTGTCACTCAGTATTGATTATGTAATAAAAAAAAAAAAACACTTTTGCTTCATTTTCCTTTTGTGTGCCAGATTAATGATGAAAAAATCAAGCTGGCTTTTTCCATGAAAGCTGTTAATCAAGGCACCGGGCGCGACCTGGATCCCAACAACGTGATGGCTGAGTATGGATTCTTTATTTAAAACACTGTTGTTATTAAATATTAGCTTTAGGTACCGCATTAGTGCTTACGCATGCAAATAAGTGTGTGTGTGTATATATACATACAGGCAGGATGCACGCAGGCGAAGGCAGTTCCGGGATCACACGAGTCGAAGGATCACTCTAGAGGCCGTGCTCAATACCACCTGTAAGAAGTGTGGGTGCACAGGTAAGAGTGGAGAACTGATGGATTCAATGGCAGTGTGAACACTGTTAGCAGAATCTCTTCTTAAGATGAAATGAATACACAATGAAATGAAATGAATACCCAACCTGTAAGAAATTTAGGTTAAGAGCCAATATCGGCATAAAAAAAAATTATATAGACCTTACATGGAAAAAATGTAAATAAAAATAAGTACAATTAGCCTAATCCGCAGATACATGTATTGTGGGAGGAAACTGGAGTACCCTTAGGAAACCCAAGCACAGGGAGAACACGCAAGCTCCATGCACGCAGAGGCATGAATCGACCCTGGAGGCGCAAGGCGACAGTGCTAACCACTACACAAATATGCCGCCAGGACATACCCATACCGACATGAAATGTGGAGTATGGGGGAATTTTATGCTAAGACCTCCAAAAAGCCGCAGTTGTGGGAGGGGAAAAAAGCATCACACTATGATGTCTCTCAATATAATGTTACTCAATATAATGTGACACAGAAAGTTATTAACCATGCCGCGCTCACGGCCCAGACTCTCCGGCATCCTAATGGCACAAGATTCCAACCTGACTAAGTTTTTAAGCAGGTTAAGACCTCCAGAAGGCATCGGATGGTGAAAACAAAAAGTCTTCAGAAGAATAAGAGGGCCCTCACACACTGTCATAGTGCCTGAGCCCTAATTTGATTAAAACTTAAACAAAGTTTACTGATTTATTATTGAATACCTCCTTATTCAAGCAAATGAACATAAACCAACAGCATAGGTTATATTTACAGTGTATAAATCTTGACCATTAAGTTTGTTAGGGTTCGAGTCTATTCAGACTCCAGGTACTTTGGTTCGATCCTCAGCATGTTTGAACTTGTGTATAATATGATGTATTGGCATCCCATGCAGGTTGTCTTAAATGGTGGTTTCCCCTCCTTTTAACTTCTTCATGCGTCTGTGCACGCTGTTCTTGTCAGTGGTGTCATCTTCAAAAAATTCTGAAGAAACCCCCGGATGCAACAGCATTTGCAGCAATGCAACGATTTTCCTTTGAAAAACAATCCATACAAATAAGTCAGTGGAATTTTTTTAGATAAGGTACAGTGTGTCCCCTTCCTGATTTATTATTTTTTTTTTGCTTATTTGTCACACTTAAATGATTTACAATGATAGAGTAAATACAAAATGCAGTTTTAAAATGATGATTGCATTTATTATGGGAAAAAAAACTATCCAAACCTTGCCACATCCAGGCCGGGTTACTGCCAGACCTTATGAATCAAGAAATCACTTAAACTAAACCTGTCCGTCAAAAGTGAAGCAGACTTTCTAATATGCAAAATATTAAAATACATTTTCTTGACACTGTATAGACATCCTTTTTACCTGCCCTTGAAAAATTTTATCACTACAACTAATTATCAATATTTATTCCATCTTCAGTAACTACATGATCCTGCTCAAATTCACAGACGGCTATCATGGGAACATTGGGCTTGGGACAGGAAGACAACTTGCATGTGCTGAGAGTCTATCATATCATCTACACAAGTTCAAACAGGCTCAGGATCGAACCAAAATACCTCGGAAGAGGACTTAAGAGTCGGGTTAAACGATGGCGCAAATGCACGACTTGTGATGAAGACTACGTTGCCGGTCAAAAGTCTGGACACACAATGATTTTTGTTTAGTGATTTATTTGTTTTCTACATTCTAGAACGATACTGGAGATTTCAAAACGATGAAATTGCAAATATGGAATTCCAGTCAGTAATTAAGTAACAATTACTTAAGTCTGTTGATATTTTAAGACATGAAGGTCAGCTGTTCGGGATCAGTTCTTGCAGGAACAGTATTGAGTCAAGTGCATTTTACAAAACCCATCAAGCACCACGATGATGAAACTGGGTCTGATTAAGACCTTTTCAGAGAAGCAAGACCAAACTTACCTCTGCTGCAGAGGAGAAGTTCATTTAGAGTCACCAGCCTCACAAATCACCAATTAACAAACAGCACCTCAGGTTAGAGCCATTATGAAGGATTTACAGAGTAGACGCATCTCAAGATCAAAGTAGATCAAAGGAGATTATTGTGTATTTCAGACGCCTTCAGCATTGTTTTACAAATTTAGAAAGAAATAAAAATGAGGCTAAAATTAGAAGGCGTGATCAAATTTTGATTGGTAGTTGATAGAGGAAGAGTTGCACTACTAACATGTGCAATTGGAATGATCAGTGTTGGTTAATAAAAAAATTACCGTCAGCACAGCCCTTGTACTTAACTTTAATTTTGTTTTATTTAAATTCATCATGAGAGGAAAAGTTTGATTATTGTATGTGAACGTTCTGGGAAAGCGTTGGAATTTAACTTCTTGAAAAGCTGTGTAAACACTTTATGTCCTCCCAGCATTGCTATGGGTTGAGCTAAGGTGAAACCGCTGTATGGGAACTATCAAAGTATGTCAAAGGCCCAAGGTCCAGATACGGGTGTGTGTATGTGTGTATGTGTTCATTTCCGTGCATGTGTTTGCTTTTAGGTCACTTTGCGAAGGACTGTTTCTCACAGCCAGGGGAGAAACAGTACAGTCTAGTGCCAGAAGAGGAGGAGGAACCAGCCAGCCAACCTATCCAATCCGAGCCTCTGAAAAGAAAGAAGGTCGCAACACGCCCCTCAGCTTCAATCCATCTTCCCTTCCATCAATCATATGTTCTTAAAATACCCGGCTTTAGTCGAAAGCATCCATTTTATTTACAGTTCTTGGTATTTCTGTTCAATGGCTTGCACGCACTCTATACGGTAACTCACTCCTGCTCTTCTCTCTGCTGTAGGAAAAGAAAGCCAAGAAAGAGAAGAAAAAGAAAGAGAGAAAGCGGGAGAGCTCATCTTCCGACAGCGGCGGTAACGCCAAAAGATCGAGACACTCCCATGCGCACTCGGAAAAGAAGAAGAAGCACAAGAAGCACAAGACGCACAAATGAACTCCGGAGCTCGGGTCACGGAGTCCAGATGTACAAGTCATTTGTGTGTATGTGTGTGTGTGTGCTCTTGGGGAGGGAAACGTACATACAAAAGGACCTTCAGTCTCAAACAAATGTATGTCTGTACGGATCTTTTCTGCTCGTGTCTGAAAGCTGATCATTTTATTGCCGATTCCAAAATGTCACAGAGGAGAAAAACTAATTATGTAAATAAAAATATTGAACCGTGAGAGTTTGTTATAAGAAAAATTTACTATTACAAAACATCACAATTTTTTTTTTTGTAGTTCAAATAAAACTGTGACTTTATCGTGGTTGGGATTTGGAGGTGAAGGGTCATGGTGGGTCATTCCTTGCATGACCTCTTTACCCAGTGAACCGACAGAAGCCAGTCATCAGCTTGAATTAGAACACGGACACACACACACACGTGACACAGATGAAGGAACAGGCTTAAATTAGACATACAGCACAGTCTTTGCAAACACGCGGTCACACGGCAGAGCACGCCGGGAGTTTGGATCTGCTGCTGGAAACGTTAACAAGAATAGATGTGTATGGATTCGTAATGGCACAAGTAGTTACGTGAGGAATTTAATAACATGTGCTCACAGTAGATGACATCAGAAAAGAAAACAACAAGAATGAAGTCGTCATGTTTTTGAGGTGTAAGCTTGAAGTTTTATTTTGTTTATTTTGCATTATGGATTATTAACAACTTGGAAATGTCTGACGAGGCAAAGGGGTTTTTCAGTCGGAACAAAGACGGTTATGGGAGAAACCTCAGGACGTCACCCTTTTGTGTAGTGCCGTGTGCACACAACACTCCCAAGGGTTAATGTCTGTCAAAGAGAAGAAATAATAAATCAATAATATTGATCAGCAAACCATAAAAACACCCAAAATTCTGGTGCGACTACAGATAGTCCAAGCTGAAACTTGGACAAGAGGTACTGACCAGCGTGAGGTCGTCACCATCCACTTCTCGGACGAGCGTCGTCTCTTTGCCGTCCCACTTCTGAGTGTGGATCAGCTTGTTTCCTTCAAGGGTCACCAGCGACTGAAAGCGACACGTATAAACCATTAAATTACAGTTTATTTTAAACATCTTTACACAAAGATCTCTTCATCTTCGTAATAACACTTGTTTATAACACCATGATGGAAAAACATTCCCGAATACCATCACCTGGGTGAGAAAGTTCCACCGCTTCCGTCTCCGTAGCAACGACTAAAACGGAAAATTTTAAATCACCCAGTTAATGGGATCCAGGAACGATTTTTTTTCCGTGATGCTTTTTTTTTTTTTTTTACCTCAGTTTCACGATGCATCCCACAGAATAACATGTTTTTACTGGTTACACCGATGGGTTTATAAAATATTAAACGAGCTCCTGTTACAGCGAGAGGCTGTACCCTGACAGCAGTCCACAAAGGCTCTTTTGTAAGAATGACAACAACGGGAGCAGTTCAGTAGCGGAGCTTGGCGTGTGAAGCTCGTACAGTATTTAACATCGATTATCGTACAGAACCGGAATGTACCTTGCATTTACGGTCGTCTACTGTGGTCTCGTCGAACTCCTCTCCCAGCTTGAATTTGATTTCTGTAGACTTGAAGGTGCTGACGGTCTGTAGTGTAAAAACGCCATCATCGACGTCAATGATGGTGGTGGGTTTGGTTAAACCGCCAATCTGGCGTGTCGCAAAACCGACACCTAAAAAAAAAAAATTATAATAATAATCCATAAGCAATAAAATACAATGCAAGTAAAATCTAAAGAGGATAAAAAAAAAAAAAAATTATGGTGATACATTGCAATTCATACTCCAGACGCACATGTTAGGTCAACACGATTCTACATTTAAGTAGACATTGATCAAACCCATAAACGTCTGTGTTGAAATAACCTGAAAATTTCATTCTGAAGCTACTGCAATCGCAAAATCAAACACACAGAGAGAGACAAACCCTGACCAACATTCCTAGGTAAACCATGGGTGACCACGGTCCTTGCTAGTTTCAAGGTCTGGAACGGTCAAAAAGGTCGAACCAACATTAGCGGTCCACAGCCGATAGCCAGAGTAAGCACTGAATATTGATTTGTTCTGCAGAGCGAGTTACACGACACAAGGTTGGAACCTTGTGAGAGTCTAAGAGTTCACCGCATGCCCAGTCATCTTCACACTCACTAGGAAGGGGGGGGGAAATGACCTCCACCACCAAGCACCTGCTCGGGATCACCTTTTCCCCTCTTAGTTTGTTTTTCAAGGCTACTCTCACATACCCAAGTACTACTGCGTGGACCTGATGTCTCACTCATCCATACTGGAACGCTCATTTATTGGAAAAAAATAAATAATTGGCTTTGTTTTCTAGTGGGACTGGTCTTTTAAGAGCCACTGAGAGCATGACCTTGCTAGTTGCAATGCTTACTGTTAAACACAATGCATTATGCTAGTTCAAGCAGGTTTTTTTTTTTTTTTACATTACAATCACATTCATGTGCTAGATATCAGGCGCTGCTGGTCCGAAAGCATTGCATGAAAACACTGCGAAGTCAAGTCAACACAGGCAGCTTGAAAACGATTGCCACAAGCAGGATCGATTATTATTTCCTTGTAACATGTTTCTGGAAAGTAAATGTTCTAGATGTTTAAAATTGAGGTGGCATTGTGGTTAACCACTGTGGTCTTGTGCCAACAGGATCCAGGTTCAACTCCTTCCTCGAGGTCTGTTTTGCATTTTCTCCCTGTGATTGATGGTGCTCCCAAATGTATGAATAAGCTCGAGAGTGCACCTTGGGACCTTTGACCCATTTCATGTCAAAGTCATAATTATTTCAAGGAATGCTTAAGGTGTGCGAAATCTTCTATACCGGTTTATCCTGTATACAGGGTCCTGGGGTGGGGGGGCGGCATGGAGCCTATCCCAGAAGACTTGGGTAGGGCATGAGGCGGGGTCCACCCTGGACAGGGTGCCAATCCATTGCAAGGCACAATATAATCTTTTTTTTTTTTTTTTTTAAAGCACTGAAGCAAGAGCATTGCTCATCAATCTATTTTTGATGTGATGATGCACATCATTTTGTAGCCACAATCCACCTGTATTAGGGTACTTTTTTTCCTTTCTTTTTTATCTCATGATCAGAGATAAATTGGAAAAGCTGGGAGGAGTTTATTTTAAAAAAAGAAAAAAGCAAGAAAATCAGTGCAGGAGTGGGGAAAAAAACACTTGCACGCTCTCAGGCCCACGTGCTCCAGTTGAGCTGTGTGGGTGTGCACTAAGCGCGCGCGCGCGCCTATCTCTTATAGAGAAACCACCCTGCAGTGCAGCACACACACACACACACACACCAGGATGATGTGCATTCACACAAATTACATGCATGGGTATCGCACAAGATTGCATTTAAGCCCACTCAAGCA
The DNA here is from genome assembly GCA_030522415.1 of Channallabes apus. Taxonomy (NCBI): domain Eukaryota; kingdom Metazoa; phylum Chordata; class Actinopteri; order Siluriformes; family Clariidae; genus Channallabes; species Channallabes apus. The sequence goes on along the minus strand of CM060127.1, from coordinate 25,127,195 downwards.
CCTGCTCTCTCTCTCTCACACACACACACTTACCCAGAGCTTTCATGTAGTCATCGAAGTTCTTGCTCTCCTTAAGGTTCCACGTGCCGACAAAATGCTCTGCCATCTTTACCCAGTGAACCGCGTGCGCCCGCAGAGAGAGAGAGACGGAGGAAGAAAGAACACGCGCGCGCGCTGAAGTGCTGAAGAGACGCGGAGGAGGCTGACGAGCCGCTGAGCTCCTGCGCTTTTACTGGCTGATATATACCGGCTGTTCGTGACGTCAGCGCCTGCCTGAGAAGAGGGAGGAGTGATGGAGGGGCGCATGCAAAAGACACGGCGAAAAACCGACGCATGAAAGCATGCACAGAGAAGAAATGGAAGAGAAAGACAGATTGGGGGGGATGGTGGACAACAGCAGCTGTCTTAACACTAGCTGGATTTCAGAGAATGAGGGACAAAGACTGACACTGTGAGAGCAACATTTGTAAAAAAGAAAGAAAGAAAGAAAAAAACCTTTCAGTACAACAGCAAAGACATGGAGACAAAAGAGAAAGAATTTCCCCCATCTATCTATCCAGTATATACAGAGTCACTATACACACTATAAATATTTTTATACATATTTTAAATCTGAAAATAAAATAAATCTTATTGCTATATATAAAATGAAGGGCACTGGTGGCTCAGTGGTAGATGTTTCACCTGCCATGCGAAAAGCCCGGGTTCGATTCCCACCCAATGCCTAAACCCCAGCCACTGGATGCAGTCCAGGTCGCAAGCCCGAATAACATGGGAGGATTGCATCAGAAAGGGTATCATGCGCAGACCGGATGATCCACTGTGGTGACAGGAACAGCCGAAAGACCATCACCACCACCAACAACAACATATATAATATATTAATATAATGGGGCAGAGCAGGAGGTCCCTAGTTCAAGTCCCAATGCCGCCTGGATGCCACTGTTAGACCATTGCCTTGAGCAAGATCCTTCAAGCCCGAGGGCTCAGATACAACCAGGCGTCAAGCTGGCCTCCCAACCCTGTAAATACATAACTGCCACAGAAACGGCGGATGTATATCCATTGCTCGATGTGCCATGCAGCAGGTAGATGGAACCACCCATTCATATTAATATAATGCGCATTGTACTATTTTTCTTTTCCGTGAAGTATGTATACTGTACATCTTTTTAGCTGACTCTATATGTCTACATCTCTTACAATGAATTAAAGATATCACATTGTACTGGAAGGCTTTACATAAAGAATAATGAATAAAAAATCTAAACTCAATTAATTATCTTTTTCATTTCAAAAAGAAAGAAAGAAAAATATAAAACATGGCCTGTTTTTCCTCTTTTTTAGAAATACAATCTGAATATTATTCCTCTTTATGTAAAGCCTCACAGTACAATGTGATATCTTTAATCCATTGTGCATTAGAGGAAAAAATGAATGGATGATGTGTGACAAAACTAGACGGCACGTTGACTTGGTGGTTAGCACTGTCAACTAGTACCTCCAAAATCCAGGTTCGATTCCTGCCTCGGGTCTGTGTGCGTGGAGTTTGCATGTTCTCCCCGTGCTTGGTGGGTTTCCTTCAGGTACTCCAGTTTTTCCGCCAACAATCCAAAAGCATGCAGGTTAGGCTAAGTGGCGTTTCCAAATTTCCAGATCCTACCACAGTTGTAAAAATGGGAATAAATTCAAGTGGCTTCCATGGTTCCTAGTTGGCCCACAGGGACCAAAACAGAGACAATATGCACAGGAACCTGAGGCGGGAATCGAACCCGGACCATGGAGGTGCAAGGCGACAGTACTAACCACTAAGCCACCAAATAAATATGTATCATAGTATTAATATAAAAATCAGACGACAAAGTGTCATCTTTCAGTCAGCTTTGATTGAGTGTTCAAGATTTAGAGAACAACTAAACCAGTGTACTGTTTATCAAATCACCTTGGAAACTATCCTGCCATGTTGCATCACTACAAGTGTTATTTAGCTACTACAGATAATTTAATTAGATATGAATCAAGGGTGTCATTGCAATGTGCTCTGTTATTCAATCACGTAACTGCTGTTAATGTTTTACTGCAGCTTTGGTTACTTTCTTGGAATCAATATTTGTATTCAAATTTGTATGAGACATCTTGCCTGGTTGCTACATTGGTTTACACATTAAAAACAACAGCTTTGTGGCTCCAACTGCCTGTAAAGTCGCAATTATTGGGTGAACTCGATGGCTTCTGATGGCCTTTATTTGACCAGAATTTGGAAAATGTATACCACCACATGGAAGCATGATGGAACAGCAGGTAGTGTTATGTCCTTACTACACCAGAGTCCATGATTCAATCTAAAAAAAAAACTCGGGTTTCTCACTGTACATGTTCTTCATATGTCTGTGAGGGTACTCGCTGGACCTCTCAACAACACATATGTAAATTGTTGTCAAAGTTTCGGCGGCTCCCATCGATGGGACACCACAGCGGACCACCTGATCCGCACATCAACTTGGTACAGGTTTTTACACCAGATGCCCCATCCATTTTTATCCGTGCTTGGGACTGGCACTGTATCCAGTAGCTGGGGTTTGGGCATTTGGTGGGAATTGAACGTGGTCCTTCAGCATGGCAGGCGAGGAACCTACCACCAAGTCACCAACGCCAACAAATTGGTGATTCTAAATTACTGAAGATAAATAATGACTGCTTGGAACATGATAATGATAATAATATTACCTTGGTGTATTTTCAGTTCATGTTTTCCAATTTTGATGCCATCTCTCTCTGTGTGGGTTTGACATAGGATCTTTGTATTTCTTGCTTCCCACCAATGGTATTGGCTAGGAGTTTCAGGGTGAGAGTGTAGCTGTAGTTGCTATCAGTGTGGTTAATGTAACAGACTTCTAAGCAGTGCCCAGGTAACACTACACCTCAAGGCTCTGCCACTGAAGCATGGGATTGAATTTACAATGCAGAGGCAGCTGACCTGACTTTGACGTGTGCAATTTTCCTTCAGCTCGCACTCTTCGCTCTTCTCGCTATCCAGAAGTTACTTTTTCACGCTGCTTAGAAATCGGAGTGCGTGTAAAATTGCGTTCGTACCGCAATGTTCAAGCTGAGTTTGAGCTTCTGAATTATTTATAGCGGTTAACATACTGTTGGAGATTGTTATCAGATGTGTGTGACGGCGCATGTGCTCTATTGTGCTTCTCATGGTCAGCTGGTCCATGTGGTCAAACAAGGCCAAGACACGTTAACGGACGTGAAATCATTCACATACGAACCTGGAGATAACATCACATCAACATGTGAAGCAGACTTCATCTGGGATTATCTCTTATTTGTCTTTTTACTGTAATAAAAATTTAACTTACTCCCACACCGGCTCTCATGTTTCTTTCCCATCTCATTGGGCCCCACCTTATTTTCAAATTCATTATTTTGTATGGAGCGGAAAAGAAAAATCCTCTTCCTGTTTCCAATTGAATCAGGACACAGATAGCACTAACAGCCAGACTTCTATGGAATCAGTTTAATGCTCCGTCATGTGCACATTTGTAACACCCAGCCACACACACACACACACACACACACACACATACAGTACATTCCCTTCTTCTGTATCTCATATCCTATTAGTTCATCAAAGTCACTAAAAGTCTAAAGGCAACCTATAAAAACGCTTTAATCCCTGTGTAACAGTGGATGTGATTTGCACAATTATTAATCTGAATCATGCAACATTAAAATTATATATATATTTTTTTGCTTTAGCTTCAACAGGAATTTTGCATACACACTTATTTCGAATGGTTGTTTCCAATCCAATCGAACTCTTATTCAAAAATAGCAAAAGTATACCTGTCGTTGCCTGGAAAAGAGTTTGTAGAAATGGGTAAAAGGTTAAAGCTAAAAATAATCTGATGAGCTTTAATGTAATCAGTGATATTATTGTTATTATTTCAGGTTGAAGCCCACATACTGTACATGTCTGTCTGTCTTTCTGTCTAACTTATTAATACGAAGAAATTTCGTAAAGTTGAGTATCATACACTTTGTTTACGCTAAGTTGTACTTTTTTCGTCGTCAGCCAAATACAGTACAGTACAGTACACTCCCTGTTCGGTAATTGGAGAGTGAATCCCAGGTGAGAAATTGAAAAAATAGATTGAATAAAGATAAAGTTTTGTCTTAAAACGACTGCAGCATTATACAGTATATAAAATTCACTTATACTTATACTGCTTATATACTTACCACTTATACCGCACTGTTATTTTAGAGCTGAAAATATGAACTAATCCCAGTAAAAATGTTCCGTTTCTAATTAATGCAGGTCTTTGTTAGGTTAAGCAAGTAGCTTATTAGTAGCTTATTTTTTTAAAATAGATTACTAAATCTGTTCTTAAATTTGCTTTTACTCAGCAATTTCTTTTATGGTGCAGTTTAAACTTCAGGCAGATATCGAAGTACTGCAAAAGTTTTATTAAATTCTGTCCAGCCTGTTTTGTGTGATGCTGTGACAAAATCTGGATGGACAGACATACAGACATACAGGGAAATTTTTTCTGAAACTGGTTTCAGTTTCTCCAACGTATGAAATGTTGGGGCCAGTGGTAGCTCAGTGGTTAAGGCATTGGACTACGGTTCGGAAGATCCCAGGTTCAAACCCCACAACCACCAAGTTGCCACTGTTGGGCCCTTGAGCAAGGCCCTTAACCCTCAACTGCTCAGATGTGTAATGAGATAAAAATGTAAGTCGCTCTGGATAAGAGCGCCTGCCAAATGCCTAAATGTAAACGTAAAGATATCATTGAAAAAGCGGGTTCTGAACAAAGTACAGACAAAACCTTTCTATTATTTTTATAGATAAAATCCAGTAATGCAGTTTTGCGCTGTTATACAAATTGCCCCAGAGTGAAAGTTCAGGGCACGTGCTTGTGTATATACTGTAAACTTTGCAGTGTGATCTTAGCTTGCGGTTGTTCATGTCTACCAATAATTGCTCATTGATGTCGTCAACACCCTTTTAATTAACACATTAACGACAAGAGAGAGATAAGGAGCCCATTGTCCAAACAGAGTATACCAAACTCCCCAGCCTACTTGACCCTTCTCATCATCCTTTAACTGAGAAGCAACCTCGCACATCTTTTCCAAAGCAGTAGAAATTTTTCCATGTTCATCATCATTAGCTGGGATGTATGTACAACAACTATCACCTACCATAGCACAAACACCCCCCTTCTCGGCGAGGATTAGATCAAGGGCTATTCTATTCTGTACCGTGGTCAGTCGAAGAGCAGTTAATTCACCTTTAATACCTTCAACAGCAATATTGGTGGCATTAACAAAAGTAGCTAACCTGTAATGTGTTACCTCAATCTGATTCCATAACTGAGTCACACCATACTGAGGGGAAAAAAGCATGCCAAGATTTAACGGCTTTAATCTGTAACTGATGATCAGGGGGAGGGAATGGATCACTATCTCGCTTAAGGCGAGCATGATGTTGGGTTCCACGTGGGTTTCGTGTGACCAGTGTAAAAGAACCTCTAAATTGAGAAGGGGCACAAACTCCTGCCCAGTTAGCGGGGAGGAAAATGTAAACAGCCTTATCACAAACCCAATACCAATCTGAATAGTGATTAATGGTCCCACGTGGGCCAGGGTGAATTAATGAGCAATTACCTTCAGGACAAGAACCATCTGGAGAATAGGGAAAATATGCTTCACTACACATATCTAGATGCGTGTTTCCAAGAAATACAGAACCGTTGCCCATGAAGCAGTAAGGATATTTAAAGTTGGGCAAGGTGAAGACCTGGAAAGCAGTGACGAGAGCTCTTTCCCTCGTGCTGAAGCGGAGGAGACTAATATCTAAAGCGGTAAGTGAATAAGCACAAGGGTTTGAGGAATTATGATCGTAGTGCATCAACCTGCACCACCAGTCAGACCCTGTGTGATTCAAGAATAGGCTATGTGTTAGGTGAGAGCTAATATACCGAGTAGCATTTCGACAGAAGGAACTAATACAAACTCGCGCAGCCATGGAAAGAGCTGATTCATTACCAGGTAAGGGTCTCAGTGACGTCTGTCCTACAGCAGAAGGGAAATGTTGGCACACATAACAAGAATCACTGGTATATCGCTTAGCGGTCCAATTAGCGAATCGCCAAAAAACATTATCATGTGGATGAGGTTGCACTATGTACAACAATCTCTCATTCAAGATTAAGAGGACAAAAAGAAACTTCATTCTAAGGCGGGAGAGGTTACCACCATACTCCAAGTGCTGTTCTATAAACTCTACAGAATGAAGTGTGACCAAAAGAATACACAGAAATATAACAGGTTGAGTGTAAACCTGTGTGTGTGAAAAATCTTGTTCGCAATGTCAAACATATAAATAACTACTAGTGGTGAACTATTGCCTTTCTTGACGCTACAGTGCTCAGAGTGCAGGCACGCCCAATCTGCACTCGTCCCACCTTACGAGGCGCTAAGACACCACCAGGAATGGTGAACTAATAGCAATAGTGAAGTCGTCCCGTGGCAACCCAAGACAATCCCTCTGTGTCACGTCACGGGTTGGTCATCACTGCAGCACGTCTTCAGTCTAGTGCACGTCACATCTTTTCTTGGTGTCATTCTCATTTCAGCTAGAACAGCAGGTAACAGATCAACCCAGGTTTTACTCCCCATAGTTTGCATTGCTTTAGTCAGTTTTTCTTTCAGTGTCCTATTTGTTCTTTCGACTATACCTGATGACTGTGGGTGATAAGGAATGTGAAAATGCCAGGACAGTGAAAGATATTTACACAAATTCTGTGTTACCTGTGATGTAAAAGGTGTTCCTTTATCCGAGTCAATAGCATGAGGAACGCCATAACGAGGTATTATTTCTTTCGCTAAGACTCGGGTCACCACCTTTGCATTCTCTCGAGCACACGGGAAAGCTTCCACCCACCTTGAAAACTTGTCTACCAAAACCAGAAGATATTTGAATGGGCCACATGCAGGCATATGTGTAAAATCAATTTGCCACTCTGCAAACGGAGCAGTAGGTAACAGAAGACTTTCGTGTTTACCTAAACCCTTTGTCACATTATTCTGAGCACACACCAAACATCTAGATATTAATAAATCTATTGTTCCAAGCATGTTAGCTATGCAAAAGAGTTTTTTCATATCGTCCTTAACCCCCCTTCGTGCACGATGTGTAACACCGTGGAACTCGCGCATGAGGAACGGAAGACAATGAGACGGCAGGCACAAACGGCCATCAGCACAATACCATAAACCATCAGAAGCAACGTAGGCGCCCTGAGCTTGCCAAAAAGAGGAATCATTCGGCGTGGCTGAAGCTTGCAAAGACAATAAATCTACATCGGGAATCAAAGAGCTAGCAAGAAAAGATGTATTGATCAAATCAGAACCAGAATCAGGAAAGAAAATCTGTTTTTGAGCTGCTTTTTTAGCAATACGATCAGCTAGCGAATTCCCTCGCACTTCCATAGAATCACCAGAAGAATGAGCCTTAGTTTTTACAATAGCGAGAGTACCAGGTAGATGGCATGCGTCTATTAAATCCTGAACAAGGGAAGAATGAGAAATAGGCTTACCCTCAGCAGAACGAAAACCCCTGGATTGCCAGATGCGGCCAAAGTCATGAGCGATACCAAAAGCGTAACGAGAATCAGTGTATATAGTGACATCTTTTCCTTCAGAAAGAACACACGCACGAGTTAGAGCAAAAAGTTCAGCTGCCTGAGCAGATGAGAAAGGGAGAGAGTAAGCTTCAATGGTTATATCTGGCAGCGCACACACAGAATAACCACAGAGAAATTTCCCATCATATGGTTTTGAACAGGAACCATCTACAAACAAAGTGTCACCAGTTGTTAATGGAGTAGAAGATAGATCAGGATGTATACTAGTGGAGTGAATAATCTCTGAACAACAGTCATGATCTGTGTCTATTAGCGTATCGTCCTGTGCATTGATCAAGCGTGCCAGAGCATATCCGAGGGTGTCAAAAGAAGAGGTGGTTTTTATCTCTAAGTTACTTGTAGAACACAGGATAATCTCATACCCAGACCGTCTCTGAGCCGTCATGTGTTGTGTTCGAATGTTCTGCAGCACTTGTTTAACCTGATGTGGAGAATACAAAATTAAAGGATTAGAGAGAACAATCTTTTCAGCATCTTGTACCATCACCGCACAGGCGGCCACAGCCCTGAGACAGGCGGGCAAACCTTGTGCCACAGCATCTAAAGTTTTAGATAAGAAAGCACATCAGACACAACAGGTGCTACAGGGATAATTATGTCATTTATTTTTCTCAAATCTTGTGTAAATCTCCACGTACCATCAGGTTTCAGTACTGGATTAACAGGTGTGTTATAAGAACTTACACATGGTTTAATAACACCCTGCTTGAGCAATGAGCTTAAAATGTCATCTATTCCTGAGGCCTTGGCCTCGGAGAGTGGATATTGTTTGATGTACACAGGTTGCAAATGTTTTAATTTAGCTTCATAAGGAACACAGTGTACTAACCCCACCTCATCCTTATGTTCAGCCCACAGACTGCTCGGCACATATTCAAGGGCAGCAGGAATAGAGCTGTTCTGTGAAGAAAGGAAACAATTATTTACACGCATATTTGTGAGGTGGGAAAAAGGAACTGAATCAGGCACTTCAACAGTGAGTTTCGCGCCAGAAAAAGTCAAGGACATGTGTAGTCTGCTCATTAAATCGCGTCCTAGCAGATTAAAAGGACAATCAGGCATACAGACAAAACGATGAGAGAGATGAATTCCCTTATCTAAAGGACACGTTACAGTTACCTGAGGAGTGAAATAATTCCGTTGAGCAACCCCTTCAATTCCCACAGAGCTGATACTTTTATTCGAGAGCGGTCCCTCATAATCACGACATTGTAGCTCCCGTATCCACCAAAAAAGAGATCTTGTTTAAACTATTAGTGTATCTAAACTACGAGTCTGACATGAGTCTGCGCTCACATGTTTGACATCTGACACGAACAGCTACTAAACAGAGACAGTGTGTGTGTGTAAAAAAAAAAAAAAAAAAAAAAATGACCTGTAGGGAAAGAGGTGAGAGGTTAAACTCATCTTGAATGTGGAAAGACAGCAGATGGAAATCACACATGGGTCTTATAAATGTGCACAGATGTAGTGCTACACTTAAACTGGGATGGACTATTTCTATTTACTAATAAAATTATTGTAGTCATCTGTATATAAAAAATACTCTTAATGTGTTCACACATTCAATGTCGAACAGGCTATGGCTTTATTTTGTCCTCAAGCTGTGTTTGTGTGTATATGATATGAACATGCTGGTGCATGCTTGTGCACGTGGGGGATTAAAGGATTTGAAGCACTCATTATTATTATTAAAGAGGCTTGCTTTGTTTCTCAGTACATACTGTATGTGCGTCGCCCCCTGGAGGAAATTCAGGATGCAGACACCAAACACTCCATGGCATAGGCACACATCATTAAGATGGATGAAATGTGTGGAGTTCAGAGAAGAGTAAAGAGAGAGACAATAGATCAGACCCTTTTTAAAAAAAAAAGTAACCATGGAGACATGCAACAACAAAGTGCTAGAATGAAGGTTTGTGGTTGAGGTATGCAATGGGGGAAGTGGAACGGAAACAAAAGAGGGAAACTGAGTAAAACACAGCTTTGATCTGCTTTCATTACAGCAGTACATATTAGTTACATTTGATCTGATTGCAGTTTTGGAATTGGAAGACTTTCGTACCTAGTTTTTTCTCCAAAATATATACACAAACAAACATATATATATATATACACAGTATACAGTATAAACAAAATGGGATTATTTTTTTTATACAAAGAGGACATGCAAACCATACACACACGTGCGCAAGTACACGCACAAACACACACACACAGACCAGAGGCAATATTCAAATCCCCAACAATGCTAATGACTAAGTCATGATATTTCACATTACTGAAAACATCATACAAAAAACATGAATCAAAAACAGGTCAGTTACAGGGAAGCCTTCAAGAAGCCTGGTAAATTATTCCTCACTCTGGCTCTCTGGCTCTTCACTCACTCAGCATCAACCGCTTTCAGAATAGACCCTGGATGGGGTGCCAATCTATCGCCCACAAACACACACATATACATACACGCTCATTCATACACTACTGGCAATCTGGGAACCCCAATCTGCATGTCTTTGTCCTGTGGGAGGAAACTGGAGAACACGGAGGAAACCCACCAAGCAAACATGAAAAATAGAACATGCAAACTCCATTCACATTCACACAGACCCGAGGCGGGAGTCGAACCCGGACCCTGGAGGTGCAAGGCGACAGTGCTAAATATCTGGCCCTTTGGAAGCATATTCACACATACACAAACACATATATATATATACAAACCGGATTCCAAAAAAGTTGGGACACTAAACAAATTGTGAAAAAAACTGACACAGAGGTCAGCCTTTCTGTAATAGTTCTTGCAAGAACAGTATTGTGTCAAGTGCATTTGCAAAATCCGTCAAGCACCATAATGAAACTGTCTCTCATGAAGGCCGTCCCAGGAGGACGAGACCAAAACCTACCTCTGCTGCAGACGAGAAGTTCATTTAGAGTTATCAGCCTGAAAAATGACCAATTAACAGCAGCTCAGATTAGAGGCGTTATGAAGTCTTTACAGAGCAGAAGTAGCAGAAACATCTCAATATCAACTGTTCAAAGGAGATTAATGCATTTTTTTGGATGCCTTCAGCAAAACTTTACAATGTAGAAAGAAATAAACATCAGGAACCATCATGGAGTTAGAAAGTGATATATATATATATATATATATATATATATATATATATATATATATATATATATATATATATGTGTGTGTGTGTGTGTGTGTGTGTGTATGAATTAAATTTAAAAATCCAGTATCTTATAATATAGTATTTCCTAAGATCAATAATAATAATAATAATAATAAGAAGAAGAAGATTTACAATACATATGTAGATTCAATACTTGGGCACAAATCCTTGGGCATGAATTACTGCATCATTGTTGGCATGGAGGGACCAGCCTGTGGCACTGCTCAGGTTGTGTGTGATGCTTTGAGAAATTGTTCTGAGAGGAAGCCTTGTCTCTTGCCATTCATGTGGATGTTTTCCTGACCTGTACCACCTACAGTACTCTACACTTCTGCATGGGAAATGGTGTTACGTGGTGGCAGCACAAACATGTGCATTAATATCTCTATTAATAAATGTGATGGGGGTGGTCTTAAGACAAACGCACGTGTGTGTGTGTGTGTGTGTGTGGGTGTTACCTCGGAGACGCAGTTGCAGCAGGATGTAGTGTATCCGGTATCGCGCGTCACAGACTGGCCAAAAGATGCGCGCTCTCCTCATTCCCGTGTTACCGCGTTTGGCACGTTGAAGCGTTTCGGTGGTGAATTATGCAGAGACGCTTCGTCAAACTTTGCCGCCTGTTGCCTTTCTCGCTCATCTTGAAGTCAGACACTTGACATGGAAAAGGCGCCTCGCCGATGCGTCAAGGCGATCTCCGCGCGCGCGCTCGGTTTAAGTCGCGTTCATGGCTGTAAGGGTCCGCTCCGGGCGCGAGCACTAGGAGCCAAGCGCGAGCGCTGACTCAGGGGACAGCATGTGGAGCCGAAACCTGGTGCAAGAAGCAACAACCAGGCCTAAATGGACAGTGGCAGGTAAGGTACAGCTTATAAGGATTGGTGTTTGATTTAAGACCAGCAAACTGTGATCTTAAATAATCCATTGATTGTAGTCATATTTAGGAAGGAGTTAAGCCTAAATCGAGTTTATTATGATGTTAATGAAAAGTTATTAAGCTACTGAGAAACTTATATATTAAGCACACTTCAATGATGTAATGACTTAAGAAGCCCTTTTATTACTTCTTTGATCACTTCTCACTCACTTCTGGCATGCACACACAAGACTAGACCTGAAATGCACAAAGCTTTTTTTTATTTATGCCTATGTGCCCAGTGTAAGCGGATCTGACTCAATCAGATTTGATCCTTTTCTTTTCCCCCGGAGAATGAGATGCCACTTGAGAATCCACACGGCTCTGACTTTCTTCTCGATGTGCACCTGCGCTAAATTATTAATGTCGAACTTCCTCCTTAATTCCCTAGTGAGCTTTGTTTTCCCTCTAAAGCAAAGCTGATGCAGTGTTTTTTCTTCTTTCTTTCTTTTTGTTGAGTGTATGAACTGAAACATGGTGTTCAGGGTCTGGGGTTCGATTCTCGCCTGGTCCGTGTGTATGGAGTTTGCATGTTTTTTCCATGCTTGGTGGGTTTTTCTCCGGGTTTCCTCCCACAGTCCAAAGACAAGCAGATTAGGCTAATTGGCGTTCCAAAATTGCCCGTAGTGTGTGAATGAGTGTGTGAGTCTGTGTATGAGTCGGATTGATTGGTCCCCCGTCCAGGGTGTACCCAGCAACGTGCCCCAAGTCTTCTGGGATAGGCTTTAAGCCCCCCATGCGATCCTGTATACAGAATAAAGCAGTATAGACAATGAGTGAGTAAGTAACCTGCAGCAGAGCAACAAACCAGACTGGAGGCTCATGGTGCATTTGTAAAAAAAAGTTTCAGAAAAACTAAACTAGAAGTTCTTAGAATTGCATATAAAGACAGTATGTGTACCTACAGACAGGCTCTAAAAACTGCTAGGACCGAGCATCTTAGCCAACTGATAGCAAGAAACGAAAACAATCCCAAGTTCTTATTTAGTACAGTGGCTCGCCTAACAAAAGTTAAGATGCCCGCAGAGAGTATCCCATCACAGTTTAGAAGTGAAGATTTTATGGACTTCTTTAATGAAAAAATCAATAATATCAGGAAGAAAATAACGGAGGTTCAACCTCTAATAGTATCTCATGATCCAGTTCAGCCTATAGCTTCACATTTAGATTTTCAGTGCTTTACAGATATAGGACAGGAAGAGCTGTATAAACTTATCACCTCGGCTAAATCAACAACGTGCCTGTTAGACCCAATCCCAACCAGATTTTTAAAAGAAGTGATGCTTACGGTTGGAGAGCCACTTCTGTTGTTGTTGTTGTTGGTCTTTCGGCTGCTCCCGGCAAGGGGTCGCTACAGCGGAATATCCAGTCCGCACTACAACTTGGCACAGGTTTTACGCCGGATGCCCTTCCTGACATTATTAATTAAACATTAAACATTATTAATTCTTCATTATATCTAGGTCACGTCCCTAAACCTTTCAAGTTAGCAATTATTAAACCGCTTCTTAAAAAATCCAATTTGGACGCGAATGAAATAACAAATTACACACCGATTTCAAACCTTCCGTTCATATCAAAAATACTAGAAAAAGCAGTATCAGCTCAAATATGCACATTCTTGCAGGATAACAACATCCTTGAAGAATTTCAGTCAGGTTTCAGGCCCCATCATAGCACAGAAACTGCACTAGTTAAGATTACAAACGACTTGTTTTTAGCTTCAGACCAAGGCTGCATCTCATTGCTAGTCCTGCTCGATCTTAGTGCTGCATTCGACACTGTAGATCATAATATTCTCATAGATCACTTACAAAATTATATAGGTATTCAGGGACAGGCATTAAAATGGTTTAGATCATACCCGTCTGATCGCTACCATTTTGTAGATCTAAATGGAGAACTGTCTGGTGTAATGCCAGTGAAATATGGGGTCCCACAAGGGTCAGTTTTAGGACCTCTGCTGTTCTCAATATACATGCTTCCCTTGGGTAACATCATTAGAAGACATGGGATTAGTTTCCATTGTTATGCTGATGATACCCAATTATATATCTCAACACAACCAGACGAAATACCTAAGTTGTCTAGATTAACTGAGTGTGTCCAGGACATAAAAGATTGGATGACCCATTACTTTCTTTTAGTAAATTCAGATAAGACAGAGATATTACTTATTGGCCCAAAAACCAGCAGATTTCACAATTCAGCCTGCGTTTAGAAGGATGTACTGGTACTACCAGCTCAGCAGTAAAAGACCTGGGCGTAATATCAGACAGTAACTTGTCTTTTGAAAATCACATTTCAAATATCACAAAAACAGCCTTTTTCCATCTTCGAAATATTGCTAAACTTAGGAACATCTTATCCGTATCTGATGCAGAAAAACTAGTTCATGCATTCATGACCTCCAGACTGGACTATTGTAATGCATTACTAGGTGGTTGTCCTGCATCCTCAATAAACAAGCTTCAGTTAATCCAAAATGCAGCCGCCAGGGTTCTCACTAGATCCGGAAAATATGATCATATAACCCCAATATTATCATCCCTGCACTGGCTACCTGTTCAGTTTAGAAGAAATTACAAAATAGTATTACTTACATACAAGGCCTTAAATGGTTTAGCTCCCACATACCTAACCAGTCTTCTGATACGCTACAATCCACCACGTGCCTTAAGATCACAAAGCTCCGGACTTCTGGTAGTTCCCAGAATTTCAAAATCTACAAAAGGGGGTAGGGCATTTTCATATTTAGCTCCAAAGCTTTGGAATAGCCTTCCAGACAGTGTTCGGGGAGCAGACACGGTTTCTCAGTTCAAAAGTAGACTCAAGATGCATCTTTTTAATCTGGCATACACATAACTCATCCCATAATCTCATACTCCAGTACACCTATACCGAATGGCAACTACGATAATTTTCCCCATCTGTTCTGTATTTCTCTACCCATCCCGAGGCATCGGGAGATTTTGCCAGCTTCAGTAGACAAAGGCCGACCCTGCGAGGTTCCTGAGGCACCCAGAGAAGGACCAGCTCCAGCTGGATTCAGCTTTATGATGGTTGGAGCTACACATGCTGCTCCTGTGCTTCCAGTGATCCAGACCTCATCTGCCCTCTGCACCTACTGACTCATCCCTATGCTGAACTGGTCTTCATGTCAATTTAAATAATTTCTGTCATATTGAATTTTCACCTGCACAACACACAAGATGTTATATCATTTCTATCTGTTATCGCCCAAATGAGGATGGGTTCCCTGTTGAGTCTGGTTCCTCTCAAGGTTTCTTCCTAATGCCATCTCAGGGAGTTTTTCCTTGCCACCGTCACCGTCACCCTTGGCTTGCTCATCAGAGAGATTTCATTCATTCGTCTCATTATTATTATCTACACATTTTTCTCACACATACACACTTCCAATTATTTTATTTTCTAAAATTATTATTATTATTATTATTAATTTATTTTCTTTGGTAAATTTTCTTTCATTTTTGTGAAGCTGCTTTGAGACAATGACCATTGTTAAAAGCGCTATATAAATAAAATTGAATTGAATTGAAATTGAATACCTCAAAGCAATCTCTACAAACCCATGTTTATGTGTCTCATTTCAGACCAAAAATCTAAACTGCCTGTGTGTCCGAATGCTGCCCCTAGACAAGGTCTGCCTTCGTACACGTTCGGCTCCAAGACCCTGAGATGTCCTGCAGCCTACAGGCCCTTGGAAAAGGTTGGAATTGGCCCCTGTAGGTGGGAGGAGCCTGTGCGGCGTAGAGCAAGCGGTTATCATGGACGGCACGAAGAATCTAGTCCTGTGCGCCCACGTATTGTGACAGTGGTTCGGCCATGCGGCGAGCACAACCTGCGGAAAATCTCGCTGCTGCTAAACCGACGTGCTGTACAGACATTCGAGCTGCTGATGGCCGATGTGTCAGAAGCTCTCGGCTTCCCGTGCTGGCACAGCGCTCGCGCTCGGCGCCTTTTCAGCCCTGCTGGGCAAGAGATACGCAGCCTTTCTGAATTCTTCCGATTTGGCAATGCCTTCCTGGCCCTTGGAGTCAGCCGTCCGTCCATTGGTGAAATACAGGCTGCACTGCATGAGCTGTATCCTGACATTCCAGGCTACTGTGAAAGCTTGTTGAGGTTGTGGGAGCAGATCCTGAGGCCTAAAGCTGCTAAGACTGATAGTGGGTTCCATGATGATGTCCCCCAAGATGATTCCTCTTTAAACGCAGCCCTTGAGGCAGCGATGTCCCAACCACCAGCCAATCATTTGCAACCATTCCAAGCACAAGTTAAGCACAGAGACACGGGCAGGAGGGAGAGGCAGAGAGGAGAGTGGGTTGAAAGGGAGGATAGGAGAGCACACCAACCTCAGACAAAAGAGGAAAGGAGGAAGACAGAAAGGAAGAAGGAGCCAGTTTACTGCCGAAGCTGTAGAGGAGTCGGGCAGCCTATTCCTCCAATCGTGGGCAAGAAGTCAACTAAATTGGAAAAGCCTAATAATATAAACAAAGCTCTTCTTTCCCAAGATAATAGGATCAGGAACTCATTGCAGATCAAAAAGACTGAACCAGACGATCTGAAAAATAATCCAAACAACCTCCAAAACAAAGTGCTAAAGTTGGGGGCCCAAGCAGAAACCCTGGTAGAACAGGATATGCCTGAAACTCAATTGATAGAGCAGAAAGACTTGTGGCAGGAACTCCCACCTGATGGTGTGCAGGTCTCACCGGAGGAGATCCAGCGTTACTATGAAATTGGTGGTGTGGTGGGAGACGGGAACTTTGCGGTGGTGTATGAGTGCCACGTGCGTGGCTGCACCCAAACCTTTGCCATGAAGACGGTGGACAAGGCAAAGCTGCAGGGCAGAGGTCACATGATACAGAACGAGATCACCCTACTGCGCAGCCTGGCACACCCACGCCTAGTGCGGCTGTTCCGCGCGCATCACACAGACACACACGTATACCTGTTAATGGAGCTGGTGGCTGGCGGCGATCTGTTTGATGCCATTGCCAAGTGTGGAAAATTCAACGAGCCTTGTGCAGCTAGGATGATTCAGGACGTCAGTGAGGCTCTGGAGTATATCCATGACAAGAGCATCGTACACAGAGACATCAAGCCTGAAAACCTTCTAGTGAGGAATAAGTAGATGCACTTTTATAAATATTGTTTATAGTTGGAGATCATTAAATACTTAAAAAAAATCTTTTTCAAGGTCCAACGGCACAGCGATAGCGGTATAAATCTAAAGCTGGCTGATTTCGGATTAGCCATGGTAGTGACAGAGCCAGTTTTCACTGTGTGTGGAACACCTACATATGTGGCTCCTGAAATACTTGCTGAGACAGGTGAGATGATACACTGTAATAAAAACTTTTTTATTTATGTCGCCTTGATGGATCGGAAATGCTAGAATATACTGTATATAACTTGCGTAACATCCAATTCTTATATATAACAGCTTCAACTCTTCTGGGAAGGCTTTCCACAAGGTTTAGGAGTGTGTTTATGACCATTCTTCCAGAAGCGCATTACTGAGGTCAGAATTCATCCCAAAGGTGTTCTATCATGTTGGACTCTGTCATGTTGGAACAGGAAGGGGCTGTCCAAAAACTGTTCGCATAGCACTGGGAGCATGAAGCACTAAGAGCCCAACTCCGCACCAGTGCACAAAGCAAGGTCCAAAAAGACATGGATGAGCGAGTTTGGATGAGTGTGGAAGAACTTCTGACATCAACTCTATAGAAGACCTTTGGGATGAATTAGAGCGGAGACTGCGAGCCAGGCCTTCTCGTCCAACATCAGTGTCTGACCTCACAAATGCGCTTCTGGAAGAACGGTCAAAAATTCCCATAAACACACTCCTAAACCTCGTGGAAAGCCTTCACAGAAGAGTTTAAGCTGTTGTACAGTACTGCACAAAAGTCTTAGGCACCATATTATATGCTGTACCAATTTAGTTTTATATGTTTATCATGTATTAGCATAATTATGTACAAAATCATTCACTCTTTCCATATATATATATATATATATATATATATATATATATAAATAAAATATTACAGGAGAATATATGCATGGCTGTAAATGAAAAAAAAAATAGTACAAGACAGACCAGTTTTCAGATGGAAACAAAAAGCCTAATGTACGCTCCTGGGGTTTGCATAAAAATAGAGTGTGACAAAGTTACCAGAAGATCCCATATTCTCCAGCAAGCTCAGTAAAACCTAACAACTGTTTTCTTATAAAACTGCACAAATCTGTTTCTAAAACACCTGATTTAAACAATGAGTTTTCACTTCAAATATTGACTCTTTATTTTATTACTGGCGGCGCGGTGGTGTAGTGGTTAGCACTGTCGCCTTGCACCTCCAGGGTCTGGGTTCGATTCCCCGGCCAGGCTCGATTCCCGTCTCTGTGTGCATGGAGTTTGCATGTTCTCCCCGTGCTTGGTGGGTTTCCTCCGGGTACTCCGTTTTCCTCCCACAGTCCAAAGACATGCAGGTTAGACTAATTGGCGTTCCCAAATTGACCATAGTGTGTGAATGTGCGTACGAGTGTGTGCCCTGCGATGGATTGGCACCCTGTCCAGGGTGTACCCCGCCTAGTGCCCGAAGTCTCCTGGGATAGGCTCCAGGTCCCCGCGACCCTGAACACAGGATTAAGCGGTATAGAAGATGAATGAATGAATGAATATTTTATTGCTCTTTATAGAAGTTTCTTTTATGCAGAAATGTTTTCAAAAGCATCTTTTGCTTATGCCATATTTTTGTATGTGCCCAAGACTTTTGCACAGAACTATAAGCAAAACAGCTGTTAGGTTTTACTGAGCTTGCTGGAGAATCTGAGATCTTCTGATGACTTTGTCACACTCGCTCATTTCTATTTTTATGCAAATTGTAATATGTCGTGTAGCTAGGATGGTATACAGGTTTCACACTTTAAGGTATTTAAACCTCATAACACTGTAAACCAGCGAATGTGTGCATTTCTGTATTAGGATTTCGTTTCCCGCTCACCTGCGTGTTTGTATTGTATGTAGGGTATGGTGTAGCAGTGGACGTCTGGGCAATGGGTGTGATCCTGTACGTGCTGCTCAGTGGGTTTCCTCCGTTCCGCAGTCCAGAACGCAATCAGGAGGAACTCTTTCATCTCATCCAGGAAGGAGAGGTCCACTTTCCGTCGCTTTACTGGGACCGTGTGTCTGAGGGTGCGACCCTGAACTTCGATACCTGCTCCTCGAACCTCTAACCTCAAATCCACACTAGCTCTTATTTCATTTTCTTTTTCTTTTTTGTGTCAATTTCAGGAGCTAAAGTTTTGATCAGGGCTCTGCTAGAAGTGAACCCCACTGTGAGACTGACAGCCAGTCAAACTCTTCAGAACGACTGGCTTCGTACAGCTGCACAGAGTGTCCAGGAGGAGGCGACAGACTCCAGAAGCATCAACAGCAGCAAGAAAGAAACTATTAAATCAGGACGCAGAAAACACGGGGCGTTGGGAAATCAGCCGCAAGTAGATACATCAGCAGAAATAGCTCAAGTGGCACAGACTGAAGGGGACACAAATAAATACAGGGAAACCAACGTGGACCAGAAAGTTAAGCAAAGTCAAGAGAAACTATCACAAGTAAGAGAAAGCAACAAGAATGGTCACATGCTGGAGGTATCAGTATTAGTACAAAAAGCAGATGCACCTGAGTAGTCCAGCTCTTGGACCCCCACATTAGTAGAGGTGATGAAATAAGCGTGGTGGTGAATACATCAGATCCCGTGTTATCGCAGGACTTTAGAGGCAAAGCACACGGCTGAGCAAAGACATGTGCGTTTATTCAAATCTATACCATAAGATTTTAATTACGTACATTCGCAATATAGTTGGAATACTTCACATGACAAAAATATCAATTCAATACAATAAATCCATATATATATATATATTTATATATACACAGTTTATATACACTACCGTTCAAAAGTTTTAGCTCACTTTCTAACTCCATGATGGTTCCTGATTTTTATTTCTTTCTACATTGTAAAGTTTTGCTGAAGGCGTCAAAAAATGCATGAATCTCCTTTGAACAGTTGATATTGAGACGTTTCTGCTACTTCTGCTCTGTAAAGACTTCATAACGCCTCTAATCTGAGCTGCTGTTAATTGGTCATTTTTCAGGCTGATAACTCTAAATGAACTTCTGGTCTGCAGCAGAGGTAGGTTTTGGTCTCGTCCTCCTGGGACGGCCTTCATGAGAGACAGTTTCATTATGGTGCTGGACGGATTTTGCAAATGCACTTGACACAATACTGTTCTTGCAAGAACTATTACAGAAAGGCTGACCTCAAACCAAGAAATTGGTGATATAAATAATATCATAAAGTGATCTAAATTTATAATATATAGTTATTATATAGCTATTATATAGTGATTTATAATATAATAAAGTGATCTAAAACTTTTGAACGATGGTGTATATACAGGGTGACACAGAATAACGGGAACTTTTGAATTTATTCGTATAGGAAGACGCCATCTAAAGGACGTCATTTTTAAAAAAATTGTAAATTCCATCAATGTTTCGTAAATGGCAAGTTTTAGGTTTCAATTACTATGAATAAAATGTATTTCTTTTATCACTTCTAGTTTTATTGGATACTGTTTTTTCATGTCACCCTGTAAATATATACTTTATAAACCATAAATCATTTTTTTATTAAAATCAATGACAAAAAATAATTCTAGTTTAATAAGTATTATATAATTATATATATTTTTAAATGCTGTTTAGACGAAACTCGCTTATAATGGAAGGCTGAAGCTCTAATTTCATAGAAATCCTTTTCAAAGCCAACACTCATTTTCTCTTGTTTATGTCACAGGCCATTTATTGTTAAATGTCTTAATTAAAACTACTTCCTATTATTATTATGATTATTTTTTAAATACATTTTAAGATTATAATGATATAAAGATGTTTTCTTATTACAGGGTAATTGCACAATACGCACATAAAGAAATAAAAGTCTTTATTCATTTTATTCTTTACCACTGACCAATGCAATGTGATTTTGAATTCAGTGCAGTGTTTCTCTTTTATCATTTCCTCGCCAAATTGCAAAAGTTTGTCTCCCAGCATGAACAGCATACACTGCCTGGCCGAAAAAACAAACACTAGAGCACAATTTATGTCTAATTATCTATAATTTCTACTGCCTTTGGATTTCATTACACTGTGCCTTTGTCTTGGTATTTTTCAACAGTCTTATGCAATGTTTATTTCATCCAGAGTTGCAGTAATCTTTGAACCCTCTTCTCCAGCACATTCTAAAGACTTTCAATGAGTTTAAGGTTCCGGAGTCATACTCCCACAAAAACTCACAATTTGAGCCTGAATTATCTTGGCAATGGCGTCCTAGAAAAAAAAACACTGATGTGGTAACCTGCTCATTCAGTATATTCATGTCATCAACTGAGCTGAGCCCTGACATGACCAATTAAAGTCACCCCAAATCATAATACTGCATTAGAGGCTTGTACAGTGGGCACTTTGCATGATGGTTGCATCACTTCCTTTTTTACCCTGATGTGCCCATCATTCTCAAATAGGGTAAATCTGGACTTATCAGACCACATGACCACATTAAACCAATTCCAGTAAATTCAGCAATCTATATTTAGTTGTTTTCTTTGCTTGATCCAAGCCAATAATTTGACATTTTAAAACATAACAACATATTTTCCCTGACCATTGAATATGTCTGGCATGGTTGTTTAAGAAATTAAAAGCTACTCGTTGCATAACTTATGGTCAAAAGAATTGTCACCTTGCACCTCCATGGCCCGGGTTCGATTTCTGGCCAGGTTAGGCTTAATTGGCGACCCTGTGTACAGGATGAAGTGGTATAGACGATGAGTGAGTGAATGAGAATTGCTGAAACATATTTATCTCTACAGTAATTTGTGTATAATAATGTAGGGCCAGGGGTAGCTCAGTGGTTAAGGCATTGGACTACGGTTCGGAAGATCTCAGGTTCAAACCCCACAACCACCAAGTTGCCACTGTTGGGCCCTTGAGCAAGGCCCTTAACCCTCAACTGCTCAGATGTATAATGAGATAAAAATGTAAGTCGCTCTGGATAAGAGCGTCTGCCAAATGCCTAAATGTAATTATACAGTCGAACACTATTGACTATTTGTTTATTTAAATCCAAACCCGTGACTTTTTTGGCCAGGCAGTATATCCAATATAGTTCTACATTATATTCTTAACCCAAAGGGCATTGCCCTAACTGCAGCACAATTCCAGTGACAATGTATGGATCTCGTAGGCTGTATAAATAGTGCTGGACTATTTGGCCTTGACGCTGCATAACATATAGCAGGGAGTGAAACGAATGGCAGATATGACTGTTAGCGGGAACTGAAGCTATCTGTGAAAGGAAAGAGTGAGTTCCATTGAAACACTGAAATAAAGAAGAGTTGTGAGTGGGCATGAGACAAACACAAGCTCTGTGAGTCGCAATGCAGCAGTGTAATGAACCGTAGAATTTAGACGAATTAAGTACAAACTGCCCTTCATGGAGAGAGAGAGAGAGAGAGAGACTGATATACAGTATTTCTTCCACCTGCTTCTCATTCTCTAAAGCTGAACACCGAGGCCACTTCGGCTCAAACTTCTGATAGTTAAATAAGGTGAATGTAAATGTATCTCTAAAATATATCTCTTAAAACTGCCTACACTTTGAGTCAAAGCAATCAGATGGTAGACACTGGCGTGCAGCAGTACCGTGCCACAGGGCCTGGCCGAACAGGCCATGACTGTAAATTGCATTTTAATTAGCATGCATGCTCTTGAAGATGAGAAAGTGTCAATACCAGGCTTATGTCCAGCAACAGCTCTCCAGCATTATGTAGAAATGGCAGTTAGTTAGTATCGGTTTGTTAATCTTTCGCTTGCTCCCATCAAGCGCTCGCCATAGTAGACCATCCATCCAATCCAGGCGCAGGTTTTATGCCCTTCCTGGCGCAGCTCTCCTATTTTATCTGGGCACTGCATCCATTGGCTGGGGTTTGGGCATTGAACCTTGGACCTTCCGCATAACAAGCGGCTGTTCGAGTGCTATACGGAGCAACCCTAAAGGAGCTCTACTCTAAAGACAGGGTATCCAGTTGTGTACAGAAAGCTATTGTGCAAGCATACTTGAATGAAGGTCAAGAAGTGCCTTCGTCCATTATATTTGTGATGCAACGACATGCAATTCTTCCCCAGATGCTACAGATTAAGTGTTGCTTAATTGTAAACCCCTTGTGCCCTGTGGTGTATTGGAGTTAAGTTTCAACCTGAATAGATTGCAGTATCAGAATGTTAAGCGATTCTTATCGCCAATGAAGAACTGTATCAGCACCTTGAGCATTTGCTGCTCGGTGAAGAACAATATCATGATTGAATCATGTTTATCTAAAGTTGAAAACAGACTCAGAAGCGAGCGATTCTCATTCTAATCATAGCCTCAAGGACATAATCAGCACTCGATTGATTCTCATTGACAGTACAGATTTTTTTTTTAGATGTTTTTTAGGCGAGCCAACATCGCAGAGTAAAACCTCTTAATTCAACACTCACGGTGTTCATATGAGTCCGACTGGGCCTACTGTATGTAAACAGTGTAGGGTCTTAATTTAACACGCAGCATGTGAATTCAGCACTGGGAATTTGTGAGTTTATTGCTATTTGTACTCTGCGGGGAAATGAGCAAATGGGAATAATGCACTAATGCTGGGTCTTTACTCAGTTGTAGAAACCTGGTGAAACCACATTTAGTTGAGTTGTTCTGGTAATAGAGAGCGAGAGAACAAACTAAATATATTCACGACCACTGTGTTTTACGTTTTCATGAAGCTACTGTCTGAAAGATCATGAAAGTCTCTCCAAAGGTATGAAACACATCAAAGTTGGAATCCAGGTAGTGGAGGTGGAGCTTGGTGTGTGTAACTCGAGTGCCAATGTGTGTGTGTGTGTGTGTGTGTGTGTGTGTGTGGACAAAAGGCAGCCATTTTAGGCACTTCATTTGCCTGGCTGCTGAGAACAGATGACCCATATCCCTGTATCTGAACTCTGGGATTCCTCTTTCCTTCTCCCCATTCAGTATTGTGATATTGTATATCTGTTACAAATGGTATTTTGTATTAATAAAGGTCATATTAGGTTTGTGAAAATAACGAGACATTTTGTATTATTTGTTTGAACATAACAGTTAATTGCTCTGCGATGGATTGGGACGCTGTCCAGGGTGTACCCTGCCTCGTGCCCAGAGTCTCCTGCGATAGGCTCCGGGTCCCCGCGACCCTAAATACAGGATAAAGCGGTATAGAAGATGAATGAATGAACAACAGTTAATTATGAATTTTGCAAGTTACAACATGGTATAATTAATGGGATCATTTGTTTTTATCAGTATATAATCTTTAAAGAATATTTAATCTTCAAAGAAAATGTGTTGATTCCAAAATATGCCAGTGAATGTTTTACATAACCGTTAAAATAATGTCACATCAATCTAATAGAGACTATCAGAATTTGCCTTTTAAATGATGTTAAATTCCTTCTAGGTATTTGCTGTAATGTTTACTCTCTACAAACACCACCTTTCGTTCTGCTTTCACGTAATCGTATAGTCTCACAAAATTTTTTTTTAAATAATATCTATTTTATCAACGAGAGAATATTTATTTGCAGTTATATGTAAAAATGTTTGGCTGATCGCCACCGTAGCAGTAGGATAATTTAAAAAAATCATATACTGTACTGTACAGTAAGGCTGCGTAAGAAAACAAATTACAGAGGGCACCAATGATCAGTGACTGATTTCTTACTGTATTGGAATAATGTGTGTTCAAACACATTTAGTGCAATCGGTACTATCAGTACTTTCATTTTGAGATCTATTACCATCTTAGTATGCTGTTATTAGACTATTGTTAAACTACCAACACATACAAGTCAAGGTGTAGGTTACAGATTTAATGTCTAATATACACGCATTTGCATCTAACGTTACAAGCGTTTTATGGTTAATTTCAGAACTGCGGGGACTGTTGTTCAGTTCAATTCACTTCTAGTAAATTTTTATTTATATAGTACTTTTAATAATAGGCATTGTAACACAGCAGTTCTACCAAAAATCCCCAAACGTGATTAGAAACACCCATGAACCCTAAACCACCCAACCTATTGCCTCTGTCTACTCCCCACATGGAAATCATGGAGGATACATAAAAAACAAGATAGACTGTCAGTTGTCTTGCCTGGGCTGGTCGATCTTGTTAGACCACGTCAGGATACAGGATAGCAGGATACTCTCATGTTTCATTCCATAACAGGCAAAAAAATGCCTGAAATACAGTAAGCTGCTAAAACCATGCTGTTACTGTAAACACAGTATCACTTTTCATAATGTATTTTAGATCGTTTAAATGTAGAAATGAAGAAAATTATCAAAAGAAGAACAATTTTATGTTTATATATTTGATTCTCATAATGCAGGTTTACAAATCTAGTTGTGATTTATTTGTTTATTTTTCAGGACACTGTGGTAATGATGATTGAACTAATTTCAAAGTTGTCTAATTGATTGGACACTTCAACTTCAATCTCGGATTCCAGTCCATCTCAAAGGTGCTCGATGGGGTTGATTGAGATCAGGGCTCTGTGTTAGGGCCAGTCAAGTTCTTCATCAAACTATTTCTTTTATAGTCCTTGTTTTGTATATGTTGGAATAGAAAAGAGCCTTCTTTTCTTAAAACCAAAACGTTGGAAGCGTAGCATTGTCCGAGATGTCTCGGTATGCTGAAGCATTAAGATTGCCCTTCACTGGGGGTTGATTGAAACACCTGAAGTCGATAATTAACAGGTTTGGCCAAATATTTTCGTCCCTATAGTGTATATCCATCCATCCATCCATCCATACTAGGAACGTCTGTAATCCAAGTAGCAAACTAGTAAATGTGTGAATATAGTGTATATACAGATACAGGGTGTACAGAATGGATCCAGATTAAAAAATTAAAAACTTCTGCTTGCAGAAGCATTACAGTATACATGTTTGTGGAATAGATAGTATTGTGTCAGGGCTTTTTTTTTTTTTGGAAAACATTAGTAGGGGTTTGTGGGTGGGTGGGGGTGGGGGGTGTTTGAAACTTGATGTAAAATCAAGTTGTCTTCGTGAATAGCAAAACAGGCCAGAACAGAGGGGTCTTTGAGGCTGCCATTTTGTCGCATCCATCTCTGTCTCTCTGGTCTGTGGTCACCTTACTGAGGCTGACCTGCAGGAGGCGACTGCGCATGCGCATGCGCGCGCGGGTCCCCTTTAAACTCTCCCCCTCCCTCCCTCCCAGCGAGGGGCTGTAACGCAGAACTGACAGTCATCTGATGAAACACGGGTCCGCGGCGCAGCCAATCAGAGACGACACGAAGGCTCTGGCCGACACCAACCATGACACCTATGGGCAAAACAATCCGTAAACAACTATTAACCAGACCCACGATTGGCTATTAATACCTCGCGGTTTGTGTAAACGCGGCT
This sequence comes from Channallabes apus, assembly GCA_030522415.1. Taxonomy (NCBI): domain Eukaryota; kingdom Metazoa; phylum Chordata; class Actinopteri; order Siluriformes; family Clariidae; genus Channallabes; species Channallabes apus. The sequence continues at coordinate 25,100,797 of CM060127.1, read as the reverse complement.
CTGATTGGTGCAGCCGGGACGGGACGCGCGCAGGGGAGGGGGTGAGAGAGAGAGAGAGAGAGAGAGAGAGGAAGAAAAAAAAAAAAAAACAAAGATGGCAGTGAAGAGCCAGGGATGAACTATCGGAAAGAAAAGAGGAGCCGCGAGCAGAACAGAGAGCAGATTGAAAGGCTTTAAAAGGGAGACCACACTGTGCGCGTGTGAGAAGTGCGCGTGACTGTGAGCGTGCGTGTCCGTGTGCGCGTGTGTTTGGCAGGGGGGAGGGAGAGAGAGAGAGAGAGAGAGAGAGGACGTCGCACTGGCTGTCACAGCCGAATAACGGAGAGTCACCAGCTGGAGCGAGACCCAACAACAAGGCGCGTGCTGGTGTGTTCCGCCACGCGCGTTCCTGTTGCGTGGAGCTCAGGTACGCCTTCACATCTGTATGCACTTCATTTCACATCTGCACCCCGTCTCAAAGGTGGCGTTTACTTCTTCTCCCCCCTTTCCATCAGGGACTCGCTCACATATGAACCGGACCTTGTTATTATTATTATTATTATTATTGTTGTTGTTGTTATTACGGAGGAGTTTATACTCGGCTGGACGTGTCACGGACTAATAATAATAGTAATAATAATAATAGAGTAAATAATAAGAGGGAATCCTGCGGATGTCTGCGATGGAGGAGCGAGGCGAGGTGGCGGCCGCCCCAGGCTCGTCCTCAGCCGGGTTAGGGGTCGGGCCGGAGGCCGTGGCACCAGGTGCGGGTTTATCCGGCATTCAGGAAGAATCAGGCATGCGGAGAGAGGGTTCCGGTTCCGGTTCCGGTCCGGAACCTGATCCGGATGCGCCGCCCAAGAAGCGCGTGAGACTGCAGGAGGGTGAAGCGGGGAAGCTGGAGGAGCGCCTCTACTCCGTCCTGTGCTGCACCGTGTGCCTGGACCTCCCTAAAGCCTCGGTTTATCAGGTGATCATCACTCCTGACACACAGCATCCATCACACACTCACAGTATTATTATATTATAATAATATAATACGCTATAAACACTTCAGAAGTATTTGTTCGAACAGGCCCCTTAGTCCATATATGTTTGTATATGGCGGCACAGTGGTGTAGCACAGTCGCCTTGCACCTCCAGGGTCCGGGTTCGTTTCCCGGCCAGGTTCGATTCCCGTCTCCTCGTGCATAGAGTTGGCATCTTCTCCACGTGCTTGGTGCGTTTCCACCTGGTACTCCAGTCTCCTCCCACAGTCTAAAAAAATGTAGGTTAGGTTCATTGGTGTTCCCAAATTGCCCGTAGTGAGTATGTGTGTGTGTGTGTGTGTGCACTGCGATGGATTGCCGCCCTGTCCAGGGTGTACCCCGCCTCGTGCCCTAAGTCTCCTGGGATAGGCTCCAGGCCCCCGCGACCCTGAATACAGGATTAAGAGGTAATGACGATGAGTGAGTGAGTAATATTTGTATATACAATGCAATGTTAGGGCTGCCAATATTAATGCGGCATGCTTGTGATTAAAAGACATTATAACACATTACTAATTTTTTTTAGTCCTAAGTTTGATCCTAATGTCCTCTCATAATCGCAGCGCGGTTTACCTGCCTCGTCTGTGATTATACACGCGCTTAGCACGGATAATCGACTCTTGACAGATGAAGGGGGAAACGTCGCCAGGTGTGCTGAACTGCAAGTTTCATTCTAAAAAGCTTCAAGGTGGAAGTTTGGATAGTTGTATTCCCCCTAGCTACCTTCAAGGGGAATTCTTTTTATATGTCAGAATACATTACATGTTGTAATGAGTTGTGGCTCAGGTGGCTAAGGTGCTAGACGACTTACTGTATCAAGTTGGTTGAATTCGGTGTGGAAGAACTTGACTGGCCCTGACCTCAACCCCATCGAGCACCTTGGGGATGAACTGGAACCATAGATTGCGAGCCAGGCCTTCTCGTCCATCCAACATCAGTGCTTGACCTCATAAATGCTCTACAATATGAACGGACACAAATTCCCACAGAAACACTCCAACAGCATATGAACAGCCTTCCAAGAGTGGAAGGCTGTCCATATGTTATAGCAGCAAAAGGGCGACCAAGTACTGTATGTGTATTTGGATATAATCTCATTGCAGGTTTGGACAGATACTTTTGTCTATATAGTGTATTTGCAGATGTGCACTAGGTACACAAGCCAGATGTACAATACACATACAGTACATACCCATGGACTCCAGGAGGAATGCTGGGCCCTGTACCAGGTTATTACACTGGGCTCTCTGCCACGGACAGTTTTCCTTTGATGGGGGTCCTCTTGGGTGCTCTGTATACTCATGGATTTGGTTATTATTTTCTCCTATATATGGTAATACCTAGTAGTCAGTTTATAAATTAACCTACACAGATTCCTATAGTTTGCATGGGTTGATTAAACATTATATGTGTAATGGGGGTTGCTCAGTGGCTAAGGCCTATAAAGCCTAAGGACTATTGATCAGAAGGTCCCAGGTTCAAACCCCAGCAACAAGGGTTGGGCCTTTGAGCAGCACCTCAACTGCTCAGATATATAATGAGATCAAATGTATGTCACTCTGGATAAGGGTGTCTACCAAATATAAATAAGAGTCGTAGATACAGATAAGCAAGAGGTTAATAAACACCTATAGTTTATGATCCCATGTATGCACCAGAATGTGTTGTTTTTAAGAGAGTAGGGTTTAGCTATTAATTCTTTGTTGACATTCCTTAAGTGGCTTTAAGCACAAGAGCTCACCTAGGCTTAGAATGAGAGGTTTGTTCTCAACAGGCCGAAGACGAAGACGTCTTTCAGAGGCCCAGGTTTTGACTCTGTTTGTGTTTTAACCTTTTCATTGCATTGAACTGTAGCACGTCAACACTAGAAGGTTATTTTAAGATTCCCAGCTGTTTGTCTCAGGGATAGTCCACGCCTCAGTGTGACCAAGAATTCCAGTACCTGCTTTGGAATTTTTACTTCTAGATCTACTTAAAGTTTGATTCATTCCAATAGGAAAATGAGGAATCAAATAATACTTGCAACAAATTTTGGTGCATGCATTTTGTCATAAAACTATTTTCATGACTGTGCAAAAGTCTTGACTCCCCTCATTTCTTCATATTCAATTAAATTAAGTGAGGTAGAATAAATTAAAGAAATAGGAACAAATATTTTACTGTGACAGGCTGCAAAGTGCCTAAGATACAATTAAATAAATGGTTGTTTATGTAAGCAGCAACCTCATTTCCCCTCTCGTCTGCTCCAACCTCTCAGCACTCAGTATCACCAGGATACTAATCACCAGCCGATACACTGTTATCACGATACCTCAGTGCCGATTTAGATTAATTCATTCATTCATTTTCTATACCGCTTAATCCTGTGTTCAGGGTCGCGGGGGGCCTGGACCCTATCCCAGGAGACTTCGGGCACTAGGCGGGGTACACCCTGGACAGGGTGCCAATCCATCGCAGGGCACACACACATACACAAACTCACACACCCAATCACACACTACGGGCAATTTTGGGAACGCCAATTAGCCTAACCTGCATATCTTTGGACTGTGGGAGGAAACCGGAGTACCTGGAGGAAACCCACCAAGCACGGGGAGAACATGCAAACTCCATGCACACAGAGACGGGAATCGAGCCTGGCCGGGGAATCGAACCCAGACCCTGGAGGTGCAAGGCGACAGTGCTAACCACTACACCACCGCGCCGCCTACGCCGATTTAGATTTTCATTGCAATTTTTTTAGTATTGTGATATTATAAACATCTTGATTCGACTTTGTGATTTTCGTTATAATTCTGAACAATTTTCACAACTAGTTTGCAGCTGCCACACAGGATGCTGTGCTGTCTGCCAACGTGTGAATGAATAGTTTAGAGCTCCACCTGTAGGATCAGAGAGGAACTGCAACCTTTTCTCAGCTCAAATGCAAACATATATATATATATATATATATATATATTTATATATATATTATTTGCCAAAAATGAAGTGAGGGCCGGCACAAGACTTTTGTACAGTACTGTATGTGATGATTAAAGAATCAGGAAGGGAAATGTGCTTATATGTTTAATTCCTTAAGGGTAATCTGACCTGTTTGTGTCTTTCAAAGACAGATAGACACACACACACACACACACACACACACATTCCTTTGTTCATTGGTTCATGTAGTTTGGTGGTTGTGTAGATGATTTGTCCTATCTGAGGATGTGTAACTGTGACAGGGTTGCCAGACGTGGTGGATTAAAACCTGGTTGTTGAACGTCGTAAACTTACTTACATATAGATAGTTTTTAATGATTGTTGTGGCTGTCACTGCAAAATGTATTTTTATATTAAAATTTCATTTACAAATATGCTAAATTAAATGCAACATTTCCTTTTATAATTGAATTCATCATTAATTCACCATGTTTTTATTGTCATGCATAAAGACCAGTTAAGAATAACAAGACTACATCGAATTACTGTAAAATTTACAGGTTTAGGTTTAAAAATGTGAATCAATTTACACCCCAAATAAGTGGAGAACCAAAAAAAAAAAAAAATCCTTCCAGACAGCATTTTAAATGTAGAAGCAGGAAAAGCGAGAACCTGGCAGCACTGCCGTGACCTGACCAGCTGTTCGGCCCAGGGGTTAAACATGGCCGTTCAGAATCACATGATCTCCTTGAAGCCGATCCACGAGGAGGTCTTGTGTACCCCCTCCCCCCAAGAATGTCCCACGTATTCCTTTAAATTAGGACATTCTTTAACGACCGGTCAAAAACACGGTTATTAAACGCTATTACTGCACAGGGAATAACGCCACAGTGGGTCTTTCGTCCAAGCGACTGACGTCAGTGAGACACTTTACATCACTGTTGGGCTCTTAAAGACCAGAAGTTTCAAAAGTCAGTGTTTATAACTGTGCTCAAGTAGTCTCAAGGCACAAAAGGTTTGTGATGGTAAAAAAAAAGAAAGAAAAAAAAAATCCATCCTGTGTATTTTAGACAGATTTTATTATAGTGATTCATCACTATATTTTTCTTTTTTTTTTTTTTCTTTTTCACAAAATGTATCTGATGTTTAATAACAAAGAAGAATTTATAGATTCTTTGTGTTCAGAGGGGGAAAAAACTTTTCCCTTTATTACTTTCTAGACAATTTACTCCAATGGATCTTTTTGTAATATTATTTTCCAACTAAAACCATAAGTCTTAAAAAGTTGCATTAGAAAATCTCCAGAATGTCCTAAATAATGTAATTAGGGGTAATTTGTGAGATCAAAGTGTCTTTAAAATACACTTTAAATGTTTATCCTGAATCTTTTATTCATTCATTCATTCATCTTCTATACCGCTTAATCCTGTGTTCAGGGTCACGGGGGCGGAGCCTATCCCAGGAGACTTCGGGCACTAGGCGGGGTACACCCTGGACAGGGTGCCAATCCATCGCAGGGCACACACACATACACACACTCACACACCACGGGAAATTTAGGAACGCCAATTAGCCTAACCTGCATATCTTTGGACTGTGGGAGGAAACCGGAGTACCCGGAGGAAACCCACCAAGCACGGGGAGAACATGCAAACTCCATGCACACAGAGACGGGAATCGAGCCTGGCTGGGGAATCGAACCCAGACCCTGGAGGTGCAAGGCGACAGTGCTAACCACTACACCACCGCGCCGCCTTGAATCTTTTATATAATAATTAAATAGGATTGAATGGGATGAATCAATTCTTTGCTTTTGTATCAGGCGGAACAAATCCAACAAAAGTTTGATCAATCACTTTTACATTGTTGAGAATGAGGAGGGGGATCCCGTGGCCGAGTCTCGTGACCGATAGGTACTGGCTGTGGTCAAGGACACATCTATAGTGTGACAGTGTCAGAGGTCACGTGAAATTCTGTAGACAAAGGGGGGGAAAACAGATTTTTTGTTTCATTTGTTAACAACAGTTATAATTTAATTACTTGGTTATTAATTAATATTAGTTCAATTCAATTGGTTCAGTTTTCAGTAATACATACTTTGTAATTAATAGATGCAAGCTTTTTTTTTATTGCTAGTCCAGACAACAAAGTCTACAAAGAGATCCGAGTTATTCACCCTGCTGCTCTCCTTCTGAAGTTTCGCCTCCATCCTCCTCCCATGGCATTTCCTCCACGTACTGCTGTCATGTTCCTCGCTCTTTTTATTCGCTCTTCCTCTTTCAATTTCCTGTCTTCACGTTTCATGGGCATGCCAACAAGGCTGGGTGTCTTTATGGGGGTTTCCGGAAATATTGCTGCTTCATGAGGTTTTAATGAGATTATAAAAGATCATCTTTCAGGGGCCTCCTTAGTGTTCGGGCCCCCCGACAGTTTGCTCTGAGCATTTACGACAGTCCTGTCAATTCTGTGATTTAGTTTGTTTCAATATGCATTAAGATATACCGTTCACATTCCAGCATCGTGTATTTGATGACTTTCAGCGTTAATTTGTGTAAAATCATGTGAATTAATCATGCAGTTTCAGGGGAAAAATGCTTAAAAAGCAAAATGTACCAATGCGTTATACTTTTCAGGATTGAAACGATTGGATGCGCTTGTCTGCAGTCTTTTTGATCAAAGCATGTTTTTGTGTCAGTGTACAAACGGGCATCTGATGTGCGCTGGCTGCTTCATCCACCTGCTGGCGGACGCACGGCTAAAGGAAGAGCAGGCCACGTGCCCGAACTGCCGCTGTGAGATTAGCAAGAGCCTGTGCTGCAGGAACTTGGCAGTAGAGAAAGCTGTGAGCGAACTGCCCTCGGACTGCAGCTACTGCCTGAAACAGTTCCCCCGCTCCGGCCTGGATCACCACCAGTCAGAAGAATGCCAGGACAGGTACACACATACACACGTCCTCAGCAGCCCGCCGAGCCCGCCTTTAATTACAGTGCCGATCAATCATGTGAATCGTGTTTAGCGCTAGCGTCTCTCTTTTCTGCTTGTGGGCTTCGGATAGGCTTACGCAATGTAAATACAAGCGGATCGGCTGTCCGTGGCAGGGGCCGTTCCACGAGCTAACTGCCCACGAGGTCGACTGCTGCCACCCGTCTAAGACTGGCATCGAGCTGATGGGCATCCTGGAGGAGATGGATCAGAGCCATCGCCGAGAGCTGCAGCTCTACAACAGCATCTTCAGCCTGCTGAGCTTCGAGAAGATCGGTTTCACAGGTACATGCGTAAAAAAAACAAAAAACACAGCACATGAAGTTGTATTGAGGCTTGTCCTCTCAAGTATTATTAGTATTCTTTAAAGTAGTTTATAGGACAGGACTAGTGCTGTCTGATTGGTCAGAAGCTGTCTGCAACTTAAAATAGGAAAAAAATTAATTTCTCTGCAACATAATGAGCTGCATTTTTTATGTATTCATTTATTAGGGCCCAAGCACTATGACATCAGCCCTGTGTTGTCATAGTGTGTGAAGGGAACTATTGTTTGCCCACGGATTTTTTTTTCCCCACCATTTTGGTCTTATGCTCAAAAACTCGTAGAAATTGGCGGACAGCTCGGAATCTTCTGCCAGTTTTCGGATTCCTGAGCATTTCGCACTGCGTGTCCTGGGCTCAACTCAACAGGAAGTCAGTTCTTTTGTGTCATTTGCACCGAAGGAATTTGATATCCGACTCCTAGGGAATTTATACGATCGCCACCAAACCGGGCCGGGTCACGCCAGTTGGTTTTGCAACATTCGCCGCTGAGAAAGCACATTTATTTAGAACGTCACTTGGGCGCTTTGACTGTGGGCCAGTGGCGCGACCTAGACACCGTGCGGCTGCTTCTTTGGGGCAGTGGTGGCTCAGTCGGTTAAGGCTGTGGGTTACTGGGTTACTGATCGGAAGGTTGGGGGTTCAAGCCCCAGTATCGCCAAGTTGCCACTGTTGAGCCCTTGAGCAAGGCCCTTAATCCTATCTGCTCCAGGGGCGCTGTAAGCTGGCTGACCCTGCGCTCTGACCCCAGTTTCCAAATGGAGATATGCGAAGAAGACATTTCATTGTGCTGTAAAGTACATGTGACAAATAATTGAACATTCTTCTTCTTCTTCTTCTAAAGACATTGAGCATGCAAAATTGTAGAGGGATTTGTGATACCTCAAACGGGCTAGCCATGACGATGCCTTAAACGTATTCTGAAATGTGGTTAATAACTTTCTACGTGACATTCATCATATTGAATGACATCATAGTGTGATGCTTTTTTCATGCAACACTATCATAGCGAGGTGATGACGTCATAGCAGCGTTGATGTCATAGTGCTTGGGCCCGAACAAGAACTTTTGTGGTTGTTCCATGGAATTAAATGTCACTATTATATATATTATATAAAATTTTAATACTGACAAATTGCTGTGGACTAAGAGGAATAAAGTGCATAATAGAAGAAAAAAAAGACTATTAAAGTGCCAACAGTAACTCATGTGGGCCTCATTACAGTACATCACCCCATTGTTAGACTGTTTTCCTACAAAAACGCCGTCTTTAATACCACAGACGCCCAAGGCATTGCTTTGGGTACAGAATTTAAATGATTCCACTGATTCACTGATTCAAGTTTAAGTTTTCACATTTAAATCATTGCACATGATGGCTTAATCTGTTTAATCATACCTGTGTTCTTGTTTATACTTAAATGACTGATACTGTTTGCATAGACGTGCCAGTCAAAATTTGGACACACCTTTTAATACAGTGGGTTTCCTGATTTTTATTTCTTTCTACACTGGAAAACGATACTGAAAAAAATACACAACAATCTCAATTGAACAGTTGATAATCCTTCATAACGGCTCTAATCTGAGGTGCTGTTTGTTAATTGGTGATTCCTGAGGCTGGTGACTCTAAATGAACTTCTCCTCTGCAGCAGAGGTAACGTTTGCCTGGGAAGGTCTTCGTGAGAGCCAGTTTCATCATCATGGTGCTTTTACATCAATGCACTTGACACAATACTGTTCTTGCAGGAACTGATCCAGAACAGCTGACCTTTATGTCTGTAAGGTTTTGTATTACACTTCCTACAGCCTGTGTTCAGACGAATATATATACTAACAGCTCGTGTCTACTGGAACACTTTAGTAAGTTTAAGAAGAGTCCCGGAATTTAATTGAATTACTATAATAGCATTTTCCAGGTTAAACTAGTGTCGTAAAATAAACAATGAACTGTCGTTGTTGGTATTACAGCAGAGCCCCAGAACCTTGTTTACAGCGGAAACAAATGTCATCTGTTCCGGAGGCGAGTTCTTGAGGCGAAATTTCATATTGCGAAGCGCGTTTTCCCATAGGAAATAGTATAAATGTAGATAATCCGTTCCAGCCAGTATTACCAGTTTCCAACACTATCATCATTTTTCATATAAAAACAATAAAAACATCTAGAAAAGACATGGAAATGAAGGAAAAGGCACCGGATGCTTCAAAAACCAAGTTGAAAGCGGCTCCCTTTTCTTCTTGCTACCGTCCTTGCTAACATTTGTGGGACCCATGGTGTCTTCACTTAAAAAAATTATGTAAACTCTCTTTGCTTGGCTTTCCAACGGCGCAAACAAGTTTTTAGCCGACGTCCGGGTTCGACTCGGCACAGTTCGTTCGTTCGTTCGTATGCTGAAAAAGGGATCGGAGTGGGAATTTTCCGAGGGAAATTTCTTGCAAAATTTGTGCGGGCGGGGCATCCGTGTGCCGAGGTACCGCTGTATTTCATAGGTTTAAAACATCCAGTATTGTTCTACAATGAAGAAAACGAATCACTTAAAACAGAGCATTGAACTAAAAGGTGCGTCCAAACTTGTGACTGGTTCTGTATAACATTTTTATTGTATATTGTTTTAAAAAAAACAATGTGCCACATTATTACCTGTTTGAAAGCGAGATGAATTGCGGTTGCACTTAAATCACTGAAAGGCTCAGCTTTTTCCTCCATACCACTGCACCCCCCCCATTGTTGAGCCACAAGCACCTTGTAGGATGCAGAGGGGCGGAGCTTATCAGCGCTGGACTGGAAAAAGAAAATGACCATAAGCATGAAATATTTAAATAGCAAATTCAAAAATATTACATACTGCACCTTTAATTCTGTAACGTAAATCTATTAAACAGACAGTTTTGGTTTAAGAACTGCTTTGTAGAGCAGCGTTTAGATTCCACACCTTTTATGCATCATCATACCGCATACTGAAAACTCACTCCTCGCTTTCGTCCCGAGTGTAGAGGTGCAGTTTCGGCCGTACCGCACGGACGACTTCATCACCCGGCTGTACTACGAGACGCCGCGCTTCACCGTGCTCAACCAGACGTGGGTGCTGAAGGCTCGGGTCAACGACTCGGAGCGCAACCCCAACCTCTCCTGTAAGCGCACGCTCTCCTTCCAGTTGATCCTAAAGAGCAAAGTGAACTCGACGCTGGAGTGCTCCTTCCTGCTGCTCAAGGGCCCGTACGACGACGTGAAGATCAAGCCCGTCATCCAGCACCACGTCTTCTCCAACGACGCCAACGAGACCGAGTACGTGCCACTCCCAATCAGCGACAGTGTCGAGTGCAACAAGCTGCTGGCTGCCAAAAACATCAACCTGCGCCTCTTCATCTTTCAGATCCAGAAATAGGTGAAGAACACAGAGGGAGCGGAGGAAGCGAAGGGAGGCAGGGAAGGAGTGAAGAAGAAATGACACTGAACCACACATACCTCGACAAGAACAAGGACGAGAGAACAAGCTATTTCGAGACGGCCTATACGACCCGCAGTCGCCAGTGTTTGTTTGTCTGTCTGTCTGTCTGTCTGTCTGTATGTCTGTATGTATGTGTGTGCGCCTAGATTTTTTTTTTGTTGTTGTTTTTTTTCCCCGATACAAAATCAGTGTCTGTTCATCACTGATCTGAAGGTTTAAAAAAAAAAAAAAAAAAAAAAAAAAAGGGACTCGACCCCAATTCATACTGGATGGAAGTGTGTGCATGCACCCAAGTATGAATGAGACACCCTGAAACAAAGCACTACAGACAAGACAAGTCAACTATCTCAGCATGAGAGTGTGTATGTAAGTGTGTGTGTGTGTGTGTGTCTAGATTCTCTTGTGACTGTGAGACAGACAGGCCTGTTGGAGACGTGATCCACGAAGCACTGGATTGAATGTTTTTTTTAGCAGCCTGCAGTTTAGGCAGTGTTACTTCAGACATCCTGTGGTACTGTATGTGTGTGTGTCCCTGCAGTGGTTCTCTCCTGCTCAGAACCCTCCTCTCTCAAGGCTTACACACGCGCACACACACACACACACGCAAACACACACGTGCACAAAATCTCAGCAGAAAAAAAAAAGAAGAAGAAGAAGGAAAAAAACTGGGCTGCACCTGCTTTAAATGTATTTTTGTAAGTGAAGGGAGACATTTTACTTGAGGTCCAGCAGGTCAGGGAGCCGGAAACGAAATGGCCGCTGACCTCTGAACACACAAGCGTGGCGTTTGCATGTTTTTAGTTTCTTCTCGGCGTGTGTCCGTAGGGAGCGAACCCGGTTTTTTTCCCCAGTAGCATTTTAGTCTCGTAAAACTAACTTAAGTTTGTTTTATTGTTTAACACAGTTATATTATTTAAGAAACCTGTGAAGCTTAGCTTTAGATCTTATTTCGAGTTTGATTTTCATGTTTTTCCTCTCTTACCCCGCTCACACACACACACAGATCCCCGTACGCCACCAGCTAATCCGTCATCATCACTTTTCACAAACTCGGACGCATTACACTTAGCAACGAAGAATCCACTCACCATAGAAACAGATTGCCCCCTACCTACTCCCACGCACCCACACGCATCAGAGAGCCAGACAGGGTCTAATCACATCCCTGCCGTGTTATACCCGACTGTAACTGATCCGTTTTTTTTTTTTTGACATACTTGAATTCTTGCGGGTGGGTTTGGGGGATAAGTGAAGCTGATCTCGACGGCGTGTCCGATATCGAAGAGTCTAGTTTGAACCTGTTTCTGTATCAAAAAAGCTTTTAATTCTCACATTACACTCTGCCTGTATTTGTGCCTTTCTATTAAAGCTCATCGAAACAAAAAGTCTCTGCACTGATTCGTCCCACTTGTAATGAGGTTTGATTCCACTCCAGTTCTTTGAAATGTTCGTATTTTTGTAATGGTGTCATCAACAAACAAAATATATATATATATATATATATGGTACACTTGTGTAAATGTGTGAAGAAGAAGATGAAGTTCTGCACCACTTTCAATTCCTGAACTGTAACATGAAGTGGCTTGGTGGTTAGCACTGCTGCGACCTCGCACCACCAGGGGTTGGGGTTCGATTCCTGACTCACGCCTGTCTGAGTGCGAGCATTTCCATGTTCGCCTAAGGTGACTAAGTACTTAGGCTTTGCACCTCCAGGTCCTGGGTTCGATTCCCATGTCAGCTGCATGGAGTTTGCAAGTTCTCCCCATTCTCGGTTCGTTTCCTCCCACAGTCCAAACAAATGCAGATTAGGCTAATTGGCGTTCCCAAATTGCCCTGCAATGGATTGGCACCCTGTCCAAGGTGTACCATGCCTCATGCCCAAAGTCTCCCGGTATATACAGTATATCCTGTATATGGTGACTTAGTACTTAGGCCTTGCACCTCCAGGTCCTGGGTTCGATTCCCACGTGGGGTTTCCCCCCACGGTGCAAAAACATGCAGATTAGACTAATTGGCTTTCCTAAATTGTCTATAATGTGTGAATGAGCGTGTGAATGTTGACCGGAGGTCCTACCACTGTCATACAAAATGGGAATAAATACAATGGTCTCACCATTGGCCTCCACGGTCCCTAGTTGGACTACAGAGGTTCCCAGGTGGATGGATGGATAAACTGAATATGAATAATGTAAAGGCAAGGCATATTTCTCTAATTAGAATCTACTAGCTTTGAAGAGTTGTGTGTTTGACTTCCCATTTGGTGCCTGTCCTGTCTCATGGCCAGTGTTTCTAGGACGCATGAAAAGGAAATGAAGAGGTGAAACAAACGTTCATTGCGGTTTTAAGACATTTTGAGAAAATGACTATACATTATTTTTGCAGCTTTTATAACCATTCATATGATGACGTTACAGTGTCTATATGCAAGGGATTACCTTAAATACCTTAAGAGTCCTGTAAGTTGAAGACAAACTGGGACTTGTGATAAAATTTCTATAGAATGAAGACAGAAAACCGATACAGAAGACTTCAAGCAAAATATGGTATCGAGACTCTTAGTCGCAATAAAACATTTAAAATGGTGCAAACATTTTAAAGAAGGTAAGTCCGTGAATGACTATGCCAAGCTGGCTCGGCGCCCACTGCAGTCGTTTTTCATGAGCATTCAGCGAGTGGATGCCTGATCATTCCAAATCCATCGAATCCAACTTGCAAGAGACACCCATCTGTTTGTCGGAACTGTACACACGATCATTCATCAGCACCACTTGACCATTACAGGAACTCGGCTGGGAGTTCTTACCATATCCCTGTACAGTCCTGACTTCACCCCAAGCCATTTTCACAAAAGGTGTTCCTGGGAGGCCAGCGTTTCAGACTTGAAGCAAGCAGTCCGATCATGAATTCGGCGTACTGAGAAAACGTCCTACATTGATGGTATCCAAGTACTAGTGCAACACAAGTGCATTAGTGTAGCAGGGGATTATATAGAGAAATAAAGGGAGTTCTGTTATTCTGCACAATCAAAATGTCCTGTAAGACTAATTACAGCATTAGCTTTCAACATGAAGTTCACAGCCCACACTTAAAATAAAAAAGAAAGTTGAATTATATATAGAGTATATATATATTTTTTTTTCAATAATTGAGGAAGAACCAGTTATTACATCAATAGTCATGCTAAGTAAAATATTTTTTGTAAAGACTTAGATAGACCTTAATAGACCTTGATGACTAATTAGAACTTTTTAGTGTTTATGAGTTCGTAGAAATGACACTTTTCAACTTTGATATTTTAAGCCACAGTAACTGTCTCGTTAAAGTTCCACCAACTTAAAATCTTTCAGCCTAGTGATTTTGTGTCTGACATCATCAACGCACATGTAAACTGCCCACGTTGAATTGTTTTGATGAAGATGGTGGATGTTTTTGATTTAGGTCATCTGATTGTCGACAGTTTGGTGCTCTCTAGAGTTATGAATAGAATGTGTTGGGGTTTTTCATGGATTTTTTTTACCCGATTTTCTCCCTAATTTAGTCGTGTTCAATTCCTCCCCGTCACTAGGGGGCTCCCACATTAAGGCTACCACTACCACTCAGTCGGGAGGACCGAAGATTATCACGTGTTTCCTCCGACCCATGTGATGCCAGTCGACCGCATCTTTTCGAACTGCTCGCCCAAAGTGAAAATATTAGGGGTCGCGTAACACTCGGAGGACAGCGCTATCCGCTCCCTCCGCATGCATGAGCTCACAGACGCTCCTGATTGGCTGTAGAGCCGTGATTAATGTGGGAGCACCAAGTACCTCTTATCCCTCCCCTCTGAGAGAGCTCGGCCAATCAGCTCCCTCTAGACCTCTGGCTGTGAGAGGTTACAGCATCACCCGGGAACCGGATGATAGGACGAGCACTTTACCACTGCGCCACTCGGAGGCCCAATGAATAGAATGTGTTTAGACGCGCACGGGAGAAAACGTAAGCACCACTTTTTGCTACCTACTGTTTAGGAGGTTAGAAAGCAAGATTTCTTGTAATTGGCAAATATCAATCTTTAATTTGAACCGACTACTTTACTAGCATAAATTGTTTAGTTTTTGAATTTACAGTTTTTCCGGTTTTTGGGGTTTGAATATAAATCCTGAATTCCTATTAGTTTTAATATTAATATTCATAGATTTTGTACTATGAAGAAAAATAAAGAAAATTACGTATTTGATTCGTAACAGGGCATTGGTAGCACAATGATCGGTGTTTCGCCTGCCACATGCAAGGGCTGGGTTCGATTCTCAGCCATTGGATGAAGTTCCCGTCCCAAGCCCAGATAAAATAGGAGGACTGCTTCATGAAGGGCATCTGGTGTAAAACATGTGCCAAGCTTGTGAGCGGACTGGATGGTCCACTGTGGCAACCGGTTGCCGGGAACAGACGAAAGACTGTATACTATATTAAACAGTATGAGTTTGGCTACTCATTCATTCCTTCATTTTCTATACCGCTTAATCCTGTGTTCAGGGTCGCGGGGGACCTGGAGCCTATCCCAGGAGACTTCGGGCATTTAGGCGGGGTACACCCTGGACAGGGTGCCAATCCATCGCAGGGCACACACACATACACACACTCACACACACCCAATCACACACTACGGGCAATTTAGAAACGCCAATTAGCCTAACCTGCATATCTTTGGACTGTGGGAGGAAACCGGAGTACCCGGAGGAAACCCACCAAGCACGGGGAGAGCATGCAAACTCCATGCACACAGAGACGGGAATCGAGCCTGGCTGGGGAATCGAACCCAGACCCTGGAGGTGCAAGGCGACAGTGCTAACCACATCACCACCGTGAGTTAGGCTACTCATTAATGCAAATAAAGAACGATTAATATGAATGAGTACAACAAACTCAAAAACTGATAGTTCTGTTTACTTGAAATTTGATTTCTAAGTTTTACCAACTTATTTGGGTTTACAGTGTAGCTTATTTTAATGTAGATTATTAAATCCGGCACATAACTGTTCATAACATGACTTTGATTAAAAAATTTTATTTGGTTTATGGTGCAGGTTAAACTTCAGGCAGATCTCTAAGTACTGCAAAGGTCTGATTAAATTCTGTCCAGCCAGTTTTGTGTGATTCTGTGACAAAATCTGTCTGGACAGACAGACAGACAGACAAACAGAACATTTCCTGAGACTGGTTTCAATTCGTCCAACGTATGAAACGTAACGATATCACCGAAAAATCTAGTTCTGACCATAGTACAGACAAAACGTTTCTTTTATTTATACAGAAGATATGTAATAACTATTTTATTATAATATCAATACACACAGTATTATACATTGCAGTGGTAGAGGTAATGGAAATAAACAGCAGTTCTGACGCAACTGGCACAAAATATTCACACGTCAGTGTACGTAAAAAGAACATTTCCAAGAAAACATCATGCTATCAACAGGAAAAGCTGGATGTGCCCACACTGAGCTGCTCCTCTGAATAACGGTTGTGCGATGGAGTGATTGACACTTTAAACGAACGCCACAGTGAGTAGAAAATACTGGTTCTTTCTGGATTTCATACTTCTATGTGTGTGTGTGTGTGTGAGAGAGAGGGAGAGACATTTAACTTGTAAAATGCCAGGGCTACAGTACTCCTGCATGATGGTTCTCAGATCCTCGGCTAAAATGTGCTGCATTTGTGTGCGTGTACAGTACATGTGTGTGTGCGTGCGTGTGTGCGCGTGCGTGTGTGTGCATGTGTTAGTACCAACACTGATTCTGGGATCTATTGCATGTATTTCTGCAGCTGCCTGACTGGCAGGTGATGCCCACACTGAGAGGTGGAGGTGGCGAGTGGTTCAGAGGGTTGCAGTAAACTGGCACTCCGGCTGGAGGAGGTCCTGCACTCTGGTTCTGCCCAGCCTGCCTGGAAACCAACACTGTAGAGGGGTACGGCTGCAACGGTGGAGCCATCTTAGGGAAGAGAAATATGAACATATTGTTGTGTATCTGCTAATTGGACACCAGGTTGATGTTCAGATACTCACTCACCTGATAGGGTGGCGTGGAAGGGTAGGAGCCAAGGATGCTGTTCTGCGTTTGCGGTAAAACTGGAGCTCCCACCATGTTCGAGTAAGCTTGTTGCTGACTGGTTAAGAGAGCAGGGTAACCTGATGGAAGGCAAATGAGGAGGGGTAAAGTTTCAGTTAAAGCTGATTTTAGAGCAGTGGGTATCTACTGCCCTCCTCTGGCAACTGTTTCTCTCGCTCTCTCAGCGTTGTATGGTTTAGCAAAGTAGATAATCCGCTGAGACTGATTGACATTGCTATGTGATGCAAGAAATTTGGATTGGGGGAAAAAAAAAAAAAAAAAGAGTTGTTCAAGTCAAACCGGGACTTGGTGAAAGAAGGAACGAAAGCGATGGAAATTTACAGATGACTTCGAACACAGTAACCGTGATGAGAGTCTTAGCTGCAATAAAACATATGAAAGGCCGCTGCTGTCCTTCCCATTCAAATTCAAATTATATTCAAATTTGATTTGTCTCATAAACGGTCATACACAGTAAGATATGCAGTGAAATACTTGTACGACCTCCCATGACCTAGTAATTAAAAATAAGAAAAATCATACAGATGTAGAAAAATATGGAAAACCTTTAGCTATATAAAAAATTTTTTTACAATATGTACAAATAATGAAATAAAAATTGAATTGAATTGACATGGAATTGGGATGTAGAAAAGCATGTCCACGGTGTCCCATAAACATTCAGTGAGTAGAACGCTTTTTAATCGACAGATAACTTGTCGCAAACTTGTGGAAGAACTGTACACACACTGCAGGGCAGTCCTGACCTCACTCCAAGCCATTTCTACATGTTTGTGCCATTAAGGGAGTTCCTGGGAGGCCAGCGTCATCCCAGTAAAATACGGGGATACAGTATGTGCATTACATTAGTGTAGCAGGGGATTTTATAGAGACATAAAGACGTGTTCTGTTATTCTGCACATCAGACATCAGAAGTCCCAGATTGACTTGAACGCCCCTGATAATAGAACTATATAAACTCGAAAGGTAAATTATAGCATGGCATAATCATAATTATAGTTCAGATCAATGCAGTACAGTTTCCGACTGCTTTAAAGAGAAATGGTTTGTTGCTGCTTGTATACATTTGAAAATTCCTACAACTAGTGATGATTTATATCTTTGACAAAAAGAAAATTTTAATACGGAAATCGCTGGGTATAACAGTAATTGTAGAACTAGCGAAATATTATGAACTTCTAGGAATACTGTTTCATGCAACGTTAGGAGCATAGCATGTCTTACTGAAACCCCCTGCATTGTGTAACTCGTATACATTTCCTACCTGTGCCAGTCTGTGTGGCGTAGCTGGCTTGTCCGTACTGTTGAGATGTGTTGGCACACTGAGCAGGATAATTATACATGGGGGCCTTGAAGAGGGAAAAAAATAAAATAAAATAAATATAGATACACATGATTTACTTTGAATAGGCAATTTTTGGGTTGTACATGCCTTATTGCTACACTCACTGGCCATTTTGTCCAGTTTCTAGTCATTTTTTTATTACTGATTAGATTAATAAATAGGATCTGTTGCTATGCAGAGTGTGTCAGATACTATTTACCCCTGGAATCAACACCCCACCCTTTTCGATGTATGCAAATGGTAGAGCATTCTCAGCATAGTGACGCTCTGTATGAGGTTGTATCAAAAAGTTTCCAGACAGTTTTGTCACATGCCAGCAGATGGCAGCACAAGGCTGCATGCACAGTCACAGGGAGCACCGACCTTCATAAGTCAGTGTGCCAAAAGACATCGTCCTGTGTACATCGGGAGCTGTGCGACCGGTGCTATTTTGACCCCGTTCGTTACCACGTCTGCTATTTCATCATGGACAGCAAGTTAGAACAAACAGATCTGGAAGACTTTCAACAAGCTCAGCCTCCAAAAACGTTGAAATCACGGTGACGAAACTTTGGGTGTACTGTATGAGTACGACCCTGAGACGAAGCAACAGTCTTCACCGTGCAAGAGCCAGTCATCTCCACGACCAAGGCAAGTCCAGAGTTCACCTAAATGGAATTTGCACCATCGCTTACAGGTAGACTAACAGGTTACACACTTACACGATGTCCCCTACAGTATGTAGTTTAATCTGGTCTCTGTCTGGATGTTTTTGATTGCTGAACCTTCTCAAACCATCGCTGAACCCATAGACTGATCATCCACGCGCATACTATCTGCTCAGCTATGGTTTCATTAATGGCTGGTCGTGGGGTTCCTGACAAACTGTGAATAGCAACAGAATACAGTATAAAATGTTTTTTTTTTTTTTGGTTTTGTTTAGTGATTTATTTTCTGCATTCTAGAGCAATACTGGAGATTTCAAAACATGTGGCGCTATGTGATTGAGTAACAACAACCGCATCAGTTGCTATCTTAAGACACGGAGGTCAGCTGTTCTGGATCAGTTCTTGCAATAACAGTATCGTGTCGAGTGCATTTGCGAAACCAATCAAGCATGGTGATGATGAAACTGATTGCATTTTTTTTTTTTACGCCTTATAAATGTAAATAAATAAAAATCAGGACGACGGAATTAGAAGATGTGTCCAAACTTTTGACTGGTACTTTACTTAATAACAAGGCCAAAGAGTGTAGACACAAAATAAATATACTGTACATTAAAAGGGCTGGAAATTCAGTGTATTTAAAATATGAAGGAAATGCATTCCAGGGTACCTGGTTAGTTTGTTGGCCGCAGGTCGGCGTAGGTCCTGCTGTATGTGTAGCCAGAGACATTCCAGAGCCCATGTAGCCATCTGAAGGATACGGCGGAGCGTAATTCTGTTGGGGTTGTGTGTAGCTGTGTGTGGGCGGAGCTCCGGGCAGGTAGTAGGCGGACAAGTCTGACGTTTCACCTACAGACTGATGACTTAATGTCATGTGACCGAACTGAGATGAAAAGTCCTCCCTCTGTAGAGAGAACATCGCTGATTGATTTTTTTTTTCTAATGTTATACATATAATATAGAAAATGTGTGAGCCAAAGAAGCTACTTCTGAAGGTTATGCGACATGGAAGTGAACGATCTTGCTTCAACTTCAGCTGTTTTGTAGTGATGATTTTATATTTGATCATTTTAAAAAGGCCATTTTGCATCTCGCGTCAAACAATAATCATTAAAAAATGTAAATTATTCATATTTCTCTTTATGAGTATTGATACTAAAATTGGTGTACGCTTCTAAAAGCATATGATCTGTAAAAAAGATGTTGCTTAAATTAAAGCATTCTGTGCAAAATTAAGGAATTCCCCTCTGAAAAGAATCTGTAGTGTCCGTAACCATGTCAGATTCATGTTGCAATATCTTAACTATTTTGCACATTAGAATAATACACTTTTCATGTGAAATCTAAATTGGCCAAGTTTCATCTAAATGACAGTTAAAATCATTGAAATATTTTAATTAAAAAAAAAAAGTTATGGACACTACAGACATAAAAGGGAATGAAATTGTATTTAGTAAATTAGTTTTTTTTTTTATAATCTGATAAAAATTAAAAAATAAATGTGTATGCCTATTTACATATGTGAGATAAGGAGCATTAAGTCTTATTGAAAATGTTATATGATCATATCTGAAAATTAAGGCGAGACACTTTTTAGGACCGATACCATGTACCAGAGTTCATTATACTCATTTTTATACAAATATGTACAAATATACTGTAGACGCAAAGACTTGGGCACTTACACTCTGCTCTGTGGTGTGGAACTGTGAAGGAGAGACAGTTAACACTTGCTGTGAAGGAAGGTACGTCATAGGGGAGTACTGAACCTGTGGGACAGAGTCAGATGTTTAGACACATACAGTACAGTAAAATTGTTATATCTTCCTTATTACTTTATTAAAGGACACATTTTTGTGCCACGGGGAATAATAAAAACCCTCAAAACTCTTCATGATAAGACGACATCACATGAATGGTATAGAATGATGAGAATACACAGTAATGGGTCCAGACCTATACAGAATACTGTACATCTTCACTCTCATAACTACATGCACAACCTAAAATTTCATTGTAGCCACTAAATAATTTATATGTACGAGGGTGAGTCAAAAATTATCAGCACTCTGGTTATATTAAAACTTCTGTTGGACACACGGTCCTATGCTTTCTGTGCTTTCCGTCCACTGTCCCCCCCCCCCCCCCCCCCAAGTCACTGCGGTGCCAGCAAACATATGTGCCCTGCTTGTGATTTGCACAAAATAAGAGCAGTGTGCAGTGATAAAAAAATTTTTTTGTGGTCTGAGGGTGTAACCCGGTGTCGAAACAACCCGCGGAAGAGCATAACCAGAAGCATTTGGATATCAGCACACTCAAAAAAGTTCAAAAGTCAGTTGAAAAATTCATCAATGCTTACAGTTTTCTGGGATTCCCAAGAGCCAGTATTGGAACATTATCAGGAAAAAGGTCAATAAATCAACCGTGCTCGTTACAGTGAGACGCTTTGGATTAAACACAGAGGACTGATATCCCAGGGAGTCATGATCTCGCATGACGATGCACATCTGCACACTTCTGCTCACAGTACAGTGAAATTGTTTCTTCACATATCCCAGGACTGGGGTCAGAGCGCAGGGTCTGCCACGATACAGCGTTCCTGAAGCATGCAGGGTTAAGGGCCTTTTGCTCAAGGGCACAACAGTGGCAACCTGACTGAGCTGGGGCTCGAACCCCCAACCTTCCCATTAGTGACTCAGATTCTAAACACACTAAGCCACCACAGCCCCAGATAAAACTTACGACACGCTGTAAACACACACTAGTCTAATTAATAGATGTGTTAAATATTTCCAGTACAGTTAACTAGCATTAGAAGCTAGAAGCTTCTCCACTGATTTGATTAGAAAAGCAGCTTTTCAGCAGGAGGGGTGATTTTTAGTAGAACAGTTCTCACTATTCACTATGGAAATGCACACAAATGGTGCATGCTACCACCACCACATAATAATTATTTATTATAATAATAATAATATAGACTTTTTCTAACAAATAACAAGATGCACCCATAGAATTACAATAGCACCTTAGCCTAAGTGCACACCAACAACCTACATCTGTACACAGGTATTGGAGCCACCCTATCTACCCTATTACCTCATGTGTGCGTTTCCTTCTGGCTCTCCCTTTAAGTAATGATGTCATAGTTACAGTAGTTCTGCCAGAGTCAGAACCATCGGCACCTTATACAGTACAGTATATGGCCTATTAATGGCCCACTATGACTCTGCTAAGCTCTTTCTACCTGTGGAAGAGAATGGTTCATCACCGGTTGCTGCTGTGGCTGCGGAGGGGGCGGGGCCTGTGGCTGCATTGTGTTGAGCTGATTGGTCAGAGGCTGCTGGCTCACTGGTGGATTGTAAACAGCTGGAGTTCCATCAGGATTTAAATACGGCTGACCTGCAACATCAGGCACATGCGCATGTCTTTCAGCTTTACTGATATGTACAGTATGTTTCAGAGCGCGAGTGTGTACAGTATGGTGTATGTCAGCTTACCCGTTTTTGGGTTGAGTAGGATAGTCCCAGGAAGTATGGACGACTCTGCTGGCACCAGAACGTAGGCGGAACCATTACTGGCTGCTGTGTCTGTCACTGAAAGTTATCAAAAAAAAAAAAAAAAAGGTAAATAATATGCTAATATTATGATAATATTATTATTAATACACTGCCTGGGTACTAATATTGAACCGGAATTCCTTTTGCATTGATTACAGCGTGCATTTTCCATGGCTCACACATCCTTGTGCTACGACAACATTTATTTACGTGTTAATTTTTGGCCAAGATCTTGTATCGATGACAAAATAATCAAAACCATGGTGTAAAGGCTTCTCCAGCACGTAACAGAGACTAAGTCGGGACTCCATGGTGGCCAATTCATGCGTGAAAAAATAATATCCAGAAACATTCTTGAGTTCTGAAATATGCCCATGGTTATAAGAAACACCTTCGTGGTGCAGCTTGGACACATCCTCAGTGATGAACCCAAGGTCACAGGGTGTTTCGGGTCTTTGATCATCAGACACCCTCACCTGAGCGACCCAGCCGGGGATGATCAAACCCCGACTTGTGTCCAAGCAGCGCACTAAGCCATGCGTCGCCCCTTTTGATCCACAGCCACCTAGAGGCTTTCTCCGCTGCCTCGCAGATGTTTCTGGTGGCTTTCCTTTCTTGAGCACCTTTGATTCCAAGCAGCCTGAGTGCTCAGTGCAAGCTCTGTCCTGGGAATCCTCTGCAGCCGACCTCAATTGGCTCACAGCGAGCCCTCCACCCCTTCCGCCTGCAGTCCTCCACCAGTTCCAGATACTTCGCCTTTTTCCGCTCAAAAGCTTCCTCAATCCGGTCTTCCCAGGGGACTGTGAGTCCTGCTCGCCCAATTGCCACAGACCCTACTAG
Source organism: Channallabes apus (assembly GCA_030522415.1). Lineage (NCBI taxonomy): Eukaryota > Metazoa > Chordata > Actinopteri > Siluriformes > Clariidae > Channallabes > Channallabes apus. The sequence goes on along the minus strand of CM060127.1, from coordinate 25,077,617 downwards.
CACACCATGCCGCAACCTTGCGTCTGCCCGCTGGACTGCCTCCTGCGCCCTCCACTTCCTTCCAGTCCTGACCTCTATGCCTGCAGAGGAGACTCTGGTGTCGGATGAGTCTCTGTACAGTAACACCTCCCTAGCTCTTGTTACTTTGAATTCCTCTGTAAGGCCTGAGAACGGGAGCTGTTGGTGTGCCCATACAGGGCAATGCAGCTCAGGCTCTTCGGCAGGCCCAGCCACCTGCGCAGGAACTGGCTGATGCTTCTCTCCAGGGTCTCCACCGTTGTTATTGGGACGTGGTACATCAACAGTGGCCACAAAAGCCTTGGCAGAATGCCATGCTGATATATCCAGGCTTTAAATTTCCCGGGAAGGCCTGCCCTGCCCACTGCTTCAAGCCAGGTTTTCAGCTCTGCGTGCATAGCCTGGATTGCTACTGTGTCTTTCAAAGTCACGTCAAAGAGCTTCCCCAAGCTCTTCACCGGCTTCTCCGTCAATGATGGTATTTGGAGACCATTCATGTAGAAGCGGAATTTGTTCTCAACTCTCCCCTTCCTCAACACAAGGGACCGGCATTTCGCTGGCTTGAATGTCATTCTCGCCCAAGATGTTAACCTTTCTAGACCTTTAAGGAGCCAGCGACACCCTGGCACTGATGTTGCTGTGACTGTTAAGTCATCCATAAAGGCTCTGATTGGTGGTTGGCGGGTGCCAGATCTGGAGAGGGGCCCTCTGCATTCCATTTCATTAGAGACATTTCATTAGAGGCATTTCATTAGAGAAAAAAACCTCCAGAGATGTGACAACCGGATCATTCGTACTTTCTTCAGGTGGTCAGCTGAATTCATTTTTTGCCACATAACATTGCTAAGTCTAAACCTGACTAACTGAAGCAACCTCAGATCATAACACTGCTTCCAGAGGCTTGTACAGTGGGCGCTATGCATGATGGGTGCATCACTTTCCCCGACACGCCCATCAGTCTGGTACAGGCTCAATCTGAACTCATCAGACCATATGACCTTTTCATTTCTCCAAAGTTGGAAGCTAATTCATAATTTTTTTTCTTTCTCATGAAAGAATAGTAACATCTTGTCCACAACCATACGACAATACATATTGCAACATGGTTATTTTTTATTATTTTAGATCCTGTACAATTAGAGCACAATGTGGATTAAACATTTCTCGTACCTGGCTTGCAGAGTTTGGGATTGTTGTCTAAGTGCGACGAGTGTGTGGGTTTGGAGCTCCAGGTGGGACTGTCGGAGTCAGTGCTGCTCCAGGGTCGAGGATCATTCCAGTGACACTCCAGCTCAAAGCTGCTCTGTCTGCTGCCTGAAAGCTGCCCTGAACCGTCCCTGCTACCCCTGCATACAAACACGTACTGTACTGTATACATAAGCTATTCTAACATATTCTTCATTTTTAGATGCATCAGTTCCATTATACAGTATACCAGTCAAAAGTTTGGACACACCTTCTAATTCAGTGGTCTTTCCTGATTTTTTATCTATTCCTAAACTGTGAAACAACACTGAAAGCGTTGAAATATACACAATAATCTCCTTTATTGAGGTGTTTATCTGCTCTGTCTTCTGCTCTGTAAATCCTTCATAACGGCTCTAATCTGAGGTGCTGGTTGTTAATTCGTGATTTATGAAGCTGGTGACTCTAAATGAACTTCTCCTCTATAGCAGAGGGAGGTTTTAAAAGTCTTGCTTTCCCAGGGAAGGTCTTCATGAGAGCCAGTTTCATCATGGAGCTTGATGTCGTAGCCCTTAAAACTCATTTTAGCCATTATTTGTTTGCTTTTTTTTTTTATAAACATATATAGAGCTCAGGATTGTGCACTATAAATGACATACAGTATATAGTGACTGTAATATTATTTTATATAGGCAACATAATGAACTGAATTTTAGTTAATTGTTGCCAACTTTCCTAAACTCATTTTGGGAGTTCTATATTTTCGCAACTTCATTCACATATTCTGGTATTCATTCATTCATTCATTCATTTTCTATACCGCTTTATCCTTATATACAGTGGTGTGAAAAACTATTTGCCCCCTTCCTGATTTCTTATTCTTTTGCATGTTTGTCACACTTAAATGTTTCTGCTCATCAAAAACCGTTAACTATTAGTCAAAGATAACATAATTGAGCACAAAATGCAGTTTTTAAATGAAGGTGTACGTTATTAAGGGAGAAAAAAAAATCCAAATCTACATGGCCCTGTGTGAAAAAGTGATTGCCCCCCTTGTTAAAAAATAACTTAACTGTGGTTTATCACAACTGAGTTCAATTTCTGTAGTCACCCCCAGGCCTGATTACTGCCACACCTGTTTCAATCAAGGAATCACTTAAATAGGAGCTACCTGACACAGAGAAGTAGACCAAAAGCACCTCAAAAGCTAGACATCATGCCAAGATCCAAAGAAATTCAGGAACAAATGAGAACAAAAGTAATTGAGATCTATCAGTCTGGTAAAGGTTATAAAGCCATTTCTAAAGCTTTGGGACTCCAGCGAACCACAGTGAGAGCCATTATCCACAAATGGCAAAAACATGGAACAGTGGTGAACCTTCCCAGGAGTGGCCGGCCGACCAAAATTACCCCAAGAGCGCAGAGACAACTCATCCGAGAGGCCACAAAAGACCCCAGGACAACATCTAAAGAACTGCAGGCCTCACTTGCCTCAATTAAGGTCAGTGTTCACGACTCCACCATAAGAAAGAGACTGGGCAAAAACGGCCTGCATGGCAGATTTCCAAGGCGCAAACCACTTTTAAGCAAAAAGAACATTAAGGCTCGTCTCAATTTTGCTAAAAAAACATCTCAATGATTGCCAAGACTTTTGGGAAAATACCTTGTGGACCGACGAGACAAAAGTTTAACTTTTTGGAAGGTGCGTGTCCCGTTACATCTGGCGTAAAAGTAACACAGCATTTCAGAAAAAGAACATCATACCAACAGTAAAATATGATGGTGGTAGTGTGATGGTCTGGGGTTGTTTTGCTGCTTCAGGACCTGGAAGGCTTGCTGTGATAGATGGAACCATGAATTCTACTGTCTACCAAAAAATCCTGAAGGAGAATGTCCGGCCATCTGTTCGTCAACTCAAGCTGAAGCGATCTTGGGTGCTGCAGCAGGACAATGACCCAAAACACACCAGCAAATCCACCTCTGAATGGCTGAAGAAAAACAAAATGAAGACTTTGGAGTGGCCTAGTCAAAGTCCTGACCTGAATCCTATTGAGATGTTGTGTCATGACCTTAAAAAGGCGGTTCATGCTAGAAAACCCCCAAATAAAGCTGAATTACAACAATTCTGCAAAGATGAGTGGGCCAAAATTCCTCCAGAGCGCTGTAAAAGACTCGTTGCAAGTTATCGCAAACGCTTGATTGCAGTTATTGCTGCTAAGGGTGGCCCAACCAGTTATTAGGTTCAGGGGGCAATTACTTTTTCACACAGGGCCATGTAGGTTTGGATTTTTTTTCTCCCTAAATAATAAAACCCCTCATTTAAAAACTGCATTTTGTGTTTACTTGTGTTATCTTTGACTAATAGTTAAATGTGTTTGATGATCAGAAACATTTTGTGTGACAAACATGCAAAAGAATAAGAAATCAGGAGGGGGGCAAATAGTTTTTCACACCACTGTACAGGGTCGCGGGGGACCTGGAGCCTATCCCAGGAAACTTAGGGCACTAGGCGGGGTACACCCTGGACAGGGTGCCAATCCATCGCAGGGCACACACACACTCACACACCCAATCACACACTACGGACAATTTAGGAACGCCAATTAGCCTAACCTACATGTCTTTGGATTGTGGAAGGAAACCGGAGTACCCCGAGGAAACACACGCACACAGAGACGGGAATCGAGCCTGGCCGGGGAATCGAACCCAGACCCTGGCGGTGCAAGGCGACAGTGCTAACCACTACACCACCGCGCCGCCTATTCTGTTCTGTATATCTGTCCCGTTGGGTTTTAAGGGTTTTAATATACTGTAACAACAGACTGTTGATGTTTTTGGTGTTACTTAATTACCTGATGCCATCCTAATGGAAATCACGTATTAAATACAAACCTGTGTCCAAACTTTTGACTACTGTACTGTACTGTAAGCCAGTTAAACATAAATAGCAAAGAATACACACAAGTCAGATATCACAATATACTTGGTAACACTAATGTAAAGATAGAGGATGCATGCACAAATCGTTAACCGTATGACTTTGCAACCCTACAGAACTCTTAGAGACTAATATATCTTGATACTGATACCATATGAAAAACAATTGACATTAAGATGATGCTGTAGGATATGAATTCATATTTAAAAGTTCGCCGATATCATTCATCATTCGTCCCTTTAGCCTTGGTAACTGCTTTCTTTACTAACCTAAAGAGCTGTCTCCTCCTTTGAGTCTCGCTGTGCATATTACAGCAGTCCTCAGGACCTCTGCAGAAAGAGAAAGCGAGACGGACGGAGTGAGAGTGTGACATTAGATACCCGCGCTTTCACAGTGACACGGTTGCAGGGTTTCATCTAACGTTTCATGGACTCATGGTACGACAGTGTGTATGCTTGAATATCCGAATGGGAACGTGATGATGGCTACAGACATTTATAGAGAGTGTGGAGCAGTTTTTTTTACCTGGTCTCGATGTAAACACTCTGAGCAGGAAAGGCTGACTAAAAGAGAAAGAGAGAGAGAGAGAGAGAGGGGACATTTTAGGTACAGTATGGTGTGTACTTTTAAGTCTGAGTGTAGTATTGGACGTTTCTGCTCACTCACATCCTGAGAGAAGATTCGCTCTCGGACTTTCTGATACTCTTCTTCTCGCTCCTCGAAAGACTTGCTCTTCATTTGCTCTTTCAGCCGTGGCCCCCTCTGTAACGAAATACACCGAGATACAACCATCAGAGTCTAGAACTAGCGACACAACAAGCGAACTGATGGAGGTACGATGTGGTTGAGTGTTGGTGTTCGAGCATCACCCATAGTTCGGGACATTATTGCGAATGTGTTGAAGCTTTTGCAGATTTGTCGAGAGAAAGAGAGAGTGAACAAATGCACCAGGAGAAAAGAAACTGAATCAGTCAACGCAAACAAGGAGCATTAAATATCAGCAGCTTAATTTTTTTGCAACAAGAGTGATTAATTCTGAGTGGACATCTAAAGAGATTCCTAACATCTTGAAAAGTAAACATTAGTTTAGTTAGGTTGCTAATCATGGCATCATCCAGTATCAATCAATCACAGCAGATCCATGCAATCCGAACAGGTTCTATATATACGTAAGATGCCCTTCCTGATGCAACCATCCTGTTTTACCCGGGCTTGGGAACGACACTGCATCCCATGGCTGGCGTTTGGGCATTGGAGGGGCATCCAGTAGCTGGGGTTTGACCATCTGATCCGCACACAACATGGCACAGGTTTTTACGCCAGATGCCCTTTCTGAAGCAACCCTTCCATCTTGTCTGGATTTAGCACCGGAAAACTGGGCCATTGGGTGGGAATTGAACTAATCATGTAATATATAACAATAATATATTAGTTTTTAAAGTATTCCGATATTCCGGTTCACTTCACCGGAAAAGGGAATGAAAAAATTCCCCATCGGTCACTGCGTCTCACGAGCTCGAAAAGCATTTATATATTTGTTATCATTATTATCGAGGATGACATCATATTAAAAGGACACAAAAAAAAATTACATTTTAATTTAATCAGGAAATCCGTTTTTGTATCAGTAAATATTCAATATTTAATGTCAGCAGCGACAGGTGTCCAATGGTAACGCACGGAGGACGTTCCCTCTGCCCTGGCGACTTCTCAGGGTGTTCCGAATGGTGGAGTTTTATCGAGGGAATTTCATTTCGCCAACATTCCCTGCAAATGGAGCAGGGAGTAGGGAATAGGGAGCACCCTGTGAAGTGCACTTCGGAATGGAACAGCCTGTGATGTGACATACACACCTTTCCTCTAAAACAACTCTGTAAAGTTTTTGCAACTATGTTTCCTTATTACAGAATGTCTAGGGTTTAGGAACATTTTCCATGGATCTAAGGATATTTGGGCGACACGCTGGCGTATGGGGTTATAGCACTGTGGCCTTGCACCTCCGGGGTCCGGGTTCGATTCCCACCTCGGGGTCTGTGTGTATGGAAATTGCATGTTCTTCCCATTTCTTGGTGGGTTTCCTTCCACAGTCCAACGACATGCAGATTAGGCTAATTTTAAAGCATCGTTGTTTAATAGAGGCTAAGAAAAAAGTTTAATCAGCTTTAAAATGCATCACTGCACCCCAAAGGTTATTATCTTCCCACAAAAGAACTGCTAATCACTCCAGCAAACACTTATTGGCTTTGTGGTTTGTTCAAGTGTAACTTTTCACAGAAGCTGGAAGGCGACCAGTCAGTCTTGGTTGGTGTTCAAGTTCTTCCACATCTGCAAGGGGCTCTCACGCAACATTCGTGATCGTTTTGATAAAAAAAAACACGTGCATGTGTGTTCATGTACAGTATGTGTGTGTGTTCTGTATACCTGACTGTCCTCTTTCTCTTGGCTATTGTCTCTCTTGAGTATTGACCTTTTCTCTTCGCTTCTCTCCTCCTGGACATGCTCAGCAAACCGTTGCTCTGGTCTGAAAACAAACAAACAAACAAACATCAGTACATGTATTACATACTGTACACTCACAGTTACGCTAAACTAAACTGGCAAACACGTTCAGTAAACACACATCCTGGAGTTGCTGGTTTTGTTGATAATGACGGCTTTTCCGCTGTGATCCACGTTGTGTTCCAGTCCAAAATACGCCGCTACTCTGTGAACCAGCATCCTGTGATAGGAGGACATCTGAGGAAACTTCTTATAAGAGCTGCAACAGAAGCACAACATACAGGATCTACAGTTTGAATCTGGACGAAGACGTCGTTTGGGAATTACAGTATAGAGCAGAAAACCGGCATCGTCTTACCAGTTGTCTGTCATAAAGTCAGTCATGTCCTGCTCCAGTTTCAGCAGCATCAATCTGTCCCTGCAGAACAACACGACACAAGGTGTGTATTTGTGTTAATAAAATAATAATTAAAAAAAACTAAAGAAAACAATGGAAGGCGCCACAAGCAACTTCATCAGTGTCAACTGTTTTTTTTTTTATAATTAAATTTTTTTATTTATTTTTTTATCCCCAATTTAGTCGTGGCCAATTCCTCCCCGTCACTAGGGGGCTCCCACATTAAGGCTACCCACTACCACTCAGTCGGGAGGGCGAAGACTATCACGTGTTTCCTCCGAACCGCGTGACGTCAGCCGACTGCATCTTTTTCGAACTGCTTGCTCACGCACCATTAGGGGCGGAGTAACACACTCGGAGGAAAGCGCTATCCGCTCCTTCCGCATGCGCAAGCTCACTGACGCCCCTGATTGGCTGTAGAGCCGTGTTTAATGTGGGAGCGCAAGTACCTCTCATCCCTCCCCCCTGAGAGAGCTCGGGACAATCAGCTCTCTCTGTGCCTCCGGCTGTGAGAGGAAAACAGCATCACCCGGGGTTCGAACCAGCGATCTCCGGATGATAGGGCGAGCGCTTTACCACTGCGCCACTCGGAGGCCATCAGTGTCAACTGTGACTGAACATACGTGCTACCTGGGACTGCTCTTTAGAGTAGTGATCAGAAACTCTTCCAAATCGATGCCTGTTGAGTCGGTGTACTCCAGACTTGGTTCTGAAACAATCAAAAACAATACATTTAGAGTCACGTGACACCATGTGAATCGAAAAAAAAAAATCTAATAGATATAAATGATGTCTCTCTTTCTCTATCCCAGACATGCGCGCACACAAATACTGTACACATAGCCGAAACATGGTATTGGTGCTAAAAAGTGAAAGACGTGAATTTTCAGACAGGATACTTAATACTTTTTTGTAAATATGCACAAACATTTATATTTTTAGCAAATAAAAAGAAACACATTTGCTAAATACAATTTCATGCCCTTTTATGTCTGTAACGTTTTTTTTTTTTTTATTCAAATCGTCGAACGATCTTAAACTGTCATTCAGGTGAAACTCGGCCAGTTTAGATTTCACATGAAAAGACATCAACCTGAAAAAGTGTATCATTCTAAAACGCTACATTGTTAAGATATTGCATCATGAATTTGACGTGGTTACGGACACTACACATTTTATTTTATTTTTTTCAAGCTTTTACGGAAAAACTACTTAAGCACCAATTTTAACAGGCCTCTAGAAGTTTATGCAAATTTTTGTATCAATACTTATGGAAAAATATGGATAATTAGCATTTTTAATGATTATTGTTTGAAGCGAGACGCTTTGTATATACGTATATATATATATATTGTATATACGCATTTTTTGGGGCGTATATACAATAATTTCCTGGGGAAGCAAGATCCATGTTGCATAAACTTCAGAAGAAGCACACACATTCTCTGTATTATATGTACATCATAAAAATACAGTATATATATATATATATATATATATATATATATATATATATATATATATATATATATATATATAAAATAAAAACAGCACCAATACACACTCCTGCAAACAAGCAGGCTTTCAGACACACACACACACACACACACACATATTGTCACCTTTGGATAAGCTTGGCTTTTTTGTGGTGGTGCTGTCCTTGCATTTCTCCTGTTGCTCTTCTTCAACCTCTAAAATGTTGGTTGTTAGTGATCTTTCACCCTCAGAGTCCTACAGAACACAAACCACACACTCAATGTTGTCACTCACTCTTTAACACTGCAAGTGTCTTTAACACTACAGTACAGTACATGGCGCTTTCGGTCACATGTTCAGCCAGTTGTGATGTACTGTACTGCACGGTGGACTAATGATCTACGTATGAAACGTGATGAAACGTGACGTGGTGTGTAAATGTAAATATTAGCTCGATGCATGGTCTGCTGAAACACTATGCCTCTAGTTGTGTAATATTTAAACATTGTGTTTCGGACCTGCAGTATTTGAGGCTCCTGCAATATTAAGCACTCTGGCTGATTTCCTTTTCAGAAAGCATACAGGCATGTCAGGTGTCTGCTGTCGATTTTGCGGTTTGACGAAGTGCAACTTTTCACAGGAAACATGAATCATTCCTTCTTGGTAATATGTCAGGTCTGTACACCTGCGAGACCACAAATCAACCTGAACGCTAGACTTGGTGATGGAGATAAAATGGTTCATTCCTACCTTGCTGCTCGATTCAGTAGGTGAAGAGTCATCGCACACAGCTGAACTCCTGATTAGTTTCCCTTTGGCCTGAAGTAAAACATAATGCATACTGTTGTGTTTATTTTAATTTTTTTGCAAATTCTCTTAGAGACATTCAAGACCTTAACGTTCCAAAATGCATGAGACGACTTTAGTTTCAGTTTTTTGCTATACTGTGTACCGCCTGGCGGCGCGGTGGTGTAGTGGTTAGCACTGTCGCCTTGCACCTCCAGGGTCTGGGTTCGATTCCCCGGCCAGGCTCGATTCCCGTCTCTGTGTGCATGGAGTTTGCATGTTCTCCCCGTGCTTGGTGGGTTTCCTCCGGGTACTCCGGTTTCCTCCCACAGTCCAAAGACATGCAGGTTAGGCTAATTGGTGTTCCTAAATTGCCCGTAGTGTGTGATTGGGTGTGTGAGTGTGTGTACAGTATGTGTGTGTGCCCTGCGATGGATTGGCACCCTGTCCAGGGTGTACAGACTTAGTGCCTGAAGTCTCCTGGGATAGGCTCCAGGTCCCCCGCGACCCTGAACACAGGATTAAGCGGTATAGAAAATGAATGAATGAATGAATGTGTACTGCCTGGCCATTTCAAACTATTGGCCTACATCAAGCAAAGAGAACAACTTAGGAGATTGCTGAAATTGTTTAAGAACTGTCCAAAACAGTATAGTGCAGAATTTTCAACTTCATGAGAGAAATATGGTCAGATCATTTGAACGCTTGGAGTAATTACAGTAGATCATGACGGCACGGCGGCTTAGTGGTTAGCACTGTCGCCTTGCACCTCCAGGTCCTGGGTTTGATTCTTGCCTCGGGGTCTGTGTGCATGGCCCAGTTTTTGCTTGTTCTCCACATGCTTGGTGGGTTTCCTCCGTGTTCTCCAGTTTCCTCCCACAACCTAAAAACATGCAGGTTAAGCTAATTGGCGTTCCCAAATTGCCTGTGAATGTTGACTGGAGGTCCTACCACGGTTGTACAAATGGGAATAAATACAACGGTCCCCATTGGCCTCCATGGTCACTAGTTGGACTAAAGAAGTTCCTAGATGGATGGATGGAATTAGATCATACAAAAACTAACTATGAAAAATCAACTCTCCGGATTGGGACTAAACAGTCGTGTGGCCAAATGAAAATCAAGTGTTTTTGATACTCATCATTAAAAAGGACTGGATTGGACTTTGGAGCAAAGGTGTGCATCATGTGGTCTGATGCGTTCAGATGGACCCTATTCCAGAGCGATGGGTGCGTCAGGGTAAGAAGGTAGGCACATGGACCTACGCACCCATCATCTATAGTCTCCAGCGTACAAGCCTCTGGAGGCAGTGTTATGATCTGGCAAGCACCGGTAGAACATGCACACAGACCCAAGGCGGAAATCGAACCGTTAACCCGGAGGTCCACGGCGACAGAGCTAACAACTAATTTCTAACTTCAAGAGCATCTAAACCACATCATGAAGCTGAGAAGCTAAATAAGGCAAACAGTTGCAAACCCATGCAACAACTTTTCTATGAAAATTATTTTGAGCAGTTGAGATTAATGTAAAAAAAAAATTAAGGTACTCAGTCACTGTTTTATCATTTTAAATGTAGCGCAGACATACATAAGACCATGCAATATTGCGCAATCCACTACAGTATGTTCTGCCTGAGTAACTCTCCTATTTAAAAGGATTTAATCATATATTTTATTAGTCTAATAAAACATATGCTGGCATACCTTTGGATTTCTTTTAAGCTGCTTTTGCTGTGCATCCGTCTTCTGCTGTTTAGAAAAAGAGAAGAAGATTGAACTTACTGAGAAGAACGGATGAGTAGAGGAGGAAAGGTAAAGCAACACTATAAGAGACAACACTGGACATAGCAAGTCTTTTTCACCTGCTCCTCGACTGGATGGTTGCCATGGCGATCCTCCTCCTTCATGTCCACAGTGCAGCATGTAGCACGTGTCCCCGTTTCCGTGACAGACTCCGCGAGTCCCTTCATCTCTTCGGTTTCTACATCAAACATCTTGACACTTGAATGTTCCCGTTGTAAACGCTACCAGTCACTTATCCCATAACTGATTGTGGAACTTAAACACATCACGCTGTTTACGCTCATCAGTCTGAAGAGAAATGAACAGAGTCCCTTCCCTTTTCTTCGATGGAGCTGTGTTGAAAAAGACAGAGATTCAAACGCAGAAAGACATTGTTCTACATATCATATTAGGACAGACGGTTTACATTATGCATGAGATTCATTATTAGAGTATAAATCAGCGAGACTGGTGCACGGCTTAAATAAACTTAGAGTGTAAGTGAGACACTGGCTCACTGTGTCAAGTTTCATACTGTCCTTTCGAAACACGTCCTCACCAGACAAAGTAACAACTGGTGCTACTGTATACTGTACTTAACATACAGTACTATTTCTTTTTTTGGATTAATGCTTTGGGACTTTCCCATAGCATTGTCACGAATGTGCAAGCAGACTCGACAGTAACTAAATGAGACCAGTCTAAACAAATAAAGATAAATTTAAATATTTGTTGCTCAAATACAAAACTTTATATATCCAGTGAGGTGGCGCAGTGGTGTAGTGGTTAGCACTGTCGCCTTGCACCTCCAGGGTCTGGGTTCGATTCTCCGGCCAGGCTCGATTCCCGTCTCTGTGTGCATGGAGTTTGCATGTTCTCCCTGTGCTTGGTGGGTTTCCTCCGGGTACTCCGGTTTCCTCCCACAGTCCAAAGATATGCAGGTTAGACTAATTGGCGTTCCTAAATTGCCCGTAGTGTGTGATTGGGTGTGTGAGTGTGTGTATGTGTGTGTGCCCTGCGATGGATTGGCACCCTGTCCAGGGTGTACCCCGCCTAGTGCCCGAAGTCTCCTGGGATAGGCTCCAGGTCCCCCGCGACCCTGAACACAGGATTAAGCGGTATAGAAAATGAATGAATGAATATATCCAGTGATTACGCATGTCAGTGGTCTTACAAACTGCCGTCTTCATACCGTACAATTGTGTGCATGACGCATCACAGCGGTGAGTACGCAGGGGAATATGTCAATACGATAAATAATAAATTCGCATTTTCTCGCCCAAGAATTGAAAGGTTCGAATGAGACATCTGAAACGTCTTGCGGCCTTCACCGAGAAATGGTTTGCTCATTTCCTTTCTCATTCTGACTCTGAATGCTGAAATTTTTTCATTTGAGTCTACCAAGAGGCTTAGTGGTTAGCATTGTAGCCCTGCACCTCCAGGTTTAGGGTTCGAGTCCCGCCTCGGGGGGCTGCGTGCATGGAGTTTGCATGTTCTCCTTGTGTTTGTTGGGTTTCCTCCGGCCTTCCTCCCACAGTACAAAGACATGCAGGATAGCTTAATTTGTGTTCCCAAATTGCCTGTAGTGTGTGAATAAGTATGCGATGGATTGGCACCCCATCCGTGGTGTCAACCCTTAGTCTACTGGGGATAGGCTCCAGTCCCCCCACGAGCCTGCGTACAGGATAAAGCGGTATAGTTGATGGATGAGCGAGTGAGTCTTCCAAGTAGAAGCAGAAGAAGAAGACTTTACTGGTCACATATGCAGCACATTCCCAGCATGACAGGAAGTTTGTGTAGAGCACAGGGGTCAGCCATGATACGTCACCCCTGGAGCAGATGGGGATATGGGTCTTGTTTAAGAGCGAGAAGGTGGCAGCTCGGTCATCCTAAATATTAATACATTAAGGACCATCAAAAGTATTTGCTCGCCTGCCTTCGCACATGTATGAACTTAAGTAACATCAAATTCTTAATCCATAGGTTTTAATATGATATGATATTGGCCCCGCCCCCTTTGCAGCTATAACAGCTTCAACTCTTCCACTCTAACCAGCTGAATTTGGGAACTCGAGTCTACCAAGAGGCTTAGTGGTTGGCACTGTCGTCTTGCACCTCCAGGGTTCGGGTTCGATTCCCACCTCGGTAAGGCTTTCCACATGGTACAGTATACGAGTGTGTTTATGGGAATTTTTGATTCGCATTTGTCCATAAAGGTGTTCTATCGGGTTGGGGTCAGGTCACCAGTCTTTATGGACGTTGCTTTGTGCACTGGTGCGCAGTCATGTTGGAACAGGAAGGGCCCGTCCCCAAAGCATGAGCATCGAGTTTCTTTTACTTGAAGTAAGAAGCCGAGCCCAACTCCTGAAAAGCAACCCCCCACCAGATCACATGCATGTGAAGGCAAGCGAGCGAATACTTTTGACAATGCTGTGTATGGTAAAGCACTGTTAACCATCTTTTCCCATGAACCATCAATCCATTTTTGACTAAGATTAGGTTTATCTGCCCTTTGTGTCGTGAACATTCCTTTGAAATTCTGATCGTTCTGTGTTCTGGACATTATTAGATCATACCATGTCAAAGGCCGGAGTTCAACTTCTGCTCAATATCCACCTTATTCAGCTACTGAGATTGCAAAAATGAGTGCACTCCTAGTGCTGGTTCCAAACTCAATATAAAATGGGAAGGTTGCATCAGGATGGGCATCTGGCATAAATAAAACCTGCACCAAATCACACACCTGCTGTGGCAACCCACCGTTCTGTAGCATGACCTAATGCGTTACTTAACATGAGTCATCTCACCAATCTACACATGCTGCATCTACAGCTTATGTATTTGTTTGTTTGTCATTTCAAAAACCTCAGAAGCACATTTGCTCCTCATTTAGCACGGTGCTTCTAGGAAGTCATGACAAGAATGTAGATGACCTTCACTGTAAAGCCTCCGATATCTCATAATGCATGACCTCCATACCCTCTCTCTCTCTCACATCCTATCAATCTGTCTGTCTCTGGTTGTCTCTCTGTTTGTATATACAGTATCTGTCTGTCTGTCTCCATCTCCATCTCTCTCTCTCTCTCTTTGGGAAGTGAACAGGTGGCACAGCTTGAGGAAGGAGAGATCTTGTGTAAGATACGATTACCATCCAAAGTGTGTGATCTCAGGAAAAGGAAAGAGAATGATAATCCCGCGTGCAGGCCAGTTATAATGGCGTGTTTGAAGTGTAGGCCAGTGTCTGTGTGTCTGTGGAAATAGAGTCGCATTCCTGGTAGTGGCCAACACCGGCGTGTGCTATATTTGCACCCCTGTGACGCACAACGAGGCGAGCAGCTGCGCTCTGTAAAAATACCCGAGCTGGTGTTCAACATGGACACGAGGCGAGACGAGCCGAGCCAGTCTCCGGTGAAGAGCTTCGCTAACTTTATAGACTACCAACAAATAACTGGACCTACAAATAGACTAATGAACATTTGAATTACTTAAATGGTCATCAGTTCAACAGCTCCTTTCCCTCTTCACTTAATGTACACCAGATCATCAGGCGGCTCTCCACATCAGGAAGGAATAAAACGAGGACATTTCTGGCAACGGAACTAGTTTCCATTTAGTGTAAAGGGAAAAAAAATGCTTTTGGATGTCGTGCCACATAGAAAGTACATGTATGACCTGAAATCTGAGCTGTTGTCATTAGTGAACATGGTTAATTCCGGTAATTTGGGGCGAAGCAACAGATCAAAGAAAGTGGGGTATAATTTCCTAATAATAATAATCCACATTTTAAAATATTAATCATATTAACTATTTATTGCTCTTTGTATTCCAGGACAGTCCACTCAAAGAAAAAAAAAACTGATAATATAATAAATTGATGTTCTTTACATATACTGTATTATTATTATTATTATTATTATTATTATTATATATAGTGTAATATATAAGCATAAGCAACATTATTTTATATTATGATTGGGTACTGGCAAACTTTTAATGAATCAATTCTAATTAGTTTTTTTTTAATATCATATATAATTTATGAACTTATGATAACACTTATGAATTAAAAGTCGTTACACTCACAGGTTACATATACAGTATTTATACATACTGAAATAATTCTCAAGCCTGGATCAGGAAACTATATATAACTATATAACTGTATATATATCTATATAGGATATCTCCAAAAGTCTCCATACATAAGGCATAAAGGAAGATCTGAGGTTGAGAATTATTATTTCAGTACGCATACACACACATGTATAATATAAGTGTGAAGACGTTTTGCTAAAAAGTCTTAATTCCTATTCCTATGTCCTATGTGTGGACACTCGCCTGTAATGAATCCAGAAGATTTTGCTTACCGTGGGATCTGTGAGGAGAGAGAGGCAGTAGAGATCCGAGTCAGGAGTCAGGAGCAGTGCAAGGGTGAGGCAGTTTACTGCCACTGACAGCTCGAGGAACTGAGTTTGTTCTGTTTGTGACAGCGTTTTTAAGTGCCTGAGCTTTTCAACACGACCCCATAAACACACACACATACACATGCACATACGTTCACACACACACACACACACTGTCACAGAGACACACACACACACCACTAATGCACCTGTCAGGCAAAAGGAACCGGAAGAGTGAAAAAAAAAAAAATAATAAAAAAAAAAAGAACACTGCTAGCAGTAGAACACAAGCCGTACCCAAATGCACTGCACTTTATTTCTCTAGTTCTGTATTTGCTTTCAAAATCGACACCCTGAATCGAATCTTCTAATATTAGCTCGTTTTTTGTTTTATTTTTTCTCAGAAGTTTGTGTGCGTTCCAGTTTTAAAAGGCATCTCCTGCACGTCTTCGAGCTGCATGAACAAAACGAGCAAGCACGCTCACAAACATCATCAAGCGCACACAAGGTGGTAGCCACCAAACCCCAAAACACCTGCTAGACGAGGAGTTGTAAGAGTTTCTCGCAACCCCCCTCTTTTCTCACACATCACGGAGTGCACTTGCAGCATGCTCTGCTTTTCTTTTCTTTGCGTGTGTGTGTGTGTGTGTGTGTGTGTATATATATACTCAGCAAAAAAAGATACGTCTCTTTTTCAGGACTGTGTATTTTCAATTCAATTCAATTCAATTTTATTTGTATAGCGCTTGTAACAATTGACATTGTCTCAAAACAGCTTTACACAATCAAAAGAATTATTTAAGTTTGTACGTATGGAATGTGAATGTGTATGAATCAAAATGGTCAGATAGTCGCTGGTGAGCAAGCCCGAGGGCGACAGTGGCAAGGAAAAACTCCCTGAGTCGGTATTTCAACAATAATGTTGTAAAAATCCAAATAACTTTACAGATCTTCATTGTAAAGGGTTTAAACAATGTTTTCCATGCATGTTCAGTTAATTAACATGCACCTGTGGAATGGTCGTTAAGACCTTAACAGCTTACAGAAAGTAGGCATTTAAGGTCACAGTTCTAAAAACGCAGGACACTAAAGAGACTCGTCTACCGACTGTGAAAAACACCCAAAGAAAGATGCCCAGGGTCGCTGCTCATCTGCGTGAACGTGCATTAGGCATGCTGCAGGGAGGCATGAGGACTGCTGATGTGGCTATAGGGCAATAAATCGCCCTGTCCGCACTGTGAGACGCCTAAGACGGCGCTACAGGGAGACAGGAAGGACAGCTGATCATCCTCGCAGTGGAAGACCACGTGTAACAACACCTGCACAGGATGGGTCCATCCGAATATCACACCTGCGTGACAGGTACAGGATGGCCACAACAACTGCCCGAGTCACACCAGGAACACACAATCCCTCCATCTCACAGCAAGAACTGACAAATCTGGTCCAGTCCATGAGGAGGAGATGCACTGCAGTACTTCAAGCAGCTGGTGGCCACCAGATACTGACTGGTACTGACTGATTTTGAGCCTCCCTTCATTCAGGGACACATTGGGAAACATTTTTAGTTTATGTCTTATGGTGTTGACTCTTTTAGTGTTCATACAAATATTTACACATTAAGTTTACTGAAAGTAAAAACAGTTGAAAGTCAGAGGACGTTTCTTTTTTTGCTGAGTATATATATATATGCGTGTGTGCGAAGGACAAAAGTGTGAAATCATTAAAGGAAAGTGTTTCAGTGGCTTCAAAGTAGATTGTGATGACACTGCTTTCCTACTACTGTAGGTGTGTGTGTGTGCGTGTGTGTGTGTGTGTGTGCGTGCGTTTGTGCAACATGCGTCTAAAGACACAGACAAGGGTGCAAGAGATTTTCGCGCCAGCGTGTGCAATGTTTCTAGAATGTCTCAGGCAGGATCCCATAAAGAGGGCATGGTTTGATCCAGGGCACGGAACATGACGACGCCCTGCAGCATGAACGCGAGGCGATGATGGAGTGTTCCACGGGGGAAGGGCCTATAGCGTAAGCCTCTGAGACGCTGGGTACTTTTAACCTCGCCCCTGCACGCCAGTAAATTTCCCCTAATGAAAGTAAACATAAGCCGCTGTGAAAAGAGGAAGATGTCGTCCTGGAGAATGGACAAGCACAGGTGTGGCGTGATTGCGCAATCTGTCCTCATCACTAGAACTCGTCTCAGATAGCAGGGCAGCACGGCAAGCATGTCTTTCGAGGTAAAAGACAAAGAGAGGGACAGAATACTAAATCCTTGGAAAAATAAGTATAGTTTTTTTTTTTATAAAATTATTTTTTTTTTTATGTGACCTACATCTTCTCGATCTAGTGTTAAAGCAAATATGCATTCAATAATAAGTCAAATAAACGCTGGCATAATTCAAAGGCAAAAAAAAAAAAAAAAAAAAGCCTAGCAATAAACTTCTGAGATCCACAGAATGTCAGTACTGTGGCTAAAGTTATGATCATATGGATTAAAACAACAACAAAGTTTTAGTTACTTATAACATCATGCTGTTTAAAATGCAGCACTGCTGACCCAGGGCCAAAATATTAAAAGACTGTTGGCTCCATTTACTGTAAATGACCCCTGAGCTTGCATCCGCCTGGGAATAAAATGTCCAGATTAGCACTCGCCCAATGTTGGCACATGTGCACACACACACACATCTAAGCTCTTCTGTCAGAGTTTGAGACTATCGGAGACCTTGAGCCAAGAAAGAATTTTTGTTATTTAATCACACACACACACACACAAAGCTGTTGCATTTCTGCTAACACTTTCCTGTACATATTATGTATTGGTGTCATCCAAGAGACATCATTGGTTTTTAAAAGGTTAAAAGGTCACACATTGGATAAAGATTCATATACTGTAGAACTGGCACTTGCACAGCAATGCAGCACCTGCCTCTCTCCCAACCTCTCATGCTTAAACATGCACACACATTCCATCCCTCAGTAAATCTCTCCGCAGGTCCAGAAAGCATTCCCGCTCAAGTAGTTACAGTAAGCACATGGAGAGAGAGAGAGAGAGGTGGAGAGAGATTGTTCATTTGAACACCTGCGCTTCTATTCCACTTTTGGTAACCGATGCGAGGGTTCTGGCAGTAACCTCGTCACCAGGAAAGAACAGGTGCCCTGATGGTAATTTACCAGAAAGGCAAAGGAACTAGAATGTTGCGTTGCCGCCTCATGGCTCCAGAGACCTATGTTTATCTGTGCACATCCTCTCTCTCTCTCTCTCTGTGTTTGCTTGGGTTTTTTTCTGGGTTCCTCAGATCTCTCAAAAAAAAATCTGGTTTAGGTGAACTGTTACATTTAATTGTACTTTAATTACTTTTAGATATGAATTCATGTTTGTACGGTGCTTTAGAATGGACTGGTGCGTCATCTACAGTGCATTCCTGCTTTATGCCCAATGTTCCCGGGACAGACTCCGAATCCTTCACAACCGTCATCAGGATAAAATGGTAACTGGAAGCAAGTGAGCGAGTGAGTGAGTGAGCGAGGATCGTTCTCTTATGAAAGCTTGTTCATGCATTCATGACCTCCAGACTGGACTATTGTAATGCATTACTAGGTGGTTGTCCTGCATCCTCAATAAACGAGCTTCAGTTAATCCAAAATGCAGCCACCAGGGTTCTCACTAGATCCGGAAAATATGATCATATAACCCCAATATTATCATCCCTGCACTGGCTACCTGTTCAGTTTAGAATTAATTACAAAATAGTATTACTTACATACAAGGCCTTAAATGGTTTAGCTCCCACATACCTAACCAGTCTTCTGATGCGCTACAATCCACCACGCGTCACAAAACTCCGGACTTCCCAGAATTTCAAAATCTACAAAAAGGGGGTAGGGCATTTTCATATTTAGCTCCAAAGCTTTGGAATAGCCTTCCAGACACGAGGAGCAGACACGGTTTCCCAGTTCAAAAGTAGAATCAAGAATCTGGCATACAGGTAACTCATCCCATAACCTCATACTCCAGTACATCTATCCTGAATGGTAACTACGCTAATTCTCTCCACCTGTTCTTTATTCTTCTACCCATCCCGAGGCATCGGGAGATTTTGCCAGCTTCAGTAGACAAAGGCCGACCCTGCGAGGTTCCTGAGGCGTCTAGAGAAGGACCAGCTCCAGCTGGATTCAGCTTTATGATGGTTGGAGCTACACATGCTGCTCCTGTGCTTCAGACCTCATCTGCCCTCTGCAACTGCTGACTCATCAACTGGACTTCCTGTTAATTTAAATAACTTCAGTTATATTGAACCTTCAGCTGCATAAAACACATGATGTTATACAATTTCTATCTGTTATCACCTAATGAGGATGGGTTCCCTGATTGAGTTTGGTTTTTCTCAAGGTTTCCTCCTAATGCCATCTCAGGGAGTTTTTCCTTGCCACTGTCGCCTTCACACTTGGCTTGCTCACCAGGGACTCTCTCATCATTATCTAGTTACATTTTCCTCACACATACACACTTCCCATAAATGTTCTTTTCCTTTTTGTGAAGCTGCTTTCAGACAATGACCACTGTTAAAATTTTTAATTTCCTTATTTAAAAAAAAAAAAAAACTATTTACATTATACAGCTGTACTTTTTGAGTAGTGGCTGGATTAGTGGTTAAAATTTCCCAAGCTCACACCTAGCCAAACTTGACATTTTGTCAAAATTAAGGTTACAATTTACACGTGTGCGACACAAACAGGAAAATAACACTCATCTGTGTAAAATCATTAGCCGAAGTATCATCTGTAACCTTCCCACACATCCTGTGACATTTTACCACGGTGTTTCATGTGAATTTACCGGTGTGACAATGATTGTTCTATTTAGGTACAGGAAATAACACTGTGTTAGTAGTCTAGTTACACTAAAAGATGTACAGTATGATGTTCATTGTGTCACAGTTCATCATAAGCAGCTGAGTGATGACGGACACACTGTGGAACGTAGTCGAGTCTTAACATTTATCCCAAACGTTGACTTTTACATACTCATGCTCTCGAGAACGTGCGATTCTTGGGTACCTCGGCTACACCGCTAAGGTGTGAACTGAAGGAACTCATGTGACAAATATTACTATATAAAAAAAATAAATAAATAAATAAAAAGATTCAGCTTAAGCGACCTTGTCTCTTTAGGCTTCCATAATTAAGAGGGAAGACAGATATGTGCACGTATTTTAAACCTGCTGCCTGAAAAGCAGCGTTATTCCAGTACTGCTGCAATCCAATACTCACAGCTTTAATATAAGACTGCGGAGAAAGAACAGGAACAAATATTGCTTTAGCAGAGAGAAATTGAGCCGCATTTAGCATCAGACAGGCTTTAATTACATAAGAAGAGAGAAACAAAAAAAAAGTTTCTTCGAAAAGACAGGAACAAGGCATGTTATTGCCTTTTTAGTTAAACTTTTCCATTCCCCAAAGTGCTGATTGTACAATGAACAGAAATAGGTAAGGTTACAGTAATATTCATTCTTCCCCTATTGATTATCTCTCTCATATTGGTATGAAAACATCGACATATCCTATGTTAGAGTATTTCTATTCAATATTTGTTACAAAAATAAGGTATGCACAGCGGCAGGCAGACGGCCAGCAGCTCGACTTTGGGTGCGGGTGGGAGAATCGGGAATCTCGCAAACGGAGCACAACGTCGCTCGGAACCTTAAGAGAGAGTGGGCGTGGGTTTTCAGGGCAAATCCCACTGGTCCTTCTAGTGTTCTAATCTTTGCCCAGAAGAAGTAAGGTGTTAAAGACGAAGAGGAGGAGAAGAGTATTAGAGATTAAAGTGTAAGAGCAAGGAGTGCTAGTATATCAGGGGCAGCATGGCTGTAGCTGACAGGGTAGGCTCAGGGTACTGCTGCTTATTGCTGGGGGTAGTAGGGCTGTTGCTGGGTTGGTTGTTGGGGATATGGGTAAGGCTGTTGGACGGGTGCACCTCCAGGGTAACCAGCCTGCCCCTGAGCCTGATAGGGCATGTATTGCATGCCATACCCATATCCATAGGGGTTATAACCCATCGGCATTTGATAAAACCTGAGGGATAAAAAACACAAACACAGACAGAGAAACACTAAGTTACATGTATATTAATCTTGTGATATCCAAATCATAGAAATGGTTCAAATTACACCTGAACATTTTGAGAAGTGTATTCAGAAGGCGTTAGAGGTAGCTTCCACGAGATCCTTTCTTATTTTTAACTGGCTTTTGTAAAACTAACATTATACAGTGGAACCTCGGATTACGAGCATAATTCGTTCTGGAAGCTGGCTCGTTTTCCAAAACACTCGTAAACCAAATTTAATTTTCCCATAAGAAATAATAGAAACTTCATTAAATACACAAATAAATGCATAAAAAAAAAATTAACATGCACGTAAAGTAAAAATAAATCCCAAAACGCATGCGTGATAAATGATACTCGGTGCTCGTAAACCAAGACAATGCTCGTTTTTCAAGTCAAAATTGATTAAAAATCTTTGCTCGTCTTGAGAAACACTCGTAAACTGCGTTACTCGTAATCTGAGGTTTCACTGTATATATATTCAGCTTGTCTGCTGATATTGTGTGTGTATTTAAACATACATTATATATACATTATATATATATATATATATATATATATATATATATATATATATATATATATATATATATATATATATATATATATATATACATACATACATACACACACACACACACACACAATATAAGCAGACAACCTGAATTAAAAAAGGCCCAGACTGGTCAAAGTTGGAAGCTACTGTACCATTCATTAATTGTCAGATTAATTAGCAATCACGAACATGAATAATGCACAGTCCATCACAAGGCAGGTACGAACATTTGGAAACACCAATTAGCCTAATCTGCATGCCTTTGGACTATGGGAGAAAATCCACCAAGCATGCAAATTGACCCAAAGCAAGTGTGTGAGATGTCACAGTGCTAACCACTATACAACCGTGTCACCGACAACTCTCTACTGTCTGTGCAAATTGTTTGTCATTTTGTTACGGGCCCAAAACATCAACAATTACATTTTTAAGAACAAGGTTCCAGGCATTTGTCCCTATCCTGGGATCTTGAGTTATTCAAGAGAAAGAATACTCTACCCTGGATATCCCTGATAAGTGGGATAAGGTGGTCCTTGAGCCTGTGTTGGTGCACCGGGTGGTGCCACAGGTGGGGGATTGGAGCTGGCCAAAGGTGGGGCTTGGCTCTCAGGCACAGAGCTGGTGCTGCCACTGGTGGCCTGTACACTCAAGTTAGGCGGTGGTGGTCTTGCTGGTGGCTGGGGTTTAGCCTGAGGCTGCACTGGCTGCTTTAGACACATCAGAAACAGTCACATCATAATCACAATCATCAAAAATCAATTATTTGAACAATCATATCTGATTGGGTGATGGAAACTCACAAAAACAGTCCGGGGAGCAGGGGTGGGGCCTCCCGCAGCAGGGGCTGGGTTAGTGGACTGGTAAGCAGGGATGTTAAATGAAGGAGCGCTCGGCTCACGGGCGATACTCTGCTGCAACTCCCTGTCAATAAAGGGTACAGAGTTTTAGGGAATACTAACTCATTAAACACATTTAAGGTCTAAACAGATTAATCATACAGTGGTGGTCAAAGGTACTGAGACAAAAGCGAAATACGATTTTTAAAACCATTCCCAATTTTTTTTTTTATCAAATAATGACAAATTAGGATTATAATGATTTATTTTGTGCAGTAGAATTGCAAATTAGAATCCAAAAGTCTATGAGAATCTGCTGTACTCTGGTGTCACTTGCACAATCCATGCCTGCTTCCTGAAGTTCGGGTACAGAAATCTGCCACACAATTTCACAATTCACTCGAGAATCCCCCAAGTTTCACCCATTTTTGTGCAGACGTGTGGATACACCGGCTTCAGAAAATAAAAATTCTAACACACATTTGTTTCATCCATTAAGTGAACCAGCTGATTCTAATTAGTTCACCTCTTCAGCCAGAACTGATTGTCATCACCTGTTTCATGCACAGGCAGAACTTTAATGCATCTGTTGTCTTCATACTTTTGGCCAAAACTATAGTATTTATACATTTTTTTTCATACGCCAAAGTAGTGTACATTTGTTTTACAATAGGTCTGTGCTTTGCTTAAAAATAATGTTATAATTTGTTTACATGTGCATGCACTTTGTTTACACAGAATTTAACCATCTCAAAGCGCAGTGGACAGAATTACATTTGCTAAAGCATAATCCCCAACATCTTTAGGACCCTGGTTAAAATAACTCACACATGCATAAACACGCACACACTTACTTGAGCAGCTCTTCTCTCTCAGTCTTGCGAGCAAAAACAATGTCACTGCACTTATTCTGGAACTTCAGCAGGATTTCAGTTAAATCATTGTAGAACTGGAAAAGAAGAAGCATCAATAGGTTAAAAAAAACCTTTTAACTTAAATATAGTGTAGCAAGATATTTCAGTTATCCTTCGAATCTTCTGAATCATTAGGCTAGGGCTGCAAACTGGATCTTGTAATCAATTTTTAGCTGTTCTTCTCTGCACATTTCTGTTTTGACAAAATAATATAAATATGCATTACCATCATCATTACCACAGTGATTACCTTCTTTACTTCTTTGGCTCCTAAACTCTATGCACAAGTTTGTACATCAGTAGGGCTGTTTACTGATGTTTTACATTACAGAATCATCAAAGCGACATTAGGTGGTACTTCTGTAGCAGGGTTATACATTTTCTCCTGTCAAAAACATGTCTGCCAATAACGCTTCATTAACTTTAGTCATGGGAGTAACATTGTGTGTTACCTTAGTGCCCTCTCTCAGATTGGAGCTGATCTCAATGTAGCTATCGTGAGCTGAGGCCAGTTTCTTCAACACCTCCTCTCTGTGGTTGGCGTCAGCATTAGATTGTTTGAGTGCCGCAAACTCCTGATGAGATGTCTGAAATAGAAAGGCAGAAATTAGCAGACCAAAGCAATCCACCTAGATTAGTTATTTAACTAATGCACTGTTAGTAGTGAAAGAAAAAAAAAAAAAAAAGCAATATATTTACAAAGTAAACAGATTTACTATTGCTATCCTGCACAGTATAGGTGATCCTAGCTTGTTCCTACTAAAATGCACACCTGTATCTGGGCCAGTATGTCCTCTTGGGAGCGTAGGTTCTTCTGAACACGCTGTGTGTATGCGCCGTAACGAGTGTCCAGTTCTCCGGTCGTAAGAGCCTCCTCGTTAATGGCTCCATCCTGAGCCAAGGCAGTGAGGAATTTCGTCGTCATGTCAAAGGTCACTGCCTTTACCTCTACTTCCAGTGCCTCGCGATCCCGTTTTATCTCATCAAGCTGCATCAGCTGAGCTTTCAATACATTGACCACCTAAATAGGAACAGGAAAAAGTTCCTGTGCATGAATATCAACCACCAGACACAACTGATGCTGACTGTAGAATACTGAAGTCACTTTATTAGCATCATTCAACAGTGTAATTCTTTTTTGTTTTTTCCTTTTACCTCACTGCCCTGAAGAGTCTTAGCAGGGTTTGCTGAAGGAATGGCAGAGCTCAACTCGCTTTCCGGTTTGCAGAGCAAAGCGATCATCTCACAGTGAGTGTTATAGCGCTCCTTTACCACCTGGTCAGCTTGCACAGCCTTATCCAATATGTTTCGGAAATTTGCCCCCTCTACAATGACAATCGTGCACGGAAACAGTTATATACATTTTTATGAGAAGTGCGAATACCAGATATTGAGCCTTTTGATGTAACGCACATGTGTGCGTTTGAGTTAACCACACGTCTAGTCGTTTGTGTGCGTGTACCTGCTCTGAGGGGTTTGTATAGGTCTAAAGATGGAGTTCTGTTCCAACGCTGGTTGAATTTGGCTCGGAGCTCATTGTCAGTCATCTCCTCATCATTCAAAATCTTAAGAGACTACAAGATCAAAAGAGGAAAAATATTAAATGATCATAAACTGATAACGGACTACTTGCACGCAGACTCGTGACGTACTTCCGCTTTGAAGTAATAGGGCTCGCTGAGTTCCGGTTTGTCGGCCATTGTGTTGGAGTTTGGAGGAAATGTTCAGAAAAAAAGTGTGTTTATAGATTTCAGAGACAGCAGAAGGTATAGAACGTACACTGTTGTGTTCTGCTGTGTACATCTTCTGCGAAGTTCAACGGAACTTTAAGTTTTCAGTTTTCCTTCAGATGTGGACCTTAGAAAACGGTGGCGGCTTGTGAACTTCGTACGCCGAGACGATTTTTGTCCTACCAGCAATTCTAAGGTTTGCAGTAAACATTTTAGCAGTGATCAGATTATTGAACCGCAAACACCAGAGGAACGAAAAAAAAGTTAGTAACTGGCGCTGTACCAGTGCTTTTAGCGTGGAATGATTTCAGCAGGACCGCGATGCTTTAACGGCGTAGTGGTATCCGTCAAACCCGTACCCATGGATGTAACGATGGATCATGATTACTGTAACATTCATGAGTGTTAAAATAGAAGAACTTTCTAATGAAGTGGAGGAGCTGAAAAAACATCTACAAGAGCTACACGTTCAGCGTGACTGTACATTTACAGAACACAGTACAGGGTAGTATTTACAATGTGTTATATATCTATCTATCTACTACTCTTATTCTACCTCATAAGACTATTGTCTGTTACAGGGCTGCTCTCTATCACTTTATCATATTTACAAGCTCTAGTTGCACTATACAGCATGTCTGCATTTGCACTACTCTGTCTGGTTTGCACTCTGCCATGTGCCCTATACTTGTATATTGTATTATTATTATTTTTTTTATACTATATGTATAATTGTCTTTATTTTTAAAATTCTAAGGTCCATTGCTCCGTTGTCTCACATATACAGTACCAGTCAAAAAACACATTTCGACATTGTAGAACAATACAGGATATTTAAAAATTCTTTATGGAATTATGAGTCAGCTGTTATTTTAAGACAAAGGTCAGCTATTCAGGAACAGCTCCTGTAAGAACAGTCTTCTCAAGTGCATTTGCAAAACCAATCAAGCACACCACGATGAAACTGGCTCTCATGAAGACCTTCTCAGGAAAGCAAGACCAAGAACTCCTCTGGAGCCAGAGGTAAGTTATTTAGAGTTACCAGCCTCAGAAATCACCAATTAACAAAAGGCAGCTCTTATTATAGCAGTGATGAAGGCTTTACAGAGCATAAGACAGAGCGGACAAATCTCAATATCAACTGTTCAAAGGAGTTTCCTGCATATTTTCGACGCCTTCAGCATTGTTTTACAAAGTAGAAAGGAAAAAAATAAAAAATAAAATAAATCAGGAAAGACCACTGAATTAGATGGCATGTATAAACTTTTGACTGGTACTATACACAGCTTATATACAATTCTATAAAAATGTAAAAAGCAGGAATGAATAATAGAGGAAAGGACACCAACCTCATCCAGAATTTCTCTGTTTCTTTGCAGCAGTTCTGGTAGATCTTTAATCAGCTGCTCGATGCTGTTCAGGCCTCCCTGCTGGATCAGAGCACGGCTCTTTTCCAAGATGGATTGTGGGACAGAATCTCCAGAGAGATCCTCCAACGCTGCTGGCAGGTTTAAAGAAGCCAACACCCTGACAAATTAAAAGATGGCTAATTCAATCAAACATGATGCAGCTAATCAATTTTAATCAATATACTGTAGCATCATGGTTAACTCATTCAATAATGCAGAATAGTTTATAGATTGGGGAACATGTACTGCTTCAGATACATGAAAGTCTTGTGAAAAATAAAAAGTTCTCTATAATTCTCTTTTAAAAAAATTATAATAAAATTGTGAAAGAATGTGACTGTAAATTGTAATTTACAGTGGACAACAAGCAGCTGAACAACAAACATTCCAGAATCAAGTCTTACAAACTAACCCATTACAGAGGTTGGTCGCCTCCCTCAGACTGCCCACAAGTCTGCTCACCAGATCGGCCTTTCTGGAACTGGCTATGCTTAAAGACTGCTGGACTAACATAGGAACCATCTTCTCAAAAATATCTGAACAAAGAAAAGCAGAAATGAATCATGTGATCATTAAAATGGGGAAATTAAACACGGTCAAGCCTTTACAGCCAAAAGTCTTACACAGTTAATATAAATGATAAAGTGATCATGTTAATCTTAGATGTTAATCTAAGGTCAGTTAGGTTACTTTTATTTATTTATTTTTAGTGGCACTGCATTAACTGCTATCAGTACCACCAGACACCCTAAACAAAGATTTATGCAATTATCTGATCAGCCAATCACCTTGGAGCGGTCTGAACTCATGCTGACGTGGGCCAGCAGCTTTAGATAATGTTAAGTTCAATCATCAGATAAGTATTTTTGTCTACAGCATGATTGCTGGTGCGTGCCGGCTGGTTTAGAATTTAGTCCAAATAGTACAATAGAAAAAATATATTAAAATGCATCCAGTAAGTGGCTGAACTGTGGGTGGAAATGCTTTGTTGATGAGAGGTCAATGGAGAATGGGCACAATGATTTAAGATGATCCCATACAACCAGTCTAAACAGTTGTGTTGAGCAGAAAACAAGTAACTATGAATCTCGATTTCTGCTGCGGTACACAGATGTTAGGGTCAGAAATTGGCACCAACAGCACGAATCCATGTACACGACGACCTGCTTCGTGTCAACGGTCTAAGCTGGTG
Organism: Channallabes apus; assembly: GCA_030522415.1. Lineage (NCBI taxonomy): Eukaryota > Metazoa > Chordata > Actinopteri > Siluriformes > Clariidae > Channallabes > Channallabes apus. The sequence continues at coordinate 25,049,393 of CM060127.1, read as the reverse complement.
GATGCGGTGTAATGGTGTTGGGGAGAGTTAATTGGCACACTTTTGGCCTGTTCACTCGAGGCTTGAATCCCACAGCCTATTTTGAGTATTGTCTCTAACCATATACATCCTTTCATGATTACAGGTTAACCTTCATCTAATGGCTGCTTCCAGCATTACAAAGCACCACAATATATATCACAATTAGATCACAATATAAAAGTCATCTTAAAATGGTTTTACGAACATGACAGTGAGTTCAGTGTTCCTAATAAAGTGCTCTTTAAGTGTATCCTTCATCACAGATACGCATTATATACTGGATAATCAAAGTACATGGACTGTTTCCATGACGTTACTGACCGTCAGTAGCGTGAGCTTGCTGTTTTACTGCATCATGAATTATCTAGACTGTATTCATGTTATCATAATGCAAATATTACTCGCCAATACTAAGCGCTTGGGTTTTGATAGCGTGATGTAGGGTTAGCAAATCCACAATAGGTTAGACTCTGACTCACCTGTGAACTTCTGACTGAGTGGTACTTGAACGGCAGTTGCCTTGACGAGCGTTGCCTTGCCGATATGCTCGAGGTCTTTGACCTCAGGTACGCGATCGTGGTAGATGAAATCGTTGTCTTTCTTTGCAGCTGTGAGAGCACGGTTGATCTTATCGGACAGATCCTTAACGTTGACATATTCATCATAGCGTGAGGCCACGGTTTTAACCAGCTCTGCACCATGCTGCACAATTGACAAAAAAATAATAATAATAAATTATTTTTTAAATATAAAAAATATTTTATATTTAAATATATATATATATATATATTATATATATATAATTTTTTTAAAAATATTTTCATATTAGGCAAAAGCAAAAAAAATCTAGTTAAATACTACACAGTGGAACCTCAGATTACGAGTAACCTGGTTTGCGAGTGTTTCGCAAGAAGAGCCAAGATTTTTTATCCATTTTGACTTGATAAACGAGCAAGTTTTAATATACGAGTATCAAGTATCATGTGGCTCGCATGCGCTCCTTGTTTTCACGCAGAGTGTCATGTGATCACAAGTAAGCCAATGTTATTGTTTTTTTTCCTTCAGTTGTGGGTAATCATCTCCTCTGATCGGTCTAAGTGTGCATGCGTCACTCGTATAGTCAGCATCCGTGCGCACGTGTACGGTTTAACTATGACACGGACTACGTGTGTGTGCATAAAGCAGTGGTTCTCAAACATTTGTCATTCCCCACTTAAGGGGGTGGGCGAATTTTCAAGCCCCACTTGTCAACAAAATGATAACGAAATCGGCCAAGTTTACCGTTTATTGAAATTGCAATTTCTAACCCAAGTATAACACCAAGTTCAAACAGATCAAATACACATGCAATTGTTATAACAGGCTTACTTCATCACTTATCTAGAAGCTTTCTTTCAAAGAAGTCGAGTGGCTTATTAACATGACTGGAGTGTGTTGTCTCTAAGTGTCTTCCTAATTTGTTGGGTCTCGAGCTGTCTGCTGCCAGCGGTTTAAGACACAACACACACATGGGTCTCTCCTCTGCCCCCACCATGAATCCAAGTGCAAGATTGGCTTCATCATGTTTTCCTTTCGGCTGGCTTTTTGGTTAATTAGGCTGATCGTGCTGAATCACCTGCTTTTTTGTGGTTCATGTAACAAATGTATCCATTGACGTTATTTTGTTCACTACAGACCAACAAAAAGCGTAGAACGATATTGATCTTCCCTTCTGTTCAGCGCTTGAAGGATCAAAAAGCAACTTTGTTGCCACACTGGAAACTAGAAATGCCAGACTAGTACTGCCTGATAAAATATTAATTTTTTAACAAAAATACAGAAACGTCAGCATACACATTGGAATAAATGAAATTGGGTATATAATACCGAATGTTTCCTTATATATTATTCCTCTGCAATTAACATGCCGACGTTAAACAGTTATTCTTGCACTACGGTTCCACTTTTTCTCTGATGTTATTTTAATTTACTTGTATTAATGATCCATTTCTTTGCGTGTGATTGTTTAGTTTCGAGTGTCCGATCTTTATTGTCAATAAAGAAAAGCATGAATTAGAATAGGTACTTTCCTATTATTTTCCACCAATTTCCTCCCGTTCATTGCGCCCCCACCTGTCATGTCTGTATTCCCCACTAGTGGGGCGCGCTCCACACTTTGAGAACCACGGGCATAAAGCATCTTTTATTTTGGTGTTTGTATACGTGTGTGTTAAAGTTGTCCTACATAGCAGCCACCTTCGCTTCCTTTGTCTGCGGACATGTGCGTGCGAGTGTGTGCAAGAAAGTCGTCCTACACAGCAGCCCCCTTCGCCTTGATATACGAGTGTTTTGATAAACAAGCACGCTTCCAGAACTAATTATGCTTTTCATTTCATTTCAATATGGAGATTATATGCAGCAGTAGATGTTTAATAACCTTCTATTTCCCTTACCTGAAGACGTGCGATCTCCTCTCCAAAACGTTTGTTCTGCTTGGCCAGCACGGACTGATGGAGCTCTGCGGTGGCTTGCATCATGCAGTGCTTGGCAGCCAGGACCGGAAGCACTTCCTGGAAATAAAAATACTGACCAGGGAGAGGCAACCACAAACACCACAGCAACCACGAACAAACACCACGAGCAGCCACAAACGAGCACAGACACACAGCACAGGGCGCAGAAAGAGAGAACAGAACAGCAAATCAGCACGCAACCTTCAGCAAACATCAACCAAACCTTCACACAACACTCATGCAGCTTTCACACTCACAGATCAGTGGGGAGGAAAGACAAAGGCAGAAACTGGAACTACTAATGGGTTTGTGTGCATGTGTGTGAGACTAATGACCATTAGAGACGTGCACCCACTATGGTTACATGCATTGTGTCAGTTTTAATGACATGTACTGTGTGCGCCAAAACCCAGTCGATGCATCTGTAATGGTAGATAACTCTGCTTTTGGACATACCTTGGGCAGGTTCTCTTTGTACTGGCACTGCTTGAACGCGTCGCCATAGAAATCTGCAGTCTGATTGGCTACTTTAGCAATGATGCCATCTTTCATCTTGTCTGTAGAGCAAAAACAAACAAACAAACAAACAAATAAATGGCACCGGGAAGTGAACCTACATGTCAGTGTAAAGTGAATTAATTTATGTACATTATAATAATCAATAAACAGATCAGCAGAAGTTAAATGAAATAGCCACATCTCTATGCCCTACATTTTACTTCAACATTTATTATAATAATTAATAAAAATTAGGTATTTAAAGAAAATACATGGTTGTCCACTTTAGTAGGAACACCTGCATCCCTCCTCATTCATGCAGTAAATCAGAAGCAGCACAAGACCACATCAGCTCATCCGCCACCTCAAGGTTTGATGTGTTGTGCATGTTGAGATCCTTTCCTGCTCACTTTGGTTGTGAAGAGTAATTTTACCACGAGATCTTTCTAGGCAACTCGAACCTGCCGAATCTAGTAGAAACTGTTTGTTTGTTGATATGAACATTACCGGATGCTTTCGACCTGTAACTGCAGGGCTTCCGCACCATGATTGGTTGATTAAATAACTGCATGAAGGTAAAGCTGTTCCTAATAAAGTGGATGGTGAGCATCAATATTTATGGAAAACGAACATTTGGAAATGCTTAATTCTTTTGTTAAATATACTTTCTTTAAAAAAATTTTTAAAAAAACCTCCGGTAAGCCTTAACAATTACTACTACAAAGCAACAAAACTAGTTTTCTTAATCTTTTTGTACGTCATTTATCCTTTTATATAGTGACCAACTGTATTCTATAATGCCACAGCTTTACAATAGAGACACAAGGCTTGTGTTCAGAAGAATCAAAACATTCTTAGTCTGTTATCCCTTTTGAAACAGCTCAATGTTATACACTGCCTACTATAAAGATATACGATGGATGGCAGTGCTGTCACACAATTGACAAAATAATGTGTGACTGATTATTACGGGACTTAAAGTCAAACAATATTTTTCTCAAACATTGCTTCTTTATTATGTCCAGGTTATGGGCATGCACCCAGAATCTCACCCTGTGTTTAATTAACAAAGACCGGAGGGAAAGAATAGATTCAGTTACATATCGTAATTCTTTTGTGTGGCAATTCATCCATCTACACACTGACACCAAAAGAATTACATAATCACAATACAAATCGAAATGGCACCTAGGTATCAAGACAATACTGGATCAGTATCAGCCCTGGTGATTCCCATCCCTACTAAATAATTTTAAATGCACACAAGACAAGTGTTTGATTACGCGTCATAGAATATTCTAACAATAATGTCACAAGCTTAAAGCCTATAGGTTACGCCTCAGTTACACACCAGCAGTGGCTTTGATGACGAAGACCTCTTGTGCTTGGCTGAGCATGATCTGACTGAGGGTTCCCACCGTCTCTGGAGAAATGTCCATAGTAGGCTCCCGATTAAGAGCAGACAGCACCGTGTCCTTTATGTGAGCAAACGCACCACTCGCCAGCTAAAAACACAGCCAACGGTGTTACAGGATTACAATAGACTTTCGTCCACTATTCACTTTAAATATTCAAGAAATGGATAATGGTTCGGGTCTAGTGAGAAAACTGAAACTCACCTGGTAGAACTTGGCAGCCGTCTTCAGCCCCTCGTCGTTGTCCAGGTTCTGTTCTGAGGCGATCTGACTGGAGAGTGCGCCAATGTTAAACAATACACAAGTCTTTTCGTAGCCCACACTCGCCAAAGCTGAAAAACACAAACAGGCCTGGTCGTAACCACACTGGAAGTATTTGTTCTGTAATAAATTGCAACACGCATGTTACATGGGTTAATATCACAGTTGCATTTGAAGCTGCATGAGACAGTGAGACTTACCGAGTTTAACTGATCCTCCAAATAAAGATCCTTTATCAAAAGCATCTTTCCATGTGAATGTAAGACACAGCTGAAACACAAATTACACCCAGTGTATACAAAGTTTAAGTGTGTGTGTAACTAATTTGATCATAGATGCATTCATTTAGACACAGATGTATAAAAAGTTACCTCTGGGAAAGGAAATTTAGGCTCGACTGAACAGAGCTGATCATAGTACCTGTAGAGAGGCAGCCAAAAAAAAAAAAAAAGGTCAGTTTAAAACAAAGCATGAAATAAATCTAAACAATTAATAAGATTCCTAATGTTGGAAATTATATGATTAGAGCCATCAATAATGTACAAGTGTTTGGTCCTGTTTAATCTCAAATTCAGTGCAATTACTGACAGTGATATATGTGGCTAATATTGCTAATAAATAAATATAAACAGCAATTAATGGCACAAATGATCTAAAAAAATAATAATAATAATGTTTGGCAATAATTATAAACTCGGATAAATAGACGAATGCTTAAATTATTACAAGATTTACATAAATTCCTGACCGTACAGATATTACCTGTAATACATTGCAGCCTTTTGCAGTTAAATAATTGGTAAGGTCCATAATGCGATTTCTATGTGATTAACTGTGCAGCACAATTTTTTAAATTAATGTATTTATTTTTTATGAATAAATAAATAGATAAGACTAAGTAAATTATTATTTGCCACCACAGGATAAAAAAAATAAAATAAAAAATAAATGTACGGCAAAAATCTTCACCCAATCTACATTGAATCTATGTTATGTTGCTCTTGATGGCATGTGTTTGTCAGTATGCTCTTTTCCTGTCTCTTTTTGTAAAGAATGCTTCTTCTGGGGTGGAAATTCCCCTGTAAAAAGGGGAACCCAGCACCAAACACTAGAAAGTGGCAAAGGAAATATTTTTATTCAATCAGCAATTGCTCATACGCCTGGGTAGCCACTCTTACATTACCTTAGCAACTATACCTTACCTCTGAGTGCTACCAGGGACTAACAGACATGTTTAAGGAAAAACACATACATTATGTACAAGTCAGAGAACAATACACTAAATGATTGATGACATGTAATACATTAACATAGCTCCTTACATATAACTCCATACATATACATCCTGTGATATTACAAAAACCATTTATAATAATCATAGCCTTCTTCAGCATCCCAGAATAATAATTTATCACATATGGCCTAGAAGAACTGATGAGTCGACATGGCATCGTTGTCCTCGATATGCTCTCCCTCAAACATACACACTCGTGCTGCAGAATAAATTGCATTAAAAAAAATCGAAAAAGGCAGCAATTCATTACAGGTAACATACATAGACAATTTATGGCGAGTTGGTCAATAATTTCTTTTATAATTTTTCTTTATTTTATACTTTTATGAGCTGAGAAAAATATTGGAAAACATCCTCTTAATTAGATATTCTGGCCATTATTTGGTGTTAGCCTAGATAAATAAATTTGGAGGGGGGGGGTACATTTTATGGTTAAATATCGCCATCTAAATTGCAATACATGTCAAAATAATCTCATAACCATAAACAGAAAAGTATATAGCCTGAGGTGAGTATATAATGGTATCTCTTCAGCATCTCTACTAGAGAGAGTCTAAACCCACCTTACTCTATAGTATATATGCAAAATAGTGCATGTTTTATTCTCAGTGACACAATGAGGAAATCAGAAAAGCACATGACTCGATAAATGTAACTTAAGGCGATACGCTCAGTGACACAAAATCCTGAGTCAGGCTCATGTGACTGGGCCGTTCAAAATGTTTTGACGTAATGCTAATAACACATTATTAAGGAAAAAAAACAAAAAAACAAAAAAAAAAACCTGTAATGTGCACTGATTCATATGGTGTGGCATGTTGCAAAGCGTGTTAACGGGACAAGAAATTCCCTTATCTGGAGTTATTTTAAGCTGCTCTTACAGGTAAACCTCTACGTGATTGGGGTTCCCCCTGAAGGCGTGTCTAAAAAAAAAAAAAAAAAAAAAAACTCCTAATATAAACAGGATACACCCTTTTTTAGTGTAGAGCAAATATATCCATTATTTATCTTGGCCCAGAAGGAGGCCAGCAAATGAAAAGCTCAGTCACTACAGCAACAACATTCGGCTCATTCACTTTCCACAGGAGAGAAACTGCCAGAGAAACTTAAAGGATTATGGAGGAGTCAATGCATACAGGGAAAAGTTGCACAGAAGCAGTCGGGCAAGTTGGAAATCATGTCAGAGACAACCATTTGTGATGAGTCACTGCAGCCTTTCGTATTCTCCTTCAGTGTTTTCACAACATGGGCGGTCACCTCACTGTTCATACCCTTGGAGTAATGTTACACTGTTCATTATACCTGTGCCAGACACTCTTATTAACCAGACGCTTTAATAGCTTCCCTTTTATGCCTGGATTTCGATCACATGAACTAAAAATAAATCAATCAATCATAAACATCGTTAAGAAAAACAACGAGACAAAGACTCCTTCAGCAGCACCTCTATTTTTGTTTAACAAATTAGGATCCCAGTTCCTCTTTTCCTTTCATAAAGGGAATATTCAAATCACTAATCGTTCAAGTTTTTACTAACATACAACATGTTTGACTTAAATCACTACAGCTACTTCCTGTTCAAACAAAGGTGTTGAAACTACACAGTGGCAGAGAAACAATAGCTAGAAGTGTAGACTGAGTGTATGCTAAGGTTTAATCGGGCCAATTTATCTTCCTCATGTCGATCCAAGGCTTGCTCATGGTTTAACATGACATCACGCCCCTGGCTCGGAAAAGTAAGTCATGGAAAACCAGGAAGTAAATTATTAGAGCTGTATACTGTAAATAGTATCATACTTAATAGAGGCATTCTTTAGGATACCATAATAATAATAATAATATTTTGAATGTCTCCAGGTTTTTTGTAGAAATCTAAGCCAACCCTACAAACAAGTTTTATTAAGAGATAAAGGCCTTAAATAATAAATTTATACTGCCACAACAAAGGATTAAATCCTTCCATACATTAGATGTTATGATAAACATGTTGCTTCCTAATTGTTTAGCGAGTTTGTTGTAATTTGTCTTCAGAAATATAACAGCCTTTGGTTCAGGACTTCCATAAAACAGTTAGACTGATTTAAGAAGCAGGAAGAGGAAAGGCTGACGTTATCTGGCAGATGAGTAATTAATAAAATGGAAAATCTTCTTGCGCATGCGCGTTAGAAACATTTTAAATCCAGAAAACAAGTATAGTCTGTGATGCACTCTCTCTCTCTTACACACACTTCTCTTAATGCTAACTTACTACCACCTGAGCCAAAAACTGCGGCGTTCGGGCTTTAGGTGTGGCGTTTTAACATACATAAATAATAAAAAACAAATAATAAAATACATTTTGCGAAAATAAACTGTGACATGCTTGTAAAACCTATATTTACACTTTAGGGTATATTAGTTCAAAATGTAAAGTTTTGGCAACCACTCAAGAGATTTGTGAGCGTTTCCGTAGTGCACCAAACAGGCTTAGCGATAGGTTTTGCTAGCACGGCTAGTTTTCGTAGCAAGTTTAGCTTACAGCTAGCGCAACTGTTTGAACGTAAACCTGTGATAGCCGTTAAGACACTACTTGTCGTTAATTTAAAATTAACAAAGTTTGATTAAAATTAACAAAGTTTGAAATTCAAATTAATCCAGAAGTTTCCGTTAACTAACTGACAAAGCTAACGAACTAAATAGCAAGCTAATAAGCTAGGAGGCATCCGTTTAGCTGGATCATATTACACTGGCTAAAAACAATAATGAGGATACTGACTAAAAAAACAGCAGCAAAATGCTAACGGATAAAACATGTCACTTGTGAGGTCGGTATTAGCATTAGCGGCGCTCACCGTAAGAGGACCTCGAGCGAGCTTTCGTGTTTGTCCAGCGGCCTCCCCACAGCACTTTTGCGCAGTTTATTCAACTCATCGACCGCGCGTAGATACTCAGTCTGTTCCTCGCCCGCAGGATAAGCGCTGGTGATGAATTTCGACAGCGGTTTCACCAAGTCAACGTCTGAAGACTTCTTCAACGGGACAGAAATAAACGTCGCCATTTCGGCCCGCAGGAATGTGCTTTATGTTGGAGACCAGAAAACAAGCAGGACACAAAAACAACGGCGCTTTTTACTTCCTGAATCTGCGCGTGCTGTCAAATGACGTCTGAATTGTGTTAACGTCATCGCGAGGGTCAACCCTGCGCACCGTTTGCGCAGCCAAGGCGTTGAAAAACAAATCTGCTAATACAATACGACATAATCAAGACATTCATTGATATATAAAAGTCTTCAAAACACACAAGACACGTTTCCAGTCCAGTCTTCCTGCTAGAAACCTAGAAAATCAATTTGATGGCTTTCTTGAGTTCTGTTTCCCTCAGGAAATCCATCAAATACTTTCTTCCTGGGTCTCTTTCTCCATATTGCAGACCATGATCATACAGCCAAGGGAACCCTCATAGGGTGTCACAATACCCCAATCTCTCTTGTTGTTTCTAAAGTCCGGGTATATGAGGGGCGGTAATGCAACTTAATGAATGCAACCCACCGATTAAAAAATAAAAACCCACCATACACAAAACACAGCCATCCACCTAATGTAAAAGTAAGTTCATACCCACCATCTCCTTCCATTGTTCCATTGTCCAGTACTGATGCTCACATGCTCGTTGTAAGCAGTGGTCAGAGGTCATCATGAGCACTCTAGCAGATAAGCCTCATAAGCAGCAAGCTGTGATGTTCTGATCCCTTTCTGTCATAGCATTTTTTTCAACAGGCTGTGCTACAGTCATTCACTCCACTGCCCCATGCGTCAGTGAGCCTTGGGAGCCCATGGCCCTGTCAGTGGTTTACCAGTTGTCCTTCCTTGGACAACTTTTGGTAGGTTTTAACAACTGCATCCTGGGACATCACCAGCCAGACCAGTTAAAGTCTCCTTATAGTTAAAATTCAAGTAGGCTTTATTGTCACTTCAACCATATACAGTTAGTACACAGTGAAACGAAACAACGTTCCTCCAGGACCAAGGTGCTACATGCAACATGAATTTACAACATAAATTAACTGAAGAGCTAAAACTAGCTAACTAAGAGGCCTAGTTAGCTGGCTAGCGGAGACAAGACAGGACAGATTGACCTGACAACATAATTTTTTTTAACAACATAAATTGTGCAAATAAAAGTGACGGTGTGACAAACACAACATAACATACAGTAATAATACTCTGTGGTGTTGAGGTGATGAGTTGAGGTAGTACAGAACCAGTAAACGTTCCCTAAAGTAGCAGCAAGAATTTAGAAGTTAGTGCAAAAAGGAATCCAGTAATTAATATTGTGCAAAAAAGAGCATTTACACGTTGGTGTGTACAATGATTTGGTAGTGTAGGTCAGTGTGTTTGCGCATGTGTTGATTAGTCAGTCCAGTCTCAATGTTTTGAGGTAGTTGAGTGATAATGTTTGTGTGTGTGTGTGTGTGTATAAGTCCAGTCCCTTTTTGTTGAGGAGACGGATGGCTTGTGGAAAAAAACTGTTGCACAGTCTGGATGTGTGTGCCCGAATGCTACGGTACCTTTTTCTAGATGGCAGGAGTGTGAAGAGTGTGTGAGAGGGGTGTGTCCGATCAGCCACAATGCTTGTGGCTTTGCGGATACAGCGTGTGGTGTAAATGTCTTCAATAGAGGGGAGAGAGAACCCGATGATCTCTGCTGTCCTCACTATCCGCTGTAGGGTCTTGCGGTCCGATCTGGCACAATTCCCAAACCAGAAAGTGATGCAGCCGCTCAGGATGCTCTCGATAGTTCCTCTATAGAAGTTGATCAGGATCGGTGGTGGAAGCTGGGCCTTCCTCAGTCTTATATCATTTGATCAGTGGTGTCAAAAGTATTCACATTCATGATTACCTGAGTAGATACTAGGGTTTAAAAAGACTTCTTTAGAAGTTGAAGTATCAACTCAAGCTTTTTACTCAAGTAAAAGTGTAAAAGTACTGGTTTCAAAACGACTTAAAGTATAAAAGTAAAAATAACGTAAGGGGGGAAAAAAGCATTAAGGATAAAAGCTTAGGCTGTGCCACAGGCCTATATACTACTGTACACTAACACCTCATAAAAAAAAGAAAAATGTGTTGTTTTTTGTTGTATTTTTTAACGGCCATAGCGGTTTGGGAAAAAGAATGCATTTTAGTACAATGCAAATACATTAAAGAACCATGTATGTGTACTACTGAGCATTAACATGTTTCATGGAGAAGAAGATATGATAACTAGTTGCCTATAAGTATTTTAATGGTGCAAAAAGTCCAACTTCAGAGGCATGTCATCGGTAACATTTATTGGAATGTAAATGTACATCCAAGCTTAGCTGCAGGAATCTGTGAGGGCAACATACAAGAAAAGCCTTAGTAACAATTACCCTTGTATGGTTGTCTATAATAAACATTAGTGCTGTCAGAATGAATGATTCATCCAAGTAATTAATAATAAAAAAAAAAAATTATATATATATATATATATATATATATAAAATATAAATTAAAAAATATATATTATTCCTGTTACCCTACTGGTGCTGTTACCTTCCTCGCTGGTGCTTGGTTGTGACATTTCGCGCGAATCTTGAGTCTCTATTATATGGAATAAAATCACTGTCAAAAATATTCGTGCGTAAAAAAAAGATTTGTGTGTAATTCTGTCTTTTGTCTGAGTTGGATCAGAGTCGTATATTTCAGAGTTGTATTGTAACAAACACACAAAATCTCGTATCTGTAAGCTGTCGTGGCCGTAGATTTTGGAATCCAACTCAGACAAAAGACAGAATTACACACAAATCATTTTTTTACGCACAAATATTTTTGACAGTGATTTTATTCCATACTATAATGGACAGCTTCGTCTACTTATCACAACCTTATCAACTGAAAATGCTATTTTACTCAAACGTCAAGTGCAGGTGCGATGGATCGCGTACTAACCAATAGGGTTTCGGAATGGTATGTTTATACTTCTCATCCAACCACAATCAAATTCGCTCCATCCGGATGGTGCGATTTATTTTTTAAATGACATGCTGAAATAAAATAGGAGTAACGGGGCTATTTTTAAAAAGTAAGGAGTAGAAAGTACAGATAATTGCGTGAAAATGTAAGGAGTTGAAGTAAAAAGTCGGCTGAAAAATAATTACTCCAGTAAAGTATAGATACCCAAAATTTCTACTTAAGTAAGGTAACGAAGTATTTGTACTTCGTTACTTGACACCTCTGGTTCTGATAATATTTTTCCCTTTTTGTTTTTTTCTTTTCTTCTTGTAACACATCGAATGTTCACTTGCTTAATATTTTCCATCACTTGACAAGTGTAAGATTATCATTTGAGGTCACTTCACTTGTATTCTGATAAGTAGATAGACCATACCTGGTCTATTTTTTACCTGCAAATATTTCAAAATATTTTTTAATAGAAGTCGCATTATGGTCACATGATTGTGTAGTGATTAGCACAGTCACTTTGCATCTCCAGGGTTAAAAAAAAACAAAAAACCTTCCCAACCTGGGTGTGTGTGCATGGAGTTTCTCGCAGTACTTGGTAGGTTTCCTCCAGGTGCTCCATTTTCAAGACGCAAAGACATACAGATTAGATTAATTGCTGTTCTCTCCCAAATTGTCTGCAGTGTGTCACTTCTGTTTTGAGCTAAAACCTTGGGGTACAGTAAGTGGGAGCACCTAGTAGGAAGAGAGTATTACTCTGGTCTCTTTGGTGCGTAAACCATTTATGGTGCTGACTGATGTAGAGCTGCTCTGCATCCTGGTGCCAATCAATCAGCTGTCAATCAAAAATGTCAACTCCCTATACATGCCATCTCCAAGGTAATATACTGTACATGCTAGAATATCATAAAACCTGATAACCAAGTGTCATAAACATGCTAATGCTTAAATGAAAAAAAATTAAAGAAAAATTGAATGTAGGCGTTATAAGCAATCAAAAGCATGATGTATTAAAATTATTTTATTTCTGTTACAGGCATGAAGTGTGTACATCCCAGCATTTTACAATACATGACAGGCTTCCTTAAAGACACAGTGATATGGAAGTACCATAACTGCTCTCATGGAAACACACAGGACGGCCCATATGATCCACAGAGGATGAGGGTGCCGAGTCGTCATCATCACGTTTTATTCGCCGCCGGGGAGTGTGAAGGATGGGTGCACGCAGTCTACGCCTTTATCCTGAACAGCGTCGAACACACCAGCGTGTACAGCGGAGTGGAGCTCCTGTATGTTCGCCTCAGTGCAGACTTGGTCATTTATCTCAAAATTAAAAGAAGGCAACATTCCTGCCCTCCATGCTTAGTGGTAAAAAAAAAAAAAAAAATTATAAAAAAATTATAATATATGCACAGTACATGCCAAAGCTTCCCATTGCAGAGCTACTGAGCCAACCAACCACATCGGTCTCAAATAAGGGGAGGGGACAAAAAACAACAACGACAACAAAAAAAAATTAATTGACAAAATACACGTAGCCATTTCTAACAAATCATAACTAGAGCAAAGAAATACACATTTAATTTAAAATGTTGCTGATCAACTAAAAAGAGGTACAGACTAAACGTCGGCGGTCGTCTGACGCCATCGAGTAAACACAGTCGGGTATTTTGGCACCAAGAGATGATTGGTCTCGGTAGAAGCAGACAAACAGCGGTATAATTTACTTTACGTATCAAAGCTTTACGCATGAAAGCACTGCCCGAACTCTATACCTCACGACAAGCTACAGGTGATCATACACACAGGAATCACTTCATCTGTGCAGACACTACGGTGTCAAGAAAAACAAACAAACAAAAAAAAAAATCACAATAGAAAAGTCTAATAATAATAATAATAATAAAAAAAGAAAAGTGCAGTCCTTTTTCAACAGACATGTACATTAGGCAATCAGACAAGCACAGCCACTATTACGCATGGTAAACTATTCAAGTGGAGACGGCGCGATCACCAAACCGTAAAATCGAGGGCAGTTTCGTGACCGAGTTCATGAGTTCTGTCCCGTTATTCAGGACTGTGCATGAAAACCCTGCTCTTTATTATCATTATTTTTCCTTTTTCTTCTTCTTCTTCTTTTAAATCCATCCTTCCATCCCTCCCGCTACATCTTTAAAACACACACGCGTGCTGTCCTTCTCGTTCACACACACAAATTGTCATCAGTTAAAGTGTTTTCAATATGAAACAATGTATACACTGAAGTCAGATTCTAACAGGTAGGAGGCCTTGACCAACCTCTGCTCTATCTGTCTCTCACAGGAGATACGCAGAGAGAGACAGAGGGAGGGAGAAAGAGAAGGATGGAGACGGAGCGTCGCGTTCAGTGCTCGGGAGAACCTCGGTGACATCAGCGCCTCGTCTTCAAAACGCCTCTACTTCAGAACCAGATGGAATCGGTCACTGGTGTCGTCTGGTAGGAAACACGGACAAGGAAAAGTGCGTCAGTGTGCTTAATCTCAAAATTATATTTATTATATATGTAAACATTATTTTATTCAAAGGTGTGCCTGGGTATTGGGTCAGGAATGGCAGACAATTTCTATAAATACATCATATACCAAATTAGATACACAGACAGAGACAGACAGACAGACAGACCAAAAAGTTCTCACACATTGATCGTGCCTTTAGCCTTTAGCCTCACATACGTTATTGCACAGTGAACTTCTTTATTATTTGCATATCTCAGCTTCTTGTTAACAGATTGTGGTCAGAGCAGAGGCTCAGCCACTAAACGGCCCCCATGGAGCAGACAGGACTAAGGGTCTTGCTCAAGGACCCAACAGCGACACACTGAGTCACCACCGCCCAAAGTCTTTTGATTACAGCATGCATTCGTTCATTATTGCATTGTTTCAACAACCTCATGCAAATGCTACATTTATTCCCACTACAATCGTTCTTGGCCAAGATCTTGTAATGATGACGGGAGAATCGGACCACCCAGAAATCACTTAAAATCTTCTCCAGTACTTCCCAAAGAATGGTTAAGGTCGAAGGTTGCCAATTCTTTCTAGAACCAGACATGTTCCTGTGCCACCAGGGAATGAACTCCATAGATGTGACAACCTGGTCATTCAGTACATTCACCTGACTTGTTGCTGAACCTAGAACTGTCGCGACCCCAGATCATAACACTGTCTCCAGAGGCTTGTACAGTGGGCACTACATTTACATTTCTGCCATTTGGCAGAAGCTCTTACAGTATATAGAGTGACTTCCTACCATTTTATCGCATTCTTCATCTGAGCAGTTTAGGGTTAAGGTCCATGCTCAAGGGCCCAACAGTAGCAACTTGGTGCTGGTTGGGTTTGAACCTGGAACGTTAAGTTCAGTAATCCAACACCTTAACCACTAGGCATGATGGGTGAATGATTTCATGCACCTCCCTTCTTATCCTGATGAACCCATCGTTCTGGAACAGGGTTTAATACGAACTTATCAGATCACATTAACGTTTTTTTCCATTGCTCCAAAGTCCAACCTTTATGCTCCCTAGCAAATTGAAGCCTTTTTCTTGTTTTACAATCACTACCCTACACCTCACTACAAAAGTGGATTTCTTAGGGCCATACAGTTGTACAGTACACACAACCTGTAAGATCTTGTGACATTGCACATGTGGAAATGCTCTTACTTTCACTATTAGACACAAATTATTACCAAATGTGTAAGTAACAACTGGTCACAGTTATCCTTTATTTTTCCCCAACCATATTTCTTTTGTGAAGTTGATGGCTCAGTACTATCGTTCCAGGTTTTAATCATGTCACAGATTCTGTAAACGTATCTTTATGGCTTTAAAAGCCTCCGATCTGGCAAATGAGTTTCAAACCCACCCATTACACACACTAACACCAGTCTCAAAACATTGGGAACACGAAAACCAGTCAAAAATCACGTGTTAGAAGCCGCAGGTGCTCGCCACCATTCACCCCGGACGCTCACGGTCATGTTGAGTTTTGAGACTTTGAGGAGGTAAAACTTTGCAACCTTTCTTTATAATCCTACAGGTAGTGCCCTGTTCAATGAGCACGTTTGTAAGTCTGGTTTGTTCTCAAGTCCAACAAAGTGAGTCTTATATGCCTTTGACACGAATATATAATGTATTTGACAAAATTTGTCCCCATACAGAAATCACATGGCCGAAAACCATAATCACGCCTAAGGAAATTAATTTGTTGAATGTTGGAAATTAATGTTGGCTCTGCGTCTTCAAATCGCGAGGGGAATCCCGGATGCCATTTTGTCTCAGAGCTGTTTTCCACTGTACTGGACTGTGAACTATTTTTTGTTCAGGATTTTCCAAAATTAGGATTATTCACCATTGGGACAGCTTTACAGGACAGACATTTTTATTAACTTGCTCCCGGACTGATTCGTTGAAACCGGTGAGGCCGACTCATTCTCCCGCACCCCGCCCCCTCCCCCATACACAGTATACCGGACTTTAGACATTTTATACACTTACACACTAAAAATATTGTATATAATTGTAAATATTGATATCTGGTGCACTGCAGTGTCTATTTTTTGTACAATGCACGTGAGCTACTTCTGTGGTGGAACAAAAGTAGAACCGTTCGTATTTGCGGAAATTCGTAACTCAAATGTTCGTAAGTCAGGGACTAGCTGTATTCCGTGTGGTCGTAGTGAATTATTTGCTAGGTTTGTTTCAAAATAATAATTATGGCAGAGAGGACAGATATGTGCTACTCAATGTCGTGTAAATGTTAGAAGTTTGTTTGTATTGTTTAAATGCTGCACTTGGTTTTTAAGTGAGAAAACTAATGTTATAAGGAAAATGTTACATTTAATTACTCAATTAAGTTTTTAAAGGCTTAAATTTGTAACAAAATCAGGGGGAAATGTACTAATATGTAATATCGAATCAGGATATTAATATAATAGAATTGCAAAAAGAAGGTCTAGTGATAATATGGTATCGGGAGGTGCCCAGTGATTCCCATCGCTAATGATTAAAGTTTAATTAGTGTTGATATACCTGTGTAATAGACCTGTGTTTAAACAAAAAAAAAATGATTACCTCTTAACATACTGACAATGAAGCAACTCTCATCAGAGAAGTTCAACACCATCTGCAATGCAAACAACACGCACACACGCACACACACCTTATTAAACATTTACTGTAGATTTTGTTGCACTTATTAAATAAGCACTGCTTGCTCCAGTGTGTGTGCGCAGGCAGAACAATCATGATGTTGGACTAAACTCGTAAATACGTCTGCACTATATGAATGAAAATGTAAAAGAAGTCGAACAGCTTTTGAAGAAATAGAAAAGAATCTAATAGTAAATGTAATATGTATATACTGTATGTGTGTGTGTACCTGGTCACTGAGCAGTATGTGTATTCCTGTAGGCCCCTGCCTGTACACTTGATTAATGAGGGTTAGCGGCAGGCTTAACACATTGGATATTTTTCTGATCAGCTCATGAGCGGTCAGCTCTTCGAGGTAAAGCGCATGGTAAACTACGAACAAAACAAAAACACGTTCAATTACACTTTCAGAAGAAGAAATCTGCGCCCATATTCACAATGCGTCTTAGAATTCTCTCAGAGAGCTCCTATCTTAGCCTAAAAAGTCCTACAGTAGCTGGGAGTCCTAGACTAAAAGTGATTTAGGAAACTTCTCAGAGCAACTCTACCTAAGTAAGGAAAGTACAGAAACCTTTATCTTAGTGAGGGGGTGTGGTCGACCGCGGGATGATGCTGCAATCCCAGGACTGTGATTGGTTAATAAAAAAAATAACCCCTGACCTCTGACCTCTGAAAAGGGCTTGATCTTTGTTAAAATATAATATATGATAATAGAATAGACAGTAAAATCATAATGTTTGTATATAATGAAATTGTATAATCATGACTACAGGCTAACGTTTCTGTTATAGGCTAAATATCTTAAAGTTAATTAAAACAGCCAAATGTGTCTAATTTTGAAGCAACCAATTTCCACACAGTAGTTAGTATGTAGCCAACAATCCAAGAGAGATGTACCGCAGAAGGAAGTAAAACAAGAAGAAAACCAAATTGGACAGAAGAAGTGTTTACTTTTAGTTTTACGTTCAGTGTTTGGAGAATATTTCTTGTTTCTGCTATAGAAACATTTAAGCCTCTTAAGAGCTGTTTTTTAGGTCTAAGATGTTTTGTGAATCATTTTTATCTTTCCTAAGATTTAGTCCTACATTTAAGGAGAAATGATAAGAAAATGTCATAATTCTAAGAATTTTCTTAGAATCTCGTCACTAGGACCAACTTTTAGGCTTAAGAAGTTTTGTTAATACGGGCCCTGATGTGCTGAACATACAACTTCTGACTTGTCTAATAAATGATCACACTATATTTACTGTCTTTACCAAAGGTTTGAAGTCTCATTGGCTGTATAAGCACAAGTACACACACACACACCGTTTATGGCTGTGGCACTGCCATGTTCTCCGTTCTTGCTGTGGCATCGTCTTTCCAGCAGGGGACTCACACACTCCTGACACACGTACACAGTCATCCGAGGTTGGACCGCCCTTTAAACACACACACACATGTATGTAAGCTTCTGTTTGCATTCACTATCTATACAAAAAAACGTCACACACACACTTATCGCACGCACTTTGATTTTAGTGCATTGTAGAGACGGATCCCATCGGCTGGCCCACAGATCTGCACCAAATCTTCACGAGTCAGTTTCAGTAGATCAGAACCTACACACAAAACAAACATTAATTCCCCCTTCCAGCATAATTCAGAGCTTGAAGAAGAAGAAAGAGGGACTGACCTGAGAAATGTGTAAAAACACGGGTATAGGAGTTGAACCTGTTCTTCAGAAGCCACTGCTGCACATCCTGCGTGGAAGCGGTCGGGCTTAAAGACTAAACATTTATAATCAAAGACAGGGGGAAAAAAATAAGAATGTCATTCATGCAGCACAATAAAAAAAAAAAAAAACACATTATGTATTATAGTATACACTCCTTTATTACTCCTTTAAACAAAGAGATCTAAAGAAAAGCTGGGACTGACCTCCATCACCACCTGGCTACTATCTTGTTGGTGCTTGGGTGACGAGGATTCACTGAAATTTAAAATTAAACAAAATCAACAAACTGATAAAATACAGAAGAGATAAGGTGTCACTGAATTAGTGTCAGTTTTATACGATTTACGTTTTTTGTCATTTGGATATAAACGTCATCAGTCCTTGATCATTTCTGGTCTGGTTTTTGACATTTTTGTATTTTTCTCTCTCTCTGTACACCACCGCAATAGATTTAAAATGAACCAATCTGCTGAAGTTCACTCTTTCAGTTGTCGCTCTTAAAAGGTCTGTTTTTATTTTTTTTTCAGCCCTGTGACGGCCTGATTCACTCACACAGGCTCTCTTTGCGGTGTGTATCAAGAGTTCCTATGATGCAAACTCAATACTCAACTCCACCTTCATTTGCAATGGAATAAAGAGGAAACAGGCCACGACTGGTCATCAAATGTCGTATTAGATAAGTTGTGCAATTAATTCCTAAACTACCAATGCAATATTATGAAATTAAAGCTGAAAGGCTACAGAAAACAAAAAGCTTTAATCACACCTCGATTGCTTCAATTCAATACCATACCATTGTGTCTCTGTCCAAATACTTTTGAACCCAACAGTACCGGCCATTTTATTAAACCGCCAGAGGAATGGAACACCACTGATTATCAATTCGATACCAGTAAACTGGTCACAGGATCATATGCAACCAAGGCACATTTATGCCTGTGGGGACCAAAGGAAAGGCCATCCAGCCTGATCGCACAAGGTTCATAATAGAAATGCAAAAGAACACTCGGTGCACCACAGTCGGAGCTTACGAGGCACAAAGCTCAAGCTTCCAGCTTGCCAGACACCACTGCGAACCCCCAGACGACTTCTCAAATCATGCCAAAAGGCCAGAGTGGAATAAGAGAAACTTAAATGATCGAGTGCTTTAATGCTTTGCATTTTAATGTTATGGCTAATCGGTGTATAATGCAGTTATGGATATACAGTACAATGATTTCCTTCCGATTATTAACTTAGAAATGGCTTTTTCAGTCATTGGTGTTTGCTCTGCTCTGATGTGTATCGTCAGTAAAGCTGTATTAATATGCGTAACACCATACCGTTTCTATTCTACAGCATATTGGATTGTTATAAATCTTCCCTCCTTTATCAGATGAGGATGAGCTTTGCTTTGATTCTGGTCCCGCATGTCATTTCAAGGAGTTCTCTCTGCCACTCGACAACGTCCATTGATAAAACCTCTACATCATAAATTAATACATACAATTTTTTACATTTTTCTGTGTCAGCATGAAGCACTCGGTACGAGGGCGAAGTATCAGGAGTGCAATAGCGGCAGGATTTTAGACAATTATTTTCCTGTGCTGCGAGACTCGAGGCTGCACACGGTCACAGCCGATAGGAAGAGAAATCTGGAAGTGATGGATATTTCGTAATGCATATAGTAAGTCCCAGACTTACGAACGAGTTCGGTTCCAGGACTGCGTTCATAAGTCGGATTTGTTCGTAAGTCAGACAAAGTGAGTCTTATGCACCTTTGACACAAATATATAATGTAAAACATAAAGAAACCAAACACACAGATTTGGTGTAAAATTCGCACCCTTCCCATCATACTCTCGGCGAGGCTGCGGCGGTGATGCAGCCGGCTCAACTGACCTCGTTTAAAGGGGAAGACGTCGGGAGACGAACGCGACATTATTCACATCGAGATGGCATTTACAAATAAATCATCACGAGTACTGAATAATGTTTTCATCTTTAAATATTTTATTTAAACATCAGACATAGTAAATACTGTTTTATTTTTAAGATGAAGGACCGGAAGTAATAAATATAAAGCAAGATTGTATTTGTCTTCTTTTTTTCATGAGCGAAAAAGATCAGCAAAAACCGAGTACCTCTAATCCCTCCCCTCTGAGAGAGCTCGGCCAATCAGCTCTCTCTAGGCCTCCGGCTGTGAGAGGTAACAGCATCACCCAGGGTTCGAACCAGCGATCTCCGGATGATAGGGCGAGGGCTTTACCTCTGCGTCACTCGGAGGCAACTATAAGCTTTATGATCTGTTGCACTGGTGCTGTGACTAAATAATGGTGATGTACTCGTGTTTCTGGTTACCTTTCAGGAACAGTGTTGCTGTAGGAGTTAGGTGTGGTTGAGGTGAAGGTTGTCGCTGGAGATGGTGTGTTTGGGTTCACATAAGCATTGTCAGGCCAAGGAGAACACTACAGACACACACAAAAAAAAAAACACCATTAAGGAGATTACACACACAAACACACACAGCGACCAACAATGAAAATGTGTTTCCTTTGTGTGATATCTGTGCCACATATAAGTTTTTTTTAAAGAGGAAATGCTGGCTGTGCAATCTGGGTGGGGGGGGGGGGGGGGGGGATGACCATACACGTCTCACAGCGTTTCCTAGACACACATTTCTTCACGATGAACCACCACAATTGTCTCAACATATATTTTTTTTCCCTTTCTGTTTAAAATGAGTCAAGTCTTATTCCATTGTAGGGCACTGGTGGCTCAGGTGTAGGTTTCTCTCGTAGGTGGTTCAATTTCCACCCAATTTCCCAAACCCCAGTCACTGGACACAGTGCCGGTCCCAAGCCCGGATAAAATGGCAAGGCTGCATCAGGAAGAGCATCCGGCATAAAACCTGTGCGGATCGGATGGTCCACTGTGGCTGAAAGTCCATCAACAAAGTCTTAGACCTGTGTGATTCACTGAGCCCCTCGTTTCCCATCTCCGTCCCTCTCCATGTCATCTATGCATAGCCTCTCCCATCCCAGTCGTGCAATATGGAATATGAAGTTATATTTGTGCCTCATTTGTAAGCATAAAACTAATTTTTCCCATGTATTTTCGCTTGATCAAGGTCTTTATCAACATCTCAGCTCTATACTCACTCAACTTGGCACAGCGGACTGGAGAGTAAATTCTGATTGGCTGCTTTCTTTCCAACCCAAACAAGCCAATCAGAACTGAACTTCTTCCAGTCTCCAAAGGTATGCTGGAAGGTATGTGTGTGTGTGTGTGTGTGTGTGTGTGTGTGTGTGTGTGTGTATTTACACTGCCTCTTTTGCTCTTGGCTGTTGTGTCTCCACAGTCTGCAGGAAGCGTGCGCTTACTCGACTTCTTCAATTCGTGCTCCACGGCCTCCTCTATCACCGGCTCCAGACGAGTCTATATACACACACACACAAGCTATAATCTAAGTATAATTTCAACCTTTGTTGGACACTGAATACGTCATAAGATTACAGTTTAGCCAAATAATCTTTAATCGGCAAGAGTTTCTGGACACCTGCCCATACAATAACCTAATCTGAGAAACCTTACAATCTCCTACTCCAGGATTGCAAGTACCTTCTTCTTGACAACGTGCCAGAACACTCACCTCACGTAACAGTGGAACTTATGGGGCAACTAGGGGTACGAAATTCAGCAACCAAGGCTACTACTACCACTCAGTCGGGAGGGCCAAAGACTATCACGTGTTTCCTCTGAACCACGTGACACCAGCCGACCAAATGTTTTCGAACTGCTCGCTCACGCACTGTGTGAGCGGCGTAACACACTCGGAGGACAGCGCTATCCGCTCCTTCCGCTTGCGTGAGCTCACAGACGCCCCTGATTGGCTGTAGAGCCGTGATTAATGTGGGAGCACCAAGTACCTCTCCATCCATCCCCTCTGAGGGGGCTTGGCCAATCAGCTCTCTCTAGACCTCTGGCTGCGAGAGGCTACAGCATCATCCGAGAATCGAACCAGCGATCTCCGGATGTTAGGTCGAGCACTTTACCACTGAGCCACTCGAAGGCCGTTCCGCAAAGTTTTGCAAGCTTCTGCGAGATCATAGGTCATCACTATGCCAAAACTGCAAAAAAAAACTTGCTGTGAATCGCAACGAACCAGATTTACAGCCACCGCACGAAACCGCGCTGACGTAGGTGAGATAGGGCTGTTAAGATGACATATCGTAATCAGGGTGTGTCCTTGCTGAAAATGGGTTTTGTCAGGCAGCTGCTCTCTCTCTTAATCTTTTACTGATACACAATACCAGACCGTATCAGCCATGGCCATGTGCCCAAAAACTTTTGGCTATATAGCGTGGAAACGATTCGAATTTAGTCCTAGATTAGCAATGCATTTAAGGAAACGATTTCTCCATCATGACTGTCTTGCTTTCTTTTGGTTGTTTCCATAAATATTACATGATAATGACGTGGTTATTTTTGTAAGATAAACGTACCTCTGACAGAATAGTCGTATCATAGGAGGACTGGTATTTCTCCTTCTCCTGCGCACTCCTTTTTTCCATCTTCTCTCTGTCCGTCTTTTGTTTCCGGTCTGCTCCCTTTGGCTGCGCACACAAACGAGCAGCGACTCGAACTCCACGCATCTACTCTTAAATATTCAGCATTCGGGATTCAGGGTCACGGGGATGAGCGTTACCTTAAACACTTTGATCTGGCAGCTGGCGGAGTGCAGGTGCTGCAGATACTCTCCGTTCTCATTCTGCGTGAAGGTGTCGAGCTGGATGCGGAACGGTACGCCCTTCTCTCCGCCGTGCTTCCTCGGCGTGAACTCTGTGCTTATGCAGTGCACCTTTACACCACGAAAACACACACGAAATTACTGAGCTGTACAATAAGGTTCATGAACATTGTGTGTGTGAGAGTGTGTGTATGTGTGTGTTGCATCTTACCTGTACGAATACAGACGCTCGTTTCGAAACGTCCCACAGAAACTCTGCAGCGTTGAGCTGGGAGGCGTGGGTGCGCGGCTCGGTGATACCCACAGACATAGGGATATCTACGGAAAATATGATATGAAACTGTTCAGCGTTTTCATAAACGAGCGTATTTCGGACCAAAATTAAAAAACAATCACTGTGTAGTGAAGATCTACCGATGTCAAGGAGACGGTCGCCGGGGCGATTCCACTTCCAGCCTTCCAGCTGCTGATGCTCCATATACTGCAGCCTCCGGTCATGAAACACGACTCTCACTATACTCTACACACACAAATCATCATCATCATCATCATCATACTTTCCTTTTCTATATCAAGACGCCAAACATTTCTACTACTGATGTTGAAATTATAAAGGCATCTCGCTGTCGAAATAAACAAACTGTTCATTATGAAGTATCACTTTGGTTGAAAGTTGTGCACAGACCCCGAGGTGTGAATGGAACCTGGACCCTGGTGGTGCAAGGCCACAGTGCTAACCCCTAATCCGCCGTGCCGCCCTATTACCTTTTCAGTTCGATCTAATTTCATTTTGTTAACAATTAACATGGTCTTTACAGAAATATGGTTTTAGATCTAGTTTTCTTAATAGGAGACCATTTTCTTAGAGAGAGCTTTCCAAGGGTTTCGACATTTTGTTCGCAGAAGGACACTTTGAGTATTTTATAAAAGATGATCATTTGAAGATGATCTGACTTGTTAAGTCGACAAAAAAAAAAAAAGGGAAAAAAAAAACAAACCACCTAGTACTTTGAGAGAGAGAGAGACGTTGAACTTCTCTCCAAGTTGAAATGGCAATAAACAACCCTCAAAATTGTTGTTCCCTCATCAACCTCTCTTTCACTTTCTCTTAAAAATAATGAGAGGAAAAAATGCAGCTTGTCAAGTTACAGTGAGACGACAAAACCAAACTCGTCTGTTCTGGAGACTAACATTTAGCTGAACTGAATCGAACTGATAAATAAGATTCTTTTCAATCAGAAGCAAGTATATTGTAGAATTGATTTGGGAAATTGTCCTGTTTTTGTATCTTAATAGGCAGCGTGGTGGCCGAATAAGACCTCTGGGTTTCCTCCCATAGTCCAAAGACATGCAGATTAGGCTAACTAATGAATGAATGAATGTGCGTCCACAGTCTCTAGTTGGACTACAGAGGTTCCTAATTGGATGGACGCCCTTACACAACTGTGGCGTCGCATCTCCAGTGCTGGGGTTCGATTCTGCCAAACCTGTTATTTATTGAATTTAAGTGTTCAAGACATCTTGGACAAATGCTATGCTTCCAACTTGGTGGCAACAGTTTGGTGAAGACCCAGTGCACAAGGCAAGGACTATAAAGATATGGTTTGATGAGAACTCGACTGGCCCCAACACAGAGCCCTGACCCTCAACCCCATCAAGCACCTTTGGGAGGAACTGGAAGTGGAGATTGCCAGAGAGCCAGGCCTTCTCGTCCATCATCAGTGCCTGACCTCATAAATGCTCTACAGAATGAATGGACACGAATTCCCACGGAAACACCACAAAATCTTGTGGACAGCCTTCCAAGAAGAGTGGAAGCTGGTATAGCTGTAAAAGTGGGACTGACTCCATATTAAGGTGTACGCATTTGGATACAATGTCATTGCAGATGGTTTGGGCAGACATGTCTGTCCATATAGTTCTGATGGGTCACCCTCAGCATAAAACGGACTATTTTCAAGTTACAAGAATTCATTTGGGGCACGCACCAAACCCCTTCGCTCCTGTAAGTCCTAGCTCACTTGTTTTGGGAAAACAAGAACGGTTTGTAAATTACTAAAAAATAAGTACCCCCCCCCCTCCCCCTAAATCCTTTCTACATGTAGCTTCTAAATTCTCTGCCATTGAAAATAGTTGCAATTCTACAGTGAAGAAACAGTGAAGCAGAGGAGGGGGAAAAAAAAAAAAAAAAAAAACTCCATTTCCTGCTTTATGTTAAAAAGAAAAAAAAAAAAACGCGCGCACACACACACACCTTCACAGTCTTGTTGAGTTCTTCCATCTCCCCCCTCTTCCTGTTATCTAGCAGACGGATCTCGTAAGACTGGCCTAAATAATAAATATAGAACAGCGGTGCATAAGTGATCATACAGTACATCACAAAAATCAGTGTTTATGGAACTGGAACCCATGCAGAGTTTAAGTACCTTGATTTAGGTATGTGAGAGTCTCCTCCTGCAGTTTAACAGCTGGGGAGGTAGCAGCACACAGCACGTACTGAAACGGAGGATTCTTACTCTCCGACTCGACTGAGGAGTTCCCGTCCTCCTGCTTAAAGATGGGCAGAGCCAGCACATCACTGTGGAGAGAAAGAGGGAGCGAGTGAGCAAGAGAGAGAGAGAGAGAGAGAAAGAGAGAGAGAAAAAAAATTCTATGAGTATAGCAACCAAGTAAACATTTCTTTACATTACAAATACCACAGTGGAAACCCCCTCCTTCCACTACATAGTAACACACATACCCACAGACACACGCGCACACACACACTAAGCTCTTTCTTGTTACTAGTTCAGCATGTTTAAACACCACACCTTGTTCAGATCTGATGAAACAGAAAGCGTGAAGCTGTGAACGTTCCCTAGAAAATCCTCACTCGCACCCTGGGCACCATCCAGAGCAGTCTCATCTAATTACCGACTGTAAAGAATGCTCGAATTGTAGGGACGGGAACCTCCACCGAATATCATCACCGAACCTCGGTGCCGATTCAATTCAAATTGCGATTCTATAAGCAGCGCGATTTTATAAGCATCCCGGTTCGGTATTACATCTTTCTCCGAATTTAAACGTTCAAAAATCAGTTTATTGAGTAATTAAATGCAGTCCGTTCCTTATAACATTAGTTTCCTCACTTTTAATCAATGCAAACTAACTTCAAATACAAGAGTTTAACATTTAACTTTACATTAAAAGTTACTATTACTATTTACTGATCAGCATGTATCTCTGTTACCCAGCATAATTATTATTTATAAACAAATGTAGGAAATAATTCAACGGCTTAAGAACTGAGTGAACCTCGGCATGCGAGTGAGCGAACCGAACGGCTGCTACATCCAGGTTTAAAACTTGTTTCGCGTCAGTGGAAAGCCAAGAGAAGTGAGTTTACATATTTAATTTTTTGCATTGTGTGCAAGATTTAGTGCATGTTAGCAATGACGGTAGCAAGAAGAAAAGGGAGTCACTTTCAGTTTGGTTTTTAAAGCAGCCGGTGCCAAGAGGAATCATGAATTAAGGTTTGATGTCTATTTACTTCATATTTTACATATCTCTCTTAAATGTTTTTATTGTTTTTATATGTGAAAATTAGGGCCGGGACTCGATTAAAAATAATCTAATTAATCAGAGGCTTTGTAATTAATTAATCGAAATTAATCGCATTTTAATCGCATATAAATTTGACCTGAGAACAGTGAGAAGTAAGTTTTTCATCTGGATTTTTAGTATACCATTGAATAATGACTGAATACGTAAGCTTAAGCAACAAAATATTGTTTATTTTTGTTCAACTAAGTCCAACAGACCAGTGCAATATTGCCATTAAGTGTAGTAATAGAATATTTAGAAATATAGTAGCCTACATTTCAGAAATTCAGGTAGACCTTCTGTTTTTTTTTTTTTTTTAAGTAAAACACAATACTTTCAAATACATTCAGAACATTGGAAACCCTGACTATTAAACCCTGACGTTTCCATCCATTCGTTTTTTATAACAAAATTTCCCATCCACAGGGCCAACCAAAGCGTCTCATCAGCTTCTTTGTCCATGTTCACCGTGGTTTGTTTTTGTCTGAACGCTAGTTGGTGCTCCAGCATAATCGGTCTGCAGAAACTCATCCAGTGAGAAACGTTCCGCGGTGCAAAAATAAGTGCGATTAAAATGCGTTAAAAACATTTACGCATTATTTTTGTGTAATTAATTCATCTAAATTAACGTGTTAAAGTCCCGGCCCTAGTGAAAATATAATAGTGTTAGAAATTGGTAATATTGGAAATATTGGTAATATTTTTGGGTGGCTGGAACGAATTGTCTGTATTTACATTATTTTCTATGGGAAAATGCGTTTCGCAATACGAAATTTACGAACTCACCTCCGGAACAGATTGAATTAGTATACTAAGCGTATAAAAAATATCCAAAGGTGTGTCCAAACTTTTGACCGGCAGTGTATATCCGATCTAGGGCCACATACGACACAGAAAACGTCAGTTTTGTGTTCGGTAATTAAAAAAAAAAAAAAAAAAAAAAACATAAAATCTGTCATATTTGGCTTAAAAAAAAAAAAAAAAAAAAGATGAGTCTCACTTCAAGGTGGTAACGTGACCACAGTCATGAAATTTCACAAACGTGAGTTGATTTGGACCTGCGTCTTCGGCCTGTCGGGTTCTTAAAAGATAAAAGACGTGTCTGTTACTGATGTGTCTTCTTAATCAAAGAGATGAAGAAGCTGTTAGTTGTCTTTTAACTTTTATATCGCTGAACACGGAAGATGTGGTCATGAATAAAACTCAGACACACAGTCGAGCGGTTCCTACTGAAAACTCTTGTCCTGGTCGTCAGAAATGTGTGCTGAACACGAAGGGATGGGATTATCGAACGCTGGACCAGATTTAATAAAAGTGGGGGGGGGGGGGGGGGGGATGGGGGGGGAAAGTGTGTGCGTCATTTCCGTATCTTCAGGTTGTGAGCATGCCACCTACGATGGGTATAAATGTGAAAGATGTCGAGTCAGCAAACTGGCAGCATCTCCAGTCCACACACACACACACACACACAGTACACACTGAGCCGTGCTGTGTACTGGCACACACTGTAGCCTGGAAACCTGCCCCTGAAACCTGTCAGTGATATAACATTCCGTACCACAGCTGCTCTGTCTGCACACACACACACACACACACACACACACATATATATATATATGAGCCCGACAGTTGATTAGGTACAGTAATCCCTCTCTCGCGGTCACTCATCCGAACATTTTATTTACCAACACTCTGGAACGGCACAACCTACACGCACAGAATTTGCCTTGACCGCATGTGCGTGTGTTTACTCAGTGCGTACGCGTCCGCCCTAACCCAACACGCGCTAATGCCAAATTCCTACGACGCTGCTGACAGTGACCGTCTCCTATTCCTTCTCCTCGAGGCTAGTGTTACTCACGCTATCAGCGAAGAGGTCGGCGGGGGCGATTTCTGGAGGGGCAGGAAGACACTTGCAGCTGCAGTGCGACAGGGTGGGGTCACATGAAACTTGATAAGAAGCATAAGAGCTTGTGTGTGAGAGCGCGAGTGTGTGTTTGTGTGTGCAACAGAAACATACTCCCTGACACTTAAACATTTGATCTAGAAACTACACATAAACTTTAACAACACACTAAAACAAAAAACAATTCTGGCTCAAATGCACGCACTCAGAAGTTACGCATGTGGTAATAATATTAGAGTGTACAGTAAATTGCAGGGTTTACAATAATATTGCATCAGAGAACCTTTTTCTACAGTATTACGTACGTGATTCTGGTTACACTTCATGGATTTTTTTCTTCTTTTTTTCCCTCCGCAGGATAAAGATTAGGGAAGTGCAAAGACGTCAGCACTTTCAGTTCGTTTCAAAGCAAGACACGATTTGTGTTAGAAGAATAAACGCTGCTTTTTTTCTGAACGGAAAGCATGCACGCTAACCTGAACGGGCAAAACGTGGCGCTAAAAAGTGTCTCGTCTCGGTGAAGAAAAACAAATAAATAAATTAATTAATTTCAGATAGGATCACAGAACACCATAAAAAAAAAGTGACAAAAAAAAAAACATAATGCTTCTTATCTCCCTATCCATGCTTAATTTTTTTTTTTGTAAATATGGATACACATTTATATTTTTATCAGATAAAAAGAAACACATTTGCTAAATACAATTTCATGCCCTTTCATGTCGTGTCCGGAAGTTTTTTAAATCTAAATCTTTTATTGATCAGATGAAACTTGGCCACTTTAAATTTTAAATGAAAAGACATAAACTTGAAAAAGTGTATTTTTCTTAAATGGAAAATTGTTACGATATTGCAACATGAATTTGACATGGTTACGGACACTACGGATTTTAATTTTCAAGGTTTTACCAAAAACTAATTTAAGCAACAAATTTTACAGGTCAATTTTTACACCATTTTCAGTATCAATACTCAAAGAAATGTTAATAATTCTCATTTTAAATGATTTTTTTAAATGATTGTTTAAAAAGTGACACAGTATACCATGTATAGAAAAATGCCTATTTTTGGGACACATAAAATCATCTCTCTAAAACTGCTGAAGTTAGCAACTTGAAATTTTCAGGAAAGCAAGATCAGTCACTCCCATGTTGCATAAACTTTAGAAGTAGCTTTTTAATCGCACGCACATTTCCTGTATTATACGCATAACATAAAAAAATTAAATCAGCACAAATACTGTGTTTTGGCTGTAAAGTGTATAAGATTTTAAATCAACTGATACTTTCACTAATCCCACTAATTCCAGATACTCAGTAAGTCATTGCAGTACTGTATCCTGTATTCCACCCGTATTTATTCTGTATTATTCAGATCTCATATATGTACATATGCATATCATATGATGTTTTCGAGCATGTTGACGTTTTGACACGTCTATCCTCTGCACAGTTATATACAAAAGACTTAAGACAAAACGCCAGTGTGAGTAAAAGAAGCTGCTAAAAGTTATTTTACTTGTTTACCTTAAAATATTTCAGATTAGATTAGATGAAATCAGTTCTATAGTCAAATGCACAAAACTGGAAAGTCCTTTTATTTATTTATTTATGTATCGTAATACTGTATATACATTAGCTTCAATTGGCCAGAAACTCCCTTTTAAAATCACTTTGCATGACGTTAATAGGTGCGTGTTTGTGTGTGTGTGTGAGATTCTACCCAGATAGTTTCGAGTCAGATCAGCGGTGCATACCAGCGCAAACAGACTGATCCAGACTTGTTTTTCGGATGCTGCCGAGGCTGGAGGTAAACCTGTCGTTAGAGAGACTACCAGTCGTCGCATTTGTGGAAAAAGATCAAATGTGAAAGCTAAAAATAATCTGATCAGCTATAATGTAATCAGTGATATTATTATTTCAGGTTGAAGTCCACGTACATGTCTGTCTGTCTTTCTGTACGGCCGAAATCTCCGTCTAACTTATTAATATAAAGAAATCACATTCTCTAAGGTTGAGTATCTTATGCCTTGTCTACGCCAAGCTGTACTTCTTTCTTCCGCCATCAGGCAAATACACTCCCTGTTCGGTAATCGGAGAGTGAATCACAGATGAGAAATCAAAAAAGTAGTTTGAATAAAGATGTTTTGCCTCAAAAGTTTAGCTTTTCTAATTAATATCTATTGGTGTAGGTAAAGATAGATTATTAAATACAGCATATAGCTGTACATATTTATTCAAGATTTAGATTTCACTTAAGGTTAAACTTCAGGCAGATATCCAGGTACTGCAAAATTTCATTCAATTCTGTCCGGTGGTCGATTTAAGACGCGCCCACAGTTTGATGCGTGCGCAGTAACTGCTCGTAACTTCACTTCAACTCAACATTTTGATTTCATTTATG
This sequence comes from Channallabes apus, assembly GCA_030522415.1. Lineage (NCBI taxonomy): Eukaryota > Metazoa > Chordata > Actinopteri > Siluriformes > Clariidae > Channallabes > Channallabes apus. Next base: position 25,017,922 of record CM060127.1, on the reverse strand, counting down.
GTGCAGATTTAACTTCATGCAAATACCGAAGTATTTCCCAAGTTGCAATAAATTCTGTCCAGCCAATTTTGAAATACAGACAGAAATTTTTCTGAGAGGGTCCAATACTATAGTATCTCACCATCCAGTTCAGCCTATAGCTTCACATTTAGATTTTCACTGCTTTACAGGTATAGGACAGGAAGAGCTGTATAAACTCATCACCTCGGCTAAATCAACAACGTGCCTGTTAGACCCAATCCCAACCAGATTTTTAAAAGAAGTGATGCTTCTTTAATAATAAACATTAATAATTTTTAGCCACTCCTAAACATTATTAATTCTTCATTACATCTAGGTCACGTCCCTAAATCTTTCAAGTTAGCAGTTATTAAGCCGCTTCTTAAAAAATCTAATTTGGACGCGAATGAAATAACAAATTACAGACCGATTTCAAACCTCCCGTTCATATCAAAAATACTAGAAAAAGTAGTATCAGCTCAAATTTGCACATTCTTGCAGGATAACAACATCCTTGAAGAATTTCAGTCAGGTTTCAGGCCCCATCATAGCACAGAAACTGCACTAGTTAAGATTACAAACGACTTGTTTTTAGCTTCAGACCAAGGCTGCATCTCATTGCTAGTCCTGCTTGATCTTAGTGCTGCATTCGACACTATAGATCATAATATTCTCATAGATCACTTACAAAATTATATAGGTATTCAGGGACAGGCATTAAAATGGTTTAGATCTTACCTGTCTGATCGCTACCATTTTGTAGATCTAAATGGAGAACCGTCTGGTGTAATGCCAGTGAAATGTGGGGTCCCACAAGGGTCATTTTTAGGACCTCTGTTGTTCTCAATATACATGCTTCCCTTGGGTAACATCATTAGAAGACATGGGATTAGTTTCCATTGTTATGCTGATGATACCCAATTATATATCTCAACTAAACCAGACGAAATACCTAAGTTGTCTAGATTAACTGAGTGTGTCCAGGACATAAAAGATTGGATGACCAATAACTTTCTTTTATTAAATTCAGATAAGACAGAGATATTACTTATTGGCCCAAAAACCAGCACACAACAGCTTTCACAATTCAGCCTGCGCTTAGAAGGATGTACTGTTACTACCAGCTCAGCAGTAAAAGACCTGGGCGTAATATTAGACAGTAACTTGTCTTTTGAAAATCACATTTCAAATATCACAAAAACAGCCTTTTTCCATCTTCAAAATATTGCTAAACTTAGGAGCATCTTATCCGTATCTGATGCAGAAAAGCTAGTTCATGCATTCATGACCTCCAGACTGGACTATTGTAATGCATTACTAGGTGGTTATCCTGCATCCTCAATAAACAAGCTTCAGTTAATCCAAAATGCAGCTGCCAGGGTTCTCACTAGATCCAGAAAATATGATCATATAACCCCAATATTATCATCCCTGCACTGGCTACCTGTTCAGTTTAGAATAAATTACAAAATAGTATTACTTACATACAAGGCCTTAAATGGTTTAGCTCCCACATACCTAACCAGTCTTCTGATGCGCTACAATCCACCACGCGCCTTAAGATCACAAAGCTCCGGACTTCTGGTAGTTCCCAGAATTTCAAAATCTACAAAAGGGGGTAGGGCTTTTTCATATTTAGCTCCAAATCTATGGAATAGCCTTCCAGACAGTGTTCGGGGAGCAGACACGGTTTCTCAGTTCAAAAGTAGACTCAAGACGCATCTTTTTAATCTGGCATACACATAACTCATCCCAGTACTCATACTCCAGTACACCTATACCGAATGGCAACTACGCTAATTCTCCCCATCTGTTCTGTATTTCTCTACCCATCCCGAGGCATCGGGAGATTTTGCCAGCTTCAGTAGACAAAGGCCGACCCTGCGAGGTTCCTGAGGCATCCAGAGAAGGACCAGCTCCAGCTGGATTCAGCTTTATGATGGTTGGAGCTACACATGCTGCTCCTGTGCTTCCAGTGATCCAGACCTCATCTGCTCTCTGCACCTACTGACTCGTCCCTATGCTGAACTGGTCTTCATGTCAATTTAAATAATTTCTGTCATATTGAATTTTCACCTGCACAACACACAAGATGTTATATCATTTCTATCTGTTATCGCCCAAATGAGGATGGGTTCCCTGTTGAGTCTGGTTCCTCTCAAGGTTTCTTCCTAATGCCATCTCAGGGAGTTTTTCCTTGCCACCGTCGCCGTCACCCTTGGCTTGCTCATCAGAGAAATTTCATTCATTCGTCTCATTATTATCTGCACATTTTTCTCACACATCCACACTTCCAATTATTTTCTTTTCTATAATTATTACTACTATTTGTTTTTATTTATTTATTTTCTATTATTTATTTATTATTATTATTATTATTATTATTATATATATATATTTTTTTTTTTGTTAAATTTCTTTAATTTTTGTGAAGCTGCTTTGAGAATGACCATTGTTAAAAACGCTATATAAATAAAATTGAATTGAATTGAATATATGAAATGTAAAGGTATCACTAAAAGAGCACGTTCTGACCAATGTAAAGACAAAACCTTTTTCCTTGTGCAATTCATTGCCATTTATTTTTAAAGGTGTCCCTGCAAAAGCACTAAAGCAGGACATGCAGCTGTTAACTAAAATGTGGTTTGATGCTTTGTTGCACAAATGAACCAGACCAAAAACTAGTCATATCCTGAATGTGTTTTGCTCAGATAACGAATAGAGGATACTATGATGTATACGACCCAAAATGATCTCTCTCTGTATTTCTAGTCCAAATAGCAATATATCATGTACTGTATATATACAAGTGTTCAGCTGTAAGTCAAAAGACATGCATGAGATGTCACAAGTACTTGTATCCAAACAGACAGTAATTACAGCATACAAATGAAAAACAAAATGTGTAAAAAAATTTTTTTTTTTTAAGTTGGCATATGGCCTCGTCACACCACACTGAATCTGAAATCAAGATGTCAAGACTTTCAGCTTTACTTCAAGCAGTTTGACAAAAAAACCATTCAAGAATTTCAGCCATTTTCATACACACATGTACATCGTGGGTGGCTCATAAATAATGGAACAAACGGCAGACAAGCAGTTGCATGGCCGGGTATGGCCCGTTCCGTCATTACTCAATGACTAATCAAGCAGATAAAAGGCCAGGAGGTGGTCCTGTGTTTCATATTTGCATTTGGTCGATGTTCACACAAACTCTCAACATGAGTTCCAAAGAGGTGCGTATGCGAGTGATTTCGGCCATCGTTAGAATGAAAAACAACAGTTTGTAGCATTCTTAAAAAGAAGGACTTACCTGGCAAGTTCAGCAACCGCAATAGGCCTGGGAGACCACGGAAGACAAGTAAAGTGGCTGATCGGAGAATTTAATATCCATGGTGAAGAATAACAACACTTTCCTAACTTTGAGTCATGTCAAGAACACTCTTGAGGATGTAGATGCGTCACTGCTGAAGTCTATAGTCAGAGACGGCTTTATAAAGTAAATACAGACGTTTGACAACAAGGTGCAAAACCACTGGTAATGCTCAAGAATAGAAATTGGCGAGATATTGGCGGAAGAATTGTTTTCCAGATGAAAAAATGAACAGCTCATGATCCAAATCACATCATTTGATAGCAGTAGCAGGAAATTTTCAGAAGTCTATACGACTATGCTCAGATTCACCCAAATGCTGAAAAACTGATAGGACGCTGCTTTATACTGCAGATGGATTATGACCCAAAACATACAGTGAAAGCCACCCAAGAGTCCCTCAAGGCAAAATAATCCGATATTCTTCACTGGCCAAGTCAGTCACCTGAAACTCAATGCAACAGGGCATGTTTTTCACTTACAAGACGAGACTGAAGGAAGAAAGACCCACAGATAAGCAGCAGACAAAGACAGCTGCAGTAAAGGCCTGGTAATGCATCTCGAGAGAGGAATTTGGTCATGTCCATGGGTTCTACGCTTCAGGAAGTCAGTGACTGCAAAGTATTAAAGCCAATTGTTTTCTGTGTCACTTTGTCCTATTTTATTCCATAATTTATCAGCCCTCCCACCAAAATGAGGACATCTGTTTGAAAAAACTATAATTCTTGAATGGTTGATGCCTCACTTTTGTCAAACACCTTCTGTCTTGATTTCACTCACATCTTGATCATTTGATTTCAAATTCCGTCTGGTGGTGTACAGAAGGCCCACGTCGTCACCACAGTAGCATCAACAATGACTGATACCATCATGCTGCAAGCTCCGCTGCTTACATTACAACTGCAGTAACAGATGACGGCTACCCTGACTACCGCGGTGAACTCTGCGAACTCCGTGGCGGTGACAAAGATAACGTTACACACCTGTGGCCTTATTTGCAAGAAATGCTTTCATGCATTGGATTGAAAGATTCTTCCTATTGGATGAGGTGCCTCTTACGCCCACCGAAGGTCACTGAAATATTAAAGTTTAAAAACTTATCGTTCCGACCTGAAAAAGCACAACAACGCAAGTTCAAATAATATTGATTTAGTGGAGTCACAATGTCAATGTAACTTCACATTAGTTAATTATTATCATAATCCTATCTGGCTAATGTGATGGCCAAACAAATATGTGCTAGCTAACACTGCTTATTAACTTTATTTAATTTTTTTTACTACATCTTGTTTTTATCATTGGAAGGAAGTTAAAATTATTTCTATAAGTTCATGGGGTTTTCTCGTCAGGATCCTGGAGTGGACCATCTACGTTCAATTTGAGAACGCCACTTAGCCTAATCTGCATTTATTTAGACTGTGTAATGAAACCGAAGAACCCGGAGGAAACCCATCAATCATGGGGAGAAAGACAGACTCGATGCCGGAATCGAACCCAAGACCTGGGTGCAAGGGGACAGTGGTAAGCACTAAACCACCATGCCGCCTCCTGATACATTATGCTTATAGTAATAAGTCGTCATAAAGATCATAATCAAATCACAGAGGGAAGCTGAAAATGGAATTAGATCGCCGTTTAGACGTGACATCATCAGTACCGTCGGTCATGCCAATCTCATCCTCTGACCTACAACAGCCATAGCTGATACAGTTGGAAGGCGTCACTCTGGATAGGGCTGCACGATATATCGAAAAATTATCGTTATCACGATAATGGTATACGCAATATCTATCACAAAGAGCTGAGATAAATGAAATCGATGAGTGTATGATTACACGTAAATAAAAATTAATGTTTGAAAGTAATTCATATTGTGTTGGCAGGTTTATAGTAACAGCAAACCAGAAATCAGAATATCTGCTGAGGGTTTAAAGTCATTCAAAGTGTTTTGAAGTCTAAATATTTGCAACTTCCTTGACATAGTTTCTTTTTAGCCTGAATTAGGTTTAATTACATCAGACGAATATCTATTACCTGTTTATTTTAGTATGATCATTACATATATAAATGATTTTTTTAAAATAGCCAATAAAAAAAATGCATTTCTCTAGGGAAATGTTATATCGCAAGAAATATCGTTATCGCAATATTCAACAACAATATTGCATATCGCATATTTTTGACGGTGTTTAACGGTGGCTAACAAACCAAGTAGGAGCATGCCACCTGCTGCATCGGAGGATGTAAATACGCAAGTGTACCCGAGTACGGAGAGCAAAAATAATGCAATCGCTTGTCAGCGGGGGAGTGTGGAGGGGGAGGGGCGATCATTTCTGGGCACGGTACAAATCAGTCGCGCCTAATGAGAAAGCAGCCTTAAATTTCCCGATACTGATCAAAGCAGAAGAGCGAAGTAAACGTAACCACTTTTTAAATAACGATTACTATAAGCACGATATTGTGAAATATTTGCGTTGACATTTCAGTCCCTAAAAAGTTTTCCTGCTGTATAATATAACTTGTATAACAGTACCAGCATCATACGCTATAGAACCAAAAGTTTGTGGTTTGTGCGCAGGAGCGTTGTCGTGCTGGAACAAGTTTGTGCCGGTAGTTCTAGTAAAGTCGAGACGTACGAGGAAATCTGGCGGGGCTTGCACGGGTGTCAGGTAATATCAGGGCGTTCATTACACCTGTGTAGCTGTAGTTTTGGATTCATTAATACTGATCACTCGTACTAGCATGAAAGTCGGCAGCTCTGCGTCTCAGATGGACGTTGCTGCTTAAAAACTCATCTCATGATTTCCGCCTAATATATTTATTCGTAGCTCATGATATGTAAAGCGACCTACAGAATGGCAAAAAGGAAAGATGAGCAATAAAAGTACAGCTTTAATGAAAGCTACCAGACGGATCTTAGGAAGCAAGAGTATAAGGACAACGCGGATTTGATGAGACGTATTTACGAGAAGTAAAAACTGGAGGCCGATGTTTTAATTGGTAAAATTGTTAATTATGACAAACAACGAGCACCAGTGGCTGGTGAGCTACAAAGATAACATCAAACCCTTGTGACAAATGCTGATATACTTTATGTAACAGATGATCCACACAGAGACGCTTCACAACACACAAACTGCAGAGTGTAAAACAAGCCGAGAAAATTGCTGATTAAGATTTTTCCATCATGTGTGAGTGTGTATGTGTGTGTCAGCGTGTGTGAGAGCAAGTATAAGTGTGTGTGAACGAGCGAGCATGTGTGTGTGAGCAAACGTGTGTGCGTGTGTGTGTTGCAAGCGAGCATGTGCATGAGCATGTGTGTGCATCTGTGTGAGAGAGCGAACATGCGTGTGCGTGAGCATGTTTGTGTTTGTGTGAGAGAGTGAGAGAGAGAGCTTGTGCCCGAGCATGTGTGTGAGCGACCGTGTGTACGTGTGTGCGTAAGTGTGTGCACAATTGTGTGTGTGTGTGTGTGTGTGGTTGCTACGATTCCATCAGTCTGAAAACACAGGCTTAGAATAAAGAGCCTAGAGACTTAGCAACATGTCATTAATCAATGTTTGAGTGACAGTAAAGAGAATGAAAATGACGATTTACATCAAACCGAAACTCTAAACTCACAGCAACACTCAACCTGACACACATTTATTTTACACGAGCTTCTGACTCGTGCAACAAAAACGTTTTATGTTGTTACATTGTTAAAAATTGTGAGATTTATGAAACCTCCATTCGGCCTTATTCCCCCCCCCCCCCAAAACTCTGCGTGTGATTTAGTTCAATGAAATCCACTCATTACACACACTTACACGCCGCTGGTTCTTTTATAATCCTACAGGTGGCGCACTCTGAACTATTCAAACATTGGCATCCCGTGTGGTAGGAGTGAATTATTTGCAACGTTTGTTTATAAATAAAAATGAAGGTGGGTGAGCGGTATATACACACACACATGCTGCTCAGTAAAAATTTAGCTTTTTGTTGAATTTAAATGAAAGTTAAATGTTAAACTCTTGTAGTTGAATTTAGTTTGTAGGGGTGGGCGATATAGCGGTATACACGGTTAACCGGTAGAAATTTGTCAATCGATGGAGATTTGTCTGTCGTCTTAATCGCGGTTGAGATCACGTTACGTTGCACGTTACGTAACCACGCAATACACATTCACTTCTATGGGAAGCCAAACACATCTAAAGTGGGACGAAACCGTGGAACCCGATTGAGTCGGCGCGGGCAGAACAAATATCCAGACCCGGTGGATCGCGCAGCGCGGACCAACTTGAGCAGCGCTGCTCGAATCACAAACCTGCGCAACGCTCATAGAAATACATTTTACCCCGCTGGGATGCGCACGTACAAACCAGGCATGGCAAGGCGGAAACAATATGAAATAGTCCTGACATTTTAAATAAATTGTTTTTAAATAAAAAACAGTGGGTCACTAAGGTTTGTGATTCGAGCAGTGCTGATCAAGCTGATCATCTCCGCGCTATCCAGATAGTCGCGCTGCGCTGTCCACTGGGCCGCGCAGATATTTGGTTCGATCGGGTGCCGCGGTTTCGTCCCAATTTTGACATCACATGCATGGCTTCACATACACTTCGACAATGGAAGAAGACGGTGCAGCAGCAGTGAGTTTCCTTACATGTGACAAAACCAACAACGAGGAGATTGTAAAGAAAAAAGCTGCCTCGTCTGTGTTGCGGAATTGGTTTGGGTAGAAGAAAAGTGATACGAATGAGACGAACGTGATTTGCAAGGTACACAAGTGCAGTGTTTTAACAAGTGGTGGAAACACGTCAAACCTTTTCTATCATCTGAAATCCAAGCTTCCAAACGAATATGGCCAAAGTAAAAAAATGCGGCAAACCTCAGCAATTCACAGTTTAAATAAAATTACATTACGTAAATTGTGTTTGAATTTTGAAAATTGCTTCTATCGTGATAGAAGATTTTGGTTATATCGCCCACCCCTGTTAGTTTGTATTGTTTAAAAGCTGCGTTTGAATTTTTGGTGAGAAAATTAATGTAGTTAAGGAACGAACTACAATAACATAGGTTTAACTAATTATATAATCAACTAATAATAACTATTTACGGAGTTAATTTTTCAAGTTTCAAGTTCAAGGTCTTAAAATTGTAACAAGAAATTTGTAAAAAAAAAAAAAATTAAAATTGGAAAAAATTATTAAGTTTGAATCAGGATATTTATAAAATCGTGATGCCAACAGAATCGCAATATTAATCGTATCAGCACCAGGATATCACGATAATATCGTATCGGGAGGTGACCAGTGATTCCGATCCCTGCTTTATTGTCAGACAGCCCGTCAAAGCATAAACTCTTGTCGCTCCTGATGACTTCCCTGAGCTGGGAAACTTTTTGAACCATGACTCCCTTTCATTAATGTTTAATACGTGTGTTAGCAAATCTGCATCGTGGTTTGATTAAATTTCGCAATATTGAATCACAAAGTTCTCCAGGTTCACGTTGCCCCTTTTGCCCTGTAGTGCTGTTGCACATTAATGCGTCTGCCATATTAATGAAGCCGAGTCTGGCCTGTGATCAAATACAAGTAAACAATGAAGACACACTTTTTTCTGGATAAAGAAACTAAATATGATTTACACATCCCAACTGATTTCAGTGATTTTTTATTATTATTTTTATTTTAATGAGTTACCTGTAGTACGTTTTTCTGGGCTTAGAAGATCAACAGCTGTTGGTGTAGATCAGCGTTAAGCTTAGGTGAGCTGGTTTTGCCAGGGCCAGCATGGCGATGAGGTTAGGCACGGCTGCTGGTGTATAACCCACAGCACAAAAGCTCTAAGAGCTCTAGAGAACTGACAATGTGAACAGAAAGTGGACCAGAAAGCGGGCCAAGTCCTGTTTAAAATGAACTCACAATATGAACACGACAAGAACTGTCTCTCTCTCTCTCTCTTTTTTTTAAATGTCTCCTAAACTTCATCATCCCATCAAAAATATATTATATATGTTTACATTTCTCAATAAACAAAAACTGTTTTTGTGTGGTTCCTGTCTATGAGATGCTACCATAGAAACAATAATGTATTAGAAGGAACGTGAGAAATTGAAATTCATGTTACAGCCACAATTATTGAGAATTATTCGAGTTACGCCAAAAAAGAATCTAAATGGTCAGATTTAAGTGTTCAACCATTGTGTTTTGTGGTAAACATAAAGAAACTTAATCCACACTTTGTTTACAGCACACATGTGTTGGTCGGTTCATGTGTGAACGTGATTCCTCGTGCTCCCAGAAGCACTCTTTCACAATTTATGTCCTGAAATATACCCAAAAAAAACAACTCCATAGATGTGATAACCTGGTCGTTCAGTACATTCAGGTCATCAGCTGACTTTGTTTTATTGCCACGTAATGTTGCTGAGCCTAGACCTGAGCAACTGAAGCAACACCAGATCATAACACTGTCTCCAGAGGCTTGTACAGTGGACACTATGCATGATGGGTGTCGCACGAACAAGTGACACACACAGCTGTTTAGTCCTAATCCTGTGAGTTCTCATTACATTGTGTGTGTGTATGTGTGGAAATGCTATCACATTCACTATTAAACATAGCTCTGGTTTTTGCTAATGAATTTTATTTTATTTTTATATCATACAACTTCATCAAACGTTTAAGTAACCTCTATTCAAGATTTTTTTCCCGCCAAATTTCTTCAAGGATTCTTAAATCATTTCCAGTAATTTCACTTTTCCTTAGTTGTTTTCTTTACATGACGCAGCCCAAAAATTCGACCCTTCTAAAACGGCGACTTTGTATATTAATTTTCCACATTTTTGCCTCACATTTAGGTAACACTAGGTGATGTGATGAGTTTCCAGAGTTTAATTCTCTTGATAAATGGTAAAAATCCTCTTTCTGTTTAACAATTATAGGAGCAGTATGAGCATGTTTAATTAGAAAGAATAACAAACTGAAATATTGTTTCCCAAGACATCGTGCTCTACTGAATGAGCTGAATTCAATGGAAGTGAGGGGAAAACCCTTCTTCTTCCTTTATTATCTTTGCATCAGATTAAAGTGTGAGATCAAAGTGTACAGATTAAAGTGTGTATAAATAAAAACATATATATACCGTCTATATATTAAAAATACTAGCGTTAGAACACGTCATTGACGGGAAAAGAGTTTGTAGAAATAGTTAAAAGGTGAAAGCTAAAATAATCTAATGAGCAGTGATATTATTATTTCAGGTTAAAGCCCATGTAGAGGTGATGAGATGACGGATTAGAAATCGAAAAAGTAAATCGGATAAAGATGGAGTTTTGTCGTAAAACGACTACAGTGCCTTAAAATTCACTAAATTTCGGCGAAAGTGAAAATATTAACTGATCAAAGTAAAAAATATTCAGTTTAGCTTTTCTAATTAATATCTATTGGTGCAGGTGTTTGTGCAAGTAATCCGCCACATAACTGTTCATAATATTGCTTTTATTCAACATTTTGATTTCATTTAAGGTGCAGTTTAAACCTCAGGCAGATATCCAAGTACTGACAAAGTTTAAGTAAATTTCGTCCAGCTGCCGATTTTAAGACGCGCCCACACTTTGACGTACACTATGTTGTTAAAGCTTGCGGTTTCTAATCAGGCACAAAACTGCTCATAACTTCACTTCAACTTAACATTTTAATTTCATTTATGCCGCAAGTTAAGCTTCAGGCAGATACCCAAGTACTGTAAAAGTTTCACTTAATTCTACTCTGCCAGTATTGCGTGATGATAAAATCTGGCTGGACAGACATACATTTTTCTCAGACTGGTCTCGGGTCCTAGAATGCATGAAGCATTAAGATATCACCGAAAGAGCGAGTTCTGACCCACACTCCGACAAAACCTCCTTTAATTATGTAGATATTGCGATAAAATGCTTCAAGCACATCTTATCGGATCAGCATCCATGTAAACAGTCAAGCCAGTATCTCTCTCTAATCAGAACGACTCTGATCGGATTAAGGAAACACCGCCAGTGTAACCGCACCGCGGCTAACGTAACGCCTCGCAACTCATGCTGGAACGGAGATATTATCTCCTGACCTGGGTGCCATGATATCTGATATCTAAAGTCATCCAAAAGGTGAAGGTGTTCTCAAAAAAAAAAAAAAAAAAAGTTTTTTTTCTTTGTAATTGTTTTTCTTTTTTTCCCTCTCAACTGTCTAGTCGTCTAGTATTTGAGTTGCGTGCTCAGTCACTGCAAGTGAAAGGACATGTTGCAGGAAAAAGAGAAAGGAACACACTGTTCCAGGAAGTGAAGTTGAAAAGAGAGAGAGAGAGAGAAAGCTCTTCAGCTGGGGAACACCACACACACGTTTAATTAAGAGTGTCCTGATAATCCTTTTTCTTATTAAGCTATTTGGGATGGTGTGTGTGTGTGTGTGTGTGCATGGGCTTATCACTAGTGTGTGTGTGTGTGTGTGTTGGGGGTTTGGCTGACTGCTAAGATTGTAAAACTGCACAACAACAACAACAACAGTTCTGTCTAGCTGGTTGCCATGGCAACTTAAATTCCAAACAGCTTCAAAGCGCAGTCGCAGTGCTACAGGACGCACAGAAAGACTCATTCTACGACCGGTCACGACGGCCGACCGAGTCGTGATCGGAGTGCTTGTCATGTACCTCATGCTGTAAGCTCCAGCCCCGAGCTCCTGCCCGATTCCCGACAGGCTGGCGTCAAAGTCGTGGACGAGTCCCGACTCGATCGTGGCGTCGTCCATCTTCAGCACCCACGCCATGGCGTCCGAGGGAGTCCTCCTGCAACACGGCCTGGTGGTGCTGGTTCACTGTAGGAAATCCACAAGGGGAAACAGTATGGCCGTGAAGGCCCTCTGCTCCTCCATGCAGTTAACTCATCATCATCATCCTCATCCTCCTCATCCTCTCTCTGAACACAAGCAGCGCCTGGAGATGCGTCACGATCCAAAAGGCGTGCTTTGTTTGTTTGTTTTCTTCTATTCTTTCCCACCTAGTATGATTATTATTATTATTATTATTGTTTAATTAGATCTAATGATGATCAATGATGCGGTCTTAAAAAAAAAAAAAACACACACACAACAAAAGTGCACCCGTAACTTCTCCGCGGTGTGAGCACGGTCGCGGCTGACAGTCCACTCCGGTAACACACATCGATCATCACACACGCGCGCGCGCGCACACACTCTCGTCCTCCGACTCGCGCCTTATTGTGCGCATTCACGCCGCGAATCCCCCGCCGCAGATCCTCGCCGCGAGCCCGAAGCGCGCGCTCAGCTCCGCGATGGAGTCCAGCATGTCCGGGCGAGTCGCTCCGAGCGTCAGTGCAACACCGAGCCAGAAAACACGCACCCGACGTCATTCACGGCCTCCTGTCGCCACGCGCCGGAATACGGGTGGGGGAAACAATATCGGAAGGGTTGCCAGGTGTTCTATAATAAAAAGATTAAATCAAAAATAAAACAAACAGCCTGAGGGTGACGCGTTATTAACCGTAGGTCCTAGCTAACAGTGTAAGGTTAGCAAAAACGTTTTGGTTTTTTTTTATTCCTGAAAAATCCAACTGGGTTTTAGTTGACAAATAAAGGTTTCATTTACAAAGTAAAGTTAATATTATTCAGCTTTCGGGTTTGTCTGGGTTCGATTCCCGCTGTGTGCTTGGTGGGTTTCCTCCGGGTGCTTCGGTTTCCTCCCACAGTCAGTCTGCAGCTTATCACTGCCTTCCCTGCATTTCCCCCGAGTGTGTGAATGAGTGTGTGTATACACTACCGTTCAAAAGTTTGGGGTCACTTGCAAATTTCTTTGTTTTTGTTTAGTGATTTATTTTCTACATTCTACAACAATACTGTGGATTTCAAAACTATAAAATAACACATATGGAATTAGGTAATTACGTAACAACAAGAAAAACACCAGTTAGTTGTTATTTTAAGACACAGAGGTCGGCCTTTCTGTAATAGTTCTTGCAAGAACAGTATTGTCAAGTGCATTTGCAAAATCCGTCAAGCACCATAATGAAACTGTCTCTCATGAAGGCCGTCCCAGGAGGACGAGACCAAAACCTCCCTCTGCTGCAGACGAGAATTTCATTTAGAGTTATCAGCCTGAAAAATGACCAATTAACAGCAGCTCAGATTAGAGGCGTTATGAAGTCTTTACAGAGCAGAAGTAGCAGAAACATCTCAATATCAACTGTTCAAAGGAGATTCATGCAGTTTTTGGACGCCTTCAGCAAAACTTTACAATGTAGAAAGAAATAAAAATCAGGAACCATCATGGAGTTAGTAAGTGATCTAAAACTTTTCAACGGGAGTGTATGTGTGTGTGTGTGTGTGTGTGTGTGTGTGTGTGTATGTGTGCCCTGTGATGGATTGTTTTAAGGTTTCTGAAACATCCACCCAGTTTTAATTACTGAATAAAGTTAAGTTCAGCTTTTATCCTGAGATCCGTGTGCTTGGTTGGTTTCCTCCTTGTGTTTCGGGTTTCTCCCACAGTCCAAAAACATGCAGATTAGGCTGATTGGCGTTCCCAAATTACCCGCATTGTATGAATCAGAGTGAGTGAGTATGTGTGTGTGTGTGCCCTGTGATGGATTGGCACTCTGTCCAGGGTGTACCCCGCCTCATGCCCTAAGTCTCCTGGGATAGACTCCAGACCACCCACGACCCGGTATACAGGATAAAGCGGTATAGATGATGAGTGAGTGATTGAGTGCGCTATTAACCAAAGGTCCTAGCTAAAAGTTTAAGGTTCTTAAAATGTCCTGGGAATGTTTGTTTTTGATTTCTGTAACATCCAACCGGGTTTTACTTGATAAAAGCTTTCACTTACAGAGTCAAGTTAACATTCAGCTTTTGGTTCATCCGGGTTCGATTCCTGACTTGGGTCTGTGTACTTGGTGGATTTCCTCCAGGAACTCCGGTTTTCCAAAGACATGCAGATTAGGTTAATTGGCATTCCCAAATCGCCTGTAATCGCCTGTGTGTGTAGGTGTCTGTGTGTGTGTGTAAACCCTGCAATGGACTGGCACTCCATCCAGGGTGTACCACACTTTGTGTCTTAAGTCTCCTAGGATAGGCTCCAGGCCCCCCGCGACCGTGTATGTAGGATAAAGCGATAAAACTCCACACACACACACACCAAGGCAAGAATCGACCCTGGTGGTACGAGGAGACAGTGCTAACCACTACGCCACCATGCCACCCTACGTGATTAAACATTCTTGGATATTATTACTATACACTCAAATGCCACTTTAGTATAAACCTGTACACCTGAACATTTATGCAATTATCTAACCAGACAATAATGTGCCAGCAGTTCAAAAACATGAAAGCATTCAGCGCGCAGCAGTTCTGTGCATGGAAACGCCTTGTTGCTGAGACAGAGGTAAAACATCTCAGGATACATCACAGTTTGCCCTGAGGTGGATGCACTACAGCGGAAGACACCATCGCACCGGCAACCATGCAAATGTTCAGGTCATAAGGATCCAATTTTTTTTTCTCTCCATTTTGATATTTGATGTGAATTGAAGCTCTTGACTTGTATCTGCAATACTGTATGCTTTCTGCACATGCCTGGTGTGGGTGTTCCTAATAAAGTGGCCATCTATGACACTCCCAACCTCAAAAAAAAAAAAAAAAAAAAGGACTCCGCAGCAGTGTGAGATCTGGGAGGAGTAACAGAATACAAACTTGGCAACACAGACCGGAAGCGCTCAGTGGCACGGCGTGGACCAATCACTGCGCGCTCCCTCTACGTCCCCGAGCAGTGACGTCATCGCGTTCCGTCCCTGCAGCCTGCACGCACGTTCATGCACGCCAAAACATCAATGCACACAGTCAAAGCGCCCCCTTCTTTTAACTTGTAGCAAATGTGTCCAAGCAGCGCCTTTAGGTTAATTGCAACTTTTAGACTTTTAGACCGGAAAAGCAAATATTACTTCTTAATTTAAAGTTGTGATGCTCAGCCAGGGATTCAGTACTATTAAATGAATATTACACACATAAGTGTAAAAGTACTGCATTTATAGCAATAATTTTATGGCAATAATGGCAATTTGCAGCCTAGTCATGCCATTTTATATACAGGTCCTTCTCAAAAAATTAGCATATTGTGATAAAGTTCATTATTTTCTGTAATGTACTGATAAACATTAGACTTTCATATATTTTAGATTCATTACAAACAACTGAAGTAGTTCAAGCCTTTTATTGTTTTAATATTGATGATTGTGGCATACAGCTCATGAAAACCCAAAATCTCAAAAAATTAGCATATTTCATCCGACCAATAAAAGAAAAGTGTTTTGAATACAAAAAAATCAACCTTCAAATAATTATGTTCAGTTCTGCACTCAATACTTGGTCGGGAATCCTTTTGCAGGTTCTTGTGTCTTGTGTCTCTCAACTTTCTCTTCACAATATCCCACAGATTCTCTATGGGGTTCAGGTCAGGAGAGTCGGCAGGCCAATTGAGCACAGTAATACCATGGTCAGTAAACCATTTACCAGTGGTGTTGGCACTGTGAGCAGGTGCCAGGTCGTGCTGAAAAATGAAATCTTCATCTCCATAAAGCTTTTCAGCAGATGGAAGCATGAAGTGCTCCAAAATCTCCTGATAGCTAGCTGCATTGACCCTGCCCTTGATAAAACACAGTGGACCAACACCAGCAGCTGACATGGCACCCCAGACCATCACTGACTGTGTGTACTTGACACTGGACTTCAGGCATTTTGGCATTTCCCTCTCCCCAGTCTTCCTCCAGACTCTGGCACCTTGATTTCCCAATGACATGCAAAATTTGCAACCTGTAGCCCATTTCCTGCACACGCCTGTACACGGTGGCTCTGGATGTTTCTACTCCAGACTCAGTCCACTGCTTCCGCAGGTCCCCCAAGGTCTGGAATCGGTCCTTCTCCACAATCTTCCTCACTGCCACACTTTTTCCGTCCCACAGACTTCCCACTGAGGTGCCTTGATACAGCACTCTGGGAACAGCCTATTCGTTCAGAAATGTCTGTGTGTGTCTTACCCTCTTGCTTGAGGGTGTCAATGATGGCCTTCTGAGTTTTCCTCTCAGGAAAAAAAAAACACTCATCATATTTACTAATATTGATAGATTCTACAAAAGATATATTAAACAGCAAGTAAACAGTTAGTTCTTGAAATTGATGTGCTGGAAGCAGGACAAAAAGGTGCAAGCATTAGGAACTGAGAGAATAAAATAAATAAATAAATATATATATATATATATATATATATATATATATATATATATAAAAAGATATTCTGATTGGCAACTTCAAAATGCAGGTCTTTTGAGGTGTTCCTGGTATGCAGTGGTCCAAGGACAGCCAGAACACCGGAGAACAACTGATGGGCACCCAGCGCTCATTGACACACATCAAAGCTAGGCTGTTTGATCTGATCCAACAGAAAACCTCATGTAGAACATCAGGGTGCCCCCACGCTGACCGTTACCAAAGTGCCTGCAATGGGCACGTGAGCATCAGAACTGGACCATGGACGAAGGTGGCCTGGTCTGATGAATCACATTTCCATCATGTGGACGGTGCATCACTTAAGAAGGCACTCAATCACCTAGATTGGTATTGTTTCAGACCAATGTTTTGAGGAACATGACAGAGTGTATGTTGTATAGTTTTCTGATCAAGCGTCTGTGGTAGGTGCTGGACAAACTAATTGAATCCATGGAGACACCGCCTCACAACTAACAGCACTAAGGATTTGCTGGTTATGTCTTGGTGTCAGATACTACAGCACACCTTCAGAGGTCTTGTGAAGCCCATGCCTTGAAAGGATGTGAGCTGTTTTGGTGGCACAAAAGGGGATGTGCACAATATTAGGCATTATATTAGTAATTTTAATGTTATTACTAATTGTTGTATTTCCTAGAGGCCCGATAATGCCTGAACATTTACATTTAGTCAAAAAAAAAAGTGATTTTTAAAAAATTAATTTTATTACACAATTACTTTCCCCACATAGGGCCAGGTAGGTTTTGACAGCTTTTTTTCCCTTTAATAAATAATAAATCATTTAAAAAATGTACTCTGGTTATCTTTATGTAATCTAAAAAAAAAAATGTTTAAAATTGTGAGAAATGTGGCAAAAAAATAAATAAATCAGGACTGTATACGCTGTAATTTTCACTAAGAGGAATAATTTTTAAAAAGTAGCACTCATAAATGAAGATAAAACACTTTACTCATGTCTGTACATTTTTTTATTTTCATTTTATTGTTAGCATAGCTTTAGAAATGCAGTGGGGAAACCAGAGGAAACAATTTCCTCACAGGGGAGAAAGAGAAACTACATAAAGGAGAAAGACACACATCAGTTTTTATTTTCCATTTGAATGCGTAAATACATTTCTACAAATTTCCCACGGGAGAAGAAATGACACTATGCTACGTAAAAGAATCTACACGCCCTCCGAATACCGCAAGATGTTTTCTCGAATACTCCTGTTGTGTTAAGTAGATACATATTGCCTATGTATTCAAATGACATCTGGCTTCGCCGTCCGATTGCGACACAGACCTCTCGGATGTGCGAGTGCGACCAGATAAAAAGGGTTGTTTTTTTTTATTCTTATTTAATCATGACATGCAGATAGCCAAGCGAAGTATGCCTTATAATAGAGCAAGCTGAACCAACCATTCAGTGTTATGAAGGGATATGACTGTTAATCACTTAATCAATAAACCGTAAGCACTGGTAATGAAATTTTTGCTCCGATTCCGTCGCTCACGGTTTTGAGATGAACCTCGTCAATCTCAATCCCCCCCCCCCCCCCCCCCGCTAAAAAGGTTTTTGATCTGAAAGGAAACGACTTTTGAAATTGCAGAGTGGCACCTAAAGCCCCCACTTCTCCTTTTTTCATCTCACTGCTGGGATTATAACAGGGAAGTAAACTTGCTCTCATCCTTTCTCACACGATCACACACACAGTTAACAGTCAACACGTTCAACAAAGCTGGCACCACAATGAAATTCATGCTCATACACACACACACACACACACACACACACACACACACACACACACACACACACACACACAAAAACAAAAAGAACAACAACTCAGGTTTAACAGGAGTGTCGAAGTCTGATCCACGCTATCCGGCATGGTAGGAAAGGGGAGGGGCAAAGGAAGGTGTCCAGCAGTGCAAGTCCATAGTTGTGTGCATGTGTGTGTGTGTAATGTGTAAGCCTGTCTAAGTTTGAGCGTTTTGAGTGAGTGTATGCGTGTTAAAAAACAAAACAACAAAAAAGCCGGCTGGGGCTCCTGCCCTCAGAAATCCGAAATGGGCTCGGCTACAGGACTGGACCGCCCACGTCTGACGTCTGGTCGCCGCTGGAGCCGGTCTGAGCGCGCTTTATATACAGATTCAACAGCTTCAGCTGAAAAGACAGAGTGAATATATTATTTCAATTTAGTTTTTCGTTTGTTAGTCTCGAAATTCATACATTTTAAATACAGCGAAACTTTGGATTGAAAGTAATTTGATCGACGAAAATAAACAAGCAAGGCCTTGCAATATGAGCAGTATGTACACGCTTTGTCTGTCGAGCGTCACATGATCACAACTGAACGAATCATCTGAGTTTCCGTTTTTTTCTTCTTATGGGGAAATTCGCTTTGATGTAAACGAGTACTTTAATTACGAGCACGTTTCCAAAACGAATTATATGCTCGCGATCCAAGTTTTAACTGTAGTTTTATTTCAGCCGTTTATGTCTGACCCAACATCCTTGGCACAACAGCGTCATCGGTTACTAGTTTGAAATCAAAAAGCTTAAAAGTGAGAAGTAAAACAGTCAAGCAAATTTGCGTTTAATCTGGTGGGGAGAATTTTTAAGCGTACCTACAGTTCCTGGAGGTCCCAGTCCCAGTGAACGAGAAAAAAAAAAAAAAAAAAAAGGATTTTGGAAGAGAATATAAAGAGTTATAAGTTCACGGACTCACCTTGCTGCCAGAGAGTTGGCTGAGGTAAGGTTTGAGATCCTCCCCGATGATGGCATAGGTGGCAACAAGGCAGAAGACGCAAGCTTTCCGTACACTGCTCTCAGAGTTATCATAACCCTATATGGCAGTAAAAGAAAAGATGACGATGACAATCAGAAATGCTTTAAAATACTGAGGAACAGCCAGGAAATTTATGATAGAGACACAAAAAACCTGGAGTAGGAGTTAAAAAAAAAAAAAAAAAAAGTTTTAAGGAAAAAACTTCTTGGGTGTGGTGATGTTTATTCTGTCCGGTGTAAACTGGACTTTATTCATTCATTGAGCATCGATAGCTGATTTATATCCTGGTCAGTGGCACTGTGGTTTAAATAAATAATTTATTTATAACTTGGTAAATAAAGATAATCAGGTTCATTAGAATACATCATGGGCGTGTATAAACTGGTGGACGGCAGGCTCGAGTCTGATTTACAGTGTCGTGAAAAAGTATTTTTTTCCTCTGCATGTTAGTCACACTTCACTATGAATTTTATAGTACATAAAAAAATAACGTGAGTAAATACAAAACGCAGGTTTTAAATGATTTCATTTAGTAAGGGGGAACAAAAAGTTGTTGCGCAGCCGAACAATGATGTGAAACACACCAGTAAGTCTGCGTCTGAATGGTTAAAAAAAAAAAAAAAGATTTTGGAGCGGCCTAGTCAAAGTCCGGACTTAAATCCTGTGACATGACCTTAAACAGGCCCTACAATGTGGCCGAATTAAATAAATTCTGCAAAGATCTGCCAAAATTCCTCCACAGCGTTGTGAAAGACTCAATGGCAATTATCATTATGAATCCAATTATGAATTAATAATAATAAGTATTATTTACATTTAGGCATTTGGCAGACGCTCTTATCCAGAGCGACTTACATTCCCCCCCCCCCTCATTATACATCTGAGCAGTTGAGGGTTAAGGGCCTTGCTCAAGGGCCCAACAGTGGCAACTTGGTGGTTGTGGGGTTTGAACCTGGGATCTTCCGAACCGTAGTCCAATGCCTTAACCACTGAGCTACACCTGGCCAAATGCCTAAATGTAAGTATTATAATAATTAATAATCACTAATCGTAAACACTTGATTACAGTTTTTGTTACACCAAGGGTGAGGCAACCAGTTATTAGGTCTAGAGGGGCTATTACTTTTTCCACATAGGGCCAGACAGGTTTGAACAGATTTTTTTCCCCCTTAATAAATGAAATAATCATTTAAAAACTGCATTCTGTATTTACCCGGGTTATCTTTGTGTGATATTAAATCTGAATCATTTAAGAGTGACAAATGTGCAAAAAATAATTAAAAAATCTGATACTATTTCCACAGAGAACACTGTATGCTTCCATCAAATCCACACAGAGCACATTGTAAGCATTTATAAGATAAGATAAAAAAGGAAAAAAATTATTTGTTGCATCAGAAAAGAAGAATTTTGTGCAAATAGAAAATAGGGATAAATGTATAATATAAATATATAAATGTTAAAAATGAGTTCATACCTGAATAAGTCCAGGGACAATCTCTGGAAGCATCTGGAGCAGGCCTTCCTTGGGCAGTCGCTCAATTACTTTGGTGAGCATCTTGATGGCGGCTAGATTGATGGGATAGTCTGCAGACTGAATGATGGGACACAGCACCTTAATGCACTGCTCCGGGCTGATGGAACTTGCCAGCATGGCCGCTGCTTCCTCTGCTGCCCGGACCACCTAAGCACATGCAAAACAAACAAAAAACAATTATAATAATCCTAAACATTGTGTCCTGCTGTGACTAGAACTCTTTCTTCTTTGGTCATATAATCTCTCTTTGTTATTTTTTTTTAGACAGGTTCAAACATTAAATGTTCAACGTCTTAGGAATCCAGTCACTTCCTTTCCTGTTATTCATGCTGGCTTCTTCAAGGAATCTCAAAACGGCTTCATGTGCATTTTTGGAGCTAAATGCCCAACCTAACGAACTCATTAAAAGAAAGATCTTAGAGATTTAGACGCAGAAAACGTATGACTGCCTGTGTGTTTAGTTCTTCACTGTATGTTAGATCTCTATACAAAATGGCCCTGTATTAAAAAAAAAACATTAAAGTATTGCTTCATGTTTCTGTTTTTTCACTAAACAGTAAACCACTGGAAATCATGTGCCACGGTTTTAGTTTCACAATGTTATAAAAACTGTGTGTGAGACGTGTAAGAATATTTAGAAATCTTTGTAATGTGTGGCGTGCACATGGTGCATGGAGTTGGATGTCTGACCTCTTTGTGTGGGTCTTTGTGTGCTTCCAAGGTCTTCATGATGGTGAGCTCTGCATAGTTCTTAAAGCGCCAGGGCTGACGGTTCAAAATCTCCTTTAGCACCCGCAGCGCCAGCGCACGAATCACATGCTGCGTATAACAGCGGCAGTAATTACCAACATGACTCAAATGTACCTTTTTATGCTGGTGTTAGTAAAATTCTGTGTGTACAGTAATTATGTGTATAATTATAAATTATATACATACACACACAGTTAAATCTTGGATTGCGAGCATAGTTTGTTCCGGAAGTGTGCTTGTGTATCAAAACACTCGTATATCAAAGCGAATTTCTCGTCTCAGATGATTTGTTCCACAACCCAAAAATATTTGTTTAGAAATAATCAATACAAAATATTAAGCACAAATAAAACAAATTAACCTGCACTTTACCTTTGAAAAGAAGCGTAGCTTGTGTGAGGGAGACAAGACTAATAAGTTAACGGAATCGCTGCTCTCTGGAATTTTTTTCTTTTTGGTGTGACCTATTTTACTTGCTTTTGCCTCGTCGTTAAACAGATTCATCTCCCACACTGCTACAGCCTTTCAAACCTTTTACTTCACGGTGGTCATTGTTGCGATACAGTTACCAAAGAACAGTCACTACACTTAGACACAAAATAATAAAAAAAGCTTTACATGTGCGCATACGTGGTCCCAACGTTATCATCAACAGTACACGCGCGCACAGATGTTGACTATATGAGCGAGGCATGCGCACTGTAGTGATGGGTTGCTCATGAACGATTCGTTCTTTTTGTACGAATCTTTAACGTGACCCAGAAGAACGAGTCGTCTCAGAAAGTGATGCGTTCATTTTCTACTGGGCCCGCATGCGCAAATCATCGCAAAACCTCAGTAGGTTATGTATAGGAAACAGAATTGGGTGATTGTTTTTCAACGAGTCTTCAAGTCCTGAGTCGTTCGTTCTTTTGTCACTCTCATAGACGCTATGTAGTGCAAAACGATTCTGACTAGAAGATATGAGAGGTGATCTCCTTAGCTGCATTGTAATATTTTCATTAATGGAACTGTAGCCAAAATTGTGTATGTAGTATGTAGAAGTATTGGGGGTCTTTTTTTATTGAAAATGCAACATTTTATTTTATTTCTGATCAAAAGTATGAAATTAACTAAATGACTCAAAAAAAGATTAGTTCATTTTGATGAGATTCAAAGAACCGAGTCACTAAAATGATACAAAGTTCCCATCACTAGCGCATTGAGACGATTACCCAAAATCCCACAGCAAGAGAGAGAAGAACCATTGGCTCAGATGTGATCATGTGACGCTCGGCAGACAAAATGTAATCGTACTACTCATACTCATTTATTAAATTCTAATTGCAAAAACTCGTCTTGCAAAACACTCACAGACCAAGTTACTCGCAATCCAAGGTTTTACTGTCTTTGTATACATGTGTGTGTGTGTGTGTTCTCCATGTGTACCTCTCCGTCCCCCAGGGTTTCCAGCAGCAGCAGGAGAATCGTTTTAAAATGTTCATCCCAGACATGCAACTGCGTTTCCCTGATCAGCCGCATGAGTTCATAGAGCGCCGCCTTCCTTTCCTCCACCCGCTCGCTGTGATTGGACAGCTCCTTCAACAGCTCAGACACCACCTCTGACTGGTCCACACTGCTATCTGTTGGAAACATTATGCAGAAAAGAAAAGAATCAGAGCACATGCTAAAATTGTGTAGGCACACACGGGGTGGGATTGAAGACCTTATGTAAAAAATAAATAAATAAATAAAAATAAACAAAGGTTCACATGAAATGGAAAATGGATATTCATTAAATGCACAAATGAACCATCAAAGTAAAACTGGATTTCAGTTCTTTAATATTCAAATTTGATCA
This sequence comes from Channallabes apus, assembly GCA_030522415.1. NCBI lineage: Eukaryota > Metazoa > Chordata > Actinopteri > Siluriformes > Clariidae > Channallabes > Channallabes apus. The sequence continues at coordinate 24,994,341 of CM060127.1, read as the reverse complement.
AAATATTTTAACAATAATTCTATTGCAAATCTTAATTAGAATTTTCTCATTTGATTTCTGGGACTTCCTTTTTAAATCTTCCCAAGGCAATTAAAAAACGCACGCACGCACGGACAGACGAACGGACGGAAATGGTCGAGCCCTGACATAAACTCAAAGTCAAAATAGCAACGGTTATACAAACTACAGAACCAGTGTTTGACTTTCAAAGAGGAGGTTTTTTTTTCCCCCCCCAGTAGTTTAACCCCGTGGATTGTGCAGTCACATGCTGTGGGTCCAGTGACACGTAGAATTACATGACACAAACACACACAATCTGGATTGTCTCACCATCCGCAACGCTCTCGCCGTCTTGGTCCAGTGCATCTTTCAGGCTCTTACTAAAGGGGGAGGAGCCGAAGGAAGAGTCTGAGTAACTACCTGGCTGATACTCCTTGTTGGGGCGGGGACTAGAGGAGAGGAGGGGCATGGTGTTCAGCAGAGACGTTTTGTTGTCCAGTGCTGTCCGACCGGTATCCGTCGTTTCAGCACCACCCTACAACATATGCACAATGATTATTTCTACACCTTTTTGACACACAATCACTTTTTCTGCATAAATTCAACAAGTTTAATCATACACCAGTTCATTTTGAATATATCTGATCCTTGTAGTTTTGGATTTTAAAATTTATATCAATTGAGCTTCACACAACTGCGTTGAGACCATCAGTGAATCAGTAAACAGTTTCTCTTTATTGTTTTTTTTGGGAAAACCTATTGACATTCTTGTCTATGCTGATCATGCACACTATAAAGGTGGTGATGTTTGTTTGTTTGTATTAGGATTCATTGCCATATCAGCTTCCCAGGCTATTTCATGGCAGATTCAAATCAAATATTAAGCTGGTTTATTCGAACCGATATTATATAATGTTATAATGGAAGTGATTTAAAGAGTTGTGGGAAAGTAAAAAAAGGATATAATAATAATAATAGATAAAAATAAATAAATATCACATTATAGCATGGCCTTGAAGAAGAAGAAGAAGAATATTCAATTATTGTCACATGTACTTTTTACAGCACAGCGAAATTTCTTCTTCGCATATCCCAATTAGGAAACTGGGGTCAGAGCGCAGGGTCAGCCAGCTTACAGCACCCCTGGAGCAGATAGGGTTAAGGGCCTTGCTCAAGGGCTCAACAGTGGCAACTTGCCAATGCTGGGGTTCGAACCCCCGACCTTCCGATCAGTGACCCAGAAACCCACAGCCTTAACCGATTGAGCCACTTGGCCAGAAGAACAAGATTTTACATTAGATTCTTTAGGTGCACTTTAGATAGAAATTGTAAAAGTTTTTCTGGTTTTGTCTTGCAGAATATGTTTTTTAAAAACTTGTTCTGGAAGAAATTCTTTTCTTATAGTATCTTACAGTCCAAAAGTATGTGCTTTTATGGTTATAGTAGTTCTACAGCGCTGACATTTTGGAGCTTCATCCTTTAATAAATACGCATGGGTTAAATTTGTATGGCCTATAAAAGTATATAGTATTGTATATATACGACCTGGTCGTGTCTTGATTTGAAGCACTTTTTAAATCAACCATTGGGTTTATTTCTAATAATTTGTTGGAGCACTGCCCCTGTCTCTCTAGACCTCCGGCTGCGAGAGATTACAGCATCACCCGGGAATCGAGCCAGCGATCTCCAAGTGATAGGGCTTGTGTTTTCTTACAAAGTACCCTGTTTCTTGTTTTAGTTCCTGTTCCTCTGCCTTACGGTGAACACTCAATTAGCTGGTGATCTCGGTCTTAGAATATTTGTATGATACGTACTAAACACCTAAAATTCTAGCAGGTTGTGAGAGTTTTTTTCGGTGGCTAAGCAGACGACCCGGTACCCTTCCCATCACTCCTCCATTACCTCTTCTCCGTCTCCCTCTCTCTTGCGCGGAGCTTCGCTCATGTCCTCTTGACTCCGCACGCTGAAATTCTGGATGGCTTGGCTAACGCCGCGCAGCGAGCTGTAGATCTCCTCCGAGTTCATATTCTCTGTATCGTAATCGAATGCGCTGGACGAACAGGAGATAGATGGTGAGATCGTTGACATGTACAGCTTTTAATCAGTCAGGGGGTTCAGTGAGCTCTGAGCGTGTGGGTGTTACCTGGGGGAAGGTGTGTTCTGTGACGTGTTGGTCGGAGATGTTAGAGGACTAGACCAGCTGGCTGGAGACCTCGGTGTGTGTCTTGTCAGGGGGCTACCCACTGGGGCCTACAAGGGAAATAAAAAAAATTATATACACACATACACACACACACATATATACACACACATACATACACATATATATATATATATATATATATATATATATATATATATATATATATATATATATATATATATATATATATCAGCACGAAAGGATATTTGCGGTTTCTGCAAAATTGCAGTGGTTTCCATAAAAACATTATTCGTTAGGTTCTATAGAAAGATCCGTGGACGACTGAGGCGGGAGTCGACTGTACATGTTGCTTTGAATGATTAATCTTCTATAGTCCATATGCAAATACTCTGACTTGTATTAAAATTTGTGCGCATGATGGTGCGTGTCTTACTGGTGCTACACCACCAGTGTTGCGTAGGTGGTTCTGAAGGAGTTTGGTCGCTCCGTCTTGGAAGGTTTTAGGGAGTGCACCGAGGAGCATGGTGAACTCTGGTGTATTCAACTGGAACAGTGCAATCAGCACCGACTGGGCTGCCTGGAAACACATTGCATATAGTAAAACATTCTTGAGGCAATCAATGATACAATACCTAACTATTATCTGAATAAAGGATAAAACCTCATTTCCAAATGCTTTTCCAAAAAAAAAAATAAAAAAAAATAATTATCTGGCCTGAAAAGGTTGTGAAAAAGTTGGGACACTAAAATTGTGAATAAAAACTGAATGCAATGATGTGGAGATGGCAAATGTCAATTTTTTATTCAGAATAGAACATAGATGACAGATCAAAAGTTTAATCCGAGAAAATGTATCATTTTAAAGGAAAAATATGTTGATTCCAAATTTCACGGTGTCAACAAATCCCAAAAAAGTTGGGACAAGTAGCAATAAGAGGCTGGAAAAAGTAAATTTGAGCATAACGAAGAGCTGGAAGACCAATTAACAGTAATTAGGTTAATTGTCAACATGATTGGGTATAAAAAGAGCTTCTCAGAGTGGCAGTGTCTCTCAGAAGCCAAGATGGGTAGAGGATCACCAATTCCCACAATGTTGCGCAGAAAGATAGTGGAGCAATATCAGAAAGGTGTTACCCAGCGAAACATTGCAAAGACTTTGCAGTTATCATCAACTGTGCATAATATCATCCGAAGATTCAGAGAATCTGGAACAATCTCTGTGCGTAAGGGTCAAGGGCGTAAAACCATACTGGATGCCCGTGATCTCCGGGCCCTTAAACGACACTGCACCACAAACAGGAATGCTACTGTAAAGGAAATCACAGAATGGACTCAGGAATACTTCCAGAAACCATCGTCAGTGAACACAATCCACCGTGCCATCCGCCGTCGCCAGCTGAAACTCTACAGTGCAAAGAAGAAGCCATTTCTAAGCAAGATCCACAAGCACAGGCGTTTTCATTGGGCCAGGGATCATTTAAAATGGAGTGTGGCAAAATGGAAGACTGTGACAAAGAAGGCCCAAGACGATTGAACAGTTAGAGGCCTGTATTAGACAAGAATGGGAGAGCATTCCTATTTCTAAACTTCGTCTGTTGAGTGTTGTAAGAAGAAGGGGAGATGCCACACAGTGGTGAAAATGGCCTTGTCCCAACTTTTTTGGGATTTGTTGACACCATGACATTTTGATTCACCATATTTTTCCCTTAAAATTATACATTTTCTCAGTTTAAACTTTTGTTCCGTGATTTATGTTCTATTCTGAATAAAATATTGACATTTGCCATCTCCACATCATTGCATTCAGTCTTTATTCACAATTTGTTTAGTGTCCCAACTTTTTTGGAATCCGGTTTGTATATGATTATGGAGTTCAAAGGTATTTTGTCTCCTACCTTTCTGACATCAGAGCTCTTGGGTTCTGTGGTCCAGGTGATGATGCGCGAGACCGCAAGTCTGGTCTCGCTGGAGTTCACAAAGTCCTGTGGTTCCATTTGTAGCGTGAGGGTCTCGATATACTTCAAAATGGCCACCTTCACCTGAAAATATCAGGCCTCACATTACTACTAAGCTAGAATAAAACTAACATTTGCATTACAAAGTGCAACACGGAGATACATGTGTTTAACACATATGTAGTACAATAATAAATCACTTATATTAACATTATATAAATCCTCTGGGAATTATCCTCAGCTGATAAACAGGCACCTGCATTAAAGCATTTTGATCATCATTTCAAGCACACATTACAGACAAATTCCCTAAAAACCTAGAGACACAAAGGGGGGGGGGGGAATGTTTTAGGGCAGCGTGTGCCAAAAGTGTGTGTGCGCGCGCGCGCGCGCGTGTGTATCAGGAGCGTGTTATCCGTTATCCACTTAGTAACCAGAGTTGCTTTAGTTAGAAGGTCCATTGAGAATGACGCAATAGCTAAAGCACAGCGATGATCTCAACACACTCAATCGAGTACGTTTTAGAGTCTCGCAAAAGCTCCGATTCAATTTGATTAGCGACTTGGAACGAATTTAGCAGCTTTGATTTAATTAACTTTTTTTTTTTTTTTTTTACTGCTTCCAACCTTCAGAGGAAGAAAAATGGGTGTGGGTGGGTCGGTGTGTTACCCTGTTGGAGCCAGTGAGCTATAGGATTGCTTCCCCTGAGTCTCACTGACCTGTACAGCTTGGCTCCACACTTGGATATGTTCCTGTAGTGTGCAAGCATGCCGCCGCTTTCTGTGGGGAAGCAATTCTATAGCCCCGCCCCCGTACTGGCAACAGCGCCTTTTCCCCGGCTTCAGAAAAAGAGAGGAGAGCATATCAATGACGGAAAAGACTGACAGAAAGGGGAGAGACGTGGAAGGAAAAGCTAAGATGCAGAAGGAATACTAAAGGAGGGAAGGGAAAAAAAAAGACTAAGGAGGGGCGGATGACATGGTGGTGTAGGAAAAGTGTGTCAGGGAAATGAAACTGGGGGGATAATCTTTATCGAGAAGCACCTTCTTAACGTGCACGAGAGTCTGACGAAGTGTTGCATCCACTTCATTGTGCTCACACACATTTTTATTACAGAACAACCAACCGGGCAGAAAAAAAACTTGAACTGCAGCCAGCTAAAATAAGGCACGGCATCAAGCATTAAGATTAAGAGGACATGACTCAGAACATAACCGAACCCATGATGACGCCCAGCCGCACCCAGAAAGCAGCAATTACCTTCAAGTTGGGTGTTTGTGTTTGGTCTACGGTGAATCTCATGAGAATTGTGAACTGTAGATCGTTAGGGAAAGACTCCCTAGAAAGAAATGCAATACAGACATTTAGTGCTAAATCGCAATTTGTACCGCTCGTGAAAAATAAATAAATAAACAAATAAATGCTCATCATAGGTTTTATCTTTACAGACCTCGTGACGTCGAGGGCTTTCTGCACTTTGGCTTGTACGGAGCCCAGGAGATCGGCGCCCATCTTTTTCAGGAGCTGTGTAAGCAGCACGAACAGCCAGTCCTGCAGATCTGCCTTATGAACCATTATGAAGTCCACCAGTGTCTCCAAGAACATGCTAAACACCTACACAACAAATATGAAATCATCAAGATTTATCTTAAACTGATCAACCGCCTTTGATATGAGCCTGTAGAGATGCACTGATTTAATCTCTATCCACTGATTCTGGATATCAGTAGCCAATCAAATCTTACAATTTCTGAATGATGTTCAGAGGAATGTAGGTGCACATAGATGATTGTTCCTAAAGCCCACCTCTGTTAGGCCTATGAATTTTACCTCTAGCTTTGAAACCGAAGATAAAAGAGAGTCTCATTTACAGAAATTACATTTATTTATTGCATTAATATTTTATATTCTCTTATTATTGGTGGATTGGTGCCTCTATCAGGTAATACACATTTTTAGATATATTTAGTAAGCTATGAATCGTTAGACTTACTTTTTCTTTATTTTACACAAATTATATGATCAGAAGATTCTTAGTATTAGTTGTCAAAAGACAAAGCATGCAACCGGGCAGCACAATCAATTATTACTTATAATCACACAAATAAAATCATTGACATCTTCCTCTGATCAAGGTTGAGCAAGATGATAAGAAGAGCAGATGAGCATTGATGACATGAATGTCTTTTTGATAAAAACATTCCTGCAACTAATATCCTCATACTCTCTTATTGATTAGTGGATTAGTTTCATAGCTTGCACGGTTAGCACAGAACTCCAAACACGTTTTCAAATGAATTAAGATTATATTCTAATCAAAGCAAGCGGACACATTCATTAAGACACACACACACACACACACACACACACACACACACACACACACACAAACAGATTTTTAGCAAGGATTAAATATGATCGTGGATCTGACAGAGCTGAAAAATCTGGATGAAATTCTTCTGAACTTACTCTCTACAGTTCCAACCCCGGGCAAAGGCATGAAGAGAAAAAAACAAAAAACAAACAACAACAAACAAAAATCTAGTGAGTTTCCTTTCGCAACAACCCTTTGAATGCATTACAGTTACAACACAGATGTCTGGCATAATGCTGGAAGAAAAAAAAAAATTATATGATTGTTTTAATATTTGAATGCATTACCAGTCTTTTAAAGATTTATTCGGTTTATAGTTTACCTCAAAGAACCACAATAAACATATCATTTTAATGAGTTAATGTTTAAAACATTATTAATATATTTATGCACAAGTGGTCCCCGAGTTTCGTTCCGGGAGCACGTTTGTAAGTCCGATTTGTTATTAAGTCAGACAAAGTGAGTCTTATACGCCTTTGACACGAATATACAATATAAAGCACAACAATCCACTCGACTAAATATCTGTCCCTTTTCCCCACACTGCCATCATGTGGCCAAAAACCACACTCGCGCCTAAGGAAATTAATCAAAGTAACAGTATTGTCTTGGCTTCTTTAAATTCCGAGAGGAATCCCGCGCGCCGTTTTGTCTCGGAGCTGTTTTCCGCTGTATTTGACTGTGAACTCTGTTGTGTTGAGGATTTTCCGAAATTAGGATTATTCACCAACAGGACAGACATTTTCTATCACTGTGCTTCCGTACATTCTGTTTTTTATTATTAAAAAAATGAGTCATCGTTAAGTTGCCATTGAGAATGAGCTATGTCTGCATCTTTATGAAATATTTATTATAAAGTTGTACATTCATCACTTAAGTATCGTATTCATCTAGGGTTTGTCGCGAATTTGAAAATGGGGGAATATTTCGTATTAAATCCAGACAGAGCGGCGTATCCTGTTATCCTTCACATGTTAAATCGTGAGGCAAAGTAGTGAGAAATGTACACAAAATTTATGTTCACATGCATTTTTGTTTATTTACAAGTGAAAAACATGTCTCACATTAAATCCATACGTCCTTAACAAAAATGCTTGACGTGAATGTTATATTGCAACACTGTGCTACCCTGCAGAAATAGACATTATTAATAAAACAAAGGAAGTCTTTTTACTATGCATTTCTTTTCTATTTACATTTTCATAATTCCAAATGGTGTACTCGATTACATTATTAGTGATTATTATAATATTTGTGAAAGAAACATGACTGACAGAGTTGAAATAAGAGACAGAAGCAAATAGTAACAGATTAAAGTTGCGACAAACATACTTTTTCATCAGAGTTCACATAGAACAGTATTTTGAAAGTGATTTTTATGCATAAATTTGCCAAAATTATTCTTCAGCAGCACCTAATAAGTACAGTACTGGTTTCGAGCGAATGCCGCAAGTCATGCACATTTTGAAACGAAAATGTAACTTTTTTTTCATATTTATCTCTTCCTTTTACATCCTTGAAGTAATCTGCGTGGCATGTTTTACGTATACATGAAAATCTATAATCCGAATACATCTTCAAAAGAGTTATAATGAACTCATCCAGCAATTCAAGAGCTGTTTGCTGTGAAAGAAAGACAGAAACAGAATAAGAAAGAAACAAAGAGATGTAGAACAGATGGAAGAAAAGGGTAGAAATTTATGTGCTCGAGGATTTTGTAATCCCAGCACATTAGAGGAAGGAGGGCGGGGGCTCCAGTTTTCCAGACCCCCTGAAGACAGGTCAGGCATGTGAATGTGCATGAATGAGTATTGTACCTTAAAGGAGGCGGAACTGATACCGGATTCTGCCGTGCCGAAGCCTCTGGACTCACGCTGAAAATCAGAGAAAGGGTTGGACCCGAGGGCCGTCAATCAGACTTACAGAGCAGGGCGATGGCCCGGCCACCCAGAGTAAGGAGAGTAAGTCCAAACAAGCGCAGGGTAAAAAAAAAAACAAAAAAAAAAACGCCGCAGTTTGCAGATGAGTAAGAAACTAACTCAGACGCCAAATCAAAGATCGGGCATGTTAGTCTTTTCAAGTGTATCCGTGTGTATGACTGTATAACTGAACCAAGTTCAAATATTTGTCACTGGACTAAAGACATTGCAGTAAAACAAGCGCACTATGCACAAGTGCACTAATTCTTAAAAAAAAAAAAAATTGTTTTTCTATTTTTTTTATTCTTACTAACCACCACATTATATCGGTCCACCTAAACCGTAGGCCTTGATGATACTATGAGGGGAAACAAACAAACAAAAAAAAAACCCTCAAGGATTATCATCAATATCATTTAACAAATCCTGTTGTTTGTACAAGTGTTTGTGGAGATACGTGCAAGCGAGGGGAAGGAAAAACAAAGAAACAAACAAAAAAAAAAAACAGGTCCTGTCTAGATAGGCAGCAAGTTGCGGTGAAAGAGTAGCGCTAAGCGTTCTCACTGGAAGTTCATGTCCCACAGAAATCCACCCAAACCCTTCAAACCATGCTGTTAGCCAGCGGCCTCACCCCAAGAATTAGTGTGCAGAGCGCATGCCTCTGTCGAGAGAGCTGCTGCAGATGTGAGTGTGTGTGTTTTGGAGGTAAAGGCTGTAGGTGAGGCAGAATCCGATATTTTATTCATTCAAGTTCCATGCATGGGTGTGTGTGTGTGTGTGTGTGTGTGTGTGTGTGTGTGTGTGTGTATATTATATATATATACACACTGTATATGTGCATGCGGGTAAAAAATGCGCCCAGCTAGAAGCGGCGTGCCGGCAGTACCTTGCTGTGTGGGTCTGCGAACATCCTGGTAAAGATCTCACACAATCTCTTGAGCTCGACCCGGCTGCAAAAAAACAACAACCAGAGGGAATTAAACTTAACACCTGACTACACAAACAGCAATCGATCTCGGTTCTTGTGTCATTCTCCTTTAATTAAACTTGCAACTACACCCAAGTTCATAAACGTGAAGACAGACGAGCGAATACTTTTGGCAGTATAATTTGTGTTACCTGAGAGAACGCTGGCTCTTTAACAGAGTCTGTAATCCCATGAGCCCTTCTTTCCTCTCGGACCAGTTGGCCGAGGCACATCGGTTGAGCACTTCGGCTACGTCCTCAGCCTGACGCATGTACGTGGGAATACTGCCGTTGCGCGAGCTATATGAGCGCTCTGAGCAAGCGCTCGACGCGTCGCTGTTGGCGTCGTCATCGGAATACATGCCGTAGGTATCGTACCGCCGCCGAGCTGGTTTCTTCTGCTTATGAAGATAGAAAGAAAGAATGTCAAAACAAAAAGGATGTCTAGGAGATCTTCGGAATAAAAACATTAATGAATCTGGAGACAACAAATAATGCGACAATAAACATTGGCGACAGACAGAAAAGCAGACTTTGAGACTGACCTTGCTCCGCATATCTCCTAACAGCTGGCAGCATTAACACAACCAGGTTTTTAATACCACAGTTAGCACAAAGTTAAGCACAGAACCACAGACACGTTTCACTGATTAGAAGCGTCATTTTCATTTGTCTTTTTTTTTTTTTTTTTTTTACCAGCGCATCAGCGAGGGCCTCCTCTACGTCTGATCCCGTATTTAACACTCTCATGGCACTGACGGAGGAAGAAAGACGACTGGACTGGGAGATCCCCAAACCTGAACCTAAAACACACATCGTACATGTTGTAACAAACACACACATCAGCTAATACCAAGTGTGAACACGAACACTTCGGAGGGGGAGTAAAAACTTAAAACATAAAACACACAACACATTACGATACACTGGAAACAAACAAAAAATAGATACCACCACTGAAATAAATGTAAAAAATGTTAAAAAAGTAAGTAAATTACATACAATAATGAAAATGTAGGTTAAAATGCAGGAAGAAAAACCACAGACGATGAACAATTGAAATCAGATTAAGTTCGTCTACTCGGACTGACAGCAAAAAGCTTCAAATGCAGAAAACTCACTGAAACTCTGTCCTTCCTGCTCCTAACTGTCCCTTTTGTGTCTTCTAACGTCTGCCACATAACGGGACACATTGTCAGGTTGAATGATTACTGCAGGTCTAGAAACTCTACTCATATACAAGGCTGAGAATGTTACAAACAGCTCCTTTAACTCTCCTACTTCTGATCTTCAGCGAATTCGTCGCTTCTCACATTTGTGGCTGTTTGCTGGAGAGCATCATCCCAAATTTTTGTTTATTTTTTTAAAAAGATGGGAAGAAATAGTTATTATGGAAGCTAAACATAAAGCATGCAATCCAACGGAGGCTGAACTGAAAGGGGGACAAAAAACAAAAAAGGATGACTGGGATGAACAAATAAGAAGAAAACACAAGTGCATTTTGCTTTGGAAAAAAAGGTCTGGGCAGGGCATGGATCATAGTTCACCTGCTGCCCCAAAGGCATCTGGGGCATGAAGAGCACCAGTAGAGCGAGAGTAGTGTCGTGAAGCTGCAACACACACACACACACATACACGACACTCATAACCAAGTAAGTTTTAAAGTGCACTACAGCAACCCCAAGTGACTGAGCCTTCACCAAAACACCAACTTTGTGATCAACACTTTTGAGTCTCAGTTAAGTCCAGTTCTGCTTGTATGACTCTGCTTGGAGAACGTTCTTCATCGATACGGATTCTGTAATTAAAAGTTAAAAAACTTTTCACTGCTTCCGGCAACTATTTTATATGTTGGAGTCTTAGCACCAGTGACATTCTTTATATATATTATAATAACAAAAACAAAAATTCAGAAATTTGTTAATTCACCTCAAGTTCAATCTATTTTTAACTTTTAGAGGAAAAACAAATACAGCACAAAAATGTTTGTTTTGTGAAAATTATGCAACATTCAATAAAAAGCAAAAATAATTCACCAAGTTCAAAATCAGCAAGTTGTCACGTCATACAGTACACGTTCAAAATCTGACAGCTTCTTAAAATACAGAATCCTATTACAGCGGGACCTCAGCATACGTTTTAAACCGTTCCGGAGGCGAGTTATTATTGCGCAACGCATGTAAATGCAAATAATCTTTTTTTTCCGGGACCGCCCCAAAATATTACCAATATTACCGATTTCCAACACTATAATTATATTTTTGCACAGAAAAACAATCAAAACATTTAGAAAAAAATTAAAATATTAAATAAATTAAGCCTCATTAAATCTCGCTTAACCTTAAAGTGCCCCAATTATGCCATTTTAAAGGTTGCTAATATTGCTTAATGAGTCTCTTAAAACAGGTTTATATGTATACAAGGTCAAAAAACAAAAATAGATTTAATTTGACCCCATTTCTAAATGATTCGTAAATGACTCGTGTGAAGCAGTTTGAAGATTCAGTCTGTCTAAACCTCTCCTTTCCGTGAGCCCTCGTGAGCTGTGATTGGTCAGATGGCGCGGCCCGTTACGTTTGGTCTACCGGTACAGCATGTGACGGAAAACGAAACACCCATTACCATAACTGAACGACAGCTCTGGAGACCCGCCAATACATCTAAAAGATGGCGCGGTTTTACCGTATCAATTCGAGCCGGAGTCTGACGATGAAACGGTTGAAGTGGCACATCGACAAGAAACTGTTTCGCTTGTACGACTGGAGCAGGACGTTTCTCTGTGGTAAGTGTCATATGTTAATGTAGATGCATGGGCGCTTCTGATGTGCGTGTGTGTGTGATGCATTTTTTCCCCTCGGGGCTTGGGGCGTGCACACTTCGCGAGTGTTAAGTTCAGTTTTGGTGAATGGTGGAGAACAAACAGTTAAAAAGGATTTCGTGTGCTCTCGTTTTTATTGTTTGAAAAGTGTTTAAGCGAACCTGGTATGAATGCTCGGTCACATTAACAAGAGTGGGGTAACGTTAATTGTAAGATGGTGGGCGAGTTATTCGCGACATAGAACGTGGGAGGACATTATGCAAATATGGTTACGTAGCGACGTGGATCCGTAACAGAGAAAAATATGAATTGCTAACGACTCGTTTAGGCGAATGTGAGCAGACTATTTTTTTTAATAGACAAAAACTTCATTTATCGTGCACTGTCGGCGTCACAGATAGTTTGATCACATACAGCTACATGACACTGCATGAAAGATCATATTTGAAAAAGCACAATAGGGGCTGTTTAATTTATGATTCCTCTTGGCACCGGATGCTTTAAAAAACAAATGAAAAGTGGCTCCCTTTTCTTCATGCTACCGTCCTTGATAACATTCATGGGACCCATGGCGCTCGGACTTCACTAAACCTTGCACAAAATGCCAAAAGAAAAAACAACAACAAAAAGAAACCCACAAAAACAAGAAAAAAAAAAAAAAAAAGGGAACTCACTTCGCTTGGCTTTCAACGGACACAAAAAAGTTTTGAACGTCTCCCGGGACGTACGTGCGACTTGAGTTCAGCTCGGTTCGTTCGCTCGTATAAGGAGGTAACTGCCTTGCAAAATATCAGTTCTTATGGCGACAATTCTTTAAGTGCATTGTTCGTATGCCGAGGTACCACTGTATTTAGATCTTACATTTTCCTTCGTAATGAACCAAATGTCATTTTAGAAGTGTGCAATCGATCTAGTGGGTCGCACAGAATCACCAAATGCCTCTCGCAGCATGAAACAAAGGAAACCTTAAAAAGCAGCATGTATGATTGTGATCCCTCTGCATGTCTTTTTTAACAAATGACTTATTTTTTTTTCCACTGGAACAAATCAAATTTTTAAACTTCAGCCAAAATACTTCACATGTTTGATAAAAAAAAAAAAAAAAAAAAAAAAAAAAAAAAGGCACATGAAGGGAAAAAAAGAAGCTACATACAGGTCAGGGAAGCTACCATGAGCTTTTGCAAACAGTAGCATACATGCACAAAAATATTAAAAAGCCATATATGTATGTTTTGTTTTTTTTTAAACCCATTTCCTACCCCCGTGGAGCCACAGCTTGCATGTGGATGGTTCTCTGTTTGCAGCGACGGCTGTGGCTACTCACCGAGCGGTGTGAAGGAGCGCACAGGGCTGGTGTCTCTGCTGCTCTCTCGACTGGCCTCGCGGCTGCAGCCCTGACTCACACTAGGCCGCGGTATACGACTACCCCGGGCTGACCCACCCCGACACGAGGGACAGAGATAAGAAAAGACAAACAGAAGATTGGAGAAAACAATGAAAGGGACACACAGAGACATGAATATTACAGTAGAGACAAAAGGAAGGGGACGAGGGAGGATAAGAGAGAAAGAACACAAGCTTAACATACGAAACAGTAAAGCAATGAAACAGAGCAAGAGACTACACTAGTCATGAATAGAGGTCCTGTTTAAAAAAACCCTGCCATACTTCACACGCTGAATATCTACAGTGTCTTTATTTACATACATTACACATATGACAGAAAACATAAAAATGGTGTTTGTATGTAGCAGTAAACAACCTGTGTTAGCGATTCAGGCACTAAAATGAAATGAAATGGAAATAGTGGAGGAAAAGGATGAGGAGTTAGAGATGCTGATCTGTCGTTTATTCTTGTGAACTGTAGCGTGAGGCGTTACAGCTTTATTTCTTTTTAAATTCGCGTCTACATTCCTGTGTGATTCAGCCCTGGGAATTAGCTCAGCGGGTTAATTCGAGAGCGAGTCCCGACTTTCCAAGCAGGCGAAAGCAGCACAATAACCATTAAAACACCTCTGCGAGTCCAGCCAGCGCCGAGACGGACGGACGGGCGGGCGGGTTATCGTTATGTGATGGATGAATGATAGATAGAAAGAAAGAAAGAAGCGCAGAAAAAGCATACCTCCTTTTGCTCCGTTGTAGACGTGGCTGACGTTTGATGGCGCTTTGATCAAAAAAGCAGATTTTAAGAGCGGTAAGAATACGATTTGCTGAAGGTTGTAACCCTCATCACCAAGGCCCACAATCACAAAGCAAAGGATTAAAAAAAATAAAAAAAAGGTGATTCACACTTTGCAAGCAGCAAATCAAAAACTCTCAATATTTAGGAGATTATTACATTTTTTTAAATAAATAAATCAATCACGATAATCGAAACACCAACTTTTCGATTGAAAGAAAAAAAAAAAAAAAAAAAAAAAAAAAGAAAATCCTTGTCATCACAGACGCAGAGCCAGATACGAAAAGACAAGAGAGAGACAGACCGAGGAGAGGGTTTTTGGTGCTTACCCACGGACAGACGGGTGGGGCTTGAATCTCGGCTGCAGCCCTGACTGCGAGGGATTCTGCTGCGCCTCTGTGAGCCTGGAGCGGCGCTTACCCGCTGGGCGCCTGTACTGAGCGTGCTCAAAGCTGTGCTGGCCAACACACGGCCTGGAGAACCAGACCGAGAACCCGCTGAACAGAGAGAAAACAGAGAGAGAGAGAGAGAGAGAAAGAGGGGAGAATAAAAAGAGATTAGAACTTTCCTGCATTAAAAGAACATCCAAAGTTTTCCAATCTAATCTCTATTACACCACATTGATATACACAGAGTCAGCCAGAAAAAAAAAATTAAATAAACACACTTCAGGAAAAGGAAAACGTTTAATATTTGAATACTAATTGTGTTGCTATACGTTATATATTAATATATGATGATGATAATATTATTACTATTATATGAATAAATATACATCATACTATTTTTCTTTTCCTGAAGTGGGTATAAGTATTTTCTTTTGGCTGACTCTGCATGTATATGTACATATCATACACTCAGTGTCCACCTTATTAGGAACACTTTGGTAGGATACATTTATTGCAACGCAAAGGATAAAAATCATGAAGATAAAGGTCAAGAGACTAAGAGTTAACATTCACATCAAACATCATCACGGGGGAAAAATTTGATCTCTGTGATGTTGGTGCCAGATGTGCTGATCAGAGCATTTCACAAACATCTGTTCCTTCATGCACTACAGTCTCCAGATATTACACAATAGTAAATCTGATTCTGTGGAGGAAGGAACGCTGTTTGGTTGTTCTTGGTGATTCTGAGCCCTGCATGCGTTATGGCCGAAAAGGAAACCCAACGTGGTCGTCTCTCCTGTTGCAGGCCTTCCACTTCACGGTTCGTCACATCGGCCAGGCTTTTCTGCTCACCATTCTCTAACTGCAAGTAGTGGATATTCGAGATACCGGAGCCATTCTATCGGCTAGTCTTCTCCCGTCGACAAGACGTCTGTAGAAACGCTGCTGTCTGGACGGTTTATGTTTGTCGCACCAGTCGGTGTGACCTCTAGAGACTGTTGTGTGTGAAAAATCACAGGAGATCAGCAGTTTCTGAAATAGCATGGCTGGCAACGACAACAACAACAAAGACCAAATCATATTTTTTCCCTGTTTTTTTTTTGTTTGTTTGTTTTTTTTATTTTAAGGCTTGATTTAAACCTAAACTTAAGATTCTGACCTGTATCTGCATTATTTTATAAACAATGCTGTTGCCACATGACGGATGGCTGATTGGCTAATCGCATGAATGAGCTAATAAAGTGGATGGTGAGTGTATATACACTATATATTTTTTTTTATTATTTTCTCATGACTATTTGTGGTCAGTAGACAGAGATTCGGTTGAAAAACACTGGAACGTTCCTATATTGAAACAAACAGAACAAACACACACACACACACACACTACTTGGACTAATGAACGGCACAGAGAGAGAAACTAACGGTCACAATAACAAGTATTATTGAAAGCCAAAGTTTACTATATCTGTACTTTTACGACTAGGATGGAACTTGCACTACAAGAATTCACACACAGATAAAACAATTAAATAAAAATTATGCGGTGTCACCAAACGTAAAAAAAAAAAAAAAAAAAAAAAATGAGATGTGGCCAGTGCACAGCAGAAATCTCTTCTAACACTAATGAACACACAAACATGGACCAGCTCCTCCAGACTTTTCTCTGCAACGCCACATACAGTCTACGTTTCCATCAGATTGATTGACAAGATGCAAGAATTCGAGCAGAAATTTCTCATTGGTTTTTATAGATCGTCGCTAAGGCACTCAGAGCAAGCCGGGCAGAGAAGCTGTACAGTGTACGTGCAGCACCGAGTGTAAGAGTGGACAGTGAAGTCCATGTGTCTCCATCAACCGTGAAGAAAAAGGAGGGTAGATCCCAGTGGTAAGGTGTGTAAAAGAAGAAAGAAAGAAAGAAAAAAAAGGGGGCGAGTTTGGTGCGACGGGTAAAATACGTGGAAATTCTTACCACCAGAAGGTGTAGCAGACTGTGATCCTGAGTCAATAATCATGGGCCGAAATCATAGGAAGTGGAAGGAGAGCCGTGAGGCCCGTTAGGTAGAAGGAGGAGAAGCACGTTAAAAACGAAGCAATGCATTATGGGCTTAAAAAAAAACAACAAAAAAAAAACATGCATGTACAGTAGCTTGAGCAATCCAATGTATGAGTGAATCAACATGTAAGCCTAGACATAAAAAAAAGAGCAAACGTCAAGAGCGCACAGAGATTCAGAAAGCTGCCGAACGACACTGCGGTAAGCTGTGAAGAAAAACAAATAAACAAATAAATAAAGCAATAAAGATGATGAAAGACGATGAGATCCCTGACGGACACTCTCGCACTTTATGATTCTCGACGTCGCCCGATGTATGCTTCTCTTTAAGGCAACATGAATGCTTTTAATGCCTCACTTTCAAGTCGATGATGAGTCACACACACACAAACACACATTAATGTGTGAGATTGCAGGAGTGTGTTTGGCTCTCAATTGTCCTACAGGCAGAAATGGACTCACACCAACACACCCAAGTGAATACCACACAGCATGCAGGTAACCACTCGCACTCAAGTGCACTCTCTCTCTCTCTCTCTCTCTCGCTCTCGCACACACTAACACACTCGCCAACACGTCAGACGTGGGTACCTGGCGTGCAATCGGAATCGTCGGAACCTAGAGGCAAAGAAACAGTTGGAAGGAGCCGTGTGTTACATCCCGACAGCAGGATCGTACCACACACACACACACACAGTGCTCTTGGACAGAGATTGTATGCTACAGCAAGCGGCACACGTACATGTGTATAGAAATCTTTAATCTTGAGTGTGTTAATGACTTGTGTGAATTTGACTGTGTGTGTTTATTTGGTATGTAATGGCATCGTACTGGTTGTTGCACTGGTATGAGTGTATCAGGTTGAGCAGTGCCAAAGGGATTTTTAAAACTTTACATTTTTTATAATTGACTGAGCATCGAGACTCTTCTATTTTGGCCGATTTAGGAGATTTTCCTATTTAGGCGCGAGGTAACGGGTCAAGTGTCAATCCCGCAGTGACTCTGACGTATGCAGCATTTAATCTGTTTGAACAAACATCTCAGTGACTCTGTGGTGTGGTTTGTTTGTGTGCTGGCCGGAACACAGCCATCACACTTGGGTGCGGACAGAACTGACAATAACAATTACAGAAAACACTCCTTTAAAATATATCATGTACAATATAGAGTATTTCTTTATTTTAAATTTGTATTATTATAATTCATCAGTTTAAATTTGGAGAACGTACTAAATTTCAACAAGACTTCCGGAATCCGTGCACGGCTTTGTGATCTTTGTACTTTGGTTTGGTTTACTGCACCAGCGCCCCGCCCGGTCGTATTTCTAATCGATGCATAAAACTATTTTACCTTTTTTTCCCCTCTCTCAAACAGCAAACGAATCAAGAGTATCAATGTCAGTCTGAGCCGAACTCAAAAAACGAACTAACAGGCTTTGTATCGAACCATGGCTTGGAAATTTTCTGCACTTTACTACTTAATATGAAATACATTATAATTGGCATAAACAAAAAAAATTATAAAAAAATAAAAAAACATAGTATTGGTGCTAAAAGGTGAAGTGTCTCATCTAGGTGAAAAATTTAGTTTTCAGATAAGATCATATAACACCATTTTTCATAATACTTCAACCGATCCATGCTTTGTTTTTTGTAAATACGCATACACATTTATACTTTTATCAGGTAAAAAGAATCACATTTGCTAAATACAATTTCATGCCCTTTCATGTCTGTAGTGTTCGGAACTTTTTTGAATGTAAATCTTTCAACGATTTTAACTGTCATTCAGATGAAACTTGACCGATTTAAATTTCACATGAAAAGACGTGAACGATCTAAAATGCTAAATTGTACCAAGATATTGCAACATGAATTTGACATGGTTACGGACACTACAGATTTTTCAGGTTAAGCTTTTACCAAAGACCAATTAAAAAAAAAAACTATTTCTACAGATTATATTCTTCTTGAAGCTTACACTAATTTTTACTATCAATACTCAAAGAAATATGAATAATTTACATTTTAAATGATTGTTTGAAGTGAGACAGTATAACACACTGAAAAATGTCAATTTGTGGGGCACAAAAAAATCATCTCCCCAAAACAACAGTTTTGCAACTTGAAACATTTAGGCAAGCAAGATCGGTCACTTCCATGCTGCATAAACCTCAAGAGTAACTTGTTCGGCACACAGATTTTCCTATTTATTATAGGTATAACATAGCCATTTTATTTTTTTTAAATCAGCACCAATACTGTGTTTTGGCTGTTTAAATAAGAACGTCAACATTTTGTCTCCGGCATCTCATATGAGAACAGATATCGGTGGCAGTAATCACTTCTGTCTGCGGAAGAAAAGCTGCGAACTACATAACCTTTGTGCTCTCTAATATGAAACGGTGTAAACCGTTATAGTAGGTGCATCTAATTAAGTGACAGGAAGTGTAAGCAGTTGACTGAACACCGTCCAAGCGACAAGTTACACTGCTGTTGCTTGTACCAGCGCAGCACCCACTACCATGTCAGTGTAAATGCTGGTGGTCATACGACAATCCGTTTCCAGTGATGAATGCGGTAAGAATGTAGCTGAAACTTTGCACACTTTAGTCAGTAATTGATCACCAGCAAAGATGTTACCTGATAAAATAAACAATAGCAGTCGATAAATGATACAAAGTCAAGCGTACTAAATAAATTGTTTGTTTATACGAGTTTATATTCCTGTAGGTAGTCCCCGACTTATGAACATTCGAGTTACTAATATCCGCAGATCTGTAGAAGTAGCTCATGTGTATTGTACAAGAAATAGACACTGCAGTGTACAGATAATATTTACAATTATATACAATATTTTCAGTAAATGAACGTATAACACGTCTAAAGCCTGGTATATTGCATGAGTGTGCATGTGGAGGGTGCGGGAGACATGAGTCGGCCTCGGTGGATTTAATGAATCAGTCCGGGAGCACAATGATAGAAAATGCCTGTCCCGTAAAGCTGTCCTGATGGTGAATGAGCCTAATTTCGGGAAAATATAAACAGGAGTTCACATTCCAAAACAGTGGAAAACAGCTCTGAGAAAAAAAAAAAAAAAAAGGGCGTCCAGGAGTCCCCTCGCAATTTAAAAGCAAATAGACAACACTGCTACATTTGACGTGTCATTTTCTTAGGCGAGTTATGTTTTTTTTGGCCACATGACGGCAGTGTGAGGGAAGGGGACAAAGTCAAGTGAATTGGTACATTGCATATTCGTGTGGAAGGCGTACAAGACTCACTTTGACGGACTTAAGAACAAATCCGACTTACGAACATGCTCCCAGAACGGAACTCGTTCGTAAGTAGGGGACTACATGCGCACACAGACTGATCTGGTGTGTGCACAACTTTATACAAGTGTCTGAATCACTGGTGTCCATGTGCAAGTACTTACGCTGGGACTGAGATACCATCTTAGTCCTGCTTCGGGCCCTTGAGTCCACCTGAGTGCTGCTCATTCCGGATGGGGTTGATAACGGCTGCTTAGTGCGCAGTCGACCTGAAAACGCACAGACAAACAAAAATTCCAATTTGTTATTGTCTCTTTAAAATCACTCAAAAAAAAAAAAAAAAGTCTAAATATAAGTGCTGTCAGGATTGTTTATGTTATGTGACTCAAAAAGTTACAGCTCGGGGTTACTAATCTGAAGTTCGGAGGTTCAAGCCCCAGTATCACCAAGTTGCCACTGTTGCAACTTCGAGCAAGGCCCTTAACCCTATCTGCTCCAGGGGGCGCTGTATCCTGGCTGTCCCTTTGCTCTGACCCCAGCATTATAACCGAGATGTATGGAGAAAAATTATAATAATGATAATAAAGTCACATGTGACAAAGATTTGAATAGTAATCTTAATATGATATTTGCTAAAATGGTGTCTGGAATATTAAATGCACATTAGTGTCCATTGATCTGCTGGTCATAATTACCTCAGGACTAAACAAATGAAGATTGTATTAAAATCCAAACATTTCAAGACGCTTAAACAAAAACATCCCCGCTAACAAATCAAAAGAAACTATTAGGCACGAGCACAGTGGCAGGTGTAATGCATTACGTAAATCCTTTTTCTTTTTTACTTTCTTGCTGGAAACCAGATAAAATTAGTGTTAGAGAAACAGGTAATTAGCACAAAGGTTAAGTTGGCAGATGAAACAACGCATCAAGCAAAAATAAATGCGCATGGAGGACTTCCAGATTAAGCTGCTGAACATAATTCACAACTCCAGTCTGAAAAAGCAAGAGTCTGCAGTACCGCTTCTCTCCAGCAGGGTGCAGCAACATTACAGCACAAACAAGAAGCAGAAAGAATAGGATTGTGGAAGAGTGATATGGATTTGCACCAGAAAGCTGTGAAACTAATACGCGACACAGGTCCATCTATGTATATAAGGTTTGCCCAATAGAAATAGATAATAACCACCAATAAAAGTCCACAAAGAAAGCATGAGGACATGATGACATGAATGCCAAAAGTGTGAATTAGGAAATAAGACCACAGAGAGAAAGAGAGAGAGAGAGAGAGAGAGAGAGAGAGAGAAATGCAAGAATGGAAAAACAGATAAGCTAAAGCAGATGGCTGGACGGGATGTCTACAATTTGATCTTACCATCCTTATCAGAGGCATCATCTTTAAGCGAGAGGAGAGAGAGAGAGAGAGAGAGAGAGAGAGAGAGAGAGGGAGGAGCACAGCAAACCAGTTAGAGAGAGAAAGAGTATGCACTCAGACGAACACACACAGTTCAGAACCATACAACTTTAAAGAACACGGACACACTTCAGGTTACTTAATTCCAAGTAAGGGAGTAAAACTGAAGAACACACTCCAAAAAGAAAGGAGAGATGTGCGAGTTTGTGTAGAAGGTGAAAGGGCATTTCAGCTTTCAGTATCCTAATAAGGGCCCCGAGTGGTTCTGAACAGGTACCTAGTGAGGCATATGTGCCTGGGGGTAAAGCTGTAGTGAGGCGGCCGGCTCCCGTCTGTCCACCGTGTCTGGCTTTAGCACTGGCTGCTGCGTTTACATCCACATCGCTTCTGGATCGCTGCAGGGAACTCGGTGAGCCTGATGACTTGGAGCCGACGGGAACTGAGTAATAATCACGCAACATAAAAATGTAATTAATCTTGTATGAAAGAAGCTTTAAGAAGTTTTAAATGAAGAATCAGATAGTCTCATACAATCTACTCACCTCTGCCTGGAGCTGCTGACCATTTGGTGGTCAAGGGTCGACTAGAAAAATGGAAAAAAAAAAGGAAATCAGAAAAAAAAAATGTAAAAGAAGGAATGGATCAAAATTATACAAATCTTTTCAGATGAGACAACATATAGTAAATCTCAAGCTTCTGATCGATAAATGAGATGGGGGAGAATTAAACGCTAGTTTGGTACAATAGAGGTGCCTTATTACTCTGACCTTACATGTCTCACTATTCCCTAGAAGTCTGATGCCACCGATTCCAGGCATCTTGTTATTTGGCTCCTGCTTACAACTTCCATATCAGGTAACATACAATACCGTATAAACACACAATAAAATTAAGTAAAATAAAAAAATAGTACCGCCCAAGAAAAGTTTCCTGGTACTGTATTTGTGTCGTCGTTATGCAGGCTGATGAATAAAACAGGCCAAATCTAAAAATGTGCCAGCATAATCAGGTAAAGCCATTTAAGTCAGTGTTTCCCCACAGGTCTGAAATATACAGTGGAGCCGGCCGGCATTACCCGCCAGCACAAAAGTGGTCGACGACAAACAACACAACACATACTTACGACATGGTATTTTCATTTATAATTGATATTTCTATCAATGTCCCATTTCAGAAATCCAACAAAACTTTTTTTTTTTTTAAAAAGAAAAAAGAAAAAAAGAAGACCTAACCACACTTAGGTGTACAAGCATACCTTTAAAAAAAAAAAAAAAAAAAAAAAAACAGCATTTTAAGACATTTTTTGCATTATTATGTTTTAATAAATATATAAAGGGGTCAGGATTGTGTAATATTGAGAGACACAACATTTTAATAAAGCATTAAAACTCATGATCTTATGAATCTGTGCTTTTTCTTTGCCCATGTGACCTTTAACCCTTAACCTAAAACAATTGAACTGTTTTTTGTTTTTAAACCAACTATACAAACACAACAGCAAAAAAAAAAAAAAAAAAAAAAAACAGTTCAGCTGTTTTGGGCTAAGATTCATAAGGTCATGAGTTTTAATGTTTTTTTTTTTTTTTTTTTTCCGGTTGATTCAGTGACAAAAAAATTAAATAAAAACAAAAATTTTTATATATGTGTATATATAAAAAAATGTTCGCACCATCATTCAGACCTAAAGTGTTTTAAAGCGTTTATGTAGGGGGGCAATCCATGGCAGGGGGGCATTTCGAGATAAAGCATAACGAAAGAACGGTCCACTACTAGTTAATCGATTGCGGATGACATCGTTCTCCTAAACAGATTTTTAAAAAGGGTGGGCGAATATACTTGGGCAGCCCTCACTATAAGTGATCATTAAGGAAAAAGTTTTTTCTTACAGTTATTACGTTTATTGCAAAATTAATGTAATCAAGGTCAAGGCCTAGCTTTATCCTTATCGTTATTAACATGTCTGTGTCGAGCACACGCATACGTTTTTAAGCAAACTAACGACAGCTTTACTGTCGTCGCTGGAAAATTACTCCCCAATTTCAAGAAATTTCTGTCTAGAAAAACCGCCTATTGATATGCTTGGCGAAGTGTCCTGTGCGTGCTCGCTTCTTACTTTAGACTTTCCTGCGAGCTGGAGGAGGAGCGATCCGATTGCGGGAGTGACGCCACGCTGCCCGAGCTCTTCAGGCAAGACTGAAGCGTCTTCTGATAGGACGATTCTAACGAGTTATACAGAGACTCCGCCTCTGTGGGGAAATGAGACCGCAACCCCCAATAGGCCCTGAGAGGGGGGGGAAAAAAATGTAAAATAAAAATAAGACAATCCCAAATCAGGAAATATTGATCATTTAAAGTTCATTGAAGTTATGAAGCCGTACTTTCTGGCCTCCACTCGAGCTTCTGAGTCGGCATCTCTGATTCCCTTCTTTATGCTGTCCACCAAAACCGCTGCATGCCTGAGAAGTAAAAACAGAGAGAGAGAGAGAGAGAGAGAGAGAGAGAGAGAGAGAGAGAGAGAGAGAGAGAGAGAGAGAGAGAGAGAGCATAAGGAAGTGCTATAGAAACCTTAAAAACAATGCCCTGTAGCGCTGCTTTTCTGTATACCTCTCCAGAGAGTGAGTCTGCCACTCCTGCAGGAGCAGATCCAAGAACTCATAACAACGTCTGAGGGAGGAGTGAGAGAGAGAGAGTTACTAATGAGGTAATTGCACATGATTAGTGTTTCAGCACATAATTGGTGTTGAGTGGCGCCGCTGTCATCTCACCTCCTTACAGCCACGGATTTTGACGTGCAGTTTCCTGTGATGAGAGGAATCAGACGGGGAACGTGTGTGTGCTGCAAACAAAAACAAACAAACAGTCAATATCGATTAAATCGTACAGGAATGGTTGACCGTTTACATTTTTTTGTTGCTACTATATGTATATGCTTTAACATTTTATATCTGTATAAAAACTTTTTCTTACAATTTGAATTCATTTTTGTTCATACTTGTATTTGCTCTCCTAAAATTCTCTCACTATCTCTAGACAACTTAAACTGGATTTACACCCCAGTGCTGTTAAATTTCCAGATCTGGTTGGTCCATCGCTGTCTACTAATATTCTATAACAGCATCTCTGACATCTGTTGTAAACACTATATGGTAGGTTGTATAACAACGGCTAATCCAAAGGGACTTACAGCGGAACCTCGACATTTTAGACAGTTTAATCCGTTGTGGAGTTGTATTACCAATTTCCAACACTAATCATATTTGTCTATAAAAACAACCAAAACTTTTCTAAAAGACTTAGACTAAATAGAAATTAAACCTCACTTAAGCTCCTTTTTTAGCCAAACTGAAAGCGGCTCCCTTTTCTTCCTGCTACCGACCTTTCTAACTTTTCCGTGGCCCATGGCTCTATGTCTTTACTTAATCTTGTGCAAAATGCAAAAAAACCTCCCACAAAACAATAGTGTAAAATTCGTAAACTCGCTTCTCTTGATTTTCCACTGATGCAAACAAGTTTTAAACGACACACAAACTAGCGCAATTTAGCCAAACAGTCGGGTCGAATACAGAAAATGCTTTGTATGCTGATGCGAATTCCTTGCAAAATTTTCATTCTTAACGCCGAGATTCCACCAGATACGGAAGATGCTCTAAATCCCGAAAATACATTTCATGGTGATGTTAGAAGTCATCAGTATCAGCACTTTAACCGCATTCTGTTGAGCGGTGTATCGTGTTTTTCAGTTCCTCAATAAATGTGGTAAGCTGCATTTTTTTGTGTGTCTTATTAACTGAGGAAACAGAAAGAAAAAACTATGGGAAATAACGGTTTGTGGCTGCTAATAAATGATAACAGGAACTAACTCGTCTTGCGGCTGTTTCGCAACATTAAATCTAACTAAACAAAAATGGTTAATTTATGACAAGTCATCCTTTAATATATTAAAGACATACGGAGATGCCATTGTCAAAAAAATTCTAAACTTTAGGATGGTAACAGGCCTACTTCATCTGTGCTGCATCATATGAGGACATTTCAAAAACTGTTTAAACATTGAGGCGTCCTCACCCGTATAATGATGCGAATTGCTGCAGTGCCAGAGGTTGCCATAATTTTTGCACAGTTAGGAATGAGATTAAACAACACAGGAACGATGGCCTCTGCTCCATGATCAAACCTGTTCCCCAACACCGTGGATAGGTGCCTAAAGAGAACAACAAAAAAACCTATTTACACACACACAAAAAACAGCTAACAAATCAGAATGAAAGAAGAAGGTAAAAAAGAAAAAAAAAACACCCTTTCATGCAAAAGTTCACTAATCTTATCCAGCATGCTTTTTTTTCCCCCCAAGCTTGGTACATTTAAACAAATCAATTTCCTTGCACTTCCTTTTGCTGTCACTTTATTTCGCCCCCTTAATTAGGTGACTACTCAGCCTGTCGAGATCCCGTCTCGAGTAAAGCGGCGGCTCTGAAATAAAGCCTTTCAGTCGGTCACTCACGCCACAGTGATGCAGGCCTCTCGCACCACCTGCGATCGCAGGTCTTTAGCTGAAAGCTTAAACGCTCCGTCCAGGAGCCGCAGGTGCTGGTAGAACGAGTCGTGGTTTTTCGCCCCTGCGACCAGCAGAGAGCGGATCTTCTTCAACTGAAACGAAAAAGAGGGAGTTGAATTAGCGAAGAGTTAAAATATACTAAAACAACTCATGAAAAAAATATATAAAAATAAATAAAATTTTCAAAAACTGTTCGACTTGGCAGCCAACAGAGTAACGCTTTCAGTCAGTATTCTAGCCTTCTAGGAAAACTGAAACTTACACCATGCTGAAGGTTTTCTCATGAAAACAATACTGTGGGGAAAAAAAATGCTTCATGCTTTTGTTCTGGACCACATTTAAAGAAACTGCCTTACACTGTAGATTGCAAGGACGACTACGTGGACTCCATAATACACAGGACAGATTCAAATCTAACACTCAAAGCATCCACAAACCTGCACAAGTAAGCACTGTTATTCTCATTTAACATGAGTGGTGCAACTGTCATAAATGTTAAACCTTTATTATCCTAATTTTAGGAGATTAGGAGAAAATTAGGAGATAAAAAGCAACCTGCATGTCATATGTTGATCTCGCAGTAAGTAACTTGCTCGGTATATATTTTTTTGATTACACACTAGATTTCAGCACTTCTGTGCGATGTGTAAAGAAGCCAACTATCGTTTTTGCATGCATGCGTTTTCAAGTGTGCATGGGTGTTTAAATACCCGATCACCTATTTAGGGTACCAGTAATCCAATGAAAAAAAATATTATTCTGTTATTCCTTACCCTCTGTGAGAAAGAAAACAGAAAATCTGGCACATGGGTACCAGCATCGGGTGTAGATTTGGACTGAAAAATCCTTCCATCCATACGCAAACGCAGTTTAAAGTCATTGAAACAAACCTTTTGAAAAACTCCATAGTGATGAACTTCTTGTAACAATATATATATATTTATTTATTTATTTATTTATTACACACATATATACATATACTGTATACACACACACACACACAGTCTTGTGCAAAAGTTTAGGCACCCCTGGATAAATAACAGATTTTGGTCTCTATTGGAAATGGAAAAAATGCACAAACTTTTGCACAGTGCCACAATAATGTTTTTATTTTTGTTCCTATTTGTTCAATTTCCAAGAGAGACTGTGTTAATATCTTTCCAATTAAAAAAATTCACCAAAATCTGTTATTTATCAAGGGGTGCTTAAACTTTTGCACAACACTATATATATATATATATATATATATATATATATATATATATATATATATACACACACACATGTTTTTTTTTACTCTCACGCAGGCATGACACACACTAACTGCCTTGTTTTAATTTTAAGATCGATGCTGAACCTTTAATTTCTGTATCAAAGTTATTTAACACAAATAGATCCTTATTCTCCAAATTTTTATCAATCTCCATGCCTGCTGTTAAAATAAGGTTATTTGACTGAAGATAAATATGCTCCTCTGCTGAATGCAGGAAATTTTCGAAATATGATATTTAATCCTCCTCACATTTTAGACTTTTTTGCTCCCCCGCTCTTACTGGTTACTCACCAATTCATGCTTATAGATATTCGATAAGTGGTGCCTATACCTGGCTTTTAATTCTGTACCATCATGACTGGGTGCGAATGAAAGACATAAATGCATGTCAGTCAAGAGGACGGACTAAATACCCAAGTGAATGCCTCTGTGTGCATATATATATATATATATATATATATATATATATATATATATATATATATCTATATTAGATATGTATATACACACACAAGGGCTGCACAATATATCGGAAAATTATCGTTATCGCGATAATGGTATACGCAATATCTGTATCGCAAAGAATTGCAATAAATGAAATCGATGAGTGTCCGGTTACACGTAATTCATAAAAAAAAGTAATTCATATTGTGTTGGCAGGTTTATAGTAACAGCAAACCAGGGTTTTAAGTCATTCATAGTGTTCTGAAGTCTAAATATTTGCAACATCCTTGACATATAGTTTCTTTTTAGCCTGAATTTGATTTAATGACATCAGACGAATATAAATTACCTGTTTATTTTAGTATGATCATTACATTAATAAATTATAAAAAAAAAATAGGCAATAATAATAATGTAAAAAATGCATTTCTCTAGGGAAATGTTATATCGCAAGAAATATCGTTTCGTTATTGCAATATTCAACGACAATATCGCATATTTTCCTAATATCGTGCAGCCCTATACACACACACATATATATATATATATTCTACATGGCATTGATTCAACAAGGTGCTGAAAGCATTCTTTAGAAATGTTGGCCCATATTGATAGGATAGCATCTTGCAGTTGATGGAGATTTGTTAGATGCACATCCAGGGCACGAAGCTCCCATTCCACCACATCCCAAAGATGCTCTATTGGGTTGAGATCTGGTGACTGTGGGGGCCATTTTAGTACAGTGAACTCATTGTCATGTTCAACAAACCAATTTGAAATGATTCGAGCTTTGTGACATGGTACATTATCCTGCTGGAAGTAGCCATCAGAGGATGGGTACCTGGTGGTCATAAAGGGATGGACATGGTCAGAGACAATGCTCAGGTAAGCCGTGGCATTTAAACGATGCCCGATTAGCACTAAGGGGCCTAAAGTGTGCCAAGAAAACATCCCCCACACCATTACACCACCACCACCAGCCTGCACAGTGGTAACAAGGCATGATGGATCCATGTTCTCATTCAGTTTACGCCAAATTCTGACTCTACCATTTGAAATCGAGACTCATCAGACCAGGCAAGATTTCTCCAGTCTTCAACTGTCCAATTTTGGTGAGCTCGTGCAAATTGTAGCCTCTTTTTCCTATTTGTAGTGGAGATGAGTGGTACCCGGTGTGGTCTTCTGCTGTTGTAGCCCATCAGCCTCAAGGTTGTGCGTGTTGTGGCTTCACAAATGCTTTGCTGCATACCTCGGTTGTAATGAGTAGTTATTTTAGTCAAAGTCGCTCTTCTATCAGCTTGAATCAGTCGGCCCAAGCCGACTCAAGCATCAACAAGGCATTTTCGCCCACAGGACTGCCGCATACTGGATGTTCTTCCCTTTTCACACCATTCTTTGTAAAACCCTAGAAATGGTTTTGCGTGAAAATCCCAGTAACTGAGCAGATTGTGAAATACTCCAATAACCGTGCCACGGTCAAAATTGCTTAAATCACCTTTCTTTCCCATTCTGACATTCAGTTTGGAGTTCAGGAGATTGTCTTGACCAGGACCACACCCCTAAATGCATTGAAGCAACTGCCATGTGATTGTGTTCCTAATAATCCTTTTAATCAGCCGCCATCTTGAAAGTGTATGCTTCTAGGAAACACTCA
The DNA here is from genome assembly GCA_030522415.1 of Channallabes apus. Taxonomy (NCBI): domain Eukaryota; kingdom Metazoa; phylum Chordata; class Actinopteri; order Siluriformes; family Clariidae; genus Channallabes; species Channallabes apus. The sequence continues at coordinate 24,964,907 of CM060127.1, read as the reverse complement.
CTGCGTTAGCTCTCTGATCCCAGTCGTGTTTATCATCAGAGAGAATCTCTCGGATCTTGTTCAGATTATCCTCCAGATCACGTGTGGAGTAGATCTATAAGTTAAAGGACAGGAAAAAAAAAGAAGGGTATTGCATTATTCAAAAAAGAAACTGCATAGAATTTTCCAAAATGTCTCACCTCTTTGTATCTTGAAGCACAAAATAAAACTATGGGACAAATCAGCATCTACTAAATTACATTTGTTACAGAGTTACTGCAATGGAATTCCTGATTTTCCTTTCAGAAATGTTTGGAATGCAAATACAGCTAGACCCAGAACTTATTATCACGGGACTTCCTGAACATACACGTCCGTTATCAAGAGCACAAACTGCCTGCATATAGTTTAATTACAGCCATGAAGACAGTTGGAACAAATTAGATGCCGTCTGAAGGGCAAACTGGACAAAATCTGTCATAATTTCTCTGTTATCTTGATGGAAACTCTACAGGCTAATACATTATTTGTTAATGTGATGTTTTAATGTTTCATCATCACACTTTATATTAAAACTAAACAGGCCTGGTAAGGACGAGTTTGTGATTTACTTGTTTATTTTTTAATTGAGTAAATTTTATTATTATTTTCCTCTAGTTTCAATTGTATTTTGTTTGTATGAGGAAAAAAAAAAAAAACTGAAACTGTGTAAGCTTCTTAATCCATCTTCTAATCTTTGTCTCTCAATAAAACTTATTTGAACAAAAATAAATAAATCATCACTTACACCTTTAGACAGGATATTTTACATCTCCAATATAATGTGTGTGAGAGAGCGAGTGTGTGTTTCTTACCTGAACTGTGGGGACGTCTGTGAACCCTTTAATAAAATCCTCCTCGTCTATGGCTCCGGCTGCGGTTGCATCTTTAGACACACCTGTAAGGGAGGCACGTGTCAGCGTCTCAATCTCTTTTACAGCCTTCTTTTTATGCAGGGTGTTTAATTGCCAGGAAGTCTGACTGTCATCTAACACTTTATATCCGCTCCAACTGAAGGTACTACAAATGTAGTTATAAAACAAATAGAAGATGAAGCAGCTCACATTTTACTTTCTAAGCTAAAGTTTTGCTTTTCCTGTATGGGAGACGTGGTCGTTTTTCGTTCATCAGGATTAATGTGTCTCAGTGTATTTTTTATTTTTTTTTATCAAAATGGCTGCTGGTTTTAACCACAAGACCGCAATTTGATATTCAGGCATCAATGCAGAATCTTTGAAGAAAGAATTAAGAATAAATCTCAAGTTTCTTCTCACCCTTGCACGATTACACACCCTGGAAGAGAAACTTATTTTTAACAGTGCTTCTTCAGAAAGAGAGAGAGATACGAGTGTGAGTTGCGGCTGTTGCCATAGCAACAGAGCACACACTGAAGTGTTTCTATGGAAACCAGTGCAAGGCCAAAATAGGGGTTCCCTGCGCTCTGTGCATCATATTTAGAAGAAGAGGTCAATGTCCTAGCCGTACTGCATTGTGGCACAATCTCTGGAATGAAACACTTGACACATTAATGAACAACCTGTCTCTGCACGACAGAGCTGTCAATCTCAAGTCCCGAGGGGCAGCAACCATCCTCCGCCCCTCCCCCACAAGTGTGCAGACATAGGCAGCTCTGACTGCGAGACAAACTAAAGAGATGCGGGATCAACAAAAAACAAACAAACAAACAAACAAACAAAAAAAAAGTCTTGGTCGTCCAAATCTGAGCGAATAATTGCATGTGTGTGAAAACGGGGAGTTTTCGTAAGCCTTTCCGTCCCCGATGAAATGCGAAGCAAGCGGTTGAGTTTCAGGATGGAGCTACAGATACAGTAAACTCAGACTTTTTTTTTTTTGGTTTGTCTGTTTTTTTACATACAAAAGGTAAAGCATGGCACTTTTAGTCTCCTACATACGAACAAGTTTCGTTCCGAGTGCTCGTTTGTAAGTCCAATTTGTTCATAAGTCCAACAAACACTGTTTAGATACTACAATTCTCACTGGACTCTTCTCAATTGGCTATAGTATATTACAGTATGTACAGTACACTGTTCTTGAGAATCCCGCTGATGGTTGAACGAATCACCTGGCTCCATTCTCTTAATTATTTTAAGTTTTATCTCATTCGTTACTGATTGGCGCTGATTAGCTGTAACCAACAACAAACTAACAAATGAATGAATAACGAGCGCGAACGCACGTTCGTATCTCGAATGTTCGTATGTAGGAGACTTACTGTATTAGGATTTGCGTAAAATGTCATAACTGACTAAAAATACAACGGGCATATATTTCATAAGGCTAACATTTCAAACTTTCAAACATTTCCCTCTATCCATCAACTCTCTATTAAGTCTGCATATATTGTATACCACATGTTTCACCCAAACCACAAGTACACTGGCAGCAGGGCCAAAGCTTCCCCCATCCCCAGGCATTTCATATCGCAGCTAGAGAGGAGCAGCTGGGCAGGAATAGCCTAAACTCACCCCTGACATCAAATTACAGGACATTGTTCTAGCACAATAACAATCCTGCTGTGGACTGGCCCTCATACAGAGACGAGTTCAATTAAGGATTTATCTGGAACTTTTATAAATGCACTCGGATTTAATTTACATTACGGTTGTTATTAAAATCTCAGTTGTTACAGAGTAAACGGTGCTACAGAATATTTTGGATGCCAACATCTCCAGTGAGTTTGCAACGAGCAAAATTAAATCAAATGAAGGACTTTTATCATTTAAAACCTTCATAATGAAAGCTTTTACATTTAATCTCAGTACTGAATACATTCTGTATAATATCTAGACATATAATAAAACTGTAAAGTTGGCGTGTCTGTATATCGAAGATATTTGCGTGAAAAATAATTTGGAGGGGCGCAAGATGAGTAAAAGAAAACACCAAGATGGTTTTTGGAATTTTTGTCTGGCTGTTTCTGCACGCACCACGTAAAAACTACTGAACGAACTTAAAATTTGTTTTTTTTTCCACAGGTGTATTTAGCTGAGGTAACATATAGGCTTTATTTAATCACAATCGGGAAGAGAAGATACGCTACTTTGAAATTTAAATGGAAAGCGCCCTTATATCCTAAAATAATAATGATAAAAAAAATATATAAATAATAATAATAGTAGTAGACCTTTAAAAAAAAAATTATAATCATTAGTTCATCTCAAAATGCATCCGATGGTGCTGTATGTTTTTAATACACACTTGTGTGCTTAACTGAAATCGACTTAATAAACGCGATCTTGCACCTTCGTGCACTTTGCGGTAACGTAAAATTTTAGTGCACGCCAAAATTCAACAGATGTACTTTTAAAAAATAAAACTAATCATCAAGCTTACAAGTGTGGGATTAAATTCCACGCGGACGAATTCGTGAGCACATCTAGTTTACTAATATATCTCTGTTACGTAAAGAACACAAAACAGCGAAGTCTCTTCAGTGTTTTCTCTAGATCTTAAATCTGCATGCACGTCGTTTTCAATCATCATAATAGTACAACAGGGTAAATGAATTTCTACGATGTAAAATCATAGCTGGTTTCAATTTTAACAATTAGGCAACAAGGCAGACTCTTTCAAGAGATAATTATAATTATTATATCAAATATATGTCAGTTCGGTAAAGAAGATATTTAGGGAGGGGAAAAAAAACATCTAAATCACATCTACATCTCTTTAGTGTTTTTTTTTTTTTTCTTAGATCCACAACTTTCACAGAGACCCGAGGCACACCGAATATTACTAGCAGATGAACACTGCTGACCCCAACTTTATCGGAAAAGACTTGATCTAGTTCTGAGTAAATTTATTCTAAAGCAGTGAAGTAGGCAAACAGCACTTTACACCTTTTAGACCTAAAACCAATTTTTCCCTCCTGAAGTTTCCATAGAAAAGCAGGAAAGAAGAAGAAAATAAAGTATATGAAAGGGAGGGGGGATGGGGGGGGGGGAATCATCATATGCCACTTTAACCTCGCACCTCAGCGATTCAGTGCTACTCATTAGAAAGTTATAAGTTCAAATCCCAGCAGTGGCAAGACTAGGAGTTTAAGCAAAAAAAAACAACAACTTTACTCTTACCTGCGCAGTTGCATTAATTATAAGTTGGTTTGGATAAAAAGTCATCCAAATAATGAAAAAAATTACAATCTCCTTCAATAAGATCCATGTCTGTTCAACCAGAACTTCAGTGGATCAGGATTAGACTACGGTTTAACTAGAGCACGATTACTGTCGATACTTCCTTCTCTGCATCTCTCTTCCAATATGCAATCGACAATCTGAACTACAGGGTGAAAAATCACAACGGACGTGAGTCGAAGCCAACGACTACTGGCTCTCGCTCAGGATTCCTGTAGCTCTTTGGACTGATGCACTGCGGAATAAACACACGCCTCGAGTCTGATTCATGTTTCTGCGTCAAGACCGCTGCGAACACAAAGCGAGTTGAGGACATTTATACTCGTGCGTCGCCGTGTCTGTGTCTCTCTGCCGTTACTCCGCCGGACCGCTAGCTGGCGATGAGGTTTCAATGTGCTGAGTCATGCTCTGATGAATTCTTGTGGTTCACTACAAACAAACTGCGAATGAAACTGAGCGGCTCTTATCGCAGTTGGAGCTAAGAGATGTTGAGCAGCAGTAGCTTGTACTGAAATTACTCCAGGCTGGTGCAGGGTTATCGTGAACAACTAAAAGTTGGTGACTGCCATCTTTAAGGAAAAAAAAAAAAAAATTTTACTTAATGGGCAGATCAAATGCTTTCTAGTAATGATGGTTTGATCCCAACGTAGACTCGCAAAGCCAGGAGAACGGCTCGCAAGGCCATGCTAACGTGTTGTGCTTACCGCGAGCATTTTTTTTTTTTTTGGCACTAGATAAAAAAAATAAAAAATTAATAAAAAAAAATTATAATAATTTGCCGCTAGCACTGCTGGGAAAGTAAAGATGTACACGGACGTATACAGTGACATAACGACGCAAGAAACTACAAAGCCAGTTCTTAGGAGGTTCGCTATGGAACCGGCACTAGCATCAGACATGAACTAGCATTATGGTGGAAAAGGGGTACGTATTCATCAATAACAAAACAGAAAACATGGCATGGGGTGTCTAAACTTTTATTATATATATATTATATTTTTTAACTGGCGATGTGAAGGTTTATGGTTGAGGAACTTAACTTTTGTTTTTTTTTAATATGAAAGAAATGGCAAGTCAAGTGTCTTGTTTTCTACCTTTAAGCATGAAATTTTCTTCTGGTACACAATTTATCCCTTAATGTCATTTCTAAAGAACAGCCTTTCAGGCAGGCTTTCGAGGAAAGAGATAATAGCTGCTGCTGCCGAGTCAGTGTAACAAGTTAACCTGTTCCAGAGGCACAAAACAGCATTTCCACCACCAACACTCACTCATTTTGGCGGTTCCTGTCGCACTGGGTCTTCTGGAGCTGCTGGCTGATTCCGCGGGTTTCTTCGGCACTTTGGGTACTTTGAAAGCTGGCTGGGCTGACGAGGGCCGGCTACCATCCACGGAGTCATCGTCATCAAAGCTACGATCTGAGGGAAGTCAAAGACAAGAGTTAAAAAAAAAAAAAAAAAAAAAAAAAAAAAATTTCAGTCATGAACGCCTAAAACATAAGGTCATAAGAGCATGAAATATTTTCTCTCTCTTTTTTTTTTTTTTTAAAGCCACGCCAGCTTCTACCGCTATATTCATGGCGAGCGTCCGCTGTTGTTATTCAATATTAAAACTAGAAAAGATTTTTAAGATTAATTTATATCTAAGAACTTTAAAACTGAATTTGGATTTACTTGTTTAAAACTTTGTCAACATAATAAAATTCCTCACAGGAGTAAAATAATTACAAACAAATAAAATATGTTTAAAAAACAAATAAATAAATAAATAAATAAATGGACAGAAGGGATTCACATGATAAAGACAATTTTCTCTCGATAGTAAAAATGTGTGTGTAGCTTTGGAGTGTGCTATTCTGCATCTTGTATAAGTGACTTGATCCCAACGATTATTAAAAGGAAATGCATGTTCTGATCCAACATCAGGGTTTATTTCATGTAGTATGTTATTTAGACGTTGATCCCATTTAGATTTTTGATGTATACAAGTCTGTGAAAGGTAAAGAGGACGTCCAGGTATCCGACAGAAAATGATAAAATGTTAAAACTACTGGATTATAAAAATGATAACGTAGTTAGGATTTCCACGATTGTTAGATAATCTGTTCATGCTTCGAGACATGATTTAGAGTCTTATTATTAGGAAATCCTTTCACGATGTGGATTCAATTAATTTCAAAGCACAGTTGCCTCCGCAGTTAAAAAAAAAAAAAAAACTAAAAACTTTGATCTGGGATCTGTAAAAACCCTAATGAAGTAGATTTGTTGCAAAAGCTGCTGCCACTTTGTTTCCTGATGATTTTGATCCATCCATGCATACTGGGGTTTGCTGCGGTAGTACCTCAATAATCATTACACAATCAGATGAACTGCATTATTACAAAAAAAAAGGAATTATTATTGCTTATGGGTTCTAGGTTGCTGGAGATATATTTCAATATACCGAGACGTTAAAATGAGCTACAATTGTTTAGATTCAATAACCTTTTTTATTCCTACTTACTCCCTACAGTCAACCATCAGCTGGACGATTCATCAGCGCTCAACAGTTTTCTGTAATTCTCGAGGGCCAGAAGTATTGGAACGCCACCAGGAAAAAGGGTTGAACGATCGACGGTGCTCGTCACAGCGAGACGCTTATTGAAGAGCTGAAGACGCAGGACTGCGATCCGAGATTGTTTCGTGCTGATGCAGGTCTGCACGCTTCCACCCAAAACTGTCGACACTCTGCACAAACCTGGTTTCGAGGTGTTGAAGCGTCCTGATCCATCAGGCAGCTTTACGAGATTGATGGAGATTCACTTCTGATGAAGAAGTGAAGACAGCGGTGCATTCGTGGCTTGCAGCGCAGCCGCAAATATAAATTTTTTTTTTTTTTTTTCGGAACCCGAAAGCAAGGAGATAAGACCGAAATGTCTCTTCCAAATTTTTTTTTACTTAAATAAACTCTACAGCCAGGGTGGAGGATCATTGTTGACTTTGGGCCTGGACGGGCAAGAACTCCTCCACTGCAGATCATCACGATCTCTCTCTCTCTCTCTTATTTAACACGCCTTATGTAACCATCAGCTAAATGATATTAAGTGATATTGAGAGAGAGAATCCTGGAGCGCATGCGTCCGCCTCTAAGACCCCTGAAGAACGTTGGTGGTCGATTTCTAGCTGGTGGTCAAACGCCTGACCTTTTGCACATCTCCAGGTTAAGATTCACCTTCCACACTTAGAATCACCCCGAGCTAAACAAAGAGCACTGCTGCTACATGTCAAACATCCCCCCTACACGCCTACACACTCCGGCTGTGCGAAGCAGCGAGCGCGCACACACACACACACACACACACACGAATGGATGGATAGCGGAATGCAGACGTATCCGAGAGCTTGGATGAAACCTCGGTGCTGTGCTCTCCATGGCAACGATGGCCGGACAACACCCTGTTCCACGATCGATACGCTCACACTCGCGGTTGCTCTTCTCCCATACACTCTCACCACACACACACACACACCACGCATTAAAGGGACACTTACAGTCACAGATGCTTTTACAGATGAGGCGCCTCATGCCTGACAGCGGTCTCGCGCTCCGTCTCTCTCTCGCATCAACGCCCAAACCGGCGCTCACATGACGTTGACAAAAACGTTGAGGAAAGCGTAGCGGGATCTGGAGGAACCTCCACCCTGTAGCATGTTAGCATCTTCCCTTTCGCTCAATTTCAATTTCTCTCTCTCTCTCTCTCTCTCTCTCTCTCACCTTTACTCCTTTCTCTCTCCATCAGCCTCCTCCCTTTTCTCACGGCCCACAACTCCTCCTTCACATCAAGTCCGAGGAACCAATAGGGAGAGTGATGACATCACCTTTTTACCAGCCAGTAAGCTTAAGAGATTGGAGGATGCTCGGCGAATATAAATGAGCTCGTTCCGGTCTAGAGAAGCTAAGCTAATCGGCTTGCTAAGGCGGCAGCGCCGTATTAATACCAACATACACACGCGCGCGCACATTCGACAACAGGCAGGCAAGTGTGTGTCCTCTACAAGAGGGATAATAATAATAAGGGTGGCTGAAAAGGCCAGCCACACCCCTCGAGATGAGACATGCTCTTTACGAATGTGTGTGTGTGTGTGTGTGTGTGTGTGTGTGTGTGTGTGTGTGTGTGGCAAAGAGGCGACATGACCCCGATTCTAGGTCAGGGCCTGTCGACATTACTAATACTGATCCTCCCTTCAGGCCATGAAAGACCTCTGTGTTTCGAGCCGTGGCATTAGCATTATCATCATACTAGCATAGTCCACCTTTGTCTGCGCAGAAGGGCGTGTCCAAACAAACCAAATGAAGAAACAAGAGGGGGGGGGGGGGGGATAAACAAGAGAGCGGAAGAGAGAAAATGAGAGCGAGAGAGAGATTAAAGGACGTGAAGGGGCTGAGAAAGTGGGTGAAGAGGAGAAAGAGAAAAGGAGAAAAGCGCCGGGGCGGGGAGAAGCTGGCACGTCTCCAAAGGCTGTTTCTATGACAACAGCGGGAGTCCATATGCCTCATGGAATCGAGATTGGATTTCGAAAAGCAGTGTGGTTATCACAACTTGGTCGATTTTGCTGGGAAGGGAAAAAAAAAAGTAAAAAAAAAAATAATAATAAATAAAATAAAGCATTTAAGAATAATGCGAGAAATTTTTCTAAACAATACAAAAAGAAAACGGCTTGACGCTCCGAAATATCTATAAACGACTAGAAATATTACTGGTGTCCAGAGAAACTCAAACGAACAGCTTCATAAATCCTCATGCTAGTGTGCGCAAAAAAATTAATATATATAAAAAAAAAAAAATTTAAAAAGGGTGTGAGAATACAACCGAGATAAAACTCTGCTTTAAACAACCCTAGGATACACACAGCTTTATAACAGTGTGTGTGTGTGTGTGTTGTGATGCAGAGCATGCTGGGCGTCATAGACACGAGCTCTTCTGGATGCGCTCGAACTCGTAACTTAATCTAATCTGTTCATCAGGAAGTGAGCTCATCCACAGGAAAAGCACAGACGCTAAAAGTTTGAGGTCCGACGTCGACCTGTGACCTACGAACACGCATTTTGAAGCAATTCCTCTTTCAGGTCTCACACACACGCGCGAAAAGAACATTCAACAGCACATCACCGTGACAGTGAGACGGCCTAAAAAAAAAAAAAAAAAAAAAAAAAAAAAAAAAAAGCCTGTGACGCAGAAACAAACATGACCATGACACACACACGCGCGTTTACTACAACGTTCTGCAAACGAATATGAACTGCTCTACGACGACCGCGAAAAAGGATAAATCTAGCACATCTTCATGACATGTTCATACACCAATGGAAAAGGAAGACAAACTGCATTCAGACCTTCTGCAACAGCTGCAACACACTCCGACACACACTCCTCACTCATCGTAACATACGAGTCTGCAACGGCGTGAACACTAATGCGATATAAACGCGTTATATGCACTCACCGTTAACGTCTCCACCATGCCATGGCTACGCTGCTTCTGAGAAGAGATGGCTCTTTCTTTCACTCACATTCTCTCTCTCTCTCTCTCTCTCTCTCTCTCTCGGTCACACAGTGTCAGGGAAAGCAGTGACAGGCACAGCTCTCGCCAACCCTCTCCACCTCCTGCAGCTTACTGGACAAGAAGTTTACTGAATAACTGTCCCTCTTCTTCAGCTCCGGCCCAATTAGACACAAGTGACTTAAGTTACTTCGAAAAAGCATTTCAACTACTGAATTCTGTGCATGGCGTTAATACGGACATAAAACACGTAATGTTCTGTATAAATCATCATCATCATCATCATTAAATCACTCCAAAATCCAGAAATGTCTTCCTACTATGTCAATTTAACTTATATTATTGCAACCGGCTAAATTTTCTTTAAAAAATAAAAAATAAAATAAAAAATAGCAGTGGAGTCACTGATCAGAAGGTCGGTGGTTCAAGCCCCATCTCTACCAGCTTGCCAATATTGTGCCCTTGAGCCTGGCCCCTTAACCCTATGCTCATGTCTGACCCTGCACTCTGAACCCCCGGTCACGCTGGAACATGCGAAGAAAGAATTTCAACTTGGAAAAGGTCACCGTTTTAATTATTTATCTATATGTAACAGCTGTAAACATCTGTAATATCTATGAGAAGAGTTCCTGTTATCATTTCCATTGCAGCAGCTACCAGGATGCCTCAAAGTCCATTTTCCTAATGACATGAGAAAACTTAAAAATAAACAGATTTACCACTGACTGCTACAAAGTACTGACACTGGAGACTTCTCTTAGGGGTCTTGTATTTTTGCATTCCATCATGTCTGAAAATCACACCACAATAGACCTAATACCTTCACATGGCGTCGTTTTAGTTGGACAAACGGTGCGAGCGTGACTTAAACCGAACTTTTAAAAGTTGAAATAGCAATCCCAGAAAATGCATCTTCACTTGAGGAACTTCTGTACACACGTTCTGCCGTACATCCTCCAACACTGTCACAACTATGGTGTTAGATTCCTTAACTGTTCTGAAGTACATTTTTTTTTCTTTTTTTAGCTTTTATTTTGGCTAATCGAATAAATAATACTTTTCAACTCACCAACGCGGTCTCGCTTCCACGGTTTGCGCCTAACTAGTGATGGGAAGTTTGAATCATTTTACCCGACTCGGTTCTTTGAATCTCGTTCATCAAAATGAACGAATCTTTTTTTGAGTCATTTAGTTCATTTCGTCCTTTTGATCAGAAATAAAATAAAAATGTTGCATTTTCAATAAACAGACCTCAAATACATCTACATACACAAATCTTGTGTAACAAAGAGTAATGAAAATATTACAATGCAGCTAAGGACATATTATAATAAACAGAATGAGTAGCTCACCTCTCATATCTTCTAGTCTGAGTCGTTAATTCTTGTGAATCTATTGCACTGCATAGCGTCTATGGGAGTCACGTGACAAAAGAACGAACGAGAATCAAAGGTAACTAGGCATACGCGCCCAGTAGAAAATGAACCAATCACTCTCCGAGACTACTCGTTCTTGAGTCACGTTAAAGATTCGTTCTGATGTGTGAAACGCAGCAACAGGCAGCAGTGCGAGTCAGACATGAAGAGCTTTAGTTATAGCACTGATATGGATCACTCTAGTTTATACACCGTGTCAAAGAGAAAGATCAGCAAGGCATAGTTTGTGTTTTGTTTCTTTGGTTCTTGAACCTTCTTGTCCGCCAGAAAGTTACAAAGTACAAAAAGCGAGAACTTGGTTACTTAATGACTTGCTTGATTGCTTATCCTGGGCATCTGGGTATGTGATTTGCCCCTGAATAACACATAAATTCCCTTGCTGCTCTCTTAACACCTGCACATACATCCTATTGTTTCATTTAGGACAAGGCCAAATGTGGGCTCACCCACACCGAATGACATCCTGCTTGTATTCAGTGTTTGTTTTTGTGTTCGCAAGCAGAAGAATGAGTCGCCCTGCGCTGGTACTTAAGTTCGGACAACAACAGATGTGACCACTCCATACTGTAACTTCTAACTTAATTATTAAACTTCAGCTTACCTTGACTCAGGCTGAGGGCCATGTTTCCAGAATTCAACACTTCATCGAACCGACCTAAGATGGTCTGCAATCTGTAAATGAATAAATACATTAGTTAATAATAAATAAATAATAAAATAGAATTTAAAAAAGTAATAAACCCGGTTTGTTTAACAAACCACCGCAGAGTGTACTGAACCCATTTTATTTCTTGCAGGGTTCTTTAAAAAAAAAAAATACAACATTCACACATTTTTCTGATGCGATAATTGAACACAATCAATCAATCAATCAATAATTGAATAATATACGATGGAGCAAAGACTCGCATTTACTCCCAGCTTAAGTTTTATTTAAACAGTTCCAGCAGCGTAATCATAATAATATAATAATTAAATTATACGAGACAAACTAATGGAGCCCAAACTGTAGAAACAAAATACTCCTCGTCTCTCGGTCCTCATGCCAAAAATCCTGACGCTAAAAATACCATGTTAAAACATTTCTGAACAGCAAGTGAGCCCTCTTGTGGCGTACAAACTAACAGACACGTGAGCGACAGAGAAATATTATGCACAATAAACATCATTGGTTGCTAGTTTTTAACTGGCTACAATTATTAACAGAAACTAATTCTCCTAACACTTGACAATCTGCATATGATCCTTTAAGAAATATATATCTACTGAATACTGAAATACAATTTGTATTAATTTTTCTACAGTTTGAAGACTTTAATTCTAGATCAGCAGAATTGTTAAATTAAAACGTAACATAAGCAAATTTTCATTTAGTTTTAAGATAACAGTTATGACAGATTCTGTTGGTTTGACTAACAATACATAAATTGTAAGAATTTCAACAAATGGTTTATTTTTGCAAAGTTTTGGGTTGCAAAGACTTAAAAAGTCATAAATACTAAATGACAACGATTTATCAGTTCCTGAACACCAGCACTACTTCTTTCACTCCGAAGACAGTTCAAACACAATGCTAAGACATGAGCAAACTGGCTAAATTATACAAGATATTAATTATTTGTTCAGTTAACAGGAGGATGCCAGAGTACACCCCACTGGTATTATCCAAATTTTGACATTAAATAAAATATGTATATCCCTACTGAAAGTGCTATTGAACTCTCAATTCTGATTGGACAGAAGGTGTTGAACACTTAAAAGCCAATCTGACAGCAGTCCAGCTGCCAAGTGCTTCTCAACCTCCTGAGATGCCACTTAGACGCCACTGTTTGTGAACGTTGTATTTTCTCTTCAAATGTTTCAACTGTATTAATGAATCATGACTTTTGAACTTAATTGATATCTTCAAAGAGACTTACTAATGGTCCTCATATGAGGATCACACAAGGATTGGGGGGTGGGGGGGGGGGGGAAGCGTTGCAAATGCCATGTCCTCAAATGAGAATGTTAGTGTCTCAAGAGTTTAGCTCGTTAAGGTCAGCTGTAACTCGTGCAAACTTTCAGGGTGAAAGCTGTTGTTTTGTTATTAGTGAAAATCATGGAAAAAAAAAAAAAAAGAATGTGAGGCCAGTGAAGGAACTGTTTATAGCTGCTATAATACAAGAAACATTTCATGTAGGTTCATGCATACATTAGATTTTCACCATAAATTCAAATCATCTAATCGAATTCCAATTTCTCAATAATTTGTCCATCTTCCATTTCCCACCTACCAGCTATCACATCATCAGGCACTAAACAAGGGAGTGTTAAGACTAACAAGTACTCCCAAGACACCTGCTCACAACACAAGCTCCATCACGTGAAAGTGCAACATACACAGAGAAAAGCAATGTCTCCCCTCTTTTGCACACACAATCTCACAAGCAAATACACCGGACCAGCAGGTAATATGGTCACTGCTCTCGGACACTGCTGGGTTTTTGAACTTGCAATCTCCTGATTATCAAGTTTACATTTTCTGTTGTGTCTCTCTTCTTAATTACTGCAGTGACTAATATGTTTCAGCTGGCAACAATTCTTGTGTTGAGCCCCAGAGGTATTATGATCTTTTAATACATTAGTTTCATGCGATCTAAAGAAAAATAAAACAATCTAATATATTCAATCATTTAAGCAAAGCTTTTCTGACTTATACATATATAAATTTCCATCGACCTTACAGCATGACTTGTACTGTATTAATTAAACAATAACAAAAAAAAAATAAAACTATTTATTCGTTTGTTTATTTTACATTTTTTACTTCTGACCCGAGAGCAGGTCCAAGCTGAAAAATCAGAGATAGGAATTAAACCATGATTGACTTGATTCTTAGCAGAATCTGTTAAGTCTTTCAAGGTGAAAGCAAGGTCGGTGTAGAATTCACGGAAAAGCTCGATATAACCCGTCCCCAACGGCAGAAAACTCCAAATAAAAACACATTTTACCTTTTAACATGACAGCCCACGCTGAGAGGAACAGCTGCCAGAAGTGTTTGAACTAGGTACGAAATGTTAATATCTTTTTAAAAAAAAATTTCTGGAGATCCTGAAACCATTAATACAACATTTCAATCAAGTTTACCAAAAACGTTGGCACTCAAATGTGCATGAAAAAAAAAAGACCAACAAGCTGATCTCTAGAGACGATGCTAGCTTTAAGACTTTGTAGTTACATCACCCAGCTGCTAATGGAGGCTGCACTGTCTATTGACTCTCTGTTAAGGCCTTAATATGTAATAACAAATGACACAAATATATTAAGGGACAGATTTAAATAAACCGTGGGATTTAGAGAAGTCTATTAATCCTACACTCAAAAAAAAAAAATAAAAATCAATCACAATATTTAAAAACACTACAGACTACTTGTGCAAAAGCTGCTTTTAAAATTTAAATACGCAAGTACTTTAAACAGCCTTTAATTGGATAATTACTGCAGTGACTAATATGTTTCAGCTGGCAACAATTCTTGTAATCCTAACTGACGGGAGTGATTAGCTTCTCATTTCTTAAAACAACCATGCATTAAGACGCATCCTTGACACGGTCATGACAATGATGTTACTTTGCTTCATGAGGGTCAAATTATTGGTCTGAGTAAAGCAAAGAAAACAACTAAGATGAAATAAGATTAAATAAAAAATAAAAATAAATAAATAAATAAAATGATAACCGACAAGTACTGGAGCTTATGTAAATGCCTAAAGCTGCATAATAAAAACATAAATCTGACAGTAGAAATCATAACTGTTTAATAATGAAAGTAAAAGCATTTACACACACACACACACACACACACACACACAGATGAGAACTCGTGATCATAGAAAAACCACTTGTTAATGGGGCTAATCATATTGGACGGAAAAAGAAGGAGAGGAAAAAGTTCATGTGGCCTCATGAGTCCAGATTGAACCTATTCCAAAGTGATGGGCGTGTCCGGGTAAGAAGGGAAGCGAACAAACGATGCACCCATCATGCATAGTTGTGATCTGGAGTGGCATCATTTGCTCACGTCTAGACTCAGCAACGTTATGTGGCAATAAAATAAAGTCAGTTGACGACCTGAATGACCAGGACATCAAAAGAATGGATTTTTTTTTTCTTGCCTAATGGCACGGCCATATTGCAGGACGACGATGCTCAGCTGACTGTAACCCAATGAATAGTAAAGGATGTTCCGTCTTCATTACAGGTAGTTCATGATATACGAAACGAGTTCCGTTCCAGGAGCAGGTTCGCAAGTCGAATTTGTTCTTAAGTCCGACAAAGTGAGCCTTTGACACGAGTATAAAATGTATAAGGATATCAATCCACTGAACTAAATCTCCGTCCGCTTTCCCCACACATACCATCATGTGGTCAAAAACCATAACTAAGAAGTAATTAGTAATCTTGCTGTGCTGTATCTGCGTCTTTAAATCCCATGGGGAATCCAATATCCATGTTGTCTCGGAGCTGTTTTCCACTGTATTGGACTGTGAACTCTGTTTTGTTGAGGATTTTCCAAAATTAGGATTATTCGCCATCAGGTCAGCATTACAGGACAGCCGTTCTTTTAATATACATCACCGTGCTTCCGGACTGATTGATTGAAACCATTGGGGCCGATTCATTTCTCTCCCGCCCCACCACATGCGAGCGCGTTCAATATATCGGACTTTAGACATTTTATACATTTACTTTATGTTCATATAATTTAAAATACTATGAACTGCAGTGTGTATTTTTTGTACAATACACGTGAGCTACTTCCGTGATTTGTTCGCGCCTACGAATGTTCGTAGAACCATGGTTTGTTCGTAACTGCAGAAATACGTGGCGAATGTTCGTAAGTCAAGGAATACCCGTACAAGAGTCCAGCCATACATGAACGCCATGTAATGAGATAAATGTCGTAATGGTGCACAAGGAAAAATCCGTTCTATGGTGAATGAATGTCACGTTGTCCACGTCACGCTTAATCAAAGCTGATGGCAAAGCGATGAAAATTAGTGCGACTTTATCCGGGCGGTGTATATGAAAAATAGATGTCTACAGCATGCTAAGATAATGTCTCAACGTGTTCTAAACACATACAATCATCCAACCAATCATCAACAACAGAACTACAATTATCGTTAAAATGCATTTAAAAATAGCGCAACCAATGGGAGTCGGATGAAGGTTGCAGACAATAATAAATAATTCACTGCAGTACTACTCCTAGATAAAAATAACAGTTGCTATTGAAAGTGTAAAAAAAAAAAAAAAAAAGGACAATAATGCATACAGTAGCGAGTCGTTTTTTAAGACAAAAAAAAAAAAAAACTCAAAGAAATATACAAAATGTTACTGATTGCCTGGAGAAGTTCCTGCACAAGGTGTGCAGCGTTCAAGCATGCGAGCGAGCACTGAGGCACCGAGCACACTCGCGTGTCTGTTAAAATGATCACAGCCGATACGGATCAGCCATGTTATCCTCGCATACGCAGACATGCAAGCCGCGCATGCACACAGCCACAGACAGTTCCCCCGTTCCCCCATTCTGTGCAGACCCTGTATGGATTCTTGCCTTTTGTCTTCAAAAACAGAAAGCAAACACGAAGCCTCTGAAAGGGGGACGTGAGACGACGCTCTCTATAACGAAAACAGCAAAATGGAAAAGGGGTCAGGGAGCAAAAAACGGTCCCACCCACCTGGACGGACATCTTGCTCTTGCTCTGTATGTGAAGAGGATTAAAGAAAAAGCGGCAAACTCCTAAACCAAGTATCCTACATGAGTGGCGTGTGCTCAGGATTGAGAAACTGCATAGCAGTATCTGTACGTGTGTGTGTGTGTGTGTGTGTGTGTGTGTGACAGCTAAGGGATTCGGTTCCCCTTTTACACAGCCTCCTTATTGGAACACACACCAGTGGGAGGGGACAGCAGCTTGGAAACGAGACGAATGAGCCTGCCCCTCCCCCCCCAACGCATACACTTTCAACACACCCCTGTCTCATACCGTCCTTCCTCCCTCCTTCAGCTTCCTTCGGTCCGTCCACGTCACTCGACCTTACCTTGTTTTGATTGGCACGTTCTACAAGTCCAGCCTTTCGGTCTGTAACCATGTCAACTAGACGTTTCCTCTCCTCTTCAGTCATCCTCACGCTTTCCCTACAACCTAGTCTGCGTTTAATGCTCGCACACGCCATGAAATCTGGAGCATTATGGAGTAAAACATGCAGTCTCCCTTTCATTCCCTGGATAATCCGATACAGAGCAGGACATGATGCAGCAGAATACAAATGGAGCAGGAAGAGAGAGAGAGAGAGAGAAAAAAAGACAGACAGACAGAGAGACACACATGTCTAAAATAGCTAAAGCATTTCATGGCAGTCGTAAAAGTCTCAGCTTACCTTTGTGTCCCACACACTTAAAATAAATAAAAACCCTCAAACATTGTATCCTATTACATAACGGTTTAAAAAAAAAAAAAAAATCCAAAAACTAATTTTAACCAGCTGCAGTAATCATTGCAAACTGCCTGTGGCTTTTGTCAGCACCAAAGCGCAGCTACAGGCATGCATTAACCTCACAAAATTCATATTTGACTGAACATGAAACATTCTGGGTTTGCTTTCATTATATGTTTTGGATGTAGAGCAATAAAGACAGATTTCATTTACATTCCAGACCTTCCTGAGAACGTTTGCATTTTTGTATAAATTTTTATATTAGTGCTGTCAATATGAACGCGTTAACAACGTATCTGATTCATCCTCGGAATTTTAACGCGATATTCTTTTGAAACGCAAATTAATCATGTGACCAAGTCTGACCCTAATGCCGTCTCAGCGCGGATAACAAAAGATGACTGAGGAAACTGAATGGCAACTTTCATTATATAAAAGCTTCTAGATGGAAGTTTGGATAAAACCAAAGTTGTGTGCTCGAGCTACCTTCAAAGGGGAAGTATTTTTTACAAGAATACATTGACAAAAAAAAAAAAAACAGCTAATAATAAATTAATATTCATTGCACTTATTTGAATGATACACGAGTTTTTAAAACAATATATTTTTACTCCATTCATCGGCAGTGGTGGCTCAGTTGGTTAGGGCTGTGGGTTATGATCGGAAGGTCGGGGGTTCATTTACATTTAGGCATTTGGCAGACGCTCTTATCCAGAGCGACTTACATTTTTATCTCATTACACATCTGAGCAGTTGAGGGTTAAGGGCCTTGCTCAAGGGCCCAACAGTGGCAACTTGGTGGTTGTGGGGTTTGAACCTGGGATCTTCCGAAGCGTAGTCCAATGCCTTAACCACTGAGCTACCCCTGACTAGGGTAGCTCAGTGGTTAGGTGGGGCTCAGTGGGGTTCGAAACCCAGCATGGCCAAGTTGCCACTGTTAACTGATATGCGAAGAAGACATTTCACTGTGCTGTAAAAAGTACATGTGACAAATAACTGAATATTCTTCTTCTTTTTCTTCTATTCCAAGTCTACAGACTCTAAATAAACTTTTACCTCTACTCCTTGAGCAGCGCCAGTTTCCACTGCTTGCTGGTCAGGTATTTTTGTTTTAACAAAGCAGTGACATTGAGCTGCTCCAAATTCCCAGCAACACTCCTGATATTTCTACCAGACCAACACACTAACATGCTACCATTAAAATAAAACAGATTTATGCATAAAACTCTGCACATTCTATGCGTATTCTAGTTCTGTTTTTTTGTGGTAAAATCCAGGTATAAGATAACAATTGAAACTTAAAATATCTTGTTTTTTAATTTAATTAATTAAATAAATAAATAAATAAACAAACTCCCATGCCAGTTTATTAGATCAGTGCCTAGGAGCACCATCGGGAAAAATTCATAACTTGTTTAAAATTACTGCCATTTATGATCAACTATAAAAAATAAATAACGACAGAGAACGCAAAGCCTTAAATAAAAAAAAAACATAAAAAATATATAAATAAATACGTTTTAAATAGAAGAAATAAAGACATTAAACATTTTGACATAATCTCCTTGCTTTTCAATACACGTTTGTCCATCTCTGAACAAGCTTTCATATTCCCTCGTTAAAAAATGTTTACGGCTGAGCTGCGAGCACAGAATGCACCGCTGTCTTCACTTCTTCATCAGAAGTGAATCTTCTTCCTTGTAGGGCTGCTTTCAGGGGACCGAACAGATGAAAGTCTGATGGATCGAGATCAGGACTATAGGGAGGGAGGACGCTTTAACACATCAAAACCAAGTTTTTGCCACGTGTCGATAGAAGTTAGCTTTTCCGTTTATGCTTTTCGGGAACCAGGTACACCCTCAGGGCAAAAAAAAAAATAAAAAATAAAAAAATGCTTTTATGCAGCTTTTAAGGCATCGCTGTGGGCACCTTAGCCATGTTGTGCACACACTTGTAAGTGGCATTCACAGAAAAGAAAAAATAAAAACAAAGCCCAAACAAAGTCAAGGTCTTCGCTACGATGCTATAAAATCTCTGTTCAGCGATGATGTAATGCACATGTGACGTCTAACTTATGCACTCATGCTGTAATTACGACTCTTCTCGGCTCTGCACTCTATAATCTTGCTGGTCGCATTTGAACACTGCTGTCTTCCTCGCAAAAGAACGACATCAGTGTGGGCCAGCTGAGCTTTATTTATCTGTGATCTTCTTGTGCCGATGTCCCCATTCTTTCTACGTACTTCCTTCTCCTCACAAAAGAATTAATAAGACTGAAAACATTACTACTATATACATATAGTCCTGTAGTCGGGGATGAACTAGAAGCTTTGAAAAGAAATCTTTGTTGCTGATCGAGTCCTAATATTTACAACATAATTCTGGTTCCCAGTTGTGGTACATCATAAAAACCTCCTCCATTTACTGGTTTATCCTTAAAAAATTAATTGTCTCTGATTATAAATACACCATTTAATTTTGAAACGCTTTCAGGCTATATATATCTATATATATAGCACCGCTTCATCCACTAATGCATCTTACACTACTGTATATTCTACTCGTATTTATCCTGCATCATATAGACCTTTATATACATCCATATTTATATTGTGTTTTTGAGCATGTTATCTTCTCCCCTGCACAATGCTTGCACAGTTATACTGTTTATTACCATATACACCACATCCTTATTACCTACAGCACCTTCTGTACATTAATCTCTCTCACCACTGTACTTATGAACCAATAACCGCACTTGCCACCAATTTAATGTTATTTATTGTAAATAGGCCGCTTATGCACTTCTGGTTAGATGCTAACTGCATTTCATTGGCTTAGTATATGTACACGCTACATGCACTATGACAAAGTTCATTCTAATCTAAAGTAAATATAAATAAAAATAAAAGAAAAAGAACAGCTCACATTGCAATTATTTGAACCCAAAAGGCGCATCTCAAGAAGTTAAAATTTAATTGTAAAGTTTATTTATTTGAGTAATACAATAAAAACATTATATAGATTCATTAAAAAAAAAGACTGATATATTTCAAGCGTTTATGTCTTTTAATTTTGATGATTATGGCTTATAATTAATGACAACCGAAAATGCGAAGGAAACCCCCGACCAAGTATTGGGTGATGTACATGGTCGTCCTTTTCAGTAGTCAAACATTTCACCAAAAAAAAAAAAAAAAAAAAAGGGGGGGGGGGGGGGGAGCGTGTGTCTATATAGTTTTTTTTTGGTGTAAAGTAATCATCAAAAAAAATTTTATAATAATTTTATATACACATCGCTTATTGTATTATCGCTTATACAGATGTATATAACACATAACTTTCACTTTGTGAATTGAATTACTTAAATAAATCAACTTTTGATTGATATTCTAATCTATTAAGATGCACCTGTATACAAACCCTACACAAAGTTCCAGACTGTCTCTACATTACCTGTTATAAATTTCAGCCTTTTCCAATACTCCAAAAATGAAATAAATCGCACAGGTCCGTATTGAGGTTTTCATCTGATTAATTGTGCGACACTAGTCTGTACATTTCTGGACCCTAATCGTAAATGTACATCGCCTGGCCATAAAAACTGCGCACTGGAGCAAACACAAAGATATAGAGAGACATTATTAGGACAACGGTTTGAGACTAAGGAGCGATTTATCCGCGAGGAGAATCGCAGTTGTAACGTGAAACTCTTTCCTGCCTCGCAACTGACGTCACACCTTGAGCTAAAACTACATGTGCATTAGCGCCTCTGTTTCACTTGGATCATTCCAACACATGTCCAATGTTTACGATCCCTTGCAAATTAAAGCCTTTTTCCCCCTTGATTAACCTCATGACCAAGTGGTTTTATTTTGGCCACACAGCTGTTTAGTCCTAATCCATGATCTCCATTCATGATTATTTTTTTTTTGACTTCCACAACGCTGACGGTCCAGCACTATCCTTCCATGTTTTATTAATGTACTGAAGAGCTCTTAAAAAAATTATATCCTTAGTTGCTTTTTTTGCTTAAAGCACCCCAATAATTTGACCATTCTGAAACAAAGATATTATTTTTCCCCAGGCAGTATAGATTTAAGAGGGGGGGGGGGGGGGAACAAAAACAAAACACAGATAGAAACACTGACCGTGCAGCCGGCAGTCCTCTCTTTCCCAGGTCTGCCCTCACTCGTTCTCCTACATGCCGATACACCTCAACCAAAGCTGTTATTGCGATCTCCCGTACCTGCAGGATACAAGACACGCTTGCAAATACTCGCAGACTTCAATATAAAATGATCACAAACACACCCAGACCTGCACACATTCCAGTTTCCTCGCCTACCTTAACAACTCCTACTGAGGATTTTATCTACAGATTGGATCTCATCTGGTCATCTGATTATTATTTTTCCTCCCCATCCCTTTTTTTTTTTGCATTTTAAACCCTTACATAAGCTGCAATTTCACTTTCTTGCTCCTTTTTAATCCTGCTCTCACTGGGTGATCTGGTTCCCAGCAGTAGCTCCCAGTGTATAACAAACAAACAAACACACACATAAAAAACAAATTCATACTTGAGGGTTCTGGTCTCCTGTTAGTGTGCAGAGATGTGGTACAAATTTACTCAGACTCAAAGGCTGGGCACCAAACCTAAAACACAAAGATATAGAGAGACATTATTAGGACAACGGTTTCAGACTAAGAAGCGATTTATCCGCGAGGAGAAACGCAGTTGCAACGAGAAGCTCTTTCCTGCCTCGCAACTGACGTCACACTTTGAGCTAAAACTATGTGCATTAGTGCCTCTGTTCCATTTGGACCAGGAGATTTAAAACACAGAAAAGTAATCAGTTCTGTTGCATGGTAATATCGCATATCACCGTTTTTGTGAAGTATCTTTTTTTTAAGCTCTCTGGAATGTGAAAAACAGGGCAACCAGAAGGGAACAAAAACATGCAACTAAAGGTTGCTGCAATAGCAATAAATAGGCATGTATGCGTGTTTTGTTACAGATACAGTGAAACCTCGGATTGCGAGTAATGCGAGTGTTCCGCAAGACGAGCAAAGATTTTGAATACATTTTGATTTGGAAAACGAACGCGTCTTGGTTTACACATGCGCTTCTTGTTTTGACGCAGAGCGTCACGTGATCACAACTGAGCCAACGGTTTTTCTCTCTCTTGCGCTGTGGAATTGTGGGTAATCGTCTCCCCTGCTGGGTCTCTTACTGGTTATCTTACTGTTTACGATAAGACTGCGACCATGTGTATGCACGTGGTCACAGTGTTATAGTGCAGACCATTTTGTGTCTGTATGTGTGTGTATAAAGCAAAAGCAAGTCTCATTAGGGAGGTTAAAGATCCAGTTTCTCTCTCTGCTCAAGACTCAGCCTGCTCTGTGTGCGCGTGTCATTGGACACACACACACACACTCCTACTTTCTTTGTGCTCTACACAAACACTGCTCGGTCACGATTCTTTTCAATGGTAAAGTGCAGGTTCATTTGTTTTATTTTTACTTTACAGCAGTGATTCCGTTAGTGTGTCGCTCAATCAAGTGTCATTAGAAAGATTTCTTGTTTATTTTTCCAGATAAAACAGTGTTTCCATTGTGTGCGTGCGTGTGTGTGTGCGCGTGCGTGAGAAAAGAGTGGAGGAAGGATAACTGTGCAAGACGAGAAGGGGGAGAGGGGAGCTTACTTTAGATTCTCTCACACACACACACACACGTATACATACACAGCGCCTGCGCGCACAAACTGAAACACTTATCTGTCAGGATTTATTTTTACTTTTTTTTTAAAGGTAAAGATGCAGGTTAATTTGTTTTATTTTTAGTTAATATTTTATGTTAATTATTTTTATGTAGTTATTTTTTTGGGCTGTGGAACGAATAATTGAGTTTCCATTATTTCTTATGGGAAAATTTTATTTGCTTTACGAGTGTTTTGTTCCAAGGTTCCACTGTAACAAGGCACGCTTATAGAGACTGTATGCAGAAGTCTTTATATTCATGTATGGAAACGTGGGAGAGTTGCTGAATTTATAAACTCTGAATCTCACATGTCAAATGTAACAGTGTCGTCTCTGTGCCATTAAATCATGAGGAAAATCCCAGACGCTATTTTGTTTCAGAGCTGTTTTCCACTGTATTGGACGGTGAACTGAAACCGGTGAGGCCGACTCATTTCTCCCTCGTGCCCATATGCACACACATGCAATATACCAGACTATAGACATTATACACATTCACTAACACACTGAAAATATTGTATATAATTTTTTATTTTGGTATCGGGTGCACTGCAGTGTCAATTTCGGAAATTCGTAACTCGAAGGTTCGCAAGTCGGGGACTACCTGTACCAGTGAAACGTCTGGACACTCCTTCTTACAATGATCTTTCCTGATTTTTATTTCCTTTGGAAAAATTTTTTTTTTTATTGTAATCCAATGCTGAAGGTGTCGAAAATACATAATAATCTCCTTTGAACAGTTGATATTGATTGATATCTGCGCCGTCTTACGTCTCTAAGAGTCATCTTATGTCTCCATCTTATATCTCTGTAAGGCTCTAACCTGAGGTGCTGTTTTTTAATTGGTGATTTATGAGGCTGGTGACTCTAAATGAACTTCTCCTCTGCAGAAGAGGTAAGTTTTAAAAGACTTGCTTTCCTGGGAAGGTCCTTCATGAGACACAGTTTCATCATGATGCTTGATGGGTTTTGCAAATGCACTTGACAATACTGTTCTTGCAAGAACTATTTGATATAAGAATCTTAAAATAACAATTGGCTGTCACTTAACTGCATAATTCTGTGTGTTATTTCATAGTTTTGAAATATTCAGTATTATTCTAAAATGTAGAAAATAAAAAAATAAAAAACAGAAGCCGCGTCCAATTTTTTTGAATGATCCTGTATTAAAAACCCTCAAGTGGCACGACATCGAGCCGATTGCGTTCTTGCATCGGTATAGATTCGCAAAAAACTAGATCGATACTGGATACCGTGAGCTCACTAGGTGTTTACTAAAACATTTGAAAGGCGTGTCTGAATTCACTTATGGAATCAGATGTGTTTTTTTTTTCCGAGAGCATTTCCGTCGTATTTTGCAAAACTTGCAGGGTGTGAGTAACGACAACACTGCGACAAACGGAACGGCATCGGATCTCATTAATCTTTCACACACTATTGTGCTTTATGAATAGACGTCAAACATATATCAAACTGTGACATCGTAGATTAGTTACTGTACCGTATCACGTTTCACGGTCTAGTGGGGGAAAAAAATAAGCTATTCTGATGTCTGAATAACTTTAAAAAAAATAAATAAATAAAAAAACAACCCTGGTACACACATACACACACACCTTTTCTTGTGTGCTGGTAATTAAAGGCACTGAAGTGCAGATAAATGCTTGATAAAGGACACAGTAAGAGAGAGGATTACATCAGGCTGTTGGATGTGTGCCAACATTATGACTGAGAGTAAATCACAAGAGTGTGAACAAGAATTGTTTAATCTGTAAAGTAAACTAAAACCAAAGGCTAAAGAAAAGCAAAAATAGCACTGATTGTATATTAGCATCTTAAACACAATTAAAGAAAAAAAAAAAAATCTATTGTATAAAGAAACAATCCAAATCACAACATGCGTTCTTGAATTAATCAGTGAGGTGAGGGGCAAACAGTGCCCCCTAGTGTGCGTGTGTCCAAATACTCACGAGTTGAGGGTGGCGACTAGGCACAGACACAGTCCTTCTCTGCTTCGGAAGTTCTTGTGTTTAAACCCAGTGAACAACCTCTCCCAAACATACTAGAGACAGACACAGAATGAATCACTAATGTGTATCGAAACAGGAACAAAACACGCAAGAAGAGAAAAATGGGAGGGGGGAAGGGGGAGGCGGGGCTGTCAGGGGTCAAAGAACGGGAAGTGAAGTTATATGCAAGGATACACACTACTGACGGTGAAGAAAGACAGAGAGAAAGATAGAAGACCGAGTTACTAACCATGGGAGTGGCCGCATCGTCCATCAGCTTGAGGATGAGCGCCTGCGTCTGATCTCGTACCTGATCTTTTCCATCACCCAGACGATCCACTAACGCGGGCAGCACTGAGACAGCGGGAGGAGAAGAGATTTAAGGACGACATTTCATACTTCATAACTCAAGATCAACCCTGGACGCACATTTTGTGTAACTGCATCAGGAAAACAACAACTCGAATGGACACTTTAGATAAAGAAAGAAAATAATAATAATAAGTACACAGATGAGGTAATTGAGTATCAGGGTTGGGATTACTTTGTCTGCATCCTTGTTTTTTTTTCTTCTTTTCTTTCTCTCCCTTGATTCCAGAGTACGAGTGTGTATGTGTGAAGGGGGGTCGATTTGCTTTGTTACCAGCAAAACAAGCCGTTTCCTTGGTAAAAACGCGAGGGAGGGCAGTCAAGACAGCTGACAGAGTGGCATTCATCTGAACATTACGTCATCTTTCGGGTATTGGGTCATTACGGTATTCCCCTTTTCTACTCGGATACTAGTAGCTTATAACGGGATCGTTTTCACGAAAAGATGGGGGGAGACATTTGGAACGGGAAGACATTTTTACCTGTGCCTATGTGACCTCGGAAGCGCTCGCTCATCCGGTCGACGAACGCGCTGACGATATCGATCCCCAGCAGCGCGACCTGAAATCAGAATTTTAAAAGAAACGTAATAAATACAAAATAAATAAATAAAATAATTAAAAAAAGACAAATCTTGTGAAAATCCAAACTAAAAAAGTTCTTAATTTTTAACTTATAATCAAGCGTATGAAACAATTCAAACAGTACATGAGTGAAAGTAAAACAAAAACAAAACGTAATACTAATTTGCCTGATAACAGAATGCAAATTCGGCATTTCCTATAGCCCAGAGCATTTCTGATGTCTTTGAGTACAGTATATCTGTAGACAAGTCTTATGTCTGGGAGAAACTTTCTCAATATGTGTGTGCGAATGTCTGTTTGAGGCTTGTGCTTGGATTACTGCAGTATGTTTCTTGGCAGTACAGGATGGAAGTTAACATTCCAGAGAAACAATCAAATATTCACTACATCCCTGCAGCTCCAGTTATGACCTATTTTAGTCAAAGAAACCAAAGAAGAGGGTCCTGACTGAGACCAGGCAGGTGAGTATGTGTGTGTGTGTGTGAATGCCTCTACTAGTTAAAAAACAAAAACAAACCCAAAAAAAAAAAAAAAAAAACCCTAAGCCTGACCTGCATGTTTTTTTTTATTTATGTGTTTTTATTTACTTTCGTATACTTTACGAAAGTAAAGTATGTATATGTTGTGGATGCAAATGACTCCTGATACCTTCAAGACATATTTTTTACAACGTCACCTCTTGACTCTTTATTTTAAGGCTTTTTTTTTTTCATTCTGCTGTATATATACACACACACACACACACACACTCACACCACCTCATACACAGGAAATGATCAACATTTAAGCTTCCTTCGATTGCCAAAAAAAAATAAAAACCCTGCTTGAACTTGTTCAAGCGATCACAGAACAGCACGTGTCCGTTCTCTATTAAACCAGAGGGCCCAGAGAAATCCACACACGGCCCGGTGTTTGCTTTTGACTTCTTATAAAAACAAAAACAAGCCACTTTTTTAAACTTTTTTTGAGTAGCCTAAATTAATCATATTCAGCGTAATACGTAAAAAGCATGACACAGTCAATCTCTCAACAAAAAGTCTCACCTACCAAACAATCACTAAATTAATCACACGACGCTGGTTCAGACTGCACTCATGAAGACATGCATGAACCAAGGTTCCACAATAAATTATTAATTCTAAGCTAACATTATGATTTTAATAACCATAAAAAGTGAGAAACGTTTGATGAAGGTAGGCAGACACTGATCGTTCATCTAAAAAACAAAAGCGACAAATGCACTTTGAGGTATCGGCTGATCATCTGTTATCAAATTATAGTCTCGCAGTCTTCATGGCAGGTTCCCTAAAGAATGTCTCTTAAGTACTATTCATAAAAAGTGTTAAGTTTTCCTGACAGGTGTCTGTACCAGTCACAGAGACCGGACTCCCGTTACTAAAAACGAATACGTACTACGAGGGATTGTTCAAAAGTCAAACCTGGATTTCTGATTGTGCAAAATAATAGAATTTATGAGAATAAAAACTCCCTTTATTTCTCTATATATAATCCCCTGATACACTAATGCACTCATCCAAGCCCTTGGATATGTTTTCTCAGTTTCGCATGCTTCACGTCTGAAACGCTGGCCCCTCGGGAACTCCTTTAATGTGCCAAACATGTGGAAAAGTTTTGGAGCGGAGTTCCTGTAATGAACTTCACAGGAACGACGTCTGCACTGCGCTCCGAGCCACCTCGGCCAGGATCGTAATTCACGGACATACGGCCTTCTTTGCACCGTTCAAATGTCTTACTGTGGCCAAGTCTTCTGCAAACGTCAATCAGTTTTATGCCGTCCTTCACAAGAGATTTCATCAAAATTTCATCATCACTTTAACTTCAACGCCTCTTGTACATGTTTATTTCATTACAAACTGACCGAGTTGACCTTTATGAGGGCACGTGACCGCACAAACATAAAAGAACAGCTTATGACCATACAAACGTAATAACCTCTGTAAAGCCCCTGGAAGTGTTGATTCTCGGAGAAACCCTTTAATCATCATCTGTATTTTATAGTTCTGCATTTTTTTACTTGGACAATGATTGGTTTCATTTCGGTTTTGCCAGGAAACAACGGAATAGTAGATAATATAGTCTTATGGACCTTTTAAAACAGAAAAAGGCCTAAAACTACAGTTTACACAAAATATAAGGGAGTATTTACCAACAAGTCTCATCAGATCACAGAAGAGTTTAGCATTTGTTGTATTCATTCATCTTCAATAACGCTTATCATGTGTAAAGGGTCACCTGGAGCCTATCCTAGGAGGCTTAAGGGCACGAGGCAGGGTACTGAACAGGATGCCAATCCGCTCACAGGCCGCACACACACACTACGGGCAATCTGGGAGAGCCTGCATGGTTTGGGCTGTGGGAGGAAACCTGCAAGAAACCCACCAATCAAAGGGAGAACATGCAACCCCCACTCACACACTGACAGACCCAAGGCGGGACCCAGTGCTAACCACTACGCCACCGTGCTGCCTATATGTCGTGTTATACAGTAAGTCCCTGACTTACAAACAAGTTCCGTTCCAGGAGAACGTTCGTAAATCGGATTCGCTCCCAAATATACAATGTAAAGCATGGTGGTACAGTACAACAACTGTAAATAAACAAAAAAAAATTCTTAATTACCACTATCACTACTACTTCCGCGATTTGCTCGAAAATGCTCATAACGCGAGGTCCATTCGTATCTGTGAAAGTTTGCAAGTTAAAATGTTTGTAAGTCGGGGACTTATTACGCTGAAATTTTTTTTTTTTTAGTCTTTCTGCATACCTGGACGCGAAATCCATTTGCAATTACCAACATGGTGTATTTGGACAGAACAACATTTTTTTTCACAGATTACTCAGGTAATAAAATCACGCCATAGTGTCAAACAAACCAAAACAATTTAATTCAATTCAATTTTATTTATATAGCGCTTTTAACAATGGTCATTGTCTCAAAGCAGCTTCACAAAAATTTAAGAAATTTAACAAATCATAATAATAAGAATTTAAGATTGACCTAAAACAGAATAAAAAAAGATTAATTAAAAAAAAACATTCCGAATCTGATGGGACAATAATGATTCAGAGTAAATCCAGCACGGGTCCTGATATCGAGCATCAAATCTGTACGTCTCTCTCTAAAAAGGAAAAACCTCATCATCTCTAAATGAGACACAGGCATAAAAGTGATCGCCGTCTCTTTCTCTCTCCTCCAGACCTGGAGAACAATACTGTCCCCGTCCCATCCCCCTCCTCAGCCTCACTCAGACACAGCCCTGAAGATGCTCACCCCATTTCCATTCGGAGAAAAATCAATACCGGGAAATAATGAATGAGCCAGCATTATGACATGATGTAATGTAATACATCCTGAAGCAGTAGGGCTGTGGTCCTGAGCTGAATGTGAATTTGGGCTTGTGGAAGCTTTAGTACATGTCAAAGTGACAGATGGAAAGAGAGACAGCTATTCTTAGTGAGATTAAAAAATAAAAAATAAAAAACCCTATATATATATATATTTTTTTTATTTTTTTTTTTTTTATATATAATATATATTAATTATATTTCATATTGTTAAAAAGTGTGAGCAAAACAAGCCTGAAATGAGACTAAATGAGAGAGGGATGAGGACTGAGAGGGGGTTTTACCTTGTAGTTGCTGGAGTTAACCCAGCCTGTCAGCTCATCCATGGTCTTATCCAGGCGGGGTTTGTCCTGCTCCACGTCCCCGGATCGCTGTGGGTCGCTCAGGTAGTCGATGAGGTCCGGACCGACCTGCAGCCTCCGGCTCACGTCCTTCTGCAAAACTTGCTGGTAAAAATAATCCATATTGTCATTCTCCTCCATGGCCGTGTAGTACAGACCAGCCGAGCCGGGGCTCCTTTATATCAAGCTTTTATTTATATTAAAAAAAAAAAAAAAAAAAGATCCGATTTGGGCTGAGAAAATCCGATCAATGATATTCCAGGGCATAAAACTCTCTCGGGAGGTCTTTGTTTTGTAAACCTTGGAAAGTCCAGACTGGTGAAATGAAGAACTTGTAGCCCACGCAAAAAAAAAACACAACTTGAGAGAAGTTTAAAATGAACAAAAAATGAGAAATATATAAAAATTAGCACTTTTCCTCGTCGTAATGAATCACACGGGTCGTTTTATGATTAGCTCAGTCTCTGTTTACCTCGGATAGTGATGCTAGCTAGCTAGCTAACTAACTAGCGAGCTAGCTAGCTGTAAGGCTGGCGGCTAAACTTTACGGCTGGTCGTCCTCGGGCCTGCCCCCCGGCCTCTCCTCACTCGGCTCCATGTTTTCAGAAAAGCCCGCTTTTCTCCCGGGGTGTCCTGACCGCGGCGCTGTGCCTCCCCGCTTCTCCTCAAAGCTTTCGGGTTTACACGTTATCCCAAAATACTCAACACCCCGACAGCTGCCCCTCTCTCAATCCTCTCCTCTCCTCCTCTTTCTCTCTCACAAACACACACTCCCACCCCCTGACACACAGCGCTCCCCCGGTCAGCACACCTCACAGGCAGTGTACGCTAATGAACGGAACAGACAGCAGGGCTGAGAGGCCGCGGGGTCCTTCAGCGCCGCACAGCTGACCTCAGTTTTTGCCTGATCAAAAATAATAATAAAAAAAAAAAAAATACATAAGAAAGCCATTGCTGAAACTTTCTCAATGGTTTATTATTTTAAATGCTATTCACCATCATAATAAAACATTGGTAAGGATTAATTCCGACCACAAAAGTAATTTTTTATTAATTTTATACCATTTTATAAATAAATGCATGGTGCCCCAAAAGCCTATCCATACATAAGGAAATGTATGTTAAAAAAAAAAAAGACTGACTTCACCACCAAGCCTCTCATTCATGATTTATTTACATATAACTGAACGTTGATTAAATTTAATATTTTCCTTTACATGATCTTAGTACTGTATGGCTTTTTCTTAGCACTTCATGGCCTTCTCATGTCCACACAATAAAATAAAGAAAAGGAAAAGTGAACACTTACACATCTTCTACACCGCTTTATCCTGTATTCAGGGTCGGGGGGCAGGGTACACCCTGGACAACGGTGCCAATCCATCGCAGGGCACACACACATACATATACACATTCACACATTACGGGCAGTTTGGGAGCGCCAGTTAGCGTAACCTGCTTATCTTTGGACTGTGGGAGGAAACCGGAGTACCCGGAGGAAACCCACCAAGCACGGGGAGAACATGCAAACTCCATGCACACAGAGACGGGAATCGAACCCTGGAGGTGCAAGGCGACAGTGTTAACCACTACAACGCCAGACGTACAGACATAGAATATATATATACACACACACACACATACACACTGTATATACATTTTGCACTTTTTTAAGCAAAGTTTCATGCTTAGTTTATACTTAGGCGCCAGATGTTTTAATATAAATAAAACACCTGGGGCCTAAGTATAAACTAAGCATGAAACATTTTGCTTAAAAAAAGTGTTAACTTCCCCTGTGTATGGACTAAGTGTTCCCCATAAATATTTCATCTATGTATGGACTCTTTGTGACACTCTGTATGAATGCTTTGTACTCAAACAGGTTCACAGGCGACTGGAGCCCCCTGCTGGTGGACAAGCGTACATACAACTCCAAATACAGGATAAATCACCACATACAGTACAGTAAGTATACACTGATCAGCCATAACATTATGACCTGATATTGATATTTGATATTGAGTAGGTCCCCAGTGAGCCTTGGTCATCCATGACCCTGCCATTAATTCACCAGTTTTTCACGGTCAGTGTTGTTTATGTGGATAATTTTATCAACAGTACACCTACTGCATAGCGCATGGGTGTCGAACTGGATCTAGAAAGGGCCAGTGTGGGTGCAGGCTTTCATTTAAACCAAGCGGAAACCACTCCTGATTCATCCTGTGTAGTTAATCAGGGCTTTAAAGGACTATGAGGTGTGGCTTCTGCTGGGCCGGAATAAAAACCTGCACCCACACCGGCCCTTTCCTGCATCCAGGTTGACACCCCTGGTATAAAGTGTAATGTTTAGGGGAGTGTTGTATGCCAGGCCTTTACTAACTGTAAGCAATGTGTTTTAAGATGAATAATTTAAATGCACATCACTGAACTCTGGAAATAATGTAACCTATTGTTTCAGTCACAAAATTGAGAAAACCGATTCACAAGTAACTAAAGAGCGGGAATAATTCATTCTCGTGTTTGTCTTCCTCTGCTGGTAAAAATGACAAATGCCATTAAAAAGCTAAGCAGGGAACTCGGAGGAAGGAGCTCACTGCTACACTATACTGTACGTACAGTACGTGTTGTCACAAGGGTTCAAGATGAGGATTTAGACGAGAGAAGGTGGAGTAGCGGTAAAAAAAATGTTTTGATTTGTTAAACATTTCTTGGTCACTCTATAATTCCATGTGTTCTTGCACATTAGTGATTGTGGTTATATGATTATGTAATAAATATGTTGTAAATGCAATTTACAATGGTGTTAAGACTTTTAATTTCATTGAATGAAATTATTCAAATATTTTTTGCATTATTGCTTTGCATACAGGTTTTATACGAAAAATAAATAAAACACTATTGCATTAACCTCGGGCCGCACTGTGCCCTCACACCTTCAGGTGTGAAGGTTCGATTCCCTCCTCAGTGCATGAAGTCCGGTGCCCGGTGTTTGGTGTGTTTCCTCCTGGTACTCCAGTCCAAAGACATGCAGATTAAGTTCATTCCCAAACTGCCCTTAGTGTGTACTGTGTGTGTGAGACCTGCGATAGATTGGCACCCTTTCCAGGGTGTACCCCACATGGTGCCCGTCTCCTGGGATAGGCTCCAGTTTACGCATTAAAGTTTTTAACGCAATTTGTATGCACGGTAAGACTGTCTGTTCCAATACTTTTGGTCACACGACGGTGGATTATCGGACACCATAATCTCGGATTTCTTTACCAAATCTAAATGCAAATATCAGGGAATGAGAAGCTGAAACACTGTTGTATTGTCTCATATTCGCAAAATATCGTTGGTGTATAGCGAAAAACACAATATTTGGCCTCGCTCTTACAATACGTTCGAAGGTGCTTCAAATACGTTGCATTATAACAAAAGGAAACCGAGCCAGGAAACAGTTGATATGAACCACGCTGAATGAGACACGCACTGCTCAGATCTTTTATTTAAAGAAATGTCACAGTTACACCAGAACACAAAGACAGTCAGGTAGCTCTTTTTTTTTTTCTTTTTTTTTTACCTTCCCAAATTATCAGAAATTTGAAGGAGTGATGAGGGAAGGGGTTGTCCTTAACATTGCTGCAGAATTACACTTCACCCTTCAGTAGCGACTACAATAACCCACTAAGCATGGATGCAGTGCTTGCTCGCGCTGTACGGTCCGTCACCTGTATATAGTACGTCGCTCCTTTTTTTTTTTTTTTTTTCTCCAATGCTGACAATTAAAGAAGCAGGAAAAGGAAAAGATCTGACAAGTCACATTACAGCCCTGAGTCTTTTATCTCTGAGGCTGGATTTTTTTTTTTCCCCCCATGCCTGTTCCAGCATTGCAAAATCAAAGGCACTCGCACCCAAAAGCCATCACCATTGATTAGGCAAGTAATTCAACAGTCGTCTGCATTAGTAACAGGAGGCCCAAGGTGCATTCAGTTTTTCAGTGCTCAGAACTACATAACACGTGTAGATTATGCAGATTATATATGTGCACTCGGGAAATGAAATTGAAAAAAATCGAATAATTCAAAAATGAAAGAATTTTACATTCATTACATTCTGGGTCCTGGCCTGTTAAATAATAATACTGCAACGATCGGCAGCAATAAAGATTGTATAAGGGAAGTGTAAAAAGAATGCCATTTCTTTCACATGTTGAACAGAAAACCACGGCCTTTGAGATATTGCACTTACAACTTAAAATTCATCATCTAGTCCATTAGACTTCTTCAGTAAATACGATTTATTATTTTTTTTTTATTTATTTTAAATATGGTCACTCCTAATAATCCTTCACTCCATTGCTAATCTGAACCAGCCCCAAATTCGTCCACATATATGCATCTGTCTATATATTCCATCTCTTAGTTACTTTTCCCTCTCGGTCCATCTGGAGCAAGAATCAAAATGTTTTATCAATTTTCTGTAAAGGATGCTGAGCACTGACAGAAACAACTTGACTCCAGGTCGAACACAGGCTGCTTGGTTGTAGTGTTATGCTTCGTTCCACTGTATAAATGTTAACATCCTCTGCAAAGTCTCCAACATGTCCCGATGCAAATACAGAACCGTCGTGTCCTGCTCGTCGCTCATCCTTCCTGGTGATGGAACGGTTCCCGCCATGAGGAAATAATGCATTCAAATGGGTAACAGTGGATCAATAAGTAAACATGTTGTCTGGTCCGAGACATTCCCACACAGGCAAGGGTTGTGCAGTCAGGAGTTCAAAGTCATACTGCTTTAAGTACTTCCACAAATGTTCATGTTTTCAACAAATCCAAATGTGAAATATTTTACAAGGTGGCTTCCCCTCCCCACCCCTCCCCTCCCGTCCCCCCCGCCCCTCCGACTCTCTTCTCGTAGATTCCATTTAAAACGTCACATTTTACATAGTAATTATTCTTTGTATTTTGAATCATACATTTTTTTTCTTTTCTTTTTTTGAAAACTTCCGTAGCTCCATCCTGCTGCCCGATAAACCCCTCATTGACCCGACCGTGCCGTTCCCAGCCACGCCTCAGTGTCGAGTTTAGCAGGAGTGGCGAGCAGGAGCAGGAACAGGGTGGGGTTTAGAGTTTGACTGACAGACTGACTCTCCACGGCATGCTTCAGCGACCCCGTCCGCTGTCAGAGTATGACGCAGCAGCGGCAGAGACGTTGGCCACCTCCATGCACTGAGGGAGGGGGTGTGACTGGTGCAAAGTAGGCGTGGACCTTAATCTCGGGAAGGTGGGCCTAGAGGAGAAACAACAGAACTATTGGTTGGTGAAACACGCTACATGGCCAAAAGTATACAGACACCTGACCGTTGCACCCTTATGTAGACATTTTACCAAACTGTTGCTAAGAAGACGAACAGGAAGCAGGAAATGAAGCAATGCATTCATACTGTGTGTGTTAGGTGGCCGGCAGTTCAGCTATAACATTCATTCATTTTCTGTACTGCTTTATCCTGATATACAGGGTCGTGGGGACCTGGAGCCTATCCCAGGGCACTAGGCGGGGTACACCCTGGAC
The DNA here is from genome assembly GCA_030522415.1 of Channallabes apus. NCBI lineage: Eukaryota > Metazoa > Chordata > Actinopteri > Siluriformes > Clariidae > Channallabes > Channallabes apus. The sequence continues at coordinate 24,929,302 of CM060127.1, read as the reverse complement.
AGGGTGCCAATCCATCGCAGGGCACACGGGCACACACACACACACACACACACACACAACGGGCAATTTAGGAACGTCAATTAGCCTAATCTACATGTCTTTGGAATGTGGGAGGAAACCGGAGTACCCGGAGGAAACCCACCAAGCACGGGGAGAACATGCAAACCCCATTCACACAGAGATGGGATTCGAACCCGGACCCTGGCGGTGCAAGGCGACAGTGCTAACCACTACACCACCGTGCCGCTATAACAGCTGATGTTAATATGGAGTCCAGGTAGTTATTGGAGGCTCAGGTAGACCAGATCTTACCTCTGCTGCAGAGGAGAAGTTCATTTAGAGTCACCAGCCTCAGAAATCACCAATTAACAAACAGCACCTCGGATTAGAGCCGTTATGAAGCTTTACAGAGCACGAGTAGCAGATCAACTGTGCAAAGGAGATTATTGCAAATTTTTTGGACGCCTTCAGCATTGCTTTACAGTGTAGAAAGAAATTAAAAATCAGGAACGATCGTGAAGTTAGAAAGTGATCCCAAACCTTTGAGCAGTAATACACCTGCAAATCAGCTCTTACTATAAATATTATTCTGTTACATCTGCATTAATATAAAACGACAGACCTGAAAAACTGTGAGAACTTGAGCTGCGGAATATACAACCATTAATTACATTACTATCTAGTCCCACCCCAAACACCCCAGCTCATTTCAGTAGTCAGTTTAAGGTGCTGAAGGGTAGAACATGGGCGTTGCAGCAGTTGATGACTCACTCGGATACGTTTGATTCCTGCGCGGGTGACCTGCTGGCAGTCGTACAGCTCGATGCGCTCAAGCCTTTGGCAACTCTTCAGGTGTTCCAGAGTGATGTCTGTGATCAGGGGGCAGTTATCCAGCTCGACCACTTGCAGACGCTCCTGACCACACACGCTGCTGCTCAGGTGTCTAATCCCATCGTCTGTTATCAGCTCACAATGCGAGAGGCTCTGCAACATGCAGGATTATATTCACAAAGTCAAAGTTCATGTAATCATGTAAACACTTTTTTTTTTTTATATATATATATATATATATATATATATATATATATATATATATATATATATATATATATATATATATATATATATATACTTTTCTCATGCATGAGCACACAAACAAAACACAACGCACTCACCAGGGCCTGGAGCCGAGGGCAGTGGATTGAAAGCTGAACCAATGTGTTGTCGGTGACCTGCAAAGGCGCAAACAAAAATGCAAAACGCAAAAGCGAAAAGGTCAATATCTGCAAGTGGAAGATGTTACCATAGAAACGGGGGGTATTTTAAGAAATTTTAAGACAAGATGAACTTCAGATATGTGATTTCAGTGATTGTTGACACCATGGCATGATTGTTGGCTGGTTTAAGTATTTCATGCCAAAAAACCCAGAGGAAACCAAGACCAAGTACGGGGAGATTGTGCAAACTCCACATCAAATGATGGACCTCGAACCCTCTGCCCTGAAGTTGTGAGGCCACGGTGCTCAATCCGATGCCACTGTGCCGGCAGAGAGAATACAGTAACTTGTACAGCGTATGTTGAACCTTGAGGCTTCCATTTCGGTCAACAAAGAGCAGAACGCTGAGGCTGCAGTGGACACCGGTTCACCAAAACTGAAAGGCTGAAGCCTGTCATGAGGAATCTCAGGATCTGCTGAGGCACACAGATGGTACAGTCCAAATTTGGCTCCAACAGCATGAATCCATGGAACCAACCTGCCTTGCGTCAACGGTCCATGCTGGTGGAAATGGTGTAATGTTGTGGGGAATGTTTGCTGGGCACACTTTGGGCCAAGTAAATGCCCACCTTGACCAACATGTATCCATCTAATGGCTATTCCAGCAGGATGATGCACCCTTTTACAAATCGAAAGACATCTCAAACTGGTTTAATGAACACAACAATAATTTTAGTGGCATTCCCAGTCACTGGATCCGAATCAAGCAGAATACCTTCAGGATGTGGCACAAGATCTTGTAAATCACGTGGCGCCTTTTCCCCAAATATTTAAGAATGTTTTGAGAGAAAAGGGAGGCTATAACCAGTAGTACTAAAGTATTTCTAATAGAATGTTCTGTACAAAACCTAACTGAAACAAGTTCCATCAAAAAGTCTAACGTTTGAACAACCAGAAAAATACATGCATGAAACATGAACTTCCATTTTTTTTTGCCACCTCTCCATTAAGCTTTTATCACAAGTGTAACAGATGAAAGACTTGGCTGAAGACGTGAATTCCTTCTTCACAACTCTCATCCACCCAGCCCACTGACTTCCCCATCACACCTCTGGTAAAGCCCACCCTACAACTCCTCCAACACTCAAGTCAGGACTGAATGATTACAGACATCCGTCGTAGTCCTTTAAACGAATAATATCAGCCCACTTGAAGAATATATCACAGTACACCTGTTGGATCCCCTGCAGATCGCCTGAGCAAACAGGTCTGTGGGTGATGGTCAATATGGGGCCACACTACATCCTGCAAAACCTTAACTGCTCAGGGACATATGGACGGATTTTGTTTATCGACTACAGTTTGACTCTTAACATAATAATCCCGGAAATCCTCCCCTCCAAACACCTCCAGCTTACTGCCATCTGTCAGTGGATCTCCCGGTCCTGATAGACAGGAAACAGCAGGTGATGCTAGGTGAAGTTATTTCTATTATAGAGACAGTCAGCACTGGTGGTCCTCAGGGATGTGGCCTCTCCCCACTGCTATTCTCCCTTTACACTAATGACTGCGCATGAAAGGACCCCTGAAGGTTGCAGATGACACTACGCTCACTGGACTCATCCAAGATTTTGACAAGTCGGCATACCTGCAGAAGATGGTGCGGCTGACGCTAAGGCGCAGTCTGAACAACCTCATGTTAAACACACACTAAAGTGTGGGGATGACTATGGACGTATACCAGTATACCGTCGAGACCTTCGAGTTTCTGGAAACTTCCATTTCCCAAACTCCATCCTCAAAAAGGCAAAGGATGTTCTTTCTGCATCAACTGAGGAGGTATAGCCTGGCTCGAGATACAGTCCTACACTGCAGTCATCAATTTGTCCTGCACACATCCATCACCGTCTGGTTTGGAGCAGCCACGAAAGAGGACAAAGAACAGACTGCGGCAAACAGTAAAACAGCAGAAGAAGAAAAAAAAGAAAAAATCCAGTGCCCACTTCCATGATTAGTACTCTATAAGAACCAGGTAATTGGCAGGGGAATATGGACACACCCTTATTCAGCTCCTCCTTTCTGGCAGGCGATACACCAAAACCATTTTTTCCTTAGGCAATCATACACAAATGACATTGATTATATGTAATCTGTTGAAAAAAAATTGAAAAAACTTTTTTTTTTTTTTTATAAAGTCTTCCTACCTGCAGAAGATGGATGCGCACTGATAAACTGGTTACACCCTACTTCATGTCTACAAATATTGTATTGAAAGAAAAGTCGCACATCATTTTATTCCTTTATGTAACATCTTCTACACACCTTGTACTATATATTCTACAAACAATCATAAAAAAAAATACTGCCTTATAATATGTGATGCACACTACTGTTAATTGCACTACCATGCACACTCACACTTTGTGCAAATTGCTGATCTATTCCATAATCTGTAACCTGTGGTCTTTACTTAATCTATATAGTTTTTGAATGTTTGGTACTTCCTGTGGATAGTTCATTGTCTTTAAACTAACGTACCGTGTTGTTATTTACGCCTCTACCTTTGAGAGTCACAGACAGTGGGAACTGAATTCCTTCCCTGTGTGCCAACGTACTCGGCCAGGAAACCTTATTCTGATTCAAAGTTGATAATTTCACAGGTAGTGATCCCCTGTCATGCTCAGTAAAACCTCAATCACTACTTTGAAAGGCATTTTAGACTTCCTAGTGACACATTTTCTAAGCAGTCTCAACTGTCTTTAATATAATGGTTGCCCTCCTACGCAAAAGTGGCTGGCCAAAGGTGGCAGGTCCCATTTTCTCTCTCCTACAAATCGTTCAACAGCTCCTTACATTTACGGTATTAACATTCACACTGCGCCACTGAGAATCCCATCATGTCCATGTGGGTAGTTTGTATGCAATTTAGCATGTACATCAATTCCACTGGTGTTGTTTAATCTACAGGGTGTCCCAAAAACTCTATGGATAAGGGAAATTCAAGTGACATTTTTTCAAGTTTAAAATTAAAGTGCATATAAAGTACATTACAACAGGCTTTGGTTGTTAAAAATGTTCCTGCTCTACACACGCGAGTACAACGTAAGTAATCTGAGCCAGATCCCATGATCTTGGTCTGCTTTTTCACTGTCTACTCTATCCTATTATCCTTAGATTATCCCTTATATCGGTGGATAACCCCCCCCCCCCACACACACACACACAAATCTTAATTGTTTGCTTTCATATATTGTTTAAAATAAAATAAGGATAAATGGCTAATACAGTAAAAAATATAGGTATGAAATTAATTATTTCAGTTAAGCATCATAATCAATTATAAACTATTGTAAACTGTAATCTATGTTGTGCATAATTAAGTGGTACATCTGATATGATGCTGAATGTAATGTACGGTTTGATATGAAAATTAATTTAAATAAAATTTAAACAGTGGTCATTGTTATAAAGTAGCTTTACCAAAAAAAAAAAAAAAAAAAAAAAAAAAAAACAAGGATAGGATCAACGTAAATAAAAATGAACAGGGTATAATGGTACAGGGTACAATCAATTTTTGTTGACCACATTGCGATTATTTGACACATTATGACAATGTTAACTGTGATATTTAATTATTAAAATGTACCACTGCAACAAATAATTGGACAAAAGATCTAATTAAAAGGGTGTTTGCCAATATTTATCAGATATAAGTATAAAAAAAATATTTAAAAATGACTTTGAAATTATTGATAAACTCCAAGTACAGATAGTCCCCGACTTACAAACGTGCTCCCAGAGCGTAACTTGTTTGTAAGTCCAATTTGTTCTTAAGTCTGACAAAGTGGGTCTTGTACACCTTTGACATGAATATAACATGTAAAGCATACCAATCCACTTGGCTAAATCTGTCCCCTTTCCTCTCACTGCCACCAGGTGGCCAAAAACCATGATCGCACCTAAGGAAATTAAACTCACAGTGAAATGTTGTCTGGTGTCTTTAACAATGTATGTTGGGTGAAACACGTTACAAAGCATTAGAGTACTTGGATAAATTTTTTGATGTAAAAAGTAGTCTAACGCGTTAGGTCCACTATTTAAGTACTTTAAGTAGTTTTTTTTTTTTTTTATGTAATCCGTTATTTAGACAATTTATGTAATCTGTGAGCCAGACAGCAGTGATTCCCAATCAATTGGTGTGTGTGTGAGAGAGAAAGTCGCCCTACAAGCCCCGCCCCCGATAACCCGCCTCCCTCTGTTATTCCTACTGTTATATCCCTATTTCACCTATGCGGTTTGAATATGCGAGGACCGACGCGCGGAAAGATAAAAAAATAATCTCAGCGCCAAAACTTGTGTACTACCGGCCACCGTGCGAAACTTCGCTGAGCGATGATGGTAGAATAATTATAAAGGTCTTGACTAAAACAACATGCATGAGGAATCACAAAGGACGTGTTTTCATTTTCAGCAATTAGTTAGTACTCTAACTAGTTACTTTTATCAGAAAGTAACGCTGTAATGTAACTGATTACTTTCTAAATACAGTAATTTTGTAATGTAATTAGTTACTTTAAAAAGTAACGTCCCCCAAAACTGGTCTTTAAATCGCAAGCGGAATCCCGGACGCCATTCTGTCCTAGAGCTGTTTCCCACTGTATTGGACTGTGAACTCTGTCTTGTTGAGGATTTTCCGAAATTAGGATTATTCGCCATCAGGACAGCTTTACAGGAAGGCCATTTATTCGATCATCGTGCTCCCGGACTGATTCATCAAAACCGGTGAAGCCGAGTCGTTTTTCCCGCACCCCCACACATACAATATAGTGGACTTTCGACATTTTATACATTCACTCACTTACAATGAAAATATTGCATATAATTGTAAATATTGGTATCTGGTGCACTGCAGTGTCTATTGTTTGTACAATACACGTGAGCTACTTCCATGATTGAACCAGAAAAATACAACCGTGGTCCGTTCGTATCTGTGGAAATTCATAACTCGAATGTTTGTAAGTCGGGGACTACCTATGCACAGGTCCATTTAGATTTTTATGTGACTAATTGTGCAGCACTTGTAAGCAGTGGCACAGGATCGTTCACTGGACATTTTTATATATATGTGAATGGGAATCAAATTTGTAAAATACTCTGAAAGAGGACAAAGAACATTACCCATCAATATCTAATTAAATATTAAAATAATAATAAATAATAAAGTAGGCGTGCCAAAACATTTGCCCGTCACTGGATAACATCTGGCAATGTCACACAAAGTCAACATGAACAGCGGACAACTGGTGATCTCCAGCTGCTGCTTATTATAACTCACCAAAATGCATTCCTCTAAATCCATTTTCTCCAACTCATGACAATTCTGAAAAGACAATGAAAAAGACACAATACAATCAGCAGAATTTACATTAAAAACATTTCATACAGCCTCTAAAATGCTCTTTATGTGATAAACGTTACAGTATGAGAATGTGTCTATGTTTACTTAAATCCACTCACCCTTGCCAGAACAGTAAAACCAGCATCAGTCACATGAGAGCAGCGGGCAGCCTCCAGGATCCTAACCAGTTGCAAAAACAAAAACATGAGTAAAAAAAAAAAAAAAAAAAAAAAACACATCAAAGATAATATGAGGGGATGGTGGGTGAGAATGCAGGCGCTTGTGAAAAGCCATACTTTAGCCGTTGGCAGTTGAGGCCGAGTGCAGTGAGGGAGGCGTCCGTGATGTTGCTGCAGCCAGACACACACACCATCTGCAACTTGTGACAGCCACGGCACAAACTCACTAAACCCTCATCTGTTACCTGCTATAATACAGAGAAATTGGAATTAGATAATTTTTCGCATTAGCCCATTACTATTGTGTACGACATTAATAAAAAAAAAGATGCAGCGCAATGAGTGGAGCGTAGGACTCAAATAAGTTTTGCGTGTTTACATAAATCTGCAACAAACACACCTGGGAATTTATGTTGGTGTTATGAGAGTGATTAAAGCCTAATACTACAGTATTATTTTTTAATAAACTTGAAGCTTTTGATTTATATGTTTAAGATAGGGCTGGGCGATATGGCTGAAAACTGTATCACGATATCAGTGTTTCATATCGGTCGATATCGATAATTATTGATATTTTTTAATGACCAGGAGAAGAATATATTATATTTAAACATTTTTTTTAAACCTTCCTATGATCATAGTCCCATCAGTTATTAAGACAGAAATGTCAACAACCATGGAAAAATCTAATAATTAAAATCAAATAATTAAAATGTAAACATAAGTCTAAAGTCACAATGAACATTTAACAATTATCTCTTAACATTTACGGTGCAAAATTAAAAGAAAATGTAAGAAATGCTTAATAAAGTGTAATAAAATAGTGCAATGCGTTTATTATATCAGATGCCTTTAGAGAAAACTACAACAAAAATATATTGTTGTAATATATTTGAGTTTGATGTTAATTCACTACGGGCCACCAGGGGGCAATACCGCGCTATATGTGTCGTGTGCACTGAATGCAGTAAAAGAAGAATACAGTTTTTCTCCATGCCTCCGTTTCTCACACAAAAAAGCAAGTAATATTATAGATGTTAGTTGTGCATATTGATGCAAACATAACAAAGATTAAACTACCCGCCAATGTGGCTAGTGAGACTAAAGTTATTACCCGCATTTGGCAGGTGCCAACGTCAACGCCATCTTGTCTCCGTTTATGCTTCCTGAATCGCGACCGTACTACTTCCGGGTCCTAGAGCCGGTCATGTGCATGACAGCAACCAAACTAGTTTCGCGAACTGTTTTCTTACGACAAAGAATAAAAAATATCGGACGTTTTATCGAACACATTTTTTTATCGATATCGATCTATGTCTATTGCGAAACATATCGTTATCGTTTTATCGCCCAGGCCTAGTTTAAGACATAAAATAAAATGTTACACGTAAAAAAAAAAAAAAAGCAGATTGGATAAAATGATACTCGTCAGATGTACATCTAGTACAGCTGGTTAAAAATGGTAACATCTGTTTCTTGACACATGCAAATGAAGAAAGTCTTAAATACTGAGGGTGAACAATTAACACTTCCTTACTGTACAGGATTGCATGTTGATTGTCACGAGCTCAGGACAGTGCTTCTGGAGGTGCTTCAGTGCAGCATCATCCAACTGAAAAACACACACATCTGCTCACACACAAACACAAATGCTTTAACCATTCTCTGTTACAAAACACTACAAGCCAAATGTATGGCAGAAAGCAAACGGGTTTAAAATATTTCAGCCAAACCAACTTATTAACAACCAAGAAACCGTGCCGAATCTAGTTCGACATTATTAGTGTGGGGTCAATGTGTTCATAATATATTCATCATTGTTCATAATATTTTTTTTTCCTTGACTAGTTTTTAATTTGGTATTAGACATTAAAATAACAAAAGCCACATAATAAAAAAAAATCACATGAATGATCTGATTAGTTATAACCATGGGTGAAAGTAGGCCAGTACAGTCCAGTACCTCATACCACTAAACGATTCAATGAAGGTAAGCAGTACTGGAAAGAGGGGAGAGCAGCTGCCTGCCAAAACCGAATCAAAACTAATCACAAAAGCTCTTTCAGCAAAAAAAAAAAAAAAACATTGCATAACGTTATGTCACCTTAAAGGGGCCATCCAGTCCCAATTCTTCATAGGTTAAGATGATTCTTTAGGGTCCTAATAAAAAGTTTGTAATATACTTTAATTAAAAATTATCAATGGTTGTGTAAAAAAACACTACTTTTACCTGGTAAAAAGTAGCTCTGTTCTCAGCAACCTATTTCAGTACATGCTCCTTTAAATGCAGTTCTGTGGGGCGTGTCTTCACAACACACGTGGGGTATAGCTTTGACAACAGTTTAAAAAAAAAAAAACGGTTTAAAATAATTTCACATGATCTTAGGATTATTTTATATATGAAGGAGTTATTTCTACTCTCTTACACTCTTCCTCATAGATCTGGTATTAGCGTGTTAAATCTTCCCTGCTGCTATCTTCCTTATCTCCTCTTGCATCTGTTCTTAAAGTACATGTATAAAATTTTTATATTAAAAGTGGCAATGGTTGTGCAAATATGCAAGAAAAGTGACTTATGAAAGTGTCATGTGCAATGGTCCAGATATATAAATATGTAAGTGCAAGAAGCATGTGCACAAAACTTAACTTCCCAGACCGGGTATCGAACCCGGGCCTCCCACGTGAGAGCGCGGAATCCTAACCACTAGACCACTGGGGACTAATGTCTACACCAAGAAACTGCACACCACACTCGCGTAGGCGCCATTTTGCTCCAGCGTAGAAAAACAATGGCAGACAGCTTTCTTCTAACTCCGGGCGGGGCTTTGCTAAAACACCAGTGTCAATCAACTATAGTGGGAGCGGTCTCTGTCGGTGTGACGTCACACCGACAGGCTTTTGAGATCGGCCTGATTTCAGAAGGGACATCTTATTGTAATAAATTAAAAGAAAATCGCTGGGCGGCTCTTTATCATTGTAGAGTGGTTGTGTACACACTCTCCTAACACACATTTCAGTCCAAACAGCTTGAAAAAGTGCATGTAGCACCGTATGTCCCCTTTAATCAAGAATCCCCTCCCCCTCGATTTTCTCCCTACTTTAGTCGTGTCCAATTCCTCCCCGTCACTAGGGGGCTCCCACATTAAGGCTACTACTACCACTCAGTCATGAGGGCCGAAGACTATCACTTGTTTCCTCCGAACCACGTGATGCCAGCCAACCGCATCTTTTCGAACTGCTCGCTCACGCTCCATTGGGGGCGACGTACCGTAACACACTCAAAGGGCAGTGCTATCCGCTCCTTCCGCTTGCGCGAGCTCACAGACGCCCCTGATTGGCTGTAGAGCCCGTGATTAATGTGGGAGAGGAAGTACCTCTCCTCCCTCCCCTCTGAGAGAGCTCGGCCAATCAGCTCTCTCTAGACCTCCGTCTGCGAGAGCATCACCTGGGAATCGAACCAGCGATCTCCGGATGATAGGGCGAGTGCTTTACCACTGCGCCACTTGGAGGCCGTTAAACAATACTTTTTACTCAAATTACCCCTGAACTCCTTAGATTTTTTTTTTATTACTGGTAGAAGCTCACACTCACGTTAAAAAGCAGTGTGCTTGTAGGTTTATGACTCCTTTGTTCACGGCTAATGTGAGCTAACTAGCTTATAGTAAAAGGCTAAACCCCAAATAACGATCAAATGGACTAGATGATATGTATATAATTACATATAATACAATCTTATAGGCTTCCAGTTTTCATAACGGGAGTGAGATGCGTCTATCCACCATACTACCCACCTGAAGACTTGTTGAAGATCTTTCTCTTGAGGCTATGTGTGAAGTTGGCTTGGTGTTTTTGAGAAGTGCCTTCCTGCCACCGAGCACTTCTGCTAAGACAGTTTGAGAGTGCCAGGCACTGGTGACAAAACTGCTTTGAATGTGTAAAAGCCAAGTGACTCTTGTCATCTTTGTCAGTGCTGCATGGTCACTAGACTGATTGACAATGAGCCTTTTTTTGCTGCGTTATTGCAGCATTATGTGAACAGCTATTCAATCTTCAGGAGAGCTGTTTAATTGCTATACCAAGCAAAGCTGCAATTGTACTTGCTTTTAAGCTACGCCTACACACACACACACACACACACACACACACACGCACACAATAGCTGCCTCATATATTGTGCGATCCTTCGGTGCAAAAGCTTTTGCACGTCCTCAGGACAACAAGATCTGCCCAATTCTGATAAACGCTAGGGGTAGTGTTGTTAGCAGGTAATATCAAAAATGACAGTGTTAAAAAAGTTACCTTTAAGCGCAATTACCTCCTTCTACATGCATAAAAAAAATGCACTTCAGAACTCTTGGAAAAAATACACTATTTATCTCCGTCGTTTTTTTCCTACCATGATCTTCACCCATAAAGTGCCTAAAGTGTTGCCATGTTTGTTTATTAGCAAAGCTACTGTGGATGTTCTCTGAATTCTCTGGTGTGCTCCCTTATTCAACTCCTCTGGTAACACGTAGTATATCAGAATCAGAAGATTCCACTGAAAATACTGCATCACAGGTCAACACGCGAACCCCGGATGGAAAGTCCCAGGATAGTCCCCACCCCCAAAAAAATAGTCGCTTACTTGTCCTTTCATGTATAGACAGCACTCATGGTGGTTATGTGAGGTTCATATGATCACAAGAGCATTACATGTGTATACCTGTGTGCAGCCTCTGAGGAACAGTGCTTTGAGGTTGGTGCATCCACGGCTGAGCGCCTCGATGCCATCACGGGTGATCTGATCACACCAGGACAGGTTCAAATTCTCTAACACGCGGCAGCCCTCACTGAAAGGCATCAAATAAATTATTTTTAATTTAACAAACAGTAATAAATTATGTACTTATACACACACTATATATATATATATATATATATATATATATATATATATATATATATATATATAAAAAGTGTGTGTGTTATATGTGTGTGTGTGTGTTATATATATACACACACACACACACACCTATATTATATATATAATATATATATATACATACATACATACACACACACACACATATATATATATATATATATATACATATATATACACACACATATCTATACACATATCTATCTATCTATCTATCTATCTATCTATCTATATATATATATATATATATATATATATATATATATATATATAAAAAGGAATAAATTTTCAAGAGCATTAAAGTTTCAAGCAAATACATTTTGAGTCCATACTATACTAGTTAAATTTCTTAATCATTCATTCAACTTTTTTTTGGCATGTCTAAATTTGCAGAAAAACTAAACAAGAGCTCGACTGGACATTATTTACTTTATATATTTGTTATTCCTGAAAAAGCATGGTTTAATTGGTTCACAAAAGATCTCACAAAGAAGACTGTGAAAGGAAACACCTTCTAATTGAACCCTGAACTGTAAAACACAACAAACCTGTAATCTTTGGTCATTTTAAAACTGAGACAAAAAAAAAATCTAATTATGATTAAAATATAATCTGTAAAACATTACAGTTTCAATCACTGCAATAGTGAAGTTTTTTTTGGGGGGGCTAATAATTCTGAACACTAGTATACAGTATGTAGATTTCTCAGGCCTGATCAGTAATTACTATCAGTAATAAGGTTCAACAACAGCATAAGAAAAGCTCTGTTCCACACCGGTAAATGTGCAGAGCTGTAGCATTGATGGGGAAAAAATAAATAATAATAATAACTGCTAGGACACCGTGTTAGGACACTCTCTCGCACAAACATCCATGTTCATGTTCCAGTCTTTCCGTTATTTTATCAGAGCTCTACCTGCTTGCACTCGGATCACAATGAAACCATTTTAAACCGTTGTCGAATGAGATCATACTCAATAAACTGCTCTCCCTCTGGAGCTGTTCTCTCTCTCTCTCTCTCTCTGGCGCTGTACACGTTTCCTGCTGCCAGATGTGACCAACCTCTACTGCCGTGGATGCGTTTGCCCTCTGGACATGCCTGATTCATTTTGATGTTCTACTGTACGTCTACTTGGAGCGCCTGGACTTCTGACTCACTTTCTTCTGGTCTTCTGCATGAATAACCTATTCGAAGGGGGTCAGGGGTAGCTCAGTGGTTAAGGCATTGGACTACGGTTCGGAAAATCCCAGGTTCAAACCCCACAACAACCAAGTTGCCACTGTTGGGCTCTTGAGCAAGGCCCTTAACCCTCAACTCTCAGATGTGTAATGAGAAAAAATGTAAGTCGCTCTGGATAAGAGCGTCTGCCGAATGCCTAAATGTAAATGTTTGAACTTCACAAAACATGACCAATTCATCATATTCGTACTGTTTGGCTGTAATATTTTAGAAGAGTAACTATTAATCGTTAGCACTGTCGCCTTGCATGTCCAGGGTCTGGGTTCGATTCCCATCTCGGGAGTGTGTGCATGAGGCTTGCATGTTCTTCCTGTGCATAATGGGTTTCCTCGCACAGTCCGGAGACGTGCAGAACTGGCATTCCCTAATTCCCTGTAGTGTGTGAATGTTAACTGGAAGGGTCCTACCACGGTCGTAAAATGGGAATAAATACAATGTTGATCACCATTGCCCCTGGTTAGACTACAGATGTTCCATGATGGAAGAAGGAAATTATTTATTATCGTCTCACTATATGCTGTCACCCTAAAGTGTCTCTCTTTTAAATCTGGTTCCTCCGAAAGTTTCTTCCTGAAGTTACCTGTAGTTAAGTTTTTTTTCCTTCCTTCTGGTTCATTCATTCAGAATGTAAATCTACACGTCTGCATTTGGCAGACGCCCTTATCCACAGCCAGATTTATATCTCATTATCCATCTGAGCAGTTGAGGGTTAATGCTTTGCTAAGTGACAAAGCATTATACGTTGGCCTCCGAGTGGCGCAGTGGTAAAGTCCGGAGATCGCTGGTTTGGTTCCCGGGTGATGCTGTAACCTCTCACAGCCGGAGGTCTCAAGAGAGCTAAATTGGCCGAGCTCTTTCAGTGGGGAGGGATGAGAGGTACTTCGTGCTCCCACATTAATCACGGCTCTATGCCATTCGGGGCGTCTGTGAGCTCGTGCATGCGGAGGGAGCGGATAGCACTGTCCTCCGAGTGTGTTACACCACCCCCAATGGTGCGTGAGCAAGCAGTTCGAGAAAAAGAGGTCGTGTCACGTGGTTCGGAGGAAGCACGTGACCGCCCTCGGCCCTCTTGGCTGAATGGTAGTAAGCAGCCTTAATGTGAGAGCCCCCCCTAGTGACGGGAAGGACTAAATTAGGGAGAAAATCTGGGAAAAAAAAAAAAAAAAAAAAAAACGAAACTGCTACATAGCTAATAATTATCCATTCGAGAGAAAGATGTTGGGATAGGCCAAGTAAAAGTTTGTAGAACTTTAAACACAGTTGTATTTTAATACAAACATATGCACAAACACCCACTGATGTACTTCAGCCTTCCTTCACTTTCTGCCTGATATATATATATATATATATATATATATATATATATATATATATATATATATATATATATATATAAAAATTTTTATATTAAATCAGGACAAATCAGTTCAAAACTTCCACAATGTAGGCTGCATTTATTTGCTGTATTTGAAGCCTTTGGTTATGACAGAACAAATGTGCAGAATGCTGTTTTTCTCCTCATTTGCACATATACGTAACACGCTCTGTTTTTACAGCCTACCATCATTCTAATACTTCATCATCTTAAGCAAAGTTTATTAAATGCCCTAAAGAACCGAGTCAACATAACTGCAGACTTTGCAAGCGGAAGGCATTTTGCAATCTGGCACGGGATCACAAAGATGTTTAATAAGGGAAATTAAACAATTATGACTTCAAATTAGGGTTCATTAAACCAGTCCTTATGCATACAAAGTTGATTAGGCCAAACAATTAAAAAAAAAAAAGCACTTTAACTAGCATACATTCACTGTAAAATTCACATCCTTGTACTGTACGTACTGTACATCCTCCTCCCTTTGCAATGCAGGTGGATTAATTGTTGAGACACAAAAGAAGAAATGTTCTATTGTAATCTTCCTAATTTTTGATATTTAAACATTTAATTAGCACATGTTCGGTTAACTATGAGGTGATGGATTATTGGTGTTATAGTATTTTCCACTGCGATTAAAAATCCCTTCTCTTGAAGTACATGATTGATATCCATCATAGTTGTAAGCTTTTAAATAAGTTGTACTAAACATTTTTGGAAATACACAGGTTCCATAAAACCCTTTTTGCATCTGCAACACATCCGTAATAATACTGTACAAGTCTCATTCTTAAGTTTTAAGTTCTCAATTTCACATCATTTTTCAGTTTGGGAACTTTACAAGATTACAGAATGCTGGATTCTCTGAAAATTCCCATGGATTTGATTTCATAGTCACCTATTATTACTGTTTTTGCACATTACCATCTATGACTCCCACACAAGTTCCCAGTTAATTTAAATGCTTTAACTCTTTCTTCCCATGAACCATAAGACCATACTTCATGAACAGGTGTGTGGGTTTTCGATCTCACGGTTTCCATTCCATCAACTATACTTACATTAACGATTCAAGAAAGTCAACCTTTTAGATGTTAAACAAACATTAGAAAGGCATCATTTTAAACTGTTTTCTAAAAAAGACTAAAGCATAAATATGGGTTTAGACCTCATGCAATCTGAATTCCAACACCTTAAGGCTGAAATCTGTCTGAATCATCACAGCCATGTAGAAAGTCTATTCCACCTACATCACCACAATATACACATCGAAATAAAGAAATAAAAAGGGCAGGATGAAAAAAGAAATGTCTCAGCCAACAACATACCAAATGTCTCACATATGGATGATGAATCTTGCGTATAAAACATATATATTCTAAACATTTTAGATGCTGAGGGTTCAGCTGGATGCTGCTGAATCGCAGGTGCCCTGCTACAGTCATTAACTGAATACCTCCCACACGAAGTTCAAAGAAGGCATTTTTCCCTTTACAATACATACAAATGGAATATGTATAAACACACATACCAACTACCCGATATTAAAAACAGCCCATCCATGCATCTAATATATCTCAGGATTAAAATCTAATCCTCAATACAGTGAAACCTCGGATTGTGAGTAGCGCGGTTTACAAGTGTTCCGCAAGATTTTGAACAAATTTTGACTTGGAAAACGAGCAGATCTTGGTTTACGAGTACCGAGTATCATGTATCACACATGCGCTTCTTGTTTTGACACAGAGGGTCACAACTGAGCCAAAAGTTTTTCTCTGTCTTGCGTTGCGGAATTGTGGGTAATCGTCTCCCCTGCTGGGTCTTAGTGCTCGTCTCTTACTGGTATAATCAACATCCGCGCACACGTGTACTGTTAACTATAACACTGTGACCACGTGTGTGCGTGTGTAAAACATATTTTATTTTGTGTCTGTACGTGTGTGTGTACAGAGCATGTGTAAAGCAAAAGCAAGTCTCATTAGAGATGATAAAGATCCATTTTCTCTGCTCAAGGCTCAGCCTGCTCCTTGTGTCTGTGTCTCACACACACACACACACACACACACACACACACACTCCTACTTTTGCCTTCACAAACACACACACACACTTTCTCTTTGCTCTACACAGAAACACTGCTCGGTCACGATTCTTTACAAAGGTAAAGAGCAGGTTAATTTGTTTTATTTTTACTTTACAGCTATGATTCCGTTAGTGTGTCGCTCAATCGAGTGTCATTAGAGAGATTTCTTGTTTATTTTTCTGATAAAACAGTGTTTCCGTTGTGTGTGCGCGTGTGTGAAGAGTGGAGGAAGGGTAACTGTGTAAGACAAGAATGGGGAGAGGGGAGCTTACTTTAGATTTGCACACACACAAACGGAAACACACATCCCGTCTGGATTAATAAAAAAAAAATTTATTTAAAGTGCAGGTAAATTTTGTATTTATTTTTACTTGATATTTTGTGTTAATTATTTTTATGTATTTATTGGTTTGGGCTGTAGAACGAATAGTTTGAGTTTTTTCATTATTTCTTACAGGACAATTCGATTTGGTTTACAAGTGTTTTGGAATACGAGCCCGCTTCCAGAACAAATTATGTTCATAATCCGAGGTTCCACTGTACCTGGGAAAATTTGCGATTCTGTAATTTTAGGCCATGTCAACTGTTATTTTTATTATCGTAAAATCACACTTACCTGTTATATTTTCCTCACAAACCTAACTGGTTCCATTTCCCCCAAAATAAATAAATATAAATATTATAACATTGTATAAAAGAAGTGACTAACTATAATTTTTTTTTAATGTGGAAAATGCTGCATGAGCATCCTGTACACTTTCATGTTAATGAACGTGGCCTTTGAATGTCTCTTAAGCTTTATATCAGAACCTCTGCAAGTAAAAACTGGCTGCTCTGGCAATTTTTTCATTGAACACCTGCTCTATAAATAGATTAGACACCACTGACAAGGAAGTACAGTACAGTGTCATTTACCGTACATCTGAAGTACCATGTACTGTAATACAAGTACAGTACTTTTTATTTATATATATATATATATATATATATATATATATATATATATATATATATATAAAAAACATGCCTACTGTATACAGTATGTGCACATGTGTAGATTGACCACACTCTACTGTAGTGTGAGCAATTTCCCACACATCATGCAAACTGTACGTGTGTATAAGCAGCCCTAGATGGAAACCTCTACAAAACCGCCCCAGGTATAAACAAATGTTAGGTATTGTAAGAGTTAATATTAGTCACAGCATCAGTTTCAATCAAACATTCACCTTAGAGTCACCTAATGCTAAGCCCCGTTTGTCAGATTTATATTATTTTAACTTTGTAAGGTTAGGGACTCTATTAATAAAATATACGGATAACCTTTCATTAAGAAAGTCGTCTAAATACATTTAAACCTTTAATTCAATAAGTAGCAAAAGTCAATTAAATATCTAGATCCTCTTAATTTCCCTATCTGACTTTCAAAGACTGGGGGAAAAAAACTAAAGGGTCTTAATGAAGGAGTCATGGAGTTACTGGTTAATTAAATAAAGAGATGGCGCAGCGTACCATGAGATTACAGCATTGCCTGAGATTACATATAATGTACCGTGTTACTTCTCTGATAGAAGTGGTTTGCTGCAAGAGAAAACAAATACAGCCTGCTACAGAACAAAGCAAAAGGACAAATTTTTTTTAATCAAAAAATGTATTGATGTAACGTTTCTTGTTTCTAAAATTACTGCAAAATTATAATTGGCAAAATTATCTGACAATAGAGGACAATAGAGTTTGAACTTAGAAAGAATGAAATTGTAATAAACCTGATAAGATTACAATAAACTAAATCTATTAACAGTGAATGTGAATAACTTTGACTATATTTTTAAAGAATAATAACTTGGTGTCTCCGAGTGGCGCAGTGGTAAAGCGCTCGCCCTATCATCCGGAGATCGCTGGTTCGAACCCCGGGTGATGCTGTTTTCCTCTCACAGCCGGAGGCACAGAGAGAGCTGATTGGCCGAGGGATGAGAGGTACTTGCGCTCCCACATTAATCACGGCTCTACAGCCAATCAGGGGCGTCAGCGAGCTCGCGCATGCGGAAGGAGCGGCTAGCGCTTTCCTCCGAGTGTGTTACTCCACCCCTAATGGTGCGTGAGCGATCAGTTGGAAAAGATGCGGTCGGCTGGCATCACGTGGTTCGAAGGAAACACGTGAGAGTCTTCTCCCTCCCGACTGAGTGGTAGTGGTAGCCTTAATGTGGGAGCCCCCTAGTGACGGGGAGGAATTGGCCACGACTAAATTGGGGGGAAAAAATTAATAATAATAATAATAATAATAATAATAATAACATGGTCCAATAGTTTTTGCACTGAAGAATTATAAATCATTTGATTGGTATAGGCCACAAATAAAATGTTTTTTTTAATGTATTTATTTTAACCAAAATTAAAAATCCTTTAAGAAGTAATTACCGCACATCACATAGATAGGAAAGCCAGGGGGGGCTCAGGATAT
Organism: Channallabes apus; assembly: GCA_030522415.1. Lineage (NCBI taxonomy): Eukaryota > Metazoa > Chordata > Actinopteri > Siluriformes > Clariidae > Channallabes > Channallabes apus. The sequence continues at coordinate 24,910,425 of CM060127.1, read as the reverse complement.
TAGATTTAATAATCTTTGGATAGAGATTTTGAAACGTGAACAGGAGAAACGGCAAACCAGCATCACCAGCTAGAAATAAGTCACCATGGACCTCCTACTGTACACAGAGATACACAGTGGGTGGGTGCAGGGCCATAATAGACTATTGTGATTTTACACACGGATAAGTATCTTTAGATAGCTCTTGGCCCTAACTGTCATAAAAATAGGAAACTACACCTTAACCAAACACTTTCAGCAGTTAAAGTAATACTGCTGAACTTAAGAGAGAACTCTTTTAGAAATACATACATTACAAGCAGATAGATCATATTCTATGGCATCTTCTATCACATTTTCATTTTTTTATTATGAGGACAAAATATGAAACATCTCCGGTCTAATCTCAGGTAAGTGCCTTATAAACCTCTATCAGGATCTCTTCAGATAATGGAACAAGCCCTCTTATTCTTCTTTATAGACATGGGATAAAAACAAGCAGAGCCCAAATAAAGTGCCAGTTCAATGTATCCATAGAAAAGGTTTTAGCAAACAAAAACCTCTCCTTAAGCCCCTTAGCCTGTTCCCCTGGTATTAAGAAAAACCCTGCCACTGACCTCAATGTCTTGAGTGCATGGTTGGTGATGGACACACAGGACGTGAGGTCGAGGTGGCGAAGTTTGGAGCAGAACTTGCTGAGGCTGACGCAAGTGGAATCTGTGATCTTAGTGCAGCCATTCAGATTCAGATGCTCTATGTTACGACAATTCTGTGCAAAAGTCCTTACAAAGATAAACACATAAAAGATATTCAGCACAGGAACAATGAAATCTCACAAAAGATGTTAGCTAAAGCTACAGAATGTTACGCTTGTGAAGGTGAAAATTGCAGCCCGGGGAATGAGGTAATATCTGTTAAAAATAAAAAGGAATGAAAGAAAAGAAAGAAAGAAAGAAAAAAAAAACCTAGAAAAATGTCAATCATTCAGGATTCGTACACCAGAAAAAAGGACACTGAGCAATTACTCTTCGAAATCTACTTCAGTGTTAAAATGTGGAGCTATTATGAAACGAACGTAAAGGCTGGCAGGTATGCAAACCAAACTTATTTCATATTTTAACTGAAGCAGTTGCAGAGTGGCATCTACAACAAAACCTATATTTAGAATATAAACTGGATGTGCTGTTCAATAACCAAATTCACAGTGTAATGATTTAAGTGCTAGGCAAAGCAAATTGTGCTCGCTCACTTCATAGAAGCATCGCCTACACTGAGACAACCTCTCAAACTCAGCTGTCTCAGAAAGCCACCACATCTCTTTGAAATGTTCTCCACCACACGGCCCTACACAGGAGAGACAGAAACAAAGATGAGGAACAAGAAAGTGAGACATCAGGGATGACCTCAGAGTCTATGGACTCAACAGCGAAGCCTCCTGACACAGTACGTATCGTACACACACCCACTCAACCACAACAATAAATCGATGGTTACACACACACACAGCACATACATTTCCTCATGCATACATACTGTACATACAGTGGGTACGGAAATGATTCAGACCCCCTTAAATTTTTTACTCGGTTATATTGCGGCCATATGCTAAAATCATTTAAGTTCACTTTTTTTCCTCAATATCACATGAGCCTAAGTATTAAGACCCTTTGCTGTGACACCCATATTTTTAACTCAGGTGCTGTCCATTTCTTCTGATCATCCTTGAGATAGTTCTACACCTTCATTTGAGTCCAGGTGTGTTTGATTATACTGATTGGACTCGATTAGGAAAGCCACACACCTGTCTATATAAGACCTTACAGCTCACAATGCATGTCAGAGCTAATGAGAATCATGAAGTCAAAGGAACTGACTGAAGAGTTCAGAGACAGCATTGTGGCACGGCACAAATCTGGCCAAGGTTACAGAAAAAATTTCTGCTGCACTTAAGGTTCCTAAGAGCACAGAGGCCTTCATAATCCTTAAATGGAAGACGTTTGGGACAACCAGAACCCTTCCTAGAGCTGGACATCCGGCCAAACTGAGCTACCGGGGAGAAGAACCTTGGTGAGACAGGTCAAGAAGAACCCAAAGATCACTGTGGCTGAGCTCCAGAGATGCAGTCGGGAGATGGGAGAAAGTTGTAGAAAGTCAACCATCACTGCAGCCCTCCACCAAGTCGGGGCTTTACAGCAGAGTGGCCCGACGGAAGCCTCTCCTCAGTGCAAGACACATAAAAGTCCACATGGAGGACTTCAAGATGGTGAGAAATAAGATTCTCTGCTCGAATGAGACCCAAATAGAACCTTTTGCCCTTAATTCTAAGCGTTGTGTGTGGAGAAAACCAGGCACTGCTCATCACCTGTCCAATACAGTCCCAAGAGTGAAGCATGGTGGTGGCAGCATCATGCTGTGGGGGTGTTTTTCAGCTGCAGGGACAGGACGACTGGTTGCAATCCTGGACGAAAACCTTCTCCAGAGTGCTCAGGACCTCGGACTGGGCCGAAGGTTTACCTTCAAACACAACAATGACTCTAAGCACACAGCTAAAACAATGAAGGAGTGGCTTCACAACAACTCTGTGACTGTTTTTGAATGGCTCAGCCAGAGCCCTGACTTAAACCCAATTGAGCATTTCTCTGGAGAGACCTAAAAATGGCTGTCCACCAACGTTTACCATCCAACCTGACAGAACTGGAGAGGATCTGCAAGGAAGAATGGCAGAGGAACCTCAAATCCAGGTGTGAAAAACTTGTTGCATCTTTCCCAAAAAGACTCATGGCTGATCAAAAGGGTGCTTCTACTAAATACGGAGGAAAGGGTCTAAATACTTAGGCCCATGTGATATTTCAGTTTTTCTTTTTTAATAAATCTGTCAACAATTCTGTGTTTTTCTATCAATATGTTGTGCTGTGTGTACATTAATGAGGGGAAAAATGAACTTAAATGATTTTAGCAAATGGCAGCAATAGAACAAAGAGTGAAAAATGTAAGGGGGTCTGAATACTTTTCGTACCCACTGTACACACACACACACACACACACACACATCCATCCATGTGTCTGACCCATCATATCCAGTCAGGTATTAACTCATAGGTTAGTTTTGAAAGGCCAATAGTGTGCAATAAATGAGATGCATCAAATTCATAACTTATCTTCCTGATCCTTTAACAGAACTGTTTTATTCCTAAATATTGTTTTGAAGCAGTTTAATAAACAATATCTGAGCTAATCACTACAGTTCTAACAGAAAAATTAGCATTTTCTTGCTATAAATCTGCACTGCTTGTGAAATTTTTAGGGTAAGCAGGAAGTCCTGGTGTTAAACTGAGGCTGACAGACTCCCTCTCTTATAATGTCACATAATTCTAAAAATAGGATTTTTTAGGAGTTTCCCCCCCCTCGATGCGCTACTTGTAAACAGAGAACTGATTGGCTGAGCCCTCTCAGCAGGGTGAGATGGATAGAACTCAGAGCTCTCACATCAATCATGGCTCTACAGCCAATCATGGGCGTCTGTGAGTTCGCGCAAACGGAAGAAACGGATAACATTGTCCTTTGATTGAGTAACGCCGCCCCCAGCAGTGAGCGTGAAGTTCGAAAAGATGCGGTCAGCTGGCGTTACATGGTTGGAAAGACACGCAACAGTCTTCAGTCCTCCCTGAGTGATAGTCGCCCTGGTGTGTGTGTGTGTGTGTGTGTGTGGGGGGGATTTTCTTGAACCATGAATCTGAAAAACAGTCGTAACTCAAATCACCGAAAATGTGGCTCGATACCTAATTCGATATGATGGGTGACATAAATCCCAGTTACATTTCACATAGTAATCTATGCCTCCGCTTTCACCTCTATATCTGTTTGGAAGTTGAACAAATCAATCTTCTGCCAGTTACTTCCATCCAGTGCTAGAACATTCCATGCCTGTGTATTTTTTTTTAAAAATGCAAACAAACAAAAAAAAAAACAGAACAGGTTATCTCGATATTTCAAAGACATGCCGTTTTAACCTGATGAGACGCACCTTAATATAGGACATACCTTGGATACCTGGGCACACCTGCACAGCGTAACCACATCCAGGTAGGAGAAAATCCTGAGGAAAGACGAGGGCAATTATAATCGGACTTAAATTAAAGTATCTGAATAAAATGCCGTGTCCAGTACGGGTCATGCTGTAGGTTTTAAGTTTAAACTTACCTGAGCAGGAGCTCTTTGGGAAGCTTTTTGTTGATTGGGGCTTCATCGCTGTTTGAGAAAACCTGTGGATAAAAAAAAAAAAAGAGCATTAATCATAAATAAATTTTATTAATCATAAAGTTTTTCTGACCAGTCCTTAGACAAGCTGAGCAAAGCCCATTCAGACACGAGCAGGTGACTAGATCCGGTTTAACTACACAGTATTTGGTTAATATATACTGCCTGGCCAAAATAAATAAATGTAATAATTAACTCATTAATAAATTTTTTTTTTTTTTAAAGCAACACTACTTCGTTGGAGCTTCTTCGGCTTTGATTACGGCATGCATTCATCACAACATTGTTTCGAGAAGCTTATGCAAGATCACATTTATTTATTTATGATACTAATACAGTACCATATTGAGTCACTGCATTCTTATGATTTTTCTGTTGTTCTGGGTTATGGTTGTGTTACCAGAAACCCCCTACATACAGTACAACCATGAATTGAGGAATTATTGGCCAACTACATTAGAGAAGGTAAATTTGAGGTGCGATTGTGTTTACACACACTAAATGTTACAATATTATACAATACAATGTATTATACAATTAGACATGTAATTATATGGAGTGTTAAGATGACTGCTTGCTATAAATGTAGACTCCTGCACCGCAAGTAATAAAAACTAATGCACCAAAATTTGTGGTCATTATTATGCCCCGTATCTGGATCTGCGAGCATGCTCAAACTCAAATTTCAAACAGACATATAGTAGAAGAAAAAACAGAGGTCCAGAGTCGCATTAATTTCCCTCCAAGATCTTATTTCCCTTTCTCAATAGGGTTAAGGTCTGTACTCCGAGGTGGCCAATCCAAGTGTGAAAATTATGTCCCATGCTCCCTGAACCACTCTTTCACAACTTGAGCCTGATGAATCCTGACATTGTCATCTAGGAATCTGCCCATGCGATTAAGGAAGGAAATAAAATACACTGATGGAAAAATTTGGTCATTCATTATATTCAGGTCATCAGCTGACCGTATTTTTTTTAGCCACATAATTTTGCTGAACCTAAGGTTGACCACCAGGAACAACCCCAGATCACAACACTGGCCCGACAGGCTGGTACGGTAGGGACTAGGCATGATGGGTTCATGACTTCATCTGCCTCTCTTCTACCCTGAAGCACCCATCACTCTGGAACAGGGTAAATCAATGCTCCACAGTCCATTCTTCATCCTCTCTTCCAACTGAAGCCTTTTTTTCCCAATTAGCCACATAACATCAACATCAAGATTGTCAACATCAAGCTCTAAAATAATACAAACTCCTGAAGAAAAATGAAGACATGATAAATGTGTTCTGACCAACTCAATATTTAGTTGGTTAGGTTTAAAGAACTTCCACAGATTCCATAGTTAATTAATTATTCCAGGTTATCAATTTTTTTTATTTTTTTTATTTTTTATTGGTCAAGTAGGTCAACAACAACAAACTAAATAGTAGTGAGTAATGTCTAGATTATCTATACACATACTCAGCCAACTTGGACGCCAGACTGAAACCTTCAGGGAAATAATTTCAAGTCTGACAACAGACAGCATTAAGGCAAAACTATGACTTCTTGCTTTTGGTTTATTTATGAGTATTCCCCAGGGAGGCACCAACCTGATGTTGGGTATTGATATCAATATTGCTATTAGGTCAGATTTTACATAAGGTACCAAAGCAATCACCTTATGTGAATGCGTGCAGTGATGTCACAGAATAACTTGTCTTAAATCCTGTTGCCATCACACATTTGTTTATTTTTATTCATAAAAAGAATCTTCACTACTGTCGTTGAGGTGAGGCAGAGAATCACTGTAAAGATGTCAGCACAGGGTCAAGATCGCCAGTTTGCTGATACTGGAGCCCTGTCCTCAGTACCGTATTGAATCACTGCATTCCTATGATTTTTCTGTTGCTCTCCTTATGTTTTGGGTTGTGGTTTTGTTACCAGAAACACCCTACATATACACGTACAACCTAGAATTCTTTTAACGGAATCAGATTCCTGGATTATAGCCCAACTGCATTTGAGCAGGCAATAAATTTGAGGTGTGGTTGCGTTTACAGAAACTACACGACACTCATATACAATCCAGTAGACAATGTAATTATATGGACTATTAAGAGGAATGCTTCCTATGAAAGAAAATGTACACTCTTACACTCAGAGTAAAAAAATAATGTATGCACCAAAATTTGTCTCCATTATTATCCCTCGTATGTCGTTCTTTCTTTTCAGATTGGAATAGATGAAATACCCCTTTCTACCATTAATTTAAAGAAAAGGGTAAAACATCAACAGAGGCATGACCTGGTCAACCTTAGCCTTCTCGCTGTTTAAAGATCTCTTGAGACCCATTAATTTTAAGCGTAAGCGATTTGTTGCACTTAAAGACACTAAAGGAAAGTCAGCAAAATATTATTAACATAATGTATTTATAGGCAGCGTGGAGGCTCAGTCCGGGTTCGATTCTCAGCTTGGGGTCTGTGTGCATGGAGTTTGCATGTACTCCCCGAGCTTGGTGCATTTCCTGTGGGTACTATCGTTTCCTCCCACAGTCCAAAGACATGCAGATTAGGCTAAGTGGTGTTCCCAAATTGCCTGCGTTCCAACCACGGTCTTAAAAATGTGAATAAACACAATGGTCACCACTATCCTCCAGCGCTCACCGCTGGCCTCCAATGATTCCTAGATGGAAAAATGGATGGATGGAAATTGCCTGTAGTGTGTGAATGTTGACTGAAGATCCTTCTATGATTATAAAATGGATATAAATATAACAGTAATAACCACTGGCCTGCACCTTCCCCTAGTCGGACTACAGAGGCTCCTAGATGCATGGATGGAACGGAATGTATTTATAACTAAACCTTATTTGCTGAAAAATTAATCAAGTTGTGGTGCATACGTTTCATCACCACCCTTATGGGGGTCTATTTTACTTCTGCAAGTAATAAAGCAAACACTGCACAAGAGGAGAACGTTGCAGGAGATAAATACTGCATAGAAATATTGCTGCATCTTGAGGACAAACCATAATGATGTGAGTGACAGTCATGATGTCTGTGACATAACAGAGATACAGAAATCATAGAGGATGACTTTTGCAATAAAATTGTGACATAAAATGTTAAAAAAAAAAAAAAAAAAAAACAGTAAGATGCACCGGACTCCAGAGTGGACTATGACCCCAAAGCCGTTATATTGTAGTGTGATTTGTCACAGTATCTATGTCACAACCTATAGAGCTTTATGTCACATACAAAGCCACACATTATTATTATTATTATTATGGTTACCTAAAAAATGATACATACCTACTGAACAGCACCCTACACACTCATGTTCTGACACGCACATACACACTAGTACGCTTTAAGTCTTTGTGCTCTTTTTTACAAGCATTCCAGCTAAAACGAGACAGGCCCGAGATCTCAGCCGTGCGGTATACCAGATCGGATTACCGACCAAAAACAATCGCCTGGCCATCATGACACGGAAAAGCACGCACGCACATACACACGCACATGCAAATACAGTACCCACAAACATACGCCCTCTCACACACACACACACACACACACAGAGTCACGCACGCGCTGCCGCCCATCGCCCTTGTCCCTTTTCCTGTCACGCACAAAATCACACACACACACACACACAAAATAAAACAGCATTAAAGTACCCCCGTGGAATCAGCGTTACCTCGAATCTGCCCTTGGTGATGCTGTTCATCTCCGCCGCGATGTCAACAATAATAGTGTCTGGGGCGAGCGTGGATTTCCTTTCTTTTTATTAATTTATTTGTTTATTTTGCTCCCTACGGAGAGACTGCGTAGAGCCGTGTGTGTGTGTGTGTGTGTGTGTTGGAGACCGGAGGAGAGTCCGGGGCTTGGCGCCGTCCGCCAACCATCCCAGTCAAAATAACAATAATAACATGGACGAAGCGGACCGCTGCTGCTGCGCCTGTAACCTCACTTCCGCCTGACGCGCTGCTACCCTGACTACATTTCCGCTCGCGCTCGCGCTTCAACGCCAAGCAAGGTCTCTCGCGCAGGACCGACAAAAATAAAATCAACAAAAGTAAAAAAACCCGAGTAAAACCGCGAGACGCTAATAGCGCGACTTCAGCTTGTCCAGTCGATTCGCTTCCAACCCACGTTACGAGTTTATTATACCGCCCTTCCCTGTCCTAACACGCCATTGGTGAAGACCGCCGTGACGTCATTTATGCGGGAAAAGCACGCATGGCTGATTGTTTTGATCATGTTCATAGCATGTGCACGCTCTTACATAGTTCTGCACGATATATATATATATATATATATATATATATATATATATAAAAGATTCAATTATATTTGACGGATATATTTGAATGCTTACAAATATTACTGTTATTTAACCCATTTGTTCCCAGAATGTTCTTCAAGGCAATGTTTTTATATGCACTATGTGGACAAAAGTATCTGGCTAATTCAAGCTTTATTCTGTATACTGGGTCGAGGTGGGCCTGGAGCCTATCCCAGGAGACTTAAGGCATGAGCCGGGGTACACATATAAACACCCTCACATATAAAGATATAAACACACTCACACGCTCATTCACACATGACGGGCAATTTGGAACGCCAATCTGCATGTCTTTGGTCTGTAGGAGGAAACCAGGGAATCCAGGAAGAAACCCACCAAGCATAGGGAGAGCATGCAAACAGACCAGAGACAGGAATCGAATCCAGATGTGCCGCATTCATGGAGACCAAATGACCCCAAATCAATATCTGACTTTGTTCTTGTTTTTAATAATAAGTTAATATTATTATTTGATGTTTAACTTATACAACTTGTACACTTACTCATTACTCATATACCGCTTTATACTGTATACGGGGTCACGGAGTCCATCCCAGAAGTTTTAGGTAGGGCATGAGAAGGGAAACATCCTGGACAGGGTGGCAATTCATGGGATAACACACTCATTCACACACAACTTCCAATTTGGGATTGTCAATTAACCTAATCTCCATGCCTTTGGATTGTGGGAAGAACCCCCCCACACACACACACACATACAGGGAGAACATGCAAACACCACACACACAGACCCCAAGGCAGGAATTGAACCCTTGAGGTGCAAGGTGACAGTGCTAACCACTAAGCCACCAGGGTATATAGAGTTGGTCCCCCTTTTGCAGCTATAACAGCTTCCACTTTTCATGGAAGAGTGTCCACAAGATTTTGGAGTGTGTCCGATGGTAATTCGTGTCCATTCATTTTGTAGAGCATTTATGAGGTCAGGCATGTCTTTCTGCACTGGGGCAGAGTCATGTTGGAATAGAAAATATGTCTTGATATGCTGAAGCATTAAGATTGACCTTCACTGGGGACAGACAGACAAATAGACATATAGACAGATACATAGATAGATAGATAGATAGATAGATAGATAGATAGATAGATAGATAGATAGATAGATAGATGCACACACACATGTACAGTACCCTCACATTTCAGCAACTGCTTTATTATATGTTCTCAAGGGACAATACTAATGGATGCACTTTAGAGTAGTCAATGTGCAGCCTGTATACCAGTACAGATTTACTGTCCTCTAACAAGAACTCAACATGCAGACTTTATTGTCTAAATGACTGGCAATGAAAACGAGTGCACCCTAAGTGAATATGTCAAAACCAAAGTGTCAATATTTTGTGTGAGTACCATCGTTATATAGCACAAACTTAATCCTCCTGTGCATGGAATTCCCCAGAGCTGCAAATGATGTTGCTGGTATCCTCTTCCACTCCTCCATAATGATATCATGGAGCTGCTGGGTGTTACTGTAGACTTGTTGGATTTGAGGACGCCCCACAGGTGCTCAAAAGAGTTCAGGTCTGGAGACGTTCTTGATGAATAGGACTTTGCATGGTTAAAGATGTACAGCTGTTATCACTTAGGGCGTACTCACTTTTGCCAGCTAATTTGACAATAATGGCTGTATGTTGAGTTATTTTCAGAGGACAGTAAATCTGTACTGAAAATTGACTACTCTAAATATATCAGAGTTTAATTTCTATAGTATTGTCCTTTGAGAAGATATACTAAAATGTTATATATATATATATATATATATATATATATATATATATATATATATATATATATATATACCCTAACCATAACTCCACAACCACTGTGCTGCAATACCCACTGAGTACACTGAGTGCAACGATCATCACTGCACTGCTTCTTCTCAAAACGGAGATTGGCTAAGCTAGATGTTTGTCTTACTGCTACGTAATTTGTTCAGCATGATATATGTATTCATAAAGTCAATCTACATTTGACTGTTGACTAATGTATGTAAACTGGCCACTGTAGAGGCAGTGATTTTGAAAAAGAGTCACAGTCAACCATGCACATGCACCCGCATCATACTGTAGGTGTGCTCTGGTACTTAAACAATTAGCAGTACTTCCTCCTCTGGCGCAGGAAGTGGTTAAAATGGTCACTCTATAGTCTTTTAATATGTATCTATTACCGTACACTATTTCTAATCTACACTATTTTCAAAGAGGACGGACTGCATAGTCATGATCTGTAGCAGGGGCAGGTAGCACATACTGCTTACTTTTTTCAAAAACATAATTTTTGTCAAGACTTTTTCTTTGCTAAACAATAAATGTCTCCATGTGCTGGCTAAAGATGTACACACTGCCTGGCCAAATAAAGTCACCACTTGTATTTAACTAAGCAAATGTATAAGAGGCTTCCTTGGGTAATTACTGCAGGGATTATTATGTTTCAGCTGGCAGCAAGTTTCAAATGATGATTCAATTGTAGTCCTGAATCAAGAAAAGAAAACAACTAAGGAGATTGCTAAAACTACAAAAATTGGGTTAAGAACTGTCCAGTGCATTATTAAAACTTGGAAGGATAGTAGTAAACCATCATCTTTGAATAGGAAATATGGTTTGAAAAAAGTTTTGATTGGTCGTGTTCAGACATAATGTTTGGTGACCTCAAATCATAATAAAACAACAGTAAAACTCATTAAAAGTGACTTAATAGTGAAAGTAAGAGCATTTCCACATGCACAATGCGAAGACGAGGATATGAGACTAAACTGCTGTGTAGCCTTAATAAAACCAAAACATTTTAAGCAAAAGAGCATAAAGAATGGACTGTGGAGCATTGGAAAAGGTCATGTGGTCTGATGAGTCTAGATTTACCCTGTTCCAGAGTGATGGGTGCATTGGGGTGCAGACCTTATGCCTACTGCCCACAGTACAAGCCTGTCGGGGCAGTGTTTTGATCTGGGGTTGTTTCGGTTGGTCAGGTCTAGGCTTAGCAATGTTATGTACCCAGGTCAGCTGACTACCTGAATATACTGAATGGCCATCAATGGATTTTTTTTCTTCCTTTATGGCATGGACATATTCCAAGAGAGTGCTGCCTGCAGGATTCATTGGACATAAATTGTGAAAGAGTGGTTCAGGGAGTATGAGACTATTTTCAACCACTCAATGGAGTCCAGACAGACCTTAACCCCATCGAGAATCTTCTTCATTTGGTTTATTGAATGTGTGTCTCAGTTTGTTCCACCATAATTCATTTGGCAGCTCATTGTGATTAAACCAACACAGTGGTGTGTCCATGTCACCTTTAATCACACACTTTCCCTGATCGTGCTTGAAAGTCACTAGCCATCTACAGTAGCTACTGTACATTATAAGAAAAGGGATATCAGTGTGAGCTGATGAAGTACTGGGGGTGTAGTGCTGACAGAAGAAATGCAGCGCTGGTTTTGTGAGATAAAATAAGATAATATCAGTTACCCATAATAGGAAATCGAAACAGCCATTTACTTTAATAATTTTCAATGAAACATAAGAATAATTTTATTACCTACTTTATTAAAGACAGTGCTTTAAATAACTAAATGACCACTTCTGAGTACAATCACTACATCTACTTCAAATATTGAATAACTACACCGATACCGGTTGTGCTGTCTATTAAAGCTCCGAGCAATCCAAGTAGATTTCACAACAAGTCCAAGAGAGCCTGAACTGATACAATACCTTCTACCTAGGCAAAGATGCCTACAGTAGGACATCTGTGTGTATCAGCCTGCATTGTTCATGGGTTTAAGGGTTCAGCCAACAGGAAAAGTCGAATCAGGTCCAGCATCACCTCTTGGGATTTTGGTTCTGGCTAATTTGCACCAGGTTTTGGAGGAAAAAAATGATGCACAAAACTGTCTTATGCTATCTGGTAGATCGAACATATTATGTAATCAGTCACATTTTGCATTTCCCCACAATTCGGACAGGCGTACGTTAAGTTCAGTTTTTATTCAACACATATACATTACTGCAAAAAGAAATTCGTTATTCTTTGCATATCCCAGCCTTTTGTTAATAGGCCGAGGTTAGCCATTATATGGCACCCATAGAGCAAACAGGGTTAAAGGCCTTTCTCAAGGGTCCAACAGCAGCAACCTGGCAGAGCTGGGGTTCGAATCTCCAACCTTCTGCTTATTAACCTTAACATACTGAGCGACCACTGCCCTGCTCAACTTCTCTCGAATGCTAAAGGTGTTGCCATGTGCTTGGCGCTTGTGCCAGCATGATTAGGCAGGTGCACAATGTTATACCTAACATATGAGAGTTATTGAGCTTGAATACAGCCAAATTACTCTTAACAGCAGACACAGAGAGCTTTGTAAGCGACATCTGGCACACAGGGTTTGCTGATTGGAAAAGGATAATCTATAATGCCGTCCTACCCAAAGATAACACCAGGGGGCAGAAAGAGGGGGCCATTCCACACCTGCCAAAAGTAATACTGTATCCCTTAATTATAACACTACTGGTGTAGCCTTGTTCACCTTAAATTAGATTGGCTAATAATTCCTTATTATCAGTGGTTAATTTGTAATGTTATATAGTGTGTGTATGTGTGTGTGTGTGTGTGTGTGTGTGTGTGTGTTACAGAGGCAGATGAACTGTATGTCTGTATGTCTATAGGTAATGAATAGGCTGTAGGTCGGTAGGTTTAGCATGTAGACCCAAGTGGCATGACCTGCATGTAAGTGAGTGTCTGTTAGCTTTGATAAAATGACAAACCTCTACTTCATTCCAGTGCACACACGCGCACGCACACAGATCCTTAAGCAAATATTATCTGAAACCATTCAGACAGACCCTACTTGTGTTGGCCTCTCTCCTGCCACTTACTCACTAAAACACATTCTTTGTGCTCTTAAGCCTTCCACCACCTCCAACACATACTTCTATTTTATCGGCGGTCTTTCCTTTAACATGTAAACTACAGTACTTTAAATAAGTAAATAAATGAATTATACCCACATTTATAACTAACCTTAACCGCAGCTGTGTCTTTCTTTTCGGTCAAAAAATATCTCCAGACATTGCCAAAATCGACTCACTCACTGGCTATAACACTGCTTTAACCTGTATACAAGGTCAGTGAGGGCCTGGAACCCATCCCAGGAGACTGCAGGCAATTTGGGAACACCAATTAGCCTAATCTGCATGTCTTTGGACTGTGGGAGGAAACCAGAGTACCCGGAGGAAACCCACCAACCACAGCAAACGCCATGTGTACACAGACCAGAGGTGGGTATCAAACCCGGATCCTAGAGGAGCACTGCCACAATTCTAGAATCGTGGGTATAACTTGTCCCCACCCCAGCATACGTGCATCCATGCACATAGTTTTTTTTTTTTTAATTTAAGAAACATAATTTTTAGATCTTACAGAAGGTTAGGGTAGGTGTGTGCTTGGGCGTGGGATAATGCTAGAGTTATAGTATAGACACTGCAATATTTAGCTACAGGGAAACTCATTTAAAGGTTTGTGTGTGTAGGATTTGGTGTATTGATGGCAGTGCAACCGCGGTGGGAGAACTGGCGTGGTGATGTGCCACAGTGCCATTTTTAGCTGTATAACAACTGGGCATGGGCACAGTTTCGAGTTTAGGCGCGCCCTAGTGACAAGGCAAAGCGCCGAAATATGTATGCTAGAGCAAAAACTTAAAACTCACATGCTGACTAAACATGTCCAAAAGGGCTCCGGGTTCCCAGTGCAGAGTGCAAACCCACGGTGTGAGTGAGTGAGTGAGTTCCCCCCATCCGTCCCTCCCTCCCTCTCTCTCTCTCTCATCCCTCAGTGTCTCTGTTATCCTGCGCTCTCACTCATGACGTATTTACTGACAGCTCTGTGTGAGTTTTCACACAAGTCCTCCAGCTGCTCGGTAATGCGCCTCTGGTCGGATAAACCGCCTTCCCGCCTCACTGCGCATTACCTCCTTCTCCTCGCCTCCTCAGCTGAGCCTTTCCTTTGCCCTGCTCTAAGGACTAGTGTGAGTCTGCGCTATGGAACAAGTGTGTGTCCGAGGGCTGGTGCTTTGGTCTCTTCTTGCATGCTTGGCTTGGTTGAGCGTTGGCCTCGCCGGCGCGGATGGTGAGTGAGTTTGTCCGCTTTTACGCGCCAAAACTGCTGTATGCGCGCAGCATGAAGACAAGAACTGTGCGCTATGTCTCTAAGTCTCTATGTGGACAGGTGATTATGTCCATTTCAGTAGTCAGATAGATTGTTTAACGAGTTATTTATAAATTGCAATACAATATATATTATAGTGTATATTTTTTCTTTATGTTATTATGTCATTATTTAATTATTAAAAAAGTATGTTTTGAATGTAAGTATGATCATTTATTTATTTATTCATTTATTTATTCATTTTTCATTACATGTAAGCTACAATAAAATAATAATCATTAAAAAAATGATTTATCTTGAGGAATAAATCTTAATGGTAAAAGTGAGAACTGGCTTATATTCAAACCATCAAATAATATTTCATTTGGAAGCCCAAAATTTGTACTCGGTGTTCTCTGTCGTTCCTCACAAGCATAATTAAGCTTGAATCACTTTTGGAGAAGAAATTGTAATTGCTGTAAATTGCAGTGTCCAAAGTGCACTCTTATACAGCCAGTTATTTAATATTAATTTATTAGTGCAAAACCAATTTTCCCCCTCGTCTCTAGCACTAAGTGACAATAAGTTTGTGAGATAAATATATAAATATATTAAAAAAAATAATATTTGACAAACCTTGACGTACTGCACACTCCTACATTTTGCAAAAAATAATAGATATTCACCGCACACACCTGCGTCTATTTATAGTGCTGTCAGTGAGTTGAAGGTTCGATCCAGCACCACTACAGTCCACCATCTCGTTCCACTACAGTATATCGACTTCCTGTTTAGTGGAAGGAGTTTAAGAAGAAGCTTTAGGTGGGAGGTCTGTTCAGGGATTCAGTGATCGTGTAAAGTCTTAAATAGTCGGTCTGTCAACAATGGGGTTCCGATTTTGGCAGGGAGGGTGTAGTTTGACATGGGTCAAACACTGGAAAGGTGCGTAAAGCATTAGATTGACACATACAGTAAGAACCATGATTGTAAGAAGAGGTGTTCAGTGGACTCCTGGGGTTGTATGAACTCATTTTGGAATTTAAGTTTTCTTCACCCCTGAAGGACAGATGGGTTCTTTTATTTACCAAGATAGAGCATGGTATCTAATTCCCACTAAACTGTTGTGACAATATATGAAAGTGGACACACAGCCAGAATCGACAATCAATCTTTCCATTTCTGTATCCAGAACAAGATGGATTGAAGCTGGTTCAAAACTTCATTTTAAGAAATTCTGTATATGTTCCACCTTGTCATGAGTTCAGCCTATTGTTCATCTTTTCTGTCCAGACACTTCTGCCATTTCTTGGCTGGATTGATGGGTAGCAATCCCCCTAGATTGTAATTATGTCATGTAAGAGTCAATGTTCTTGAGAAAAAGGACCTTTTTTTGGGCCAGCTTACCATGCTGTAAAGACAGGACTGCTCCTACTTGTACTCTACTTTTACAATGATAGGTTTAGGGTTCTTGGATAGAGGTGCTGTGGTGAACTTGGACTCCTTCAAAACTAAAGCTAAAACAGGTTTTTTTTCCTTTTCTTCCAAGAGAGGCTGCCACTGTACTAAACTCTCATATGAATTTACATGTATAATATACAGAATATATATTCATACTTTACCCATACATGCCAATATTTCTTTACCACATTAATAAAACATAATCCATTAAGGAAAGTTGATGGGACTGGCAGATTTCAGATTTTACAAGGTTGTGTAACACTTTTACGTTACATGCCCCTGTAGGGATGTTAAATAAATGACAGTGTCATCTATGTAGGCTACCAAGCTTGCCAGTTATGCCCTCTGAGAACCTCATTAACGAATGCTTTTAAGACAGGGCATTAGAGTGCCCACGCAGCATGCCCAGATGTGGTGGAAAATTCTGTTTTCCATTTTTCTTTTTCCTTTATACTCACCAGGTTGTAGACATTGCATCGATTTAGTCTGGTTAAATAGATACACACAGCTGAAGCAGGGGAGAAGTGATTGTCCATATTTTGGAGAAAGATAGAAATGTGTCACAGTTAAAGTTCGGGAATGCTGATGAGTAGTAAGGGTGTGGACTGTTCTGTTCTGCACTGTACTGTGCTGTTCTGTTCTCTTCTTGCATGTCTTTCGTTTGCATCAAGGCAAAGGTCATTCACAATGCACTCTATGACATTAAACAGCGACCACCGTGTCATCCTCTCCAGAAACAGTTACTCACTCCGAACATATACAGTAATATGGTCACATCAGTGTAACAGACATTAAATCACTGCAGCATTGAACTGCAAAGAAAAACTCGAGACGAATCATTGATGGTGTGTCAGCTGAGGATTGCTCTGTGGTGTGATTGTTGGAATTAACCATATGATTGGATGTTATCATCATCCTCATCATCATGTATTTGACTTATTATGCATATTATTTTGGCCAAATGAATAAATGATAAAAAAAAAAAAAAGTTGCTTTTAAACGAAAAATCTAATTGAGATACTGTTTTGGGGTCGCACTTTTCATGTCAGTAAATGAGTACACTGTGGGCTCTGTACAATGACTGGCCACTACTGTTATTTTAACCCTATGTGAGAAACTGTGACTAAATGTGAAAGTCATATCGAAGTCTGGGCATGTTTGTGGCAGTGTTTGTTATAAAGTGAACACTACTGCTCAACAGTTTGTCTGTGCATGAGTGTGTGTGTGTGTGTGTGTGTGTGTGTGTGTGTGTGTGTGTGTGTTAATTGGGGTGGGGCTATGGAATGGTGCTGACTGTGGTGTTTGTGTGTATATGTGAATTCATATTTTCACTCTGGAGTCATACATCCTGTTTGGAGCTCAGCTTCGCTCTTCATTTTGTACTTACCTTTTGTTGCGAAGCTCTTTAAGTTAGTGTCCATGTGGCACACCCTACTACTACTACTAAAAATAAAACCTAATCCCTCCCAGTCACAAACACAGCTACCCTCGTTTAACCTTAGTTTACCATCATGACGAATCCTTTCTATCTAAGTTGAATATATGTACATACTTGTGTATATATATATATATATATATATATATATATATATATATATATATATATACAGTGGTGTGAAAAACTATTTGCCCCCCTCCTGATTTCTTATTCTTTTGCATGTTTGTCACACAAAATGTTTCTGATCATCAAACACATTTAACTATTTGTCAAAGATAACACAAGTAAACACAAAATGCAGTTTTTAAATGAGGGGTTTTATTATTTAGGGAGAAAAAAAATCCAAACCTACATGGCCCTGTGTGAAAAAGTAATTGCCCCCTGAACCTAATAACTGGTTGGGCCACCCTTAGCAGCAATAACTGCAATCAAGCGTTTGCGATAACTTGCAACGAGTCTTTTACAGCGCTCTGGAGGAATTTTGGCCCACTCATCTTTGCAGAATTGTTGTAATTCAGCTTTATTTGAGGGTTTTCTAGCATGAACCGCCTTTTTAAGGTCATGCCACAACATCTCAATAGGATTCAGGTCAGGACTTTGACTACGCCACTCCAAAGTCTTCATTTTGTTTTTCTTCAGCCATTCAGAGGTGGATTTGCTGGTGTGTTTTGGGTCATTGTCCTGCTGCAGCACCCAAGATCGCTTCAGCTTGAGTTGACAAACAGATGGCCGGACATTCTCCTTCAGGATTTTTTGGTAGACAGTAGAATTCATGGTTCCATCTATCACAGCAAGCCTTCCAGGTCCTAAAGCAGCAAAACAACCCCAGACCATCACACTACCATCACCATATTTTACTGTTGGTATGATGTTCTTTTTCTGTAATACTGTGTTTCTTTTACGCCAGATGTAACAGGACACGCACCTTCCAAAAAGTTAAACTTTTGACTCGTCGGTCCACAAGGTATTTTCCCAAAAGTCTTGGCAATCATTGAGATGTTTTTTTAGCAAAATTGAGTCTTTTTGCTTAAAAGTGGTTTGCACCTTGGAAATCTGCCATGCAGGCCGTTTTTGCCCAGTCTCTTTCTTATGGTGGAGTCGTGAACACTGACCTTAATTGAGGCAAGTGAGGCCTGCAGTTCTTTAGATGTTGTCCTGGGGTCTTTTGTGGCCTCTCGGATGGGTTGTCTCTGCGCTCTTGGGGTAATTTTGGTCGGCCGGCCACTCCTGGGAAGGTTCACCACTGTTCCATGTTTTTGCCATTTGTGGATAATGGCTCTCACTGTGGTTTGCTGGAGTCCCAAAGCTTTAGAAATGGCTTTATAACCTTTACCAGACGGATAGCTCTCAATTACTTTTGTTCTCAATTGTTCCTGAATTTCTTTGGATCTTGGCATGATGTCTAGCTTTTGAGGTGCTTTTGGTCTACTTCTCTGTGTCAGGTAGCTCCTATTTAAGTGATTTCTTGATTGAAACAGGTGTGGCAGTAATCAGGCCTGGAGGTGACTACAGAAATTGAACTCAGGTGTGATAAACCACAGTTAAGTTATTTTTTAACAAGGGAGGCAATCACTTTTTCACACAGGGCCATTTAGATTTGGAGTTTTTTTTCTCCCTTAATAACGTAAAGCTTCATTTAAAAACTGCATTTTGTGTTCAATTATGTTATCTTTGACTAATAGTTAACGGTTTTTGATGAGCAGAAACATTTAAGTGTGACAAACATGCAAAAGAATAAGAAATCAGGAAGGGGGCAAATAGTTTTTCACACCACTGTATATATATTTGTTAAAGTATTGCTGTTTGTGTAAAACGTATTTCCCTCTCTATCCCAGCATTTCACTAGGGATACCATAAAGGTAGAGTGATCTCTCAGTCCACCACAGCCATGATCAGAGCTACATACTTTCACATCTGAAACGCTGGCCTCCCAGGAACTCCTTGAATGGCCCAAACAATCTCGGTCAGGAATGTACGGGGTATGTGGCAATAACTCCCAGCCGTGTTCCTGTAATGTGCAAGTGGTGCGAAATTTCCCAGCACCCACTTACCGCTCTGCTCTAATCACACCACGCACCGCACCACGTTCCCTCTGATTCTCCACCATTGTTTGTCTGGTCTCACCATCTCTCAGGGATCAAGGAGGACATTCATCCAGACTCTTTTCTGTTCTGGCACCTAGGTGGTGGAATGAACTTCTAGATGTCTGTACAGCTGAGTCTCTGACTATCTTTAAACAATAGTTTCGTCAGTACTTGGACTAATTCCCTCCGATTAAAGAATAAATCGAAATCCCTTTCCCAACTGTGTCTGATTAATGGTACTTAGTTAGTAACCTAGAACCCTGTGTAAGGATCTATCTAATGATGGAAACTTCAAAGCACTTTTTGTAAGTCTCCCAAATGCCTAAATGTACAGTAAATGTGTTCATGAATGATTGTGTGTACAGTTCCTATAGACAGATGTGTCCGCAAGTTGGTGACAAGTCAAGGATGACCAAGGATCAGGGGTTTGGCTCGCTGAAAGTTTCACAAAATTTTCAGTAATGGACTCCGAAATTATATGGCCTTACATTTACATTTAGGCATTTGGGAGACACTCTTATCCAGTTCGACTTCCAAAAAGTGCTTTGAAGTTTCCGTCATTCCGTCAGGAGACTTCGGGCACTAGGTGGGGTACACCCTGGACAGGGTGCCAATCCATCGCAGGGCGCACACACACACACATACACACACCCAATCACACACTATGGGCAATTTTGGAACGCCAATTAGCCTAACCTGCATGTCTTTGGACTGTGGGAGGAAACCGGAGTACCCGGAGGAAACCCACCAAGCACGGGGAGAACATGCAAACTCCATGCACACAGAGACGGGAATCGAACCCAGACCCTGGAGGTGCAAGGCGACAGTGCTAACCACTACACCACCGCGCCGCCGAATTATTATTATTATTATTAACATATTAAAATAATTAATTAATTACCCAAATATCCAAGAAACAGATAGGTCTGTAGTCGTTGCTTAAATGATATACGCCCATCTTCAAAAACGTTTGCACCATTCAAGAGTGTTGTCACTGTGCTATACTTCATTCGCAAGAAATTTCATCAAGAGTCCCAGTATGACTTGACCACCCCTTGTCTTGGTGTATGTACAGTATATGTAAATGCATTTGGGGCAGTGGTGGCTCAGTCAGTTAAGGCTATGGGTTACTGGGTTACTGATCGGAAGGTCGGGGGTTCAAACCCCAGCATCGCCAAGTTGCCACTGTTGAGCCCTTGAGCAAGGCCCTTAACCCTATCTGCTCCAGGGGCGCTGCTCCATAAGCTGGCTGACCCTGCGCTCTGACCCCAGTTTCCTAATTGGGATATGCGAAAATTGAGCAATTTCCCTCTGGGATTAATAAAGTTCTATAAAAATTAAAATAAAATTAATTCTCTCTCTCTCTCTTTTTCAGGTCGGATCTTCCTGCTAGAGTTGAGAAATGGTTCAGATATAGGTTTCCATGCAGCTTCTCGTGCATGTGAAGATCAGGGTGCTCGGATGGCATCAGCGATGGAGCTTCGTCATGCTGTCGTTGAGTGTGCATTCTCCGCTTGTGCACGTGGTTGGCTCACCGGTGCCAGCATCGGGTAACACATTTTTGTCATTATGAAATGATAGCTTACAATTGAAAATAGCAATCCACTTTTGGTGGAAGTGCGCTTTTGTGCAGATTTAGAAAGGACACAATATGTTTTGCAGAAAGTTTCGATTTTCACCTTCATGCATTCGGTCCCCCGAGAGCACTGAAACTACGGCGTTGTCACAAAATACATTAGCACTTTCCTGGTGTTCGCTGTCTGTGCAATTCCACAGTTAATGCAAAATGTTTGACATGAAAGCTCACAAATCCCAGAGTAATTATCACGTTGTGAATTTCATGCAATGTCTATTTCTTCTTTTGATGCATCACCTAAAAAGGTCAAACATTTGAATCTTTGAATACACAAATCACAAATCCGCAGCTTCTTAAGTTCTCAATGTGTGATTTTAAACCTTTAAAATAATCTATGGTGTTTAATATTTTATTTTCCTACTATTAAAACGGCTATGGAACCTCTCTATTACTGTAGCAGAAAGAATACAGAACTTAGACAATATATTGTTTAAAGAAAACTATGAATAAGCATAAATGTTCAAATATGTCATGTCCCATGGTTGCACCATTACACTCCCAGTCTTTGCAATTGCAAACTATGCTATTGTTTGCAAACTGTTGCAGTACTGTATCTTTTTATGTACAAATACATTTTTTTTTTTTTTACCAGGACATAGTTTTCCAAAATGCATTGCAAAGTTATATACAGTGGTGTGAAAAACTATTTGCCCCCCTCCTGATTTCTTATTCTTTTGCATGTTTGTCACACAAAATGTTTCTGATCATCAAACACATTTAACTATTAGTCAAAGATAACACAAGTAAACACAAAATGCAGTTTTTAAATGAGGGTTTTTATTATTTAGGGAGAAAAAAAATCCAAACCTACATGGCCCTGTGTGAAAAAGTAATTGCCCCCTGAACCAAATAACTGGTTGGGCCACTCTTAGCAGCAATAACTGCAATCAAGCGTTTGCGATAACTTGCAACGAGTCTTTTACAGCGCTCTGGAGGAATTTTGGCCCACTCATCTTTGCAGAATTGTTGTAATTCAGCTTTATTTGAGGGTTTTCTAGCATGAACCGCCTTTTTAAGGTCATGCCACAACATCTCAATAGGAAAACTCATTTTGTTTTCCTTCAGCCATTCAGAGGTGGATTTGCTGGTGTGTTTTGGGTCATTGTCCTGCTGCAGCACCCAAGATCGCTTCATCTTGAGTTGACGAACAGATGGCCGGACATTCTCCTTCAGGATTTTTTGGTAGACAGTAGAATTCATGGTTCCATCTATCACAGCAAGCCTTCCAGGTCCTGAAGCAGCAAAACAACCCCAGACCATCACACTACCACCACCATATTTTACTGTTGGTATGATGTGACTACAGAAATTGAACTTAGGTGTGATAAACCACAGTTAAGTTATTTTCTAATAAGGGGGGTAATCACTTTTTCACACAGGGCCATGTAGATTTGGAGTTTTTTTTCTCCCTTAATAACGTAAACCTTCATTTAAAAACTTAATTTTGTGTTCAATTATGTTATCTTTGACTAATAGTTAACGGTTTTTGATGAGCAGAAACATTTAAGTGTGACAAACATGCAAAAGAATAAGAAATCAGGAAGGGGGCAAATAGTTTTTCACACCTCTGTAACCTTAACTGACAGCAAAATGTGATGCTTGCGCTACCATACAATGATCTTTGGCAAAGTCAATCCAGAATGAGAAAAAAATCTGTTTATGTGTTGCACCGATTGATGTTACTGTAACCTGCTACTGTAATATTGGACTGTGCTTCATTTGGAACATCCTTTACATTACATTCGGGCATAGCACAGATGTCACAGAAAGTATTAGGGGCGTTCCTAGTGCTTGGATGCCATCAAGGTAGAAAGTTTCCTCAGTTCACCAGAGCCATGATCGTATTGCCTGCTTTATGTCTGTAACACTGGCCTCTCAGGAACTCCTGAAATGGTTCAAATATGTGGAAATGCCTTAGAGCGCAGGCCTTCTTTAAAATGTTTGCATCGTTCAAATGTTTTGTGATGAAGTCACTTGAAGTCTTCTGCAAATGTCAATCGGATTTACACCATTATTCTTCTTCTTATTTTTTTTTGTGTGTGTTTTAATTATGAAAAGTGAATCTGGGGCTCTAAGTGCTCTGGTGCAAGTTTTCCCTCATGCGTTATGTTAATCATCTCCTTAACCCTGACGAATGTTTCAGTCCCTGCTGTTGAAAAACATCATCATCATTCTGCCACTGTAAGAATTCAACTGTCCAGGTGATAAATTATACATGGTTTTCCAAAGACTTTCTGGCAGTCATGCCAAAACGTTCAGTTTAGTTTAATGTAGTGCTACAAAAATACAGTAAATTGCATAAAAATTTAAACTTACAATATGGACCTGTGCACTTATTTAATCAAAAAAGGTTGCAATTTATTACAGGTAATATAGGCATAGATGGGAATAAATATAGAGTTTGTCAATAATTTACTTAATTGTTTTTAATAAATAAATATTGGCTAGACTAAACATTAATTAATTTGTCTAATTATTAGCTGTCAGCCTACACTGTAACAAATTGATGTAAATTTACAGGACTTTTTTTTACAGTTTCCGACTGTTTTTTCGACATACTGCATATTACTGTAAAAGAAACAGCATTACTGTGATTTACAATATTTAACTGTAAATATTGTATTTACAGTTTAATACACTACAGTATACAGTATTTAACTGTAAATTAGATAATCAACACACTTTAATGAAAACATCAGTAAGTGCAAGTACTTTTGCTGATTTTATGGGCCTCCGAGTGGCGCATTAGGTTAAAGCGCTCGCCCTATCATCCGGAGATCGCAGGTTCGAACCCCGGGTGATGTTCAATTGGACACGACTAGATCGGGGGAAAGAATTGGGCAGGACTAAAAATATATATATTTTTTAAAATGCTGTTAAAAATACAAGTTGTCCGAATAATTATTTACCACTAAAATACAGTAAACAGTACAAAATCACAGTAATAAACTGTATATCAAAATACAGCAATCTACTGTAGTCTATTTCTATACTGTAATAAAACAGCATTTTACTGGCAAAACTGCTGCCAGTAATTTACTGTAATTTTACATGAAATTTTTTTTACAGTGTAGACGAATATGGTTGAAAACAAAACAGCACATTTAATAGTAGCTTAAATCGCCATCGCAATATGTGCCATTTCTCCATATGTGTGATTTTTTGATCTGGTTTAATTAGTCCAGAGAATCTTGTTCCTCATGTGTTTATGCACCAAGTAAGGCTTGATGCTTTTCACCTTTTACTGAGCGGCTTCTAACTGCCCACTGGCATGTGATATCTGACATTTTCACACGGAACCTCCAGAGTTCATCAGAGTGACCTTTAGATTCTTGGTCACTTTCCTGACCGGGAGACGTTCTTAGCGATTTGCTGAAATGACCTGTGAAGCCAGATCCCGAATGAGTTTTATCATTCAAGACTTTTTCTGTTCATGTCTGGATCTGGGGATCTAACAGTGTTATAGCAAGGCTCTCAATCCTCCTATACAGTAAATGTGGAATTTCACTTTTGTTGTTCGTTTTTATTTGATGCTTATTCAGACCCTTTTATACTGACGATTATCTTTGCATATTTATAAGGGAAAAATGAGTGTAATCAATTTTATTTCGAGGCTGTAATGTACCTTGGCAGTCCTCGGTTCCAGTTTGGCGATAACCTATAATAAGGGAAATCAGTAATGGGACATTTCCAAGGTAACTTTACACTGTCCTAATGTTTTCCCAAAGTAAAATCTTGACACCTCCATGCACACCCACACCAAAACACCTCTCTCTCTCTCTCTCTCTCTCTCTCTCTCTCTCTCTCTCTCTCTCTAATTCTGAGTCACATTCTACAAGTGAATGTTACAATGTGGGACAAGGAACCAATTTCTTGTTAACTTCATGCACTGAGGAAATTTCCAGTAAGAAAGAAGCAGTAAAGGCTGCGTTTCATCTATGATAAATTATCTATAATGATCTATTATCGGAATTATCTACAAAATTTTGACTTTTTTCAATAACACCTAGATTTAGTAGAAAATTATTATTATTATTATTATTGAGTCATTATTAAATTATTATTGAATATAGCCATATGTTATACTATAATTATAATAATAATAATTATTATTATTATTGAATCATTTACCAATTCATTACCTTTCTCCAAATATTATTTAATAATATGCTACTAATAATCTTTTCTATAATTATTATTATTTTTTTTTTATTAATTTTTTTATTATTATTATTATTATTATTATTATAGTTTTTTTTGTTGTTAAATTTCTTTAATTTTTGTGAAGCTGCTTTGAGACAATGACCATTGTTAAAAGCGCTATATAAATAAAATTGAATTGAATTGAATTGAATACTATGCTAATATGCTACTATGCTTCGAATAATCATTTATCTTATCTTCATTCATTCATTCATTTTCTATACCGCTTAATCCTGTGTTCAGGGTCACGGGGGACCTGGAGCCTATCCCAGGAGACTTCGGGCACTAGGCGGGGTACACCCTGGACAGGGTGCCAATCCATCGCAGGGCACACATACAGTACACACACTCACACACCCAATCACACACTATGGTCAATTTAGGAACGCCAATTAGCCTAACCTGCATATCTTTGGACTGTGTGAGGAAACCGGAGTACCCGGAGGAAACCCACCAAGCACGGGGAGAACATGCAAACTCCATGCACACAGAGACGGGAATCGAACCCAGACCCTGGAGGTGCAAGGCGACAGTGCTAACCACTACACCACCGTGCCGCCACTCTTATCTTCATTATTTCTTTTAATTTTCCAACCAAGGTAGAAGTACTTATAATGCCACATCCCATAACCAAGCATGCCAACACAAAGCCACACCCACACTGAAAAAAGTGATACTTTGGATCAACTTAAAAAAAATTGCTTCAATTTGTTACAAGCAATTTTTTACTTTCTCTCAAATCAAATGTTATAATTTTATTTAAGGTTTCATTTTTATTAAATATAAATATATTTTTAAGTTTCCCCAAAGCAAAAATAAATTCATCCATCAAAATAAAATAAAAAATGCCTTAGGCCAGTAAAAAATTTTTTTCGACTTTGTAACAACTTGATTTTCACTTTAGCAAAAATAAAAAATTTTAAGCAGACCCTCAGTTCCATTGTTCATGCCACAATCTAAGGTGAAGATGAAATATCGCTCCAGCAGTGCTCAGTTTTGCTGTTGGTTTGTGCACTGGTTTATTGGTTTATTGGTTTGCTAGTTTGCCTCTAACCTCAGCCACTTCATTACAGACTCCCTAGCCTCACTTAATTCTAAAGGAAGCAGTGGTTGCAGTGGTTCCCCAAGTGTGGAAACGCTTTTTTCTTCGGCTGATTGTGGATGTCCTTACTGACACTGTAACCCATTGTTGAAGACCAAAATTAAGGACCAAGAAGATAAGAAACAAGGCACAATGCTGGTGGTCTTGCGTGTCTATTGTGATTCATTTCCACTAATGAATAAATTCCACTAAATTTTCTAATTTGGTTGCCTACAGGACAACAGTATGCAGGAGCGTCTCTGGAAGCTTACGGGCCGTGGACATGCAGGTGGAGAATGCGACCGAGATGTACGAGGGACTGGCTGTGTTCTGTGTCAAAGATACTGGTCAGTTAAAAAATTCATAGTAGTCAATAATGAGAGCTTAAAAGTTTAAAAGCAGAAGTTTGTTCTTAAACCTGTTGCTATTTCCTACCTATGTGCATCAGGGGCTCCTTGTGGAAGTGCACCTATCTTTCCGAATACACATCTACAGGGACATACAGGCTTGGAGCTGGGTGACGAGCTTCTGTATGCTTGCAACGCAGGATACGTTCTGCCCAATGGAGAGACAGCTTTTAGCCTGTTGTGTGACAGCTGTGGAGAATGGTATGGTCTGGTGCAGCTCTGTGCCAAAGGTGAGCAGATGAACAGGTCTGAGATTTAAGCAACTGATATAAACACATATAAGTGATAACTGCTGGAGAATATCATGAGAAAATGTTTTAGGTTGGTGGAATGGTTTATAAACAACAATTATGGTGGCACAGAGGCATTATGGTTAGCACCGTCGTCTTGCACTTCCTTGTTCTGGGTTCGATTCCTGCCTGTGCATGGAGTTTGCATGTTCTCCTCATGCTTGGTGGGATTCTTCCGGGTACTCCGGTTTCCTCCCACAGTCCAAAGACATGCAGATTAGGTTAATTGGCGTCCCCAAATTTCCCGTAGTGTGTGAATGCGCATGTGAACGTTGACCGTAAATCCTACCACGGGTGTAAAAATGGGAATAAAAACAATGGTCACTGTACAGTGGAAAGTATAATTGTTGTTCCATCCATCCATCCATCCATCCATCTAGGAACCTCTGTAGTCCAACTATGGACTGTGGAGGCCAATAGTGACCACTGGAGACTAACGGTGACCGTTGGCCTCCAATGGTGACCGTTGGCCTCCAATGGTGACCGTTGGCCTCCAATGGTGACCGTTGGCCTCCAATGGTGACTGTTGGCCTCCACAGTCCTTAGTTGTACTACAGATGTTCTTGGATGGATGGATGCATGGATGGATGGATGGATGGATGGATCCAATCCAATTATACTTTCAATTTAAACAAATGAAACACACGTGAATTTGATTAACCAACATTCAAGTTAAGGATCTTCAGTCTCATCCACAAAGTGCAGGTATGGCTGTATGCTTTCACTCCAGCCAAACTTGACACACAGACACATAATTTCACTTTTTTAATCGTTCTTAGTTTTCATTCAAATATAAAGTATGCCTCCAATTTGGATGTAAAAAAAACTCTGCGGCCACCTTTGTGGATAAGATTCAGACCGAGTTATTTTTTTACTCCTGCACTTATTGTTTCTTTAAAATTCCTAAAAGTGTTAATATTTTCAGATGACTAAAATTAATATAGCTAAATAACTATTATGAGTTTTAACACAAATTGTTAGCCTTGTTGAATTTGATGTATTACAGATAAAGCCGAGGCCTTCATTGACTATGAGGACAAGCTCCCAGATGACCACCATCTCTATGACGGTCTGGACGACATGCATCACGTGAGGATGACCACTAGACCAACTGATCATGGAGAGGAGGAAGAGTCTACACCTGAACCGGACCATTTAGATCCAGGCATGGTGGTTGAAGCAGGGGACAGGATCGACAAAAACTCTGCAGTATCTGTAACAGAGCCTCCAGTGTCTCAACTCAGTCAGAAACACATGTTCTGGTTCCCCTCAGAGGCTTTCCAGGAAGAGGAACATCATCTTATGACCACAGGCACACCTATTGAAGTTCACACCCAAGATGAGGACTATATCTCAGCCAAGACAGGTGAAGAAATGTCAGAGATAACTACAGAGGATTATGACAGTGGGGATGTAAGCCAGCGTCCAACTGAAAAGCCTGCCAGTCGTGGTGTAGGCAGCACGGTGGAATCATGGCTTGATGGATATCCCATTGCTCAAGAGGAAGAGAGAGTAGGTGGAGGGTCTACAGGGGAGACAGGAGAGACAGTTCCAGGGCAGGTGGTGGATATGGGAAGGGGGACAGACACTTTAGAAGTGGAGGATATTAAAAGTGTGACTGACGCTTCAGAAGACGCAGGTCTGAGATGTGGTGTCCACAGCCACCTGGAGGAAGCATCTGAAGGTGTGTCTGAGGTACCTGAAGAGCAAGAGATTAGCACAGTGACTAATTGTGAAGATCTGGCACGTAAGAATATAACTGAAAGCCCTGGAGAAAAGAGTTATGGAGAAGTCATTTACAACCAAGAGGAGGGGTCCGACAGTGTGACTGACTCGACTCAATCGGAGGTTTCCGATGTAGTGTCTGTTATCTCAGAAGAAAGACCTTATGTTACACAGACGCCAGTATTGAAGGAGATAGAAGGAGGAGCCAAGGGACCAGTGGAGTTGGAACATGAGAAAGTGGATGATGGTTTTAAAGATGGACAGTTTCATGGTGGAGCAAATGATGTTGAATTGAGCCATCACAGCCACACTCAGATCACATTAGATGAGACAACTCTGAAAAACACACCCAGCACTTCTCCAGAGAACGTCAGCACCAGTCAAGGGGGCATGGAGTTCAAACGCACTGCCACGCCTTCGGGAATGGCGACAACAGAAACCACACCTTCTTCACCAGTCCATGTGGCCACGCCGACAGTGAGTGTCTCCTGGGATTCCAAAGATCTCGGCCATTTTCTGGATCCGAATCCGACTGTTGATGATCGCGCAGTTGTAGAAACACATGAAAATCAAAGTGTGATGGAAGGAGATGTGAACCATAGCCTGGATCAACCTGAAGATGATGGCTCTTGCACTGTACACCCTTGCCACATGGCTGGCCATGGACCAACATTGGCTGCTATAATTGTCGCCATTGTAGCAGCGATCGTTGGCGTGGCCTTAGGTGCATGGTGTTACAAAAGAAGGCAACAGAAGACCTCTCACTATCAGCTGAATGGAACTAACAGACAAACACAATGCATCGAACTCCAGCAGACTGTGTAACGTAACACGCGGCTTACGTGAACACCATAGATGTTTGAACATTATGAAGTACATGCACCTAAATACATACTAATATACACAGAAAGGTTTTTTTGTTGTTGTTGTTCTCGTTGTTTTGGTGAGAGGATCGCGCATGTCCGTTAACAATCTTGCTATTGAGCAAGGAAAGAATTGCTTTTGTGCTTCGTTAAAACCGTATTTTTGTTGTTGCTTGTTTTCATATTTGCAGTGCAGTGTGTGTGTGTGTGTGTGTGTGTGTGTGTGTTATTTCTTGTGTTATACCTGCTTAAATATGACGCCTACATTTTTAATTGTGGATTTCCTTTCACTGTATGGAATGCATTTGAAAGGCTATTGATGTTTGCGTTTGAGACGCTAGAGGGTTATTATTAATATTAATATTTGAATTTTACAGGATAGTATATATTTTTTTCAATTTGTGAATTTGTGTCAGCCTTAGCAGTGTGAATAAAATGTGACCAGTACAGTGTTTGAACCCTGAATATAAATGCGGAAAATTGGCTTTTTAGAAAAATAGACCCTTAATTTTAGTGTTAAATATTTATGAAGTGTTTAGTGGAGAACATGCTTATTGAACTTATATTATATACAGAGCGCCGAAAAAATGTATACACACTTCAACATGAAAAATATACAGTATGCCTCTCTTTGGATGGTCTCATGATAGCATTAACGATGGCACGACATCTTCAGAGGAAACATATTACAATATTACACATTACAATTCGAGTTTTATATAAACGGCATAAATAACAACTGCATATACATGTTGTGTGCATACATTTCTTGGGGCCCCTTCGTATATTACATATTCGATTTTACTGTATATTTACATTCACTCTACAGTTCTCATTGTGTAATATAGGTTTCTATCACCTCTAGCAAGTATCAGTCACATACATGAGAGCAAGAACCTCATTATCTCACATAGTACTAATATTATACTATATACTAATATTATATTATACAAAAACTCAAGAAATAATAATGATTTAGTAAATATTTGAAATGTAATTATAATGTGCCAAAGTCAGGCAGGATTTGTCTGAAAAGCGTTATTTCCTGATCAGTATTAGAAAAGAGGAAAAAGCAGTACTGTACTGTATATTGAATCTTAATGATTCCGATAGCAAGAGATCAAAGGAGGTGATGTTGAGAATGCGGAGCCAAAACCGTGGCAAAGCGGGACAGCCATCTCTTATACGGTGGAGATTCTGTAAGTTATATATTCAGCTTGAGAGGTAGAAGAGGTGTTTTTATGGACGCCGCAAATGTGGTGGAGAATAATTTAATAAATAGTGTTTTCGTGTTTTTGTCGAGCACTTTTTCTGCTCCCAGCAGTGACTGATTTATTTCCTCATCAGTTCTTTGTACTTAATCAGATTAAGATATTTTCTAGTAGAGACGGGAGAACAAAAACGATCCGGTGGTGTGTTGTGATTCTTTTGTGCCGCGATTGATGTATCGTCACACACTGACTCCCGAAATGGATTTCATTGGGAATTTATATACAGTATACTATATGTTTGCGTTTGAGGCTGTGAAAGGTTGCAGTTCCTCTGTTATCCTACAGGTGGTGCACTCTAAACTATTCACACATTGGTGAGGAAGGGGTCCCATGTGCTAGGCCTGAATTATGTTTTAAGTTCGTTTAAAATTGTAACGAAATTAACCAAAAAAACAACAACAACAACATAATATCAAACTTGGATATTAAAAAAAAATTGTGATGGCAATACAGATTGAATCGGCACCTATTATCACAGGTATATACGTGATAATATCGTATCGGGTGGCCCATGGTGATTCCCGTGCCTGTTTTCTAGAGCGTTTGTCATTTTGTGATAATTACTGGAGTTAAAGTGTTTATGTTAGCTAGATGTCTCCTTAATTCTGCTTGTACAAAAGGTACGATTTTTCAATCTTCAAAATTCTTGTGCATCTGTTTAATAAGTAAAAGAAGCCACCTGTACATTTCCATAGGTTTAGTATTAAAAGTATTACGCAATACAAAATGTGATAAGGAATCTATCCGATGGAGCTGAGGTTAAAAAAAAAAAAACAACAAAAACAAACCGTGTTGAATTCTGTGACTGTAGTTAATGTTTCTTTCTATAAGAAAAGTTAAATTTTTGATTTTGTTTGATTTAAAAGCTTAATGCTCAATTTTATTGACTGGATGGCTATTACAGTAACTGCATACTTATGAATTTAAATGTCTTTCATTTTAACGGGTCTCGATAAAAAGTTAATTTAACATTGGAATAATTAAAAAAATGATTTCATATTTTACTGCATCCAGAATATCAAATATTCACATATTTTTTCATCTTACTTAATACTTTTATTTTACCCCCCCCCCCCCCCCCTGTAGTTTAAAAGCACATAATTGTTCACATATTTTAGAAGAAATTTTATTGCAGGATTTTTTTTTTTAATTCTGGATAAAACAACTATAAATTCTTATAGATCCTCAAAAATGGATTACCGAAGCCGAAAGCGAGTGTGTGCTGGATACCAGTATGACCTTTTATAACACATTTTCTTTATTAGGAGAATGATCAGGCTAGATGTTGTAATTTAACTCATGTGTTAATGATATCAGCGTGAACTTGTGAATATCTTCAGTGTTACGTACAATTTGTAATGTAGCTCTTTCATTGCACCCCAGCTCCACTGGTACACTAAGTACCTGTAGACTACGCAGCTGACACTCTCCTGTGAGGGTTCTTTAATCGAGTACATGCGCACGTTATATTCGTCAGAAAGAGATATTGTATCATTGTATAAGCGTTTAAACTGAAATTTATTCTTAATTAATTATTTTGGTCAATTTCCTGCTGGTTTCATCTTATATATGAAATGATGTTCTGTTTCTTTGTAGGTTTTTGTTATGTACCAGAATATTACATATTTTATAAATGGTTAATGCATCTTCTGAGAGAAGCTCTAAGCTTTATCTGACTTCTGCACATTTGTGTGACAAACTAACGCAATAATTACAAATAAAATTCACTTTATTCATTTTGAGAAAATGTAGATTCGTTCTTCTTATTGGAAATATTTGTGTATACTGTACGTTCGAATTTGTGTATGCAACTTGGTAAGAAAATTACATAGGAGAAAAATATCCATAGTTAAAGTCATGCAAACATGGACCCAAAGTAACGAGGAACAGAGGCTCATTTTGAAGTGTTTGAACATGGAGCATCTGTGCAGTTTATCACACCAATGTAAGAAACATTCACATAGAGAGAGAGAGAGATGGAAGAAAAAGATGGGTCAGCATTTCTGGCAGAAATGAGCTCTTATGTGTGAGTGTACGAGTCTAAGTACACACTCAGGTCTAAAATTTAAAGGCTTGAACGTGAGCGTCGGTGTTTAGTCTTTTGCTGTTAAATTTAGTTGAGGTTATTTTTAGGATCAGCACTCTTCATTTTGTGCTGGAGTCTAGGAATTTTGTGCCTTAGTGTGCAGTTCCAATTCTGTCACTGGCACTTTCCAACAAGGCAACTTAACAGATGTTTAATGATTTTAGCAGTTCTATACTAGATACATAGTAAAAGATAAATCAATTATGCATTGGTCAATTTGTATACAACCAAAACACAGTATTGGTGCTGATTTCATTATTTTTATTTCATACATATAAAACAGAAAATCTGGTTGCCAAAGATATTAATTCTGAAGTTTATGCAACATGGAAGTGACCAATCTTGCTTATTTTTAAGCCGTTTTAGAGAGACTATTGTATATATGCCTGTACATATAGACATTTTTCAGTGTTTTACTGTGTCGCTTTAAACAATAATCATTTAAAAAGCTAATTATTTATATATCTTTATGAGTATTGATACTAAAATTGGTTTATGCTCCTACAAGCATATGACCTGTAAAATGTTGCTTAAATTGTTTTCTAGTAAAGCAAAAAAATCTGTAGTGTCCGTAACCATGTCACATTCATGTTGGCAATATCGTAACAATTTTGCATTTTAGAATAATACTGTACACTTATTCAGGTTCATGTTTTTCCATGAGAAATCTACATTGGTCAAGTTTCATCTGAGTGAAAGTTAAGATCATTGAAAGATTTGAATTAGAAAAAGTTACAGACACTAAAAAAAAGGGCGGGAAAATGATTCGTTAAGCAGATGAAAAGTATTAAGCAAAAGTGTTTCGTTTAATCTGTTATAAATATAAATGTGTATGCATATTTACAAAAAACGAAGCATGGATCGGGAGATAAGAAGCATCAAGTGTTGTGAAAATATATGATAATATGATCCTGTCTGAAAATGTAATTTTTTCACCTGCTGTAGGAGAGACACTTTTCAACACCGATGCCATGTTTTAGCCGACAACAAACAAAAAGTGTAAATGCGTATTCTTTAACTTAATGACAGGTCTCAGATCTTGACTTATAATGTAATATTGCACAGTTATAACAGTACAGGCCTAGTGTTAGTACCATAATGTGTAGCCGAGAGCTGTGAATTCTGTGCTGAATTACACTAAAATGTGTATTTTTGTATGCTGTAAAAAAAACTAAACAGAACAAATGACAGCAACACAAAAACATTAATTTATATTGATATTTATTTTTATTAAAAAACAACAACAACAACAAAGAGAACTTTATTCATCCTACTGAAATACAGTAATTGTACTGTAAAACATCACAGAACAAATATCAAGTTGTTTCTATTAACCACGTGTTTGGTACAGATAGAATACAAAAGAACCCCACTGCCTGAAATAAATACAAACAAATGCTCGAAAAAGATCGCTGTTCACAAAACTGTTTTGTTCCTGTTTTCAGTGCATAAAATAATCTGTCAGTTCTACTCTTCGGCATCAAGATACTCGTCTAGATACTCCAGAACTTCTCCCTGGAAAAGAGAAAGATCAAAGCAAAGTAGACTTTGAGGGTGGTAGTTTCAAGGTGAGCCACTAGAGGGCAGTGTAAATGAATGTGCTGCTCTTATCCAAACATCACACAAGCTTACAGACACCCTACACTGCACCCTAATGGCTAAATGGATGTTGTGAATGTAGGGCAGAGCTCTACTAATATCATTTTGTAGAAATATAACTAATAGCATATAATAATAATAATAATAATAATAAGTGATGTAATACAGGATTTTCAGACCGTAAAGCTTTTGTATTGTAAAAGCTTTTAGACATGTCAGTTGTTAACTCGTCAGTTGTCCTTTTGGCCTACATGCATATACGATTACAAAGCTAAAACTTTCTTCCAGCTGCTCCTATCAAGGAGTCGCCACAGCAGACCTTCCGATCCGCACTCACCTTGGCACAGGTTTTATACCAGATGCCGTTCCTAACGCAACCCTCTCATTTCCCTAACTGGGCTTGGGACCGGGACTGCATGCAGTGGCTGGGTAGTATGGGGTGCGGCAAGCCACCAACGGCGGGGCTCGAACCCGGATGCTCAGATCCCCAAATTAACAACCTAGTGCCTTAGCCACCCAATAAGGCAAAACTTTACTGTGTTACATGGGAGAAAAGTGCCATAAGATGTTGGCATTAGATTGATGCCAAAATTGACTGGGAAACATTCGATACTAAAACACTGGGCCAAATCATCAAATTTCTGAAGTCCTACTCTTAGATGGTGTTTTTTGTTTTTCACACCATTTACTGAAAACTCCAGAGCAGTGGTTCTCAACAATGGTCCTGAGAGACCGCCTGCCCTGTACATGTTCTCAGCTCCCAGGACAACTTATTTAACTAATCGGCTAATTAACAGCCTTTATTGTGAGAGAACAGGATCCCGGGCTGAATCCCAAAACCCTCTGTAGCCTCTAATCAAGGGCCCTACCTGGTGTGTGGGACAAGTGGATTGAACCCCCTAGCGCACTAACTTTCCAAATATTTAGGATTAGGATTTAGGAATGCTATTTAGGATTTAACCCCAGCAACCCGGAAGTTATATAATGTATATAATGTACATCATTCTCACTTACAGAATATCAATAATGAAACATTTTATGAATATATATATATATATATATATATATATATGAAAGAAACACTGTTATGAAGTATTAATATTAAATATAACTAAATATAATATACAAAACTTTTGATTCTACTCGGCTCACCTCGTCATCCTGAATTAGGTTTTCTTTGGCAAATTGTAACATGTTCAGCTGTATTGTTGTCTGATTGTGGTATCGTATTGCCTCCTGTGAACAGCACAGAGAACATGATGAGACAGAACATTATTCCTGTCAAGTGATATGCAAATATTATTATAAACGGGAAAGCTTGTATGCATGCTTTATATTTATACAGAGAGCAAACACTGACTGTTCTGGGTAAGAAGTCTTCGTCATCAAGACCCAACTTCTTTTTGTGATACTGATAATAATCCACGTTATTCTTCATCACCTTGTCATCAGGGTCAAAGAGCATGTAGCTTGCAACACATGGTACAGCATTTTTCAAATCATTCACTGTAAATAAAAATGACAACAAAAAAAAAAGCACAAATCTTTTACTGTATACACCCCATAATAATCACTTCTCCCCCCCATTGAATGTTAAGGTATATTGGGTAAATGGCACTTTTTCTTACATTTATAATAGGCAAACTGAAGGTAGTGATACATGGTTGCCACAAACTTCTCTACAACATATCCACCGACGACTGGAGTCAGATCGCTCTCACAATGAACCTTTCGCTCAAGAACCTCGGTGTAGTGATCTAAAAAGACAGCAAGAGAAAAAGATGATACTGCTGTTACTTAGTTAGATGAAGAAGCTAGATACAGTAAGTCCCCAACATACGAACGAGTTCCGTTGGTAAGTAGGGGACTTACTGTACTAAACCATACTGTACATAAGGATGTAGACAAATCACAAATACGTGAAATATAAAAAATTTACTCTGTTTTGTTGTGCAATTTTACTGGCATGATTTCGGCCCATTTGTCTGCTTGGAGGGAATCATCACTGTAAATCTATACAAAGTTCTTCTTATTGCTCACCAGTTCTCTTCTGATGAGAGCTGACACTTGACCATGCACAGGACAAAATAGTAGAAAAAAACTATAAAATATGTAGTCCTCCAGGAATAAGGAACTGAGCCATTGATCTAAAACGTTCCATAACCAAAACACCAACTTGAAGACTTGAAATGCATGATGAGGCATGCAACTGTTCTAGCACACCTTATTGTGGCATTTCATGGTGTTTTTACCTTTAAATTAATTGCACATGGATAATCAGGGCTGTGCATTTGTACAAGGATTTTTGTCTCTTTTTCCAAACAAGGAGAGAGTGATACTGTATGTTAACCAACCTGCAATTGAGGGGTAAAAATCTTTAAAGTCTTTGATTTCCCTGGGACCTTCTGAGCCAGCAATACATTCATCATAAGCCTTGAGGAAGTCTTGGAGTGCCAGCTCCATATCGGACACAGACGTGCGATAATTATCGCCGTTATACGCCCGCACTGCTCGAACAAACAGAGTCTGCAACAGTGAGAGAAAAAGAACAATGCCCAAAATTTTGTTATATAGTAACAATCATTAAAAATTTGCTTGAGAAAGCACGCAGTGTTGAACTGATTGTCTTCCAGTTGAACTGGAATTATTGGCATACATGACAAACATGTTGTGTGTCTCATTTTCATACAAATGGCAAAGCAGTGCATGTGTAAATTATTATTTTTTTATTATTATTTAATAGCGAGAAGAGTAACTGTTCACACTTGTTGAAATGATATAAATGAGAAATGTGAGTGTGTGTCTTGCCTCATACGACTTGGTCTCCAGGTCTTTAATGTGCTCATCAGCTCCAGGTATACTCTGGTAGTAGTTCATATTTCTTTGCATCATCTCATCACCTGGATGCTTCACCAGGAAGGTGTGCGCAGCGGACACAGCTTTTGCCACGTTGTTGCTCTGAAACAAACACAACCACCTCACGCTGATTTCATTCCAAAAAACAGACTTGTTTCTCAAACCTAATCATCTTCAGTGCATAGGAAGACCTGGCCTTGTGAGCCGGTGGTCTGTACATAATTGTGTTTAGTTCTGTACATGTCATCATAAAGTTGCAACTTTGGGTTACTTCTCTTATGGAATTAAACAAGTTATAAAATAAAAACCTCCAGTGGCTCCTAAACGTATAGAAATTGTCTTGATGTACTTAATTGCTTGTAATAATTGTACTTTTTAAAGCATACAAGTCCAAAGCTGCTTAAAATGTGCCAATTAACTATTATAGATACATTATACCATATTATATTTAAATACATATACAGTACTTCAATATGGAGTTGGTCCCCCTTTTGCAGCTATAACAGCTTCCACTCTTCTTGGAACGCTGTCCACAAGATTTTATTTCTGTGGGAATTCGTGCACATTCATTCTGTAGAGCATTTATGAGGTCAGGCACTGATGTTAAACGAGAAGGCCTGGCTCGCAATCTCCAGTTCCAGTTCATTCCAAAGGTGTCCAAAGGGGTTGAGGTCAGGGCTCTGTGTTTGGGCCAGTCAAGTTCTAAACCATAATTTGTTTTGTGCACTGGGGCACAGTCATGTTGGAAGAGAAAAGAGACTTCCCCAAACTGTTGCCACAAATGTGGAAGCATAGCATTGTCCAAGATGTCTTGTTATGCTGAAACATTAAGATTGCTCTTCACTGGGGATTGATTGAAACACATGAATTCACAGTTCATTAACAGGTTTGGCAAAAATACTTTTGTCCATATAGTGTATGTTTGTTGGTTTTCTACAAACGCATTTGATTCGTTTCTGGAATTTAAAAGTGTCCTACACATGTGGGTCTCTGATATGAACATTGTTTAAGCGCAGTTCAATGGACCCAACTGGCTGAAAACTCCATGTTGTATTTTTGTATTCCAACGTACTGATGCAAGGTCTATAAAGACACAGTTTGATGAGTTCGATGTGAAAGAGCTTGACCTCAACCCCATCAAGCAACCCTACCTTTGGGATAAACTCGAACTGGAGATTGCGAGCCAGGCCTTCTCAGCCCACATCAGTGGTATCTCAGTGGTTAAGGCATTGGACTACAGTTCAGATGGTCCCAGGTTCAAAACCCCATTGAGCAAGGCCCTTAACCCTTCAACTGCTCAGATGTATAATGAGATAGAAATGTAAGTTGCGCTGAATAAGGGTGTGTAAATGTAAAAATCCATGCCTGACCCCATAAATGCTCTACAGAGTGAATAAACTCACTCACAGAAACACTCCAAGATTTTCCCACCTTTGCAGCTTACAGTACTTGATTAGGCTTCTCTAGGATGTGTCAATAGTTTTGGTCCCTGGTTTTGTATAGCTGGTTAGACCAAGTGGCATTTTTTTTTTTTTTTTTTTTTGCAAAAATTCCGACCCACAGTGATTGGATCAAAAGCAAGTGGGCTCTTTGTAAACCTGGATCACTTTTCATATAAGGATGTGAATTTCAATTAGGACTTGATTAAGTTTATTTGGAGTCAGACGCTGAATACACAGTAAGTCTCACCTTAAAGTAAGCAAACTGCAGGTATCTATAAGGTTCTCGTCTCTCAAACTCGTCCAGGGTTTCTCTGCTGGGAAGAGTCTGTCGGAAGGCTGGGAGACCCTGTTTGCAGCGCTTGAGGCACTGAGCGCGCTTCATCACGTTCCCGAAAGCGCGCAGCTCGGGGAAGTCGGAGAAGCGCTCCTCCGTGTCCAGGCGCGCAGAGCTGCAGTTCAGGTTGCAGAAAGCCTCGCTGTCGCGGAGCAGCCGGTACAGCCGGAGACTCACCTCCATGTACTCCACCGTCTCGGGCCACTTCTCCGTAGTGTACTGGTCCAGTGCGTGTCTGTACGCCGAGTCCAGGGGCATGAGTTCATGACGCGGGAAGCTGCGGAAGCTGTACTTCTCATACTGAGCGCTCACTATCGGGAGGAACCCGAAAAACACAGAGAAGGTCACACAGAGGGACAACGAGGCCATGTTTGGGTCTGATGTGGCCGAAATGCGGAACGGGTGTGAGTTTGAGCCAAGAACCGAGGACTAGGGCTGTGGTTGCCAGATTGGGTGATGTCGCACGGATCCTGCATCATCCAGTCTGTCCTACTGTATAAAACCTGGTCTGTTCGCTTCAAAAGTGTCTTCCTGTATTCCAATCATAGTGGGATCCAAAACTAAACCAAAACACAGGAAATGAGGGACACTTTCAAAGATCCCCAACATATAATTTTAGATACATGGATTGTTCCCTGTATTGTACTGAAAAGTGATAATGTGGTCTTTTGAATTGGAAAGTTAAGGTAGGACATTTAGGAACTTGGCCATCACTCTTAGAGCCGCCAATGGACAGAGAAGGGTTTTTTGTTTGTTTGTTTTTGTGAAAATTAACCTGTGTACTGAAGAAACAGATGTGTCTTAAGTTGTCGTTGAAAGATTGCCAGAGACTCAGCTGTACGGACATCTAGAGGAAGTTCATTCCACCATGTAGGTGCCAGAACAGAAAAGAACCTAGAGTGCATGTAGATCCAGATGGTACTCACTCACTCATTATTTATACCGCTTTATTCTGTATACAGGGTCACAGAGGGCCTGGAGGCAGGGTACACCCTGGACAGTGGTGCCAATCCATCGCAGGGCACACACACGCTCATTCACACACAACGGGCAATTTGGGAACACCAGCCAGCCTAATCTGCGTGTCTTTGGGAGGAAACTGTATTACCCAAACGAAACTCACTAAGCATGGGGAAAACTACATACACACAGACTCGAGGCAGGAATCGAACCCAAAACCTAGAGGTGCGAGCGAGGCAACACTGTTAACCACTAAGCCACCGTGCCACCCCAGATGTTACTATAAAATTAAAACCTGAGACAACATTGTACATAGTAATGTAAAAAAAATTTTTTAATGACTACATACATTCCTTTCCTGTTGATGCATAAAATCTGTCTTTTAAACTGCTTGTGTCAAAATAGTGTTTCAATCTGGCAACCCGGGTCAAACCTCCCTCTCTCTCTCTCCACGTCAACACGGACTGGGCTGCACCCTTCCCCCTTCACTGTAGGAATTCAGATTGCAGCGCTTTGATTTATTCATTAAAGCGACATCAAACATTATTAAACACTAACAGCTTACAACCTGGCTAAAGTAAATAACATGGGAAATCTAACGTGCATTAGTGCATTATATTATATAGTAATAATAATACTCACTTTAGCTTTATTGAGGACATATCTATCTATCTATCTATCTATCTATCTATCTATCATACCCGTGTTTGAAAGCTCAGAGTGGGTTTAGCAAGCGCACTGATACCAGAAGTACAGCAAGCTTGTTATAAATCACTCCTACATAAATGAGAACTTTTTTTTTTTAATCCTTTATAATTAAAGTCCCACTACGACCCCCCATCAGCCCTTGTTGCACCTCCCCACTCCTGTGCCACGTTGGAAGCGCCGTACTGTTTACACGTTTCCGCTACACAAACTCAACCCCCATGTAAACTGAGACCAGAGACAGTGGAAATTTTGGGAAGCTTCTTTTCAGCATGCTGGGCGTTGACTCGAGCGAACCGAGTCATTTCGAACAACTCTTTTGGACGAATCGACTCACAAAGTGAGCAACGAGGAGATTATTTTTTTTCAAAAAACGAACATTTACCTTTTTAAAAGACAAGAATAAATGTATGAAAATTTTTAAATGGCAAATGTTTAAATGATTATTTATATATTTAACTATTTACATGTTTTTGTATAGATAAATGCCTTAAAAACATTCACATTTTCCACAAACTTTTCACGTTATACACTCTGTGAGGAAGAAGCGTGTCGTTAAAAAGAAAAAGGTAGATGAAGCGCGTGACGCGGCCACTACCTGCACACTTTGTTACAATGTTGCTGTAAAACACTTTGATGATGTTGAATCAAACGAATCCAAGCTCGACTCACTTGAAAGGAACCGATTCGCTAAGAAGTGACTCGTAAATCCCGTAATTCTCTCTCTCTCTC
The DNA here is from genome assembly GCA_030522415.1 of Channallabes apus. NCBI lineage: Eukaryota > Metazoa > Chordata > Actinopteri > Siluriformes > Clariidae > Channallabes > Channallabes apus. The sequence goes on along the minus strand of CM060127.1, from coordinate 24,868,529 downwards.
TCTGGTCCGAGGGCTGGCCTGCCTTACCACGTCTACAAATCTGCCCTGAGAGCCTCCTCCACGTCCCCCTTATCTAGTCCCAATCACACAGACCCACGGTTTTGAGACAGTGGGCCTATTTGGGGAACAGATTTTGCACCAAAAAAAAAATTAAAAATCCGAACAGGAAAATGACCCGCTTCATAGTGAAAATGATTCTGTTCGCGTTTCTGGTTACTTTTGTGGCGTGTAATGCGCCTCCAGTCCCGTTAGACGACATCATCATAGAGAAGACGTTTACCCCCGAGAGCTGCGATCGAACCGTGAAGTCAGGCGACTTCGTCCGGTATCATTACAACGGCATGTTTCCCGACGGCAAGAAGTTTGATTCCAGGTCAGTAAACGCTCTGATTGATGCTGCATGTTTAACCGAGTTGGTGAAGCTCAGACACGCATGGACAGATGAGTTTGTACAAATTGAAGAATGATGTGCATCAACGAAAAGCACATGCAGTACAAGACGAGCTGAGGAAATAAGTGATAGAATGCATTAAAGAATGAATGATTAAGCAACCAGGAGTAACTCACAGCTCTGAGGATGCAATGTCACAGCCTCCATCCTCGACCGCAGAAATTGTGTATCTATTTAATTTGCTTTTTACATATGCAGAAAATTAGGACTTTATTTATTTCATCCCGAAGGTGTTTTTCACATATCTAAGTTAGAAAGCTGGGGTCAGAGCACAAGGTCAGCTAGCCCCTGGCACAGATAGTGTTAAGGGTCTTGCTCAAGGGCTTTACAGTGAAAACTTTGGTGCTGCTGGGGCTCGGGGTTTCAACCTTTCAAACAGAAACCCATAGCTTTAACCTTTTTCCTCCACCACTGCCCCCTTGGTATTGCACTGGTATTGTGTATTGTATTACAATTTTTTGCAGAAACGGTGCTGAAAAAATGAGTGACAGTTCATCTCAAGCAATAGCTACAAGACACTTGAACTAATCTGCTCAGAAATTCTGTTTGTCTGTATGTTTGTATATATGCAGTTACGATCGTGGCTCCACTTACAATGTGTACGTTGGCCGAAAACAGCTGATTGCTGGGATGGACAAAGCCTTGCTGGGCATGTGCGTGAACGAAAGAAGTCTGGTTAAAATCCCTCCACAGCTCGCCTACGGGAAAGACGGATACGGTAACTTCATATACTTCCATATGTCACTCATACCTCCATATACCTCATGTCACTTATAGCTCTTGTGTTGTCTTTGTGTTGTAAATCTGTATTTAATGTAATGGCATGTCTTAGCTTCCATTACCACTTATCTGGTCCAGTCATACAATACCATGACCATTGCTCATGGATCGTGTAATGTGTGTGAGAGTGTGTGTAAGAAGGGATGTTCAAAGTGGGAAGGTGTTCTGGTAAACCTGGGAAAGAGGACAAATGTTGGGGGTGGGGAAAAGTGAACAGATGGGGTGTGGACTGCTGAAGGTGGTGGCTTTGTAAAGGTATTTTAAAAGACATGTCCACATGTTAGTACAAGTTCTGAAGAAAACAATTTACCATATCTAGATAATCTATTCATGTAGTTGGGTGACGTCTATATTATGGTGGACATGTGGTGTAATGTGATCTAGAAATGACTGAGGCAGGTGGTAAAGCTGGACAGAGGATTTTAATTAAAATAACCTGTAATTGAGACAGGATGCGATCAGGATGATCGCTCCATGCTAGTTACTGTTCAGAATCAATTTTCAAAATGATTGATTTCTAAAATATTCCCAGTATCAGTTGTAAAGTTGCATTATTTCTAGTCGAGTGCTCAACCACACACCAGAAAACATGGCTGAGATGACAACATATACAATTCTATACCAAGTTAACTATTTAAAAATCATCACGTGTATGTTGGAATGGGCATACAGACTTCTCACAGGCTTTTATGGCGCAGCTGCAAAACTGTTACAACTCCATTTACTGGCGAGTTACAGTTTCCTGTTGCTGACTGAATGAGTGTAACCAAGAATGTGCAGCACTGACTGTATACTTCCTCCCCAGGTGACATCATCCCCCCTGATTCTATCCTGCACTTTGATGTACTTTTACTTGATATCTGGAACACAGAAGACAAAGTGCAGATTAAGACTTACCACACACCAGAGAAGTGTGGCCGAACCGTGCAGGTCTCTGATTTTGTGCGTTACCACTACAACGGCACGCTGCTCGACGGAACTCTTTTCGACTCTAGGTGAGCAAAACTTGTCCGATTAGGAGCCTGCTGTGCAGCTATGTGGTGTGCAGATAAGTGTGCTTAGTGTGCTTTATATTACTATTATAGTCACACACGCATGAGGACCTATGACACATATGTGGGGATTGGCTGGCTGATTGCTGGTATGGACCAAGGACTTCTGGGAATGTGCGTGGGAGAGAAACGCATCGTCACTATTCCGCCATCCCTCGGTTATGGAGAACATGGAGATGGTAAATATCATTCTGTTCAATGCTGTAATTGAAACTGTAAATACATTTTGAAATGTGAAAGAATGACAAATATCAGTAATATAGTGTTGATCAGGGCAAATTAAATTAGAGTAAAATATTTGGGGTTAGGATTAGATACCTGAAAGCAGGTAGGGTCAGAGCCTAGCAGGAACTCTAACGTTGGATGTGTTGGATTGGTCAGAGTTGGATACGTTGGTCATATGACCCATATGGTCAAACAGGGTGTAACATTGTTTACCAAAAAGACAATATCAGGACAAACAAACCTTCTTCCAGCTGTTCCCATCCTGGGGTCGCGCCACATTGGAACATCCGATCTGCACACAACCTTGGCACAGGTTTTTATGCCAGATGCCCTTCCTGATGCAACCCTCCGATTTTTTTCTGTGTTTGCGACTGGCACTGCTTGCAGTGGCTGGGTAGTATGGGGAGTGGTAAACCCAACAATAACAGGACTTCAAACCAGATCCTCAGATCCCCAAACCAACAACCTAGGTCCTTAGCCACCTGAGCCACCATACCTTTAAAAAAATTTTTTTTTACATTATGACTTATATCATTAAATGCATGACCCAAGACATTGTTGCAAACGCAAACGTAAATAAAAAGCAGAGTTTCAACCTTTATACAAAAAAAATATGCTGTCTTACACCCCTTTGCACAACATCCAATCACATAACATTCATGGCCCCTTTAATATGTTTATAACAGTTCAGAAATCCAAATGAACTAAACAGCTTCCCATTGCATCTTGATGGTCGAAAATAAGTGAATGATATTGCTTATGATTTAGTCATGTCACACTCCTACATGACAGATACATACAGTATCATATATAAGAAAAAAATCCTATGAAAAAAATGTATGGCATAGATGTGTTTTGGTACTACAGTATATGCATTTTTTGCAACATATTTGCAACATTTCACTGGAGTAATTTGTTCAACGTTTAGCCAATCGTTTTGCATTCAAGGTCATTTCATCAAAGTATTTATAAAGTCAACATTCACACTTTTGGCAAATTCAAGTTGCCATTGGGAAGAATGAGAACTTATGACTTTGTATATGAACATTGTGTTATAAAATAGCCAATGTCACCATATCAAACATATCTCTCTCACTCTTAAACACTCTGCAGGAAGTGACATCCCCGGCCAGGCGTCTCTAGTATTCGATGTGGTTCTGTTGGATCTTCATAACCCCAAAGATGAGATTACAGTTGAGGTCGAGAGTACGCCAGAATCATGCCAGCGCAAGAGTAAGGAGGGAGATTTCATGCGCTACCACTATAATGGGACACTGCTGGATGGAACTCCCTTTGACTCAAGGTAATTAAAAAACTATTGAAATTTATATAATGTAAATGCTAATCGATTGTTAATTTAAAATACCTATTCAGAGCATGTGTATACACACCGCATTTGTATGATTTGCAATGTAAATAATATTCAAGTTTTAATTGTGCACTGTACAGGATTACCTAAAATGTTAAATGACAAATATAATAATATAAAAAAATGTAATGTATGAATATATAACAAAGATATTTATATATATTTCAAATAAATAAATATTAAATAAAAGTGAAAAATTTTTATTTGATATTTGTGTGTATGTGTTGCAGCTACTCGAGGAATCACACATATGATACATACATTGGGAAAGGCTATGTGATTACTGGGATGGACCAGGGACTTATGGGTGTGTGTGTCAGAGAGCGCAGAAGGATAATTATCCCACCACATCTGGCATATGGCGAAGAAGGAACAGGTGAGATTTGCTTTACTGTGAATCAGGAGGACGTGTCTATGGGTATTCTATAGTAGAAATGGAAAAAAACTAAATTTCTCTTTAGTTATTATTTTAACTTGTAAACATAAAAAAGGGAAACTGGCCATGAATACACACAAAGGCACATAATAAATAATATACTGTAATAATAATAAATCATATATGAATAATATACTGTACATGTGCCTGTAGATGGCAGTGTCTAACACAGATTGGCCATTCTTCCGCTCCACCACCGCTATTTCACCTAATCTGTTAATCACTAGGTTGAGTGGGTGAGTTCAGGTTTAGGTGAAATACAAAGACCAATATACAAAGCATTACAATATTCCAAGCTAGAACTAATGATCGCATGTATAGACATTTCAAAGTCTGACAAGGACAGGAAAGGCTTTACCTTAGCTGAAAAAGCTATTCTTGTTCAGAGAATTTATCTGATTCTCAAAGCTGTCAAATAAAACACTCAAGTAAAACACTCAACTTTTCCCCAACTCAAGCATAATTATATTAATATCAGTTTATTAATACCCAAGGAGCCAAAAATAACCACCTCAGCCAAGATTTCATCTTCGCCAAACACTCCAGCAGGACCTAAATAGATAAAATCATAAAAAAAAACATTAATCCATAAAATCAGTAAAACTTGTAAGTCATGGGCATGGCAAAGAAACGAGAGACTGTATTTTTTGTCAAGATTTTTTCTAACAGATAGAAATAAAAGAAAAAACAGTCGGACCTAAAATAGCCCTCTGAGGCACACCACAATATGAAGTAATCTGAGGCGAAGATGGATGGATAGTATCCATCAAAGTTGATGAGTATTCATCAAAGTTAAGTGAAATACATATCAATGTGCGCATGCTTGCTATTTCAGAGGACAGATTTGTCAACATTAGAGTCAAATAAAGGTCACTTACACTTATGAATGTGAATCATCATGACATGCAAATCCGATCTTGAGCAACATGGCTTGAAATGTGAACATGGACTCAGTCTTTCTACCCTTCTCCCTTTCTAAGTATAATTCTGTCTGTCTCTGTGTCAGGCACTAAGATCCCTGGCTCTGCTGTGCTGGTTTTTGACGTCCACATCATTGACTTCCACAACCCATCTGATAAAGTGCAGATCACCAGCCAGAAGCCAGAGAGTTGCAATTACACCACCAAACGTGGTGACTTTGTAAAATACCACTACAACGCTTCACTTATGGATGGCACTTACATTGATGCTTCGTAAGTAGCACGCAATGTTACAGCATGTAGTTGGTTTGAGCTTTAAAGATTTACACTGCACTCATTGATATTAAATAATACATACTAAAGCTGGCTTATTAGATGTACCATTGTTTACTCTTCAAATTCATAGATATGTTTGTATGTACGTATGTGTAGTTACAGCTATGGGAAGACGTATGATGTGGTTCTGGGAGCAGGACAGGTGATTATAGGTATGGAGGAGGCTTTGCTGGAAATGTGTGTAGGGGAGAAACGCAACGTGGTTGTACCTCCTCACCTGGGTTATGGAGAAAGGGGAGTGGGTAAGTGTGTGTGTTTTCTGGTTTTCTAAGTAAGTTTTCATAAGGAATGTTCAGTAATGTTGTAACAATCTATCAATGTGTGTAGAAGGAGAAGTCCCTGGCAGTGCTGTGCTGGTGTTTGATATCGAGTTAGTAGGTGTTGAGGAGGGTCTTCCAGAGGGTTACATGTTTATATGGAATGATGAAGTGTCACCCAACCTCTTCAGTGAAATGGACAAAAACAAGGACCTCCAAGTGGACCAAACTGAGGTATAGACTGTGTGTATACAATATATTTGTGTGTGTCGTGTCTTTCAGACTTGGGCTTTCAGTGAGCTTCAAAACTGTGAGCTTACTCAAAACAAACCAATATAAGACATTTAGAGGATGACAAAACATGACCTTCTAAACCACCAAACAATTGAAAGCAGAACCCAACGGGAAAACACTCACTCACTCACTCACCGTCTATACCGCTTTATCCTGTATACCGGGTCGCGGGGTCTGGAGCCTAATTATGGGCAATTTGGAACGCCAAATCAAGATTCAAAGAACTTTATTAATCCCAGAGGGAAATTGCTTATTCTTGGTTACAGTTGCTCACAGTTGTTATTGAGTAGAAAGGAAAAGTAATAAATTACCATAGTACCATATTGCGTAGTCCTAAAACCGTATATTGCACTCTAAACTTTTAAATACCTTAAATCAATTCACTAAATATGCCATTTTGACATTATTGCACACAAAATATGATCCAAGAGCAAAATTGTAAATATTGCACAGTAATCTAATATATGTATCTAATATTGTATTACATATTTTATTGAGATGTAACATTGCAATTATCATATTATTAATACAGGTAAGTATTAATGTCCTATTGTGTTACTGTTACTGTCAGTAAATATACACATAGTAATGTATGAGTTACAGAGAAGAGTCGTATCATTTTATGGCCGCTGGGAGAAAAGATGCTGAAGCTCCTCCTCTGTTCAGCGAAAACACTGTATAGCGGGTGAGAAGGACTGTTCAAAATGAATTGTACTTTGGACAGAATCCTCCTATTCACTACATACATCCGGAGAGTCAAGCTCCATGCCGAGCACAGATCCGGCCTTTTTAATTTCCTCGTCCAGTCTGTTCCTATCAGACACCTTCATGTTACCACCCCAACAGACCACAGTGTAAAAAACGACACTCGCTACAACAATTTTATAAAACATCTGTAGAATGGTGTTACAGACGTTAAAAGACCTGAGTCTTCGAAGAAAGTACCACCGGCTCAGTCCTTTCTTGTAGAGTGCCGTTGTGTTGAGTGACCAGTCGAGTTTGTTATCAAGATGGATTCCCAGATATTTGTATTCTGAGACCATGTCCACTATCTCCCCCTTGTCAGATATAGGAGTCACAGGTGTCTTGCTTCTCCTAAAGTCTACCACCATCTCCTTTGTTTTCCTGATGTTGAGTTGTAGGTGATTACGCTCACACCAGAAAACGAAGTCATCCACTACTGACAGGTACTCAGATGTGTCACCATCCGTTATACATCCAACAACCACAGAGTCGTCAGAGAACTTCTGCAGATGGCCTGACTCTGAAGTCGGATGTATGGAGGGTGAAAAGAAACGGAGACAGTACATCCCTCAGGGAGCGCCGGTGTTGCACATTACAGTCTTGGACACACAGTTCTGTAGTCGGACATACTGGGGACGGCAGGTCAGATAGTCCATTATCCAGGAAACCCAGCGGGTATCAGTGTTTATGTTTCATTAGTTTCTCCCCCAGTACTGCTGGTTGGATGGTGTTGAAGGCACTGAACAAGTCAAAGAACATCATCCTTTATGGTGGTCCCAGGCTTGTTGAGGTGAGAGTAGGTTTATGGTGTCCTCTACTGCCATGAAAGGCTGATAGGCAAACTGAAGACTTCAGGGGAGGAAGTGTATCCAGGATGAGTCTCTCGAACACCTTCATTATGTGCAATGTCAAAGCAACAGTGGGAGGAACTGGAGTCCCCAGAGGAAACCCATCAAGCACGGGGAGAACATGCAATCTCCATGCACACAGACCCTGAGGTGGGAATCGAACCTGGACCCTGGAGGTGCAAGACGGCAGTGCTAACCACTAAGCCACTGTGCCGACCAATGACAAAACTATTACACATTCATTTAAGCAAAGAAACAACAGCACTAAAACAAAGAAAATAAAGTCATTGTTGGTGTTTCCTGAAGGATAAAGGCTAACAACAGTTCATGAAGTACAAAACTCCCACACTGCAACTGTAATATCATGATATTCCCACCTAAACATTAAATTATATTATATTTACATAGTAAAAGATTATTCCCACCCACACTGGAATCCGATTTGATAATTAGTTAAACTATCTCAATTTGTAATTCCATTGAGTTACATGGCAGGAGATTACATGGGAAATCCCCAGAACGCTTCAATGCCTCTATTGTTCGGTAACCACATAGCAACAGCATAGAAAGAAAAAAAACTGGATTGACCAAATTGCTTCTCGCTCCCCAGGGTCTTAAAGATAAACTTTGCATCTGAATAGAGTTTGTAAGAATAGAAATGGTTGTAAATAATACAATCATTTATGTTACTAAAATATGTATATTTTTGAGAAATATAATACCCTCGCTGAAATCCGTGAACGCCTTAACATGTCAAACTTGATATTTGCACATGCCTATAGTTGTGTCTAAATGTTCTCTATCTCCCTAGTTCTCAGAGTACATTCTGCTTCAAGTGGAAGAAGGCAAAGGTCGTCTAGCTCCTGGCTTCGACTCTCAGCGCATCATTGAGAACATGTATACCAACCAGGATCGCAATAAGGATGGACGGATCACAGAGGAAGAGTTTAAACTCAAGGCAGACGAAGCAGCGGCTCATGATGAGTTATGATATACACATTCAGGGATAAAAGGCATGGGATTGGATTTGTGTCTGTAGGGGTATGGGTGGGAGTGGGGTAAATAAAATAATACACTGCACTGGGATTAGTCAGTGCTGTTCGGAATGAGTGCTTGTGTATGTGAGAGATGTTTGACTGGGTGTGACCTTGTGTGATTATTTTTTAAAGACAAGTCAGTGTACCAAAAATGTGTGATTATTATTATTATTTTTTAACAACCTCTCTTTAATAAATACACTAAAAACCAAAGTGTTTCTTGGAATTTTTTTTGGGACTCTCTTTCCATTTTTTCCATTCTTGTTTTTTGTTTGATTTGGGCATAAAATTGGAAATCAGAATATGAATCATTACTGCAATGAATTGAGTGGGTTTTAAATTGTATCTTGTTGTATTTTAAATCCTTGGGGAAATTGCGAAGTAGGTGCATAATAGTTCCCCTGAGCAAAATGCTGAAAACGGAAGTGCTCCAGTGGACAGCTCATCCGTCAACAGCCAACATCATCCAATGACCTCGAGGCCTTCCTTGAACTGTTTAAGTACTGTACAGTATGTGAGGCCCAGCTGATTAGTCAACAGCTCCCTGCTAACAACGTACAGGAGTACCCTATGATGAAAAATTGATCGTACAGCAGGTGGCCTGTACTCCCAAGCTACACTAACACTATGTGATTTAGTTCCTAAATTCCTAGGTTTGTTCATGACAATGCTTGAACCTGAGACACATGGCTAGAGCCACAGATATTAGCAGTGCAAGATGTCCCTTAAGCCTGTACAGGACTTTCCCCTTTTAAAGTATTGTATGGGTGCATGTACAAGCCTTGCAGCATCCTAAATGTCAATACGGAAAATTTGAAAGGGGTAACTATCTTCTAATAACAATTTAATTCCGTACATTCCTGACCTGAAAGCACAACTCCACATACTGGATCAATTAACCCTGAAGGATTTGCTACGGGATGGAGAATGGCAAGAGCACCTGGCTAAGGGAATTTAGTCCAGGAGAGAATGTGCTTGTATTTATACCAAGTTGAGTTCCAAATTATTTACAAAGTGGCAATGGGTTGGGGAAGTCAATTTTAAGGTTAAGTGAATAGACAAATTACTGCAAATGTACCTTTTTTATCTCCTGAAAATATGGATAGAGTAGGTACCTCTAGAGATGGTAGACCAGACCTGGGATTGGATATGGGATTGGAATTTTCTGATGTGTTTTCATCATTGCCCAGCCATCATTTCATCATTGCTCATAGAGCACCAAATAAAGACTCCTGGTGCCCCAGTCCAATGGGTCAGTCTTTTTCAGTGTGGACTAGTGAAAAGTCAACACAGATGACTTTACATATACAGATACATACCGTAAAGGCCAAAAGTTTGGACACACCTTCTCATCTATCTGTCAATGTGTTTTCTTTATTTTCATGACCATTTACATTGGTAGATTCTCACTGAAGGCATCAAAACTATGAATGAACACGTGGAGTTATGTACTTAACAAAAAAAGGTCTCCACAGTCACCGGACCTGAACCCAATCGAGATGGTTTGGGGTGAGCTGGACCGCAGAGTGAAGGCCAACAAGTGCTAAGCACCTCTGGGAACTCCTTCAAGACTGTTGGAAACCATTTCAGGTGACTCATCGAGAGAGTGCAAGAGTGCCAAGAGTGTGCAAAGCAGTAATCAGAGCAAAGGGTGGCTATTTTGAAGAAACTAGAATATAAAACATGTTTTCAGTTATTTCACCTTTTTTTTGTTAAGTACATAACTCCACGTGTTCATTCAAACTTTTGGCCTGTACTGTATACATACATATAATCTGTTGTCTAAGTCATGATGCAGACGAAACATCTACAAATCCTCATATATCTAAAGGGGCTGCTAATGCAACATTTTTCTCACTTAAATCTGTTAGATCATCGCATTGCTTTTGTGTCTCACAGAGCAGGTTCCCCATCTTCAACTTAACTCTGTCTCCCTGGAGGATGCAGTTAGGATGCTCACAATCCTAAAACACACACATGGGGAAAAATAGATTTAAATTAGCGTGCTGAATGTTCAACTATGCAGTGGGACGCTTCAATTCAGGAAAAACACAACTTTAAAATATACCTTTCATTTCGCATAAGTCCTTATATTACAAAAGGAGCTGCTTAATGGTTTTTTTTTCCACTTGATTTTTTTTAATTGTCAAACTGCCATTGAGGCTCATAGAGCCCAGTCCTCGTGTTCTGCACTGTGTCTCACAGTGTCCTAGCCCTCAAAGCATTTAGCCATTTTTATTGTTTTGCAGGTTTTTTTTTTATAAACATAGGGCTCAAGATTGCGCAATATGGTATGACATATGTTTTTTTTTTCAGCACAACCTAGGCAATATGATAAACTGAATAAAATTTCATTTTAACCAAAATTTTTTTTAATGTATCATATAGGCAATGGAATAACAAAATAACATGATCATGACCAAAAATAATAATAATATTCTCATTCATTTTTGTTCTACTGGACATTCTGGATTCTTTGTGACATCATTCCCATATTCTGGTAGTGGGAAAATGTACACCTTATAAAAGTAATGATAACTTTCGTTCTACCTGATATATCCGAAAACCCAAATGCACATTTTGATGTCTAAAAACTCCCCGTTAACACACAGGCAAGGCTTCCATATAAGCATATATATTTATATATTTTTTTATTGTCATTGACCTATGCTGTGTTGCCAGCACAGATCTGTGCTGCTTGAGTTTTAACTTGGCCTGTGAGGTCAGACTTTTCCCCCCCAGCCGACCAATGGACTTCACTGGCCTTTTGTGCTCCTCAGCATCCGCTAGGGAGACCTAAAATACAACAGTTAGGTTTATTGGCTTCATTTACTTCTAAACACATATTAGATACTTGAGAAAAAATGTCCCCAAAATATGGGAAAAACAACTAAGCACCTAATTTTTCAAGCACCTTTTTATAACGTACAACTCCTCGTTTGTGTGGAATTGGTGCTTGTGCTCCTGAGCTGTTTCTAATCAAACTTAAAAATTTAATTATGCTTCCTCCAGATAACATGATCAATAAAAAATATGTAGGAAAATATACTTAAAATGCTTGATCATTATTAAAATTAGGGCACACAAATTAATTTATTAAAACCAATAAAACTATCGCTTTCAAAATAAAATTATTTTAAAAATGCAAAAGATTACAGAGAGGGTGATAAGATGGCATGTTGTTATTTGTATAATACTAAACAGTAACACTCTTCTTTAACTTCCAGAATTCACAACATTGTAATTAGAGTTTTTTAAATTTAAATGACTTACAGTACAGATTTGTAATCTAATTTGTAATTGGTTATCCACTTTAAAGACCTGGAATATCAATAAAACATTGTGTTTTTTAGGATTTGGGTGAAAGTGAGGGAAAAGTAACTGGACGTAATGGTTTCATTAAAATGTGTGCAATCTGTTGATATGTTTTTCATGATTTATTTAAAGAGCTACATTCAATAGGGTTTATTTTATGATTTTTTGTTGTTGTTGTAAGCTATTTAAAAGGTACTAGATTTTGACAAATTCTTTAAAAAGCCATTTTAAGAGTATATCTACTTAAAACATTATTTATGAGGAGTTATATCAATTATAATGAACTTGCTGAAATTATTAAAAATTAATAGGTTCAATGACTTACTGTAAGTACTTGTGTGTGTGTGTGTGTATATATATATATATATATATATATATATATACAGACACACACATATATACTGTATATACACAGAGATGTAATTCTGCATGAAGTAGTTGAGTCTCTTATCATTCATTCAGTTATTTATTTTCATTGTTTATGTTGGTCAGGGTTGGAGTCGATCTACAGTAGAGCCTATCCTGGAAACAGAAGCAGAAGGTGATCGAGCCCACACAGACACTGGGAGATCGAAATCTAAACTTAGAATATTGCTGAGCTATAAACTTTCAAGTTTGATCCTAAATATTGTTTCATATCTATTTAAATGTTGCTTAGGCCTTATTGTGAATTTATAGAAATATTAATACTGCTAATTATTTTTTCACCCAGACATCATCAATAGTAAGTCAAATCTATTCTGTATAATTAATGCCCTACTTTTGTCATCAGATCATAACTCATAGCTTACAATACTGGTTCTGCATTCAGCATCTGGCAGTACAGGCTATTATTATTATAATTAGACTTAAAAGTTGGGTGGGCATTTTCTATATATCATTGTACACCACCGTGGAGAAGTCCAGGGAAGGCTTTAATTAAAAAAATGCAAGTCAAATTCTGATGACAGCTAAAGCTAGCTGTTTTGAAATTCCAAACAAATAAAGCATTTTTCTTCAAAATACCCACCAAAAACACACCTCCAAAAAGGCTAGATCTGATTGGTTGAATGTTGGTAGTTCACACCTGCTGTTGTTTTCGCTTCCTTTTATAGAGACAAGGCCCAATAGATATAGTTTTAGATTAAACTTATGGAACAATGCCAGGGAAAAGAGACTTAATCTTGCTGACCACACCTGTAATTAGAAGGTTCAAATCTGTCTGCCCCATTTTAAAGGTGGATATGTTAATGTTAACATTGTTATCTGTAAAATACTGATATTGTCATGCATTGTTTATATAATACACCACAAACAAATGTATTACCATATCAATCTAGAAACCTAGAGACCTTGGAGAAACAAATATAAACATTTTATACATGTAGGAAACTAAAGAAAATTAGAAGATGATACATTAAAATAATTGATCAGCAAACCAAGGGGTTGAAATATTCCTAAAGAATGCATGTATATTTTATGGACCCATGGATTCCAACCCTTTTCCTTTCCTTTCCTTTCCTTTCCTGTAAGGTTACTTCAAGTTAGGATTTACAGTATATTATAACATAATATAAAGTAATGTAACATAGGCAGGTAGCATGGTGGCTTCGTGGTTAGCATTGTCGCCTTGCACGTCCAGGGTCCAGGTTCGATTCGACACCTCAGGTCTGTGCGCATAGAGTTTGCATGTTCTCCCTGTGTGGGTTTCCTCGGGGTACTTTGTTTTCCTCCCACAGTCCAAAGACATGCAGAGGATGCTAATTGGCATTCCCAAAATGCCTGTCATATGTGAATGAGTGTGTGTATGTGTGTATGCCATGTGATAGATTGGCACCCTGTTCAATAGGGATGTACAGGATAAAACACTATACACGATGAGTGAGATAATAATGTAGGCAGCACGGTGACTTAGTGGTTAGCACCTCCAGGGTCCGAGTTCGATTCCCGCCTCGAGGTCTGTGTGCATGGAGTTCTTCCCGTGCTGAGTGAGTTTCCTCCAACAGTCCAAAGACATGCAGATCAGGTTAATTGGCGTTCCCAAATTGCCCGTCGTGTGCGCGTGTATGCATGGTTGCCTGACCTGTGAAAGATTGGCACCCCGTCCAGGGATAGGCTCCAGGCGTCCTGTGACTCTGTATACAGGATAAAGCAGTATAGACAATAAATGTATGAATAAGGTAACATCATAAATTTATTCTGATTACTATGATCATTCTTCTTTTTCTTCTTATCATTTAAGTGGAGAATTTCAGCCATGTAGTGACCTCGTATATACGCCCACTCAAATGATTGCATGTTTTTTTTTTCTTCCTCCTGTGTATTTAATGGGTGTATTTAGGCAAGAGTTAGAGTGTATTTTACAGGTGTGGACTAATAGCTCTTGGGACAGCTACTGTAGATGACAGCAAGGCCACACAAAGCAGCAGCGTCGTGCTAATTTACATATGCGTGTGAGCGCGTGCTAGAGAGAAAAAGAGAAAAGATCAAAACACAGAACCGATTTGATCCCTAAACTGCGTTCCCGCGCTTTTTCTTCTGCTCGTGAATGGGATCTCGTGGTCTCAGAGGCGAGACAGAGAGAACGAGAGACCGTGGGAGAGATACATGAGGTGAATTGATGAACGCCAGTGTGTGTGTGAGTGTGTGTGTGTGTGAGTCTGTGTGTGCACAAGTGCGTGCACGCGCAAGTGCGCGCTCTCGAATCCGGTTCGCGTTTTGCTCGGAGCCTGCAGGGCGGAATCGGACGCGTTCAGGGTATTAATTCCGAACCTGGAGGTCTAACTGAGGTTTGATGTCAACCCCGAGTTGGAGACATAAAAGTCTGGATTGTTGTTTCCGCTCCAGATATCCTGAGCTGAAAGAGAGAGAAACAGAAACAGGTGCGTCGATACACCATCCTCCTTTATCACACCTACTACTTATACTACCTGGTAGACTCGTTATAATTACTTCTGTCCTATTAGACTGTTTTTTTTTTTTTTTAATGAATGGAGTTTTTTTTTAAATTGAGTTCTACTTATTCATTTGGAATATTATTCAAATTTCTAACCACTTAGACATCTTTCAGGAATGTCAAAATGGTCTTCAACTAGTTCAAAGTGAAGGTTTTTTTTTGTCTCAACAGTTTTTTTTGGGGCTTGTCTTACTGCGCATGCGCACTGATATTTGGCAAGTTCCCCCTCAGCAACAGCTTATCTCAGGCAATGCTTTACCTGACTCTCTCTCTCTCTCTCTCTCTCTCTCTCTCTCTGTGTCTGACATCTGCAGAGAACTACAGTACAACTTCCTCATAAACGGTTTATTGCCCCATGTTTAACAGTACTATTGACTTTGATTATTGATATTGTGCGACACTTTTTGAGGAGTACGAATATTTTTTTGTTGTGCGCAAAAAGCACAATATTATGTTAGGTGAAGTATCCTAAATACAATGGATTTACACTGTGCCCGTAATAAAATATAGTTATGGCTCAGTGGTAGGTGTTTCACCTGCCATGCGGAAGGCCCGGGTTCGATTCCCAGCCGGTGCCCAAACCCCAGCCACTGGATGCAGTGCCGGTCCCAAGCCCGGATAAAAATGGGAGGGTTGCGTCAGGAAGGGCATCCGGCATAAAAACTGTGCCAAGTTGTAGTGCAGACTGGATAGTCCGCTGTGGCGACCCCTTGTCGGGAGCAGCCGAAAGACCAACAACAACATATATATACTGTACAGGCCAAAAGTTTGGACACACCTTCTCATCTATCTGTCAATGTGTTTTCTTTATTTTCATGACCATTTACATTGGTAGATTCTCACTGAAGGCATCAAAACTATGAATGAACACATGTGGAGTTATGTACAAACACAAGTGCCGGACAAACAAGCCCCGATCTATGGATGGCTCACTTCGCAACCCACATGTAAATGTATTTTGTTGATCTTGTCATGGTGCAGGACTATTATTGACATTTTGACAGCCAGTGTCTCTTCACAAAACTGATTTTATTAGGCTTTTGCCCATTTTTCTCTGTCAGGTAGCCGTTCAAAACATTGCCCTAAAATAGCTATTCACCCAACATATTCTTGGAAGGCAGACTTCAAGAAAAATTATAAGTAGCCAAAAACATTTCCATGTACAGTATAAAACAAAATTTGGGTAAAAAAAAAAAAAATCTTCATTTACTATATTTCTTAATAACTTTATTCGTTTATTTCTTACAATGCCACACTTATGTGGAAAAAAACGTGATGAAATTTTATCTATAATCCCAGTAGTGATGACATAAATGATTTCACAATAGCGATGATGAAATATACTTCTTCCACTAAATATTGGCAAGCTGAGAAGCGTCCATATTATGTAAACAGTATTTGGTTTTAAACTGTTTTGTAAGGGCAGTAATGTCCCTGTCAGTTTGTATATGCAATCTTATATTTACATCATACATCTTTGACGTAATACATCTTTGATCTTGGTATGTATACATTTAGCACAAACCTAAAACGTATTGTGCTGCCTTCTCTGACATTTAACGGTAAAAATGTACAGTATGCTTATTTGCATGGGCGAATTTGGGGTAAAATTATTAACAAAATCCAACACACCTTCCATATATTCCTGCATTCTCTTTAACTTTAATGTCATTAAACTGGACTCATGTTTTCATGCATTTCTTAACGTATCCTATTTATTTACGCATCCTTGTGTCTACACTTATTTGTAGCTTTTCATGAACACACTCCCTTTAGGTTAACAGTATATTATCAGCCTTGATACAACCTGAGTCTGTAGACTGGGGGATGGGGATTGAAGACTTGTACTAAGTTGATCAATCAGTGATGATGATGATGATGATGATGATGTTTCTGATGTTTCCAGTGTTTGCTCTGAAGTCAGTCTGTTATGGAGGAAGAAAATCTTTTGGACCTGGGTCATCTTACTGAAGCGGAACAAACCATCATTTTAAATGTGTTGCTGAGAGATAATGAATTACACAACATCGATGAGGGTCGAATCAGGCGAGTTGATGTGCTGTAATAGTTTGAGATAGATGGAGGAAGTAATGCTATTTATTGTGTATTTATGTTATCATGCCTCCTTGTAATGCGAGTGTGTGTTTGTGTGTTTAGCAAACTCAAACAATTGGAGTCCGACCCTGTGCGCCTTCACTTCCTCACCGGCACGTGGTTCAGCGAGCAACGATCCAAGCGCTATCAGAAACGAGGGATCGATGTCGTCCAAACATCTATACGCCGCAAAAAGAAGGACAAAGGTCTTTTAAGCTCTCATATCATAGAATGTATGGAAACGTGCTCTCTGTATGCTGTACGTTAGTCCTGCATGTGTACATTTGTGTATGCTTTGTTTAACCTTGTCCTTATTTACCATTTGGTCAAATTTACACTATTTGCCATTGTGTAGATTTGCCTGTGATGTCAGTGTTTACAGAACAGAAAGAACAAAAAAATTCAGCCCAGAAACCGGACAAGACCACGGATGTGAACGCTGCAGTCCTGGAGGTTGAAGAAGTCGTAGAAAAAGAATCAAAAACAGGGGAAGAGAAAAAAGAGAGGTTATTGAAAGCCTGGTTCTATTTATTTTTTTTTTTAAATACTCGATTTAATGTCATCTCAAACATTCCAGGACCTGAGCTAATCTCAAAAAATCTTCCACAGTCCCGACCCCGGCAAGGCCCCCGAACCCCGACCAAGGATCAAGAGAAGCACAAAGGTTAGTTTTGCAAGTGGTGTTTGTGAAAGCCTTTGCTAATTTCGGAAATAGGTTTGCATATCCGTCTTAATACCATATGGCCAAAAGTATTTGGACACACACCCAAATATGGAACTTCACCAAACTGTTGGCACAACGTCGGAAGCAAACGATTGTATAGGATGAAATGTAACATTATAATCGCTCTTCATTGAAACTAGGAGGCCCAAACTTATTTTTCCGCCTCTGTATTCAAAGCACCGTTGTCCACGAGAACATGGTTTGCCAAGTCTAGATTGGAAGAATTGACTTCAACCCCAGTGCAAACTGGGACACCAACTGTGCATCAGGCTTGTGTGCCTGACTTCCTTATTGCTCTGTGTTAATGTTTGTTGGTTTTTGAATGGCCACATATGGGTGTGATGGACCGTCCCTTACAGTATACTATAGACTCCCATTAGAATCCGCTTTATGTAGATTGTATTTCTTTATATATTTGAGAATTGGATTGAACATGTTTTTGTAAAGCCTAAACCATCCCTATATGCCAGTTTTGCCATTTTTTTTATATTTTCCGTCTTTCTAGACGTATACTGAAACGAGAGACGACGTTTCAGAAATTGAGCCAAGGGAGGTTACAGAAGGCAAGTCCTTTTTTTAAAACTAAATGACCCAACAGGAAATAGCAGACTTATCTCTGTCCTTTATCTGTCTTTTCTTTATGTTTCAGGAAGTGTTGCAGATTCAGAGGCCCTAGAGGACAGATCATTGCAGAACACAACCTCGTCACTACAGGTATATACTGTACACCACATGTATCTACAGTATTAAGATGTCTAGCTATAGCGATTGTGTAATGTACAATCACTTCAAATGGTGAAGTCGACGATGGAACTGTTTGTGGTCTGTTTATCCATAGGCTGACTCTGATGGAGATATCGATTCTGGCAGCACTGAACTGGAATACAAAAGATTCGGCTCGGCTAACAACTTGTACTCGAATCATACGGTAGAAGCAAACACTCCTGCACATACTGTAGCTATACAATGTACTGCTGAAATACAGCCGTTTAATCCCATTTCATACTTCATAGTGCTTCGACACATCGTCATCTGTTCAGTCCCACATCTTTCAGCCAACGACGCCGAACTCGACCTCAATCCGATTCAGTCTGCGATGATGCGTTAGGATGGTTATGAAGTACAGTATAATATCCTTCTGTAAATGAACAGTATGAGAATAAAGCACTGAGGGGTTGTTTCTTTATTCAGGGATATAGACGTTACGCAGGAGTCTTTATTATGTATTTATTTGCACATTCACCTTGACTTAATCGTAAAATGTTCGCAGAGTACAGACAGCTGGGCACCAGAGTCGGGAAAGTATAAACATCTATCATAAATACTGTATATCAAGGCAACAATAAAAAGGATGCATGCGTAGATGGGTTTAGAATAACTAAAATGGTAGTTTATAATGTAAGCCTATTAAATAAACCTCCTATTTTTATAAATATATAAGAAATGAGGACCAACATGTACGTACTGTCGGTATCGTAGTGCTGGTGGCTCACCATTCCAGGGTGCAGGGTTCAAATCTGACCTTGGTCTAGTGGCCGCAAGTAGTTCTACATGTTCCCTCTATGTTCCTATTGGTTACTCTGGTTCAACCTTTTATACAAAAAAAAACAAAAACGGATACGTGTTGTTAACTGCGCCAGCATTAATACAGTTTTGGACTTTTCGTGATTAGTTTGCATTTACACCGTAAGAGAGCGCATTAAACAGCTGGTAAGAAAAAAAAAAAAAAAAAAACATGGGTTATGCACTATCAACTTGGTACCAAACAATCTACACTGCAAATGCACAATTGTATTTGAAGTAGATACACAGAATATTGGATATCAAAAAGTGATATCTAGGGCAGGAAAAGCAAGATAGGCATCAAACTCTGCAATAAATTGGAATAACTACGGTTCTGCCTTTACTCAAGAGAATAACACAAGGTTTATATGGCGTTTATATTTATATGACAGGACATGATTCCAGGTCCCTGTGCCTGCCGGGTTTCCTTCGGGTACTCCGGTTTCCTCCCACAGACCAAAGACATACAGGTTAGGGTAATCAGCTTTCCCAAACAGACCGTGGTGTGTGATTGAGAGAGTGTGTCCACGCCCTGTGATGGAGTTGGTCCCCATCCAGGGTGTACCTTCTGGGATGTCTTCTGGGATGGGCACAAAATTAAAGGTAGTGCGCCTTCTGCTGGCCTTTTGGAGGACTGTCCATAACAGTGAAAATTGAGTAGGTAATATTTAATGCCAATAGAACTTGTATTATCACTAGAGTCATGATGAAAACACTCTAAATAGACGATAGTAACTAGGATTTCATATTTCCTGCGCGATAGCACAGGCTAAGATCGCAGTGTGTGAAAATTCCCTCGTTCTTGACTCGGTGAACGATGCAGGAAGAAGTGGCCGCGCATCCACATTGATATTTAAAGATTTGCTTTCATTTTCCTATGTAATAAAGTACATGTACAATTAGTTTCAATAAATTTGTATTAGAAATATGGACTTTATTACCATTTTTTTTATGCCTAGTTAATTTTCATATACAGTATATGAAATATATATTTGCATATACTGTACACGAGGTACATTTGCATATACAGTACCCTGTGTATATGCAAATACAGTATGTTATGTTCAGCACTGCTAGGCAACACATCTAACTGAACAGACAATGGAACAAACAAACAAACAAACAACCCACCCTTGGTGTGTGTCATAGCTGAGTGGCAGTATGATGAGCCTATACAGCGTCGGGGATTTTGGAAGTGTTACCGTGACTGGCCAGATCCAGTTTGCCCTGCAGTACGACTCCAAGAGAGAGGAGCTTCTTGTGCGAGTGTGTCGATGTCAGGATCTGGCTCCAGCGCGTAAGAACCACTCTGACCCGTAAGTGTTGGGTCGATGTTAAGGTGCCATATCACAAATATACTGTATGTACATCCATATTTTATTTATTTATTTATTTATTTATTTTTGCAGGTATGTAAAATTGTACCTCCTTCCAGATAACACAGCTCGTAGTAAAAGGAAAACCTCAGTAAAGAGGAAAACTCTAAATCCCGTATATGATGAAACACTTAAGGTAAAAATTTCGGTTTAATTTGTACTCTTTCGAGAGTATGTACACTATGGAAACTAAATCTTGCGCTATAAATTAAATCAAAATGGAAATTATGAGCAGGTCTTTGCCAGATGATCAGCTTTAACTGTTTAACTATTTTTACAAATCTTTACCCGTCAACGAAGGTTACTATAACAGAGTAACTCAAATGTATATAACATATAATTTTTTTTAATGTATTTAAACTGGAGGCTTCTTTAAATTACATTCAATAAACATCATACAGACATTTTTACATATTATTAATACGTTGTAAAATGAATAGACTTCTTTTTTTTTTTAACTACACAAAATTGTACCACTCATTGAACCATTATGCGCAATTATGAGAACTATCCCGATTTTTATTCCAGTATAAAGTACGTAAATCAGACCTGCTGGCTCGTGTCCTCAGTGTGTCGGTGTGGCATATGGAGCGTGTGCGGAGGAACCTGTTCTTGGGGGAGGTGGAGGTGCCGCTCAGCCAGTGTGACTGGACCCAGAGTAAGCTTTCCTGGTTCCCTCTTCAACCCAGGGTGAGTAAAATACAACTTGTACCCAAAGCAGAGAAATTATTTAGTTTGACTAAACCATGATTTTCTGTCTCAGGTACAAATGAACCCTGAAACTGTCCTCAGCAGGGGAACCGTCTTATTAATGCTTAAATTCATACCACCTGGCTCCGAAGGTGACCAAACACGCATAGAAACGGAGAGATATACAGTACAATAATCAATTATGTTATGCATGTAATTATATAATCTGTGTATATGTGATGTATATGTATATCTTGGATACAGACGGAGGGTTCCCTCTCACTGGAGAGCTTCATATTTGGCTGAAGGAGGTTGTTGGACTCCTTCCCCCAAAACGCGGTACTCCAAGTATCTTTGTAAAAAGGTAACATTACTACTATAAACATCTGCAGAAAGATCAATATCTCTGTTGGTAAAAAAAAAAAAAAAAAAAAGTACATGTGAGTGTGTATGGTGTGTTTGCAGTGTGGTTTTGCCAGATGAGAGCGGTGTTAGTGGTCAGCAGACACGCGTTGTCCGTGGCTCGGTCAGTCCTGTATTCAATCACACAATGGTGTATGATGGACTGCAGTTCAATGACCTCATACAGGCATGTGCTGAAATTACCGTGTGGAACTCATCCAAGTGTCTTGGCGGCGTGCGCCTCAGCACAGGCTCAGGTATACAGATGCATACATGGATGGACACAAATGCAGGATAGTTTTCTTGTTTTTTTTTTACCTTTAAAACATTAGCACGATAATGTATAGGCAAATTTGTAGCCTCTGAATAGAATATTACCAGATGTGTTCTGTTACACAACCTGTAACAATTGCTGAATGCAGTGGTCTTGTTGGAATTGGGATTTTTTTTTGTGTTTTGTATTACCTTCCAATTCTTTCTAGTTATATAACATTTCACGGAATCTTTGTCACATTTATCATATTTTTCATAATTGTATTAATTATGTTGATTGTGTGTGTTCATATGTATGTTTTTTTTTTAGGTGTGAGTTACGGTCAGAAGGTTTCCTGGATGGACTCCACTGAAGAAGAGATCAGTGTATGGGATACAGTCATCCAGAAACCCAACAACTGGGTGGATGTCGCTCTCCCGATCAGAACCAACCTACAGCAGCGCTGAGATTAAAACATATATTTGGCATTTTCTATTTAATGCATTGGTCCAGTAATTTCCTCTTTTGATCTTTCACACTATGACAATCTAAGTGTAACTGAGGCCTGGACCATATGTATATAGTAATTTTAAAAATGTTCTTTTTTCCTGCTTTGTTTACAAAAACAATTGTTGTCCACATGAAAAAAAAGCCTAACTTCAAAGCCATGCTGGCCAATCAGAGACCTGAAAAGGGTTTTCAACATGTTTCATCTGAATGACAATTTTGTCATTTTTCTCACATTCTAACATAAAACACAGGAGATACAGTGCATGTGACGTGCACACTTATGAACCAAAAACTGTGTCCACACCTCAACACTGAAAACTGAGTTTCTAACCTTCCAGGTGTTTTCAGACAGACAGTTTTCAGTTACCTTAAACACAGATCGCCCAGAAACAAAATGCCAAAATACAGAAAAATCCTAAAAAATACCCATACAGTATATATGTGGCCCAGGCCTTAAACGGTGTATGATGGTTTGTCCATTCTCAGATTTTGTAAGGAAAAAGATATATTTTCATATGTATAATCTTAAAAGTAGAAATATCTAAATACAGGGGATTTGGAAATCTCTCTGGACGTCAATGCTGCATCCTCAGAAAATCATAGTGGTGGGGATCTGGAGTTATCTGCTAAACCTCGTCTCATAAAGTTTTTGGTCGCCTTACAGTTGACCTTCTTTTGTGCTCAGGGTTGGTGTTGTGTAAGACATATGATAAATCTAAGTTGGAACATGAACTTTAAATTTGTGGAAAAAATCAGCTCTCAGTTGTTCTTTTAAACTTTACATGGCCAATTCTCACCTTTAAACAATAAAAACAACATAACTCACCTTTGTTTTTTTTGGAGAAATTTACCATTAATCGAAAAATTCACATATTTATAGTACACGTCTGTTTAGTAATATAATTTTGAGCCACTCCTCATTTCTTCATATTAAATTTAATTAGATTACATGAAATGAAAGCAATTTGCTAAATTGGTTGTTCATGTACCAGCTCAAGTCTCTTGCACAGTACTATCCTAATATGTACATGTGTACACTCTGCATTGGGAGCACCTGGTCTGAAAGTTGTAGCTTCTGGTTATCAAGGTGGCTACTGACAGGTGAACTGATCAAACATCCATTCATCTATCTAGGAACCTCTGTAGTCAAATAATGGACCAAGAAGGCCAGTGGTGACCATTGTATTATTCCAAACTGAGCACCCCTCGTCACCAACTCTACACCAGCAAACTGCTGATAGATTCATAGACATCCAAAACTCAACCATGTCCAGAACACCCAGTGCACCACAGCTTGCCATATACAAGGACCAGCAGGCAAAGAGCCCAGGGCTGCTATCCAAGCCTTGGAGATGGGATGCACCGGACAAATGTGGTGACCATGTCCTGCACTTAAAGGATCTGGCCACAGCACACCCCCAGAGGCCCTGCAGATCCTCGCTCGCCGGTGCACAAGGAGAACTCAAAACCTGTTTTTAATGATATGGCTGTTTAGTGTACATGTTGTGAAACCGTTAGAACATGTGCTAATGTGCTAATCAAATAAATTAATAAAAGTGATAAAAATGCATAATGTTATGCTTCATTGTCTGTGGCTGTGCTTTATTTATCATATTTTATTCCAATTTCATTCTTCCATTCATCTTTTAATTCACCCAAATGAAGATGGGTTACCTGTTAAGTTTGATTTCTTTCAAGGTTTCTTCCAATTGCCATCTCAGGGAGTTTTCACTTGCCACCATCTCCCTCGGCTTGCTCATCAAGGACAACCTGATCACTTGATTTACACATATTTTCTCACACATTTCATACTCAGTTCATAAATTTTCTTTTGATTCTATGCAGCTGCTTCTGCATTGTTAGTGTTTTTTTTTTTTAATCAAAACATATTGGTGATAAAAAGTGTCTCACCTTGGTGCAAAAGTTCATTTTCTAATAGGATCATATAACAATTTTTCATAAAACGTAATGCTTCCTATCTTCTTATCCATGCTTGGTTTTTTAAATTATGCATACCCATTTATATTTTTATCAGATAAAAAGAAACACATTTGCTAAATACAATTTCATGTCCTTTTATGTAGTGTCCATAACTTAAATTTTTTTTTTTTTTTTTTAATAATTCAAATCTTTCAGGTATCTTACTTGTCATTCAGATGAAACTTGGTCAATTTAAATTTCAAATGAAAACACATCAACCTGAAAAAGTGTATTATTCTAAAATGCAAAACTGTTACGATATTGCAACATGAATTTGACATGGTTACGGACACTACAGATTAAGTTTTTAAAGCTTTGACCAAAAACTATTTAAACAACAAATTTTACAGTTCATATGCTTTTTTTTGGCACACACATTTTCTGTATTATATGTATAACAAAGGGAAAAATGTCAGTATCTACTATATAATATTTAGTTACAGGTTTTGCTTTTCATCTAAGGTTTCACTCAGTCTTGTTAAGACTTGATTTACTCAGCATGTTTTGCATCTTGTCACATTTGTCCAGTTAATCTTTAACTTATTTAGGTTACACAATAACAGCATACCCGTTCTCACATATTCTCCTGACTCGGGCTAAATACTAAACAACACTGTTTTTGATATACAGTGCTTCATCTAGGGGGTGAATTATCATCCTAACACCTTTTATTTCATTTATTTCATGAATCTAGTGCACTTGTAGAAGGGAGTATATGAAGGTACATGAAACAGTGCGCGAGCGGAACTGGCGCGAGTCAGCCGCAGCTGACTAAGATCATGTGACAGCGAGGCGCTTTAGGTCATGTGACTTCACTGCGCTGTGATTCGATTGGCGCGCGCCGTAGCTCGTTGCTTTGATAAGCAACATCTGTTAATAGCGCTCATGTTTTTCATGTTGTTCAAGATCGTGCGTCTTCTGCATGCGTTTTATTAACACACAGCTTAGTCATGTGGACCTTTTTAGCTGTAGCCGTGTTGCTCGGCTGTGCTACAGGTAAGACTGCTTTTCAGAAATCTGGTTTATTCCCCCCTGTGTACTCGAAAAGCGTTATTCTGTAACCGGATATAGAATATCTGTCACAAGGAAAGAGTTAAAAAAAAAACCTGAAGGTGGAAATTAATCTCCAGTTAAAGTACTTTGTAACATTTGAAACAAAAGCTGCAACTTTTCTCACATCTAAGTGTTCTGTAACAAGGCTTGCCAAGACAAGCCTTTCATCCAGGAGACTTTGATGTGAGAAATGTTTACCTTTTGTCTCAATGTTACAAAGTACTGGAATTGGAGACTCCTTCTACAAAGCGAGTTAATGTTATTACTTTCCATGTTAAAGAGAAACTTCAAAGCTTTTTGTCAGAAGACATTGATGTGAGAAACTTTAGAGCTTTTGTCTCAATGTTACAAAGACCTGAAACTGGAGACTCCTTCCACCGTCTACAAAATAAGTTAATTCAAGGGATTATTCGCGTTATAGTAGTTATAATATACTTTGCCATATTACTGAGAAATATCAAAGCCTTTTTGTCAGATGACTCTGATGTGGGAAATGTTACTGAAAAAGTAAAAGTACTGAAACTGGAGACTCCTTCCAACATCTCAAAGTTAAGAATTGTGCTTATGTGCGTGTGTTTAGTGTCTGCCATAAAGTCCATAGGCTTTTTAAAAACACTATCGTGCATTAAACTAAAGTCTGAGCTGCTGTTATAGGGAGTTGTTCAACAGCATTTGCCCAATCAGATATGTGTTAAAATGGTCTAATATTAAACTCGCATGTTCCTCTGTGTCTACCATTTTGCAAGCTTCACCTCTCGCAGGACGGACACTTCCTGATTTTGGAATAATGTATCATGTAAAAGGTAGTCTCAACTTTTTTTTTTTTTTTTTTTTTTTTTTTCCTTTGTCATTCCAATGGCTTTTAAGATTGGAACTCATTCTGTCACTCATTTTTAAAGGTGTGATCTCATTACCTTATGCTGAAATCAAGGAACCATTTGAAGGCTGGTATGATCTACTGGGGAAGAGAAGTAGAATTGACTATTACCATGGTAAGTTTGATTTTACGATAATGTCTTTAAGTCTCATTTACCACTCATGGTGCTGACTCAAGGTGTTAAGTGTAGTGTCGGTTATCTTTAAGTATCAGCTGTGATGATAACCAGCACAACAGCATGACCTCAAATGTGACATTGCTTTTATACAACAGTTTCATGGTTATCAACAAATTAACATGTATTAACAAGACATACAATTATTATTATTTTTTTTTTTGGTGTTCTTTTTATTCTTATCTCTTAAGCTCCGTTTATTCAGCTTTAGAATATCAGTTCTGTTAACCACTGGGTTCCAGGATCAAATCCCACATTGCATTAAATGGAAAGCTAGTGCACTAGGGTGTACAATTACTTCAACACACTAAGTTAGGGCCCTTGATTAGGGGTTACAGAGGGTTTTGAGATTCAGTCCCCCCAGGGCAGGGGTCGCTAATCTAGTTCGCTTTCTCGCTCAGCTTGGGCATTTTTGCCGGGCAATTTCTTTCTCTCTCCCTACTTTCATCCATGATGCGACCAAAGTTTAGTGTACTTAATGATTGTAAAACACTTGGCACGCTGAGTTATATACATACAGTTAAACATCCCGGTAGTGTTACTATCTTTTATCACCACTCCTGGAATGCCTCACGTCCAATCAGATTGCTCAGCTAGAACTGACCATTTTATAACATTGTTTCTAGATGTGTTTAAATCAAACATTACATGTAGATTTGCGTGAGTAAGATGATTTGACCCTAATGTTTATCAGAAACTAGAATTTTTGTGCTTTATTAAAAGCTTTGAGACTGTAAATTCAATTCAATTCAATTCAGTTTTATTTGTATAGCGCTTTTAACAATTGACATTGTCTCAAAACAGCTTTACACAATCAAAAGAATTATTTACGTTTGTATGGAATGTGAATATGTATGAATCAAAATGTTCAGATATTCCCTGGCGAGCAAGCCCGAGGGCGACAGTGGCAAGGAAAAACTCCCTGAGACGGTAATAGGAAGAAACCTTGAGAGGAACCAGACTCGACAGGGAACCCATCCTCATCTGGGTGAAACAGATAGCAGGAAATGATCTGCATTTATACAGTGTTAAGTGTTAGGTTCAGCTATAATAGTTGATGTTAATTGATGTTATAATACTTGATGTAAAATGGAGTCCAGTAGTTATTCGAGACTCAGATAGACTTGTAGAAAGTTCCAGTCCTGAACTATCGAATTGTCAAGTCCTCAGAGAAACAGCTGACAACACCAGTCGAGGCCAGAACCATCTTCTAAGTATAGAGAATCATCCCCAGACACCAGACGCATCCTAAAGAGACACACGGGGCATCCATGCGATGAGACCTCCAACCAGAAACCGGGCACCAGGATGGATCAGACAGGTCCGGAGGGCAGTGGGAGTCTGGATCACTGGCAGCTCAGGAACCACATGTGTAGCTCGACAGAGAGAGAGAGAGAAAGAGTGAAAGGGGGAGACAGGGGGAGAGAGGAAAGAGAAAGAGGGGGAGGAAGAGAAGAGGAGGAGAGATTGCAATTAGGTATGGTCACAGTCACAATGTCTAATGTGAATGTATATTTACTGTAGAGTGCAAGCAGGGACTCCGGCAGGACTAACTATGACAGCATAACTAAAAGGGAGAGCCAGAAGGAAACACAAACATGAGGGCTCCCTGAGATGTAAAGCAAACAATCACCTCACCGTCAACAAACCTGAGTGATCAAATGAGACTGAGGAAGACAGCATCTAAAACATACCAGTTCACCATAATACTCTACGTCCATGAGTCCCCCAGATCTGCTCCTTTACCTTATGGCAAATCTATTTATAAAAATGCTTGGCTAAATAAATAGGTTTTTAGCCTAGACTTAAACACTGAGACTGTGTCTGAGTCCCGAACACTATTTGGAAGACTATTCCATAATTTTGGGGCTTTGTAAGAAAAAGCTCTGCCCCCAGCTGTAGTTTTCATAATACGCGGTACTGATAAGCAGCCTGCATCCTTTGACCGAAGTAGGCGTGGCGGATCGTAAGACACTAGCAGTTCGCTCAGATACTGCGGCGCGAGACCATTTAATGCCTTATATGTCAAGAGTAGTATTTTAAAATCAATGCGAAATTTCACAGGGAGCCAATGCAGTGAAGATAGGATAGGGGTGATGTGCTCATATCTTCTAGTTCTAGTGAGGACTCTCGCTGCTGCATTTTGGACTAGCTGAAGCTTGTTTATGCACCTAACTGAACAACCAGACAGTAAGGCATTACAATAGTCCAACCTAGAAGTGATAAAAGCATGAACTAGTTTTTCTGCATCATTTAGCGACAATATATTTCTTATTTTGGCGATATTTCTAAGGTGAAAGAATGCTATCCTGGTGATATTATCTACATGAGCTTCAAATGAAAGGCTGGAATCTATAATCACGCCGAGGTCTTTTACTGTTGCACTTGACGGAACAGAAAGGCCATCTAAAGTTACGGTGTGATCTAAGATTTTACTTCTAGCTGTATGCGGTCCTATGACTAGAACTTCTGTCTTATCCGGATTAAGCAGAAGGAAGTTAATTAGCATCCAATTTCTTATGTCCTGAACACATTGCTCAACTTTAGTAAGATGGTTTTTCTCATCAGGTTTTGTTGAGACATATAACTGTGTGTCGTCAGCATAACAATGAAAACTAATACCATGCTTACGGATTATGTTGCCCAGAGGAAGCATGTAAAGGGAAAAAAGCAGTGGGCCTAAAACTGAACCCTGCGGAACGCCAAACTCCACTAGAGAACATGCAGAATAATCACCATTTAAGTCTACATACTGATAACGATCGGTCAAATAGGATCTGAGCCAGGAGAGGGTTGTACCCTTAATTCCTACTAAATTTTCTAATCTGTGAAGAAGAATAGCATGATCAATAGTGTCAAAAGCTGCACTGAGGTCGAGTAATACAAGCATAGTTACACAACCCTGATCAGAGGCCAATAGGAGGTCATTTACTACTTTAACGAGTGCTGTTTCTGTGCTGTGATGAGGCCTAAATCCTGACTGATACAGTTCATGTATGCCATTTCTATGTAGATATGAGCATAGCTGCTCCGCTACTATCCTTTCCAGAATCTTAGAGATAAAGGGGAGGTTTGATATTGGCCTGTAATTGGACAGCTGACAGGGGTCGAGGTCAGGTTTCTTAATTATTGGTTTAATAACTGCTACTTTAAAAGATTTTGGAACATAACCAATGCTGAGTGAGGAATTAATTATTCTCAACATCGGTTCTGTTATTACTGGTGCTATCTGTTTAAGAAAATGTGTCGGTATAGGATCTAATATACAGGTTGATGAATTTGCAGAAGAGATGAGTGAAATTAGTTCATTCTCTTCAAGAGGAGTAAAGTATTCTAGGTTTGAATCTGACATGGCTAGGTTAACATCAGTATCAATTACATTGTTTGGTTTCAAAGCCTCAATTTTATGCCTGATATTTACAATTTTATTATTAAAAAAGTTCATGAAGTCCTCACTATTGCATGATGTTGTTGTGGAGATTTCTGTAGTGGTCTTATTTCTGGTTAATTTGGCTACGGTATTAAATAAAAATCTAGGATTATTTTTATTTTCGTCTATAAGAGTGGAGAGATACGTTGATCTAGCTACACTAAGAGCTTTCCTATAGTTCAGGATGCTCTCTTTCCATGCTATTTGAAATACCAACAATTTAGTTTGACGCCATTTACGCTCTAATTTCCGAGCAGTCTGTTTTAAAGTGCGCGTGTGATCGTTATACCAGGGAGCGAGTTTCTTATCTCTAATAATTTTTCTTTTAGCTGGAGCTACATTATCTAAGGTACAACGAAGTGTCGACTCTAAATATTCAGTCGCCTGATCAAGTTCTGTGGGGTCAGACGGTGGCCTAATCGAAGTTGGTAACTCTGGGAGATTACTGATAAAACTCTGTGTGGTAGTTGATGTGAATGTACGTTTAATACGGTAGCGCGGTACTGTGCGTACATTATCACTGTGAGACACTTGAATGGAGAACAAGATAGTGATCTGAGATAATTTCAGACAGTGGAATTGTGAACACATTTCTTATAGTTAATCCGAAGAATATTACTAAATCTAAAGTGTGACCTGCTTTATGAGTGGGTCCTACTACACACTGATTTACACCTACGGAGTCCAGTATGGATATAAATGCTGTTCTCAGAGGGTCTTCTGGATTCTCAAAATGAATGTTAAAATCTCCAGCAATTAACACTTTGTCTACAGAAACGACCAGGTCTGAGATGAAATCTGCAAATTCACTAAGAAATTCAGAATACAGCCCTGGAGGTCTGTAAATTATAATTAGTGGAATCGACTGAGCTGATTTAATATACTTAAATACACTTATGTTACTATAGAGAATTTCAAATGAGTTAAATTTGTGTCTGTGTTTTTGTACGATAGACAGGTTATCATTATGAATAACTGCGACGCCTCCTCCTCTACCAGTTAACCGAGGCTGGTGTATGTAGCTGTATCCAGGAGGACTAGCTTCATTTAGAGCTACATACTCGTCCTGTTTAACCCATGTTTCAGTTAAACAGAGTATATCAAACGCCTGATCTGTGATAATTTCATTAACAATAACTGCTTTTGATGTGAGAGATCTAATATTTAACAATCCTAGCTTCAGATCAGAGGTGCCGGCTGCGCATTCAGTATGATCGGAGTTTGTGGACTTTATGTTAATTAGATTATTGAAACAGACTTTCTGGGTCTTTCTACATTTTTGCTTAGATCGGGGAACAGACACAGTCTCAATATGGTGAACCCTGAGTGACGACTCTATGCAGCTAGCAGACGGTTGGTTTAGCCTGTCTGTCTGCTCCCTGGCCTGGGCTCTGGATTGTCACCGATTAACTAGACCTCTACTGAGACTATGAGCTATACTACAGGAAATGAGAGCAGCACCTTCCCGAGTGGGATGGACACCGTCCCGCCCTAACAGGCCAGCTTTGCCCTCAAAGGTCTTCCAATTGTCTATGTAGCCCACATTATTTTTGGAGCACCACCTGGACATCCAGCGGTTCAGCGACCATAGCTAAATTATGAACCAGCAGCACAAACTAGAAGAAGGAAACATAAAACAGGAACTTTCTAGCCTTTTTCAGGATTTCCTGAACTTTGGTTCTTTAATATATACAGGAACCTTTAGGGAAAGATGACATTGTTATTAAAAAAAAAAATTATGTAACTTGGTACAGTGGTACTTTTTTTGCAGTTTGTGTACAAGTAATTTTCAAGCTGCTGAACCTACTATTTATCCTTACACATTTTATCTGTGTGGGCCTACAGTATTTAGTGACTTACATATGCTTTGTGGTTTCTCGTTGGCAGGACAAGTCTCCACTTTTCAGCTTGGTGCAGCAGGAGATCAGGGGGTCAGCTATAAAATCACACCCGTGACAACTGAGTCAGAAACCAATGCCATGAAATGCTTCCAAGTCAATGGCACTAAGGATGATCCAGTTCTGCCACAGGATGTATTGCCAGACCTACAGGGTTTTCAGGTATCGGTTTGGTTTTAAGAAGCGAACTGTATCCATAACTGTACAAATATCCTGTAGCAACACTTTGTTTGTGCCTTTGAATCATGCATCATGAAAGTACAGTGGTTCATATAACCTAATGCATAAATTTGAGACAATCATTTAATTATTGTGAATCACGGTTTTGTGGGTTTGATTGATTATTTTTCCTCTTGACTTGTCTATTTGTGTCCAGTTTGAACAAGTTGAGTACTTTGCGGGCTACTTGTGTGAGGTGTGGCAGAACGTCACTGCCTTTGGACACAAAAAGAACACTTACCGCCTGTGGGTGACCCGATCAGAGGATGAGGCATCATGGGCCAAACCAGTGCATTATGAAATGATGGGCTACAACACACTTTTGGGTTCCCACTATGACAAATACGTCGTTGACTACAGTGACTTCAGCCCTCGAATCGATCCTAAAGACTTCGACCTGCCGGGAGGTTAACTGCTCATTCCCATTTTCTCACTCTTGCTGGCACAGCTATATTACGTCTCTTAATATTGAAATATTCTACCTAATGTTTGTTTTCTTATCAGGTATGAGCTGTGGTCCTTTTCCTGGTCCAGGAGTGGCGCACAGAATACTAGCCAATCCCATTCAAGACCTGATTCGTACGTCTCCTGTGGGCCACGCCCACCGCCTGTTTGGGCACTTTAAGCAAGAATACGAGCGCAACTATGAAGATGAGGTGGAACATGAAAAGCGAGAGCACAACTTTGTACATAATGTTCGGTAAGGAAATGAATTCAGAGCCCTGTTTTTATGTTTCTGCTTGTAGGTGATGGAGACATTATGGTTTTGGGTTGTGACGGTCTTGTCTGATTTACTTGTGCTAACACTTGTGCTTCTCCTTTGCCAGCTACATTCACTCCATGAACAGAGCCGGCCTTTCATATACCCTCTCCGTGAACCACCTGGCTGATCGCACAAAGGAAGAACTGGCAGTGATGAGAGGATGGAAAGGAAGGAAGACCCCTAACCACGCCCAACCTTTCCCTGATGAACTCCGCTTCCTTACTCTGCCCGACTCCCTGGACTGGAGGCTATACGGTATATTTTGTACTTTGTATTTACTAAGGTGTTGACCTCTCAAAGTCCTGGGTTCTCTTAGCGTCTGTACTGTTGTAGGTGCTGTGACCCCGGTAAAGGACCAAGCAGTATGTGGTTCCTGCTGGAGCTTTGCAGCAACCGGAGCACTAGAAGGAGCATTGTTTCTAAAGGTAAATGCGTGAAGTGTATACACGGTATGTATAGTTCCTTTTTTCAGTTGCATCAAATTCTTACCTTGTCCTTTCTATTCCTTTTCTGTAATAGACCGGGGAGCGTGTGGTGTTGTCTCAGCAGATGCTGGTGGATTGTACATGGGGCTTTGGGAACAATGGCTGTGATGGAGGAGAGGAGTGGAGAGCTTTTGAATGGATCATGAAACATGGCGGCATCTCCACCGCAGAGAGTTATGGTGCATACACTGGCATGGTGTGTAGAATACTGCATGTTTTGCCATGTTTTGCATTCTATCCTTTTTTTTTTTTTTTTTTTTTAAACATATAAATTTTTATAGGTATCTTGCCAAAGATTTGTGAACAGATTTCCGACTTCAGTCCCTCTTTGCTGTTGTAATAACCCTAGGGTTAGCCCAATTCTAAACCTAATCCTGTAGTATTTGGAGTGTGTTTACAGAGCAACCACATGAGCTAGGTAGTGTTATGGGGTGAGGAGGCATTGGGTGCATTAGCTATTACGGTTTATTAAATATTAAGTAGAGTTGATGTCTCGGTGCAGGTTACTCAAGTTCTTCTGTTCATATCTTAACGAGTCATAACTTTTTATAAAAACTCTCATTATGTACCAGAGGAATGGGGAAGGAACGACACATGTTTGGGCCCTTTAGTTCCAATGAATGGAAGTTGTAAAGCTACAACATGCGAAGACGGCTATTACAATTATGTACATGTTCCAGTATCTATGTGAAGTGGCTAGCAGATTTATGAATATAGTATAAAATGTTGTATGAACAGTCTACAGGATGGGGTTACTAAGGTACTGTAGAAGTGCATGAAGTTCCAGTTGGAATGAGTTGAAGTTTAGGAGGTTCATATTTGTGACCACTGTCACGATTAAATTTGTCTTGTGCACAACAGTAATCCATTATCATGAAATATGAGGGTGAATCATTAAAAAATTATATTAAAACTTGTGTTGGCTGCACTGTCTTATCAGTGCTTTCCATTCAAGGTTACCGTCTCCCCAGTCACTGCTGTGCAGGTCTGAACGTGTTGCATCAGTTCATTAAGACATTGTGCAGAGCATGGAAAAGTGTTTTGTCGTAAAAGAAGTGTGTGCGAACGGGCGGAGAAGTTAAAGGAAGGTCGCACAAGCGCCATGTAGAAGGAGCTGGATGCCTGTCCATGTGGCGCAGTGGTTCGATTCCCGGGTGATGCTGTAACCTCTCGCAGCCGGAGGTCTAGAGAGAGCTGATTGGCCGAGCTCTCTCAAAGGGGAGTAATGAGCGGTACTTCGTGCTCCCACATTAATCATTAATGTTGGAGGAATTGGACACGAATAAATTGGGGGGGAAAAATGTATGCAAAGGACAAAATGCACTATTCCAAAGTCGTACATGGCAGTGCGTGACCTGTATTGTGCACCTGTGTATCTTTGTATGATGACACCGCTTCTTTGGATTTGTTTCAGAATGACCTGTGTCACTATAATTCATCTGTTCTAACTGCTCATGTGAAAAGCTACACCAATGTCACCAGTGGAGATTTGGAAGCTCTGAAGGCTGCGCTGTACAAACATGGCCCTACTGCGGTCAGCATTGACGCTGCTCACCGCTCCTTCAGCTTCTACAGTAATGGCGTTTATTATGAACCAGACTGCAGTAAGTTATTCATTTACAAACTTTTTATATGTAATGAGGCTTGCATTGATGATTACAATGTCAGATATGCAAGTTCTGTTCCGGAAGCATGTCCAATTAGTTCTTAAAAAGTGAGTCTTGTGTGCCTTTAACACGAACTTATAAAATATAAAGCATACCAATCCACTCCACTAAATCTGTCCCCACTCTAAGGAAATTAATCTTGCGTGAAATATAAATTTTGTCTCTGCGCCTATAAATCACGAGGGGATTCCTGGATGCATTTTTGTTTCGGAGCTGTTTTCCACTGTTTTGGACTGGAAACTTTGTTTTATTGAGGATTTTCTGAAATTAGGATTATTATTCATCAGTACAGCTTACAGGACAGATTTTCTATCATTGTTTTCCATCTCCCAGGCTGATTCACTGTCTGAGTCAACTGCGGCCAAATCATATCTCCTGCACCCCCACACTTTAAACATTTTATACATTCACTTACATGCTAAAAATATTGTATATAATTGTAAATTTTGGCATCTGGTGCACTCCAGTGTCTATTTTATTATTATTTTTTTTTTTACACGTGAGCTACTTCCATGCTTGAACCTGAAGTAGAAACGTCTGTTCGTATCTGTGGGAATTCGTAACTCTAACGTGCATAAGTTGCAGACTACCTGTATATCAGGTTTTACTTATAACTTCTCTATGAACTTTGTTGTTGTTTTCCCTGTGATGTAGAGAATGGGACGGATGACTTGGACCATGCTGTTCTGGCAGTGGGTTATGGGGTACTAGATGGACAGCCTTACTGGCTGGTGAAGAACTCCTGGTCCACTTACTGGGGTAATGATGGTTACGTGCTCATGTCCATGAAGGACAATAACTGTGGAGTGGCAACCGGGGCCACATACGTCACGCTGTCCTAATGAACAATAAATCTCAGCACATTTCTTTAAGTAATTATAAACTGCAGTTGATTTATGAGCAACAACAACAGCAAAAAAAATCAGTATTTGGCCCAGAAATATTTCCTCCTCTAAAAACAGTAAAAAATAACCACATGGAGTCACTGAAGGTAAACATTTCAGCATTGCATCTGCAATCTGCCTGATGTATTTGTCGCAATTGTCCTGCAGTCTTTTAAATCATTTGCATTAAAATAAAAATTTTCGTTTTTCACACTATTGTGTTTTGGTTTGGTATTCAGTTTTATTGTACATGCGTTGAACTGAGGTGGCCATCAGTTCAGAAGGGTTACAGCTGGAAATGCTGGATTTTAAAACAATTCTTTTTATTTTTTTCCTTTTCTTTTTTTTTTTTTTTTTTTTTTTTTTTTTTACCTAATTCTTAAGCCCTATTCATAATTTATTATTATTTTTTTTTTTGCTTGTGTGTTCATCTTTATGTTTTGGGAAATCATAATGTTTTCTTTAATAATTTTTTTTGTATAGTGCATATATAAACTAATTTTAATAGTTTTCTTTTTTAAAATTGTACTGTAAAATACTCAATCCAATCAAAAAGGAATTTTTAACCACATTCACACTTGATGTTATGCTTCCTTCCTGACATAAATTCAATCGCAAACAGCATTAAGATATAATTCTTTTTAAAATCAAGCTAAGTGGGACTATCCAATCCAATGGGTGAATGGATCGCAAGACCTCTTTCAGAGCGGTCGTAATCTGAGACCTCCCGTATACCCTCGGTGGCATCCCACTCTAATGGACAAGTGTGACTGTTCTTTCTCTCTTTCTGTATACCACTTATCCTGTACTAGGTCACCGGAGGCCTGAAGCCTATCCCTGTGTACACCCGGATGGGTTACAATCCTTTACAGGGCACACAAGCATAGTTCTGATTCCTGTTGTTGGGGAAAGTTAATTAATCCTTCAACAAGGTCATACAATTTGATTTCATATGTCAATTATATGCAAAAAAAAAAGTCTGCATGCTTTTTGTGAAAGTGGGGAAAAAATTAAATAAACATAGACCGGCCATAAATTCCTTCTTGTCCTTAAACAAAACCAGACCACCTGCACAAGAGCAATTAGGTTGGACAGCCTGTCAACATTCAATGCCATCGTTGCTAAAACACCAAAGAATGTGGTTTAGTAAATGTATTACCATGCAGTAAGGACACCTGGTTGCTTGGAAATGGATGTGCTGGAAATTATGCTCAAGTATTTTTCTAAATTCAGTGAAAAATGAAGGTAAAAAAAATTTGCCATACCAAAACAAAATCAGCATTTTATCATCTCAAATAGTAAAACCTAGCCGTCTTGTGTCCACATAAGAGTTAAAGCGATTTAAAGCAAAAGAAGACATTTTACCGTGTTACTGCTAGTTTACATATTGCTCAGTGATCTGGGGCTAAAATATACAGTACTGTATGTACGGTTTTCCTTGAACACTATAAACCCAGCAGGGCTCCTGAGGTTTTATAAAATTTACACCTGGTAGAACCTTTAGTCTGAACCAAACAGGGTGAAGCGGTTTTTATCGACTATGCTGCACCCAAATAGAACCAACTTCCTGGATGACCTTGAACGTGCCCCTTGATTGATTGGTTTCTCTAGTGCACTTTTGTTTCCTCTGTTGCACTGGGTTAACACTCTAACTCTGGGTATTTTTTTTTTTTTTTTTTTTTTTGTCCCCAGCCCGCCCCCCCCCCTCCCTCCCCCGCCCATACAGTCTCCATCTACACAGACAGGTGAACCCAACCATGCCAACTAAATACCCTCAAAGCATAATGCTGCAGAATGTTTTTTTTCCTTCAACTTCTCTACATATCTACAGTATATGTAACAATGTGAGAAAAGATTTTGATATTCATCCTATAAACAATAACAGCAATGCTAAAAATGAATTTATGGAAAAATACATAAGTTTATTAGTATAACAGTGAAAGTTACTGTGCTTTCTTGTTGCTTAGAGATTAGATAAAACGGTGGTTTTCACAGAGAACTGCTGTTCACTTTGATTTATTGCGACGGTTCGGTTAAAACCTTTTGATGACACAGCTGCTTTCTCAGCATGAAACTATAAAAATATGTCCCAAACAGGCCTTGACCAAAGAATATTTAAAATCTACAAATACATTAATGTCACAGTTTACATGTTTTTGCCTCTGAGCCCCGACACGGTGGATTTGAAATCTAAATGAGATTAAAGTGAAGACTTTCAGCTTCGATCCAAGGAGTATAAGAGAAATATTCTATTAACTATTCAGGAATATTAAAAGTAATTGGACAGTTGACTGCTAAGAAGTTTGATGTTATTAGTTGTTGCATTAAAAACTATGGCGGGAAAAGGTGTGACTTTGATTTTTCAAGTGTTGTCTGCATTTGGTAGCTGTTCATGTGAACTCTTATTATTCAAGGTTCAAAGGTTCCATTGCAAGTGAATGAGGCCATTGTTAGGCTTAAAAAAAAGTGATCGCAGAAATTTCTTAAATCAGTAATTTGGCACATTCTTAAACATAGGAAATACACTGGTGAGCTCAGCAACACCACAAGGCCTGTAAGACCACAAAAGACAATAATCACAGAATTGTTCCTTTGGTTGAAAAAGCTAATCACATCATCTAGCCAAGTGAAAAACACTTTAGGTAGGTTTATCGGTAGGTGTAGATGATTTACCTCAAGATGGAAACCACTGATAACCCTCAAGAACAATGGTCCAAGGCATACCCGTGGTACTGTATATCATGTGTATGTACATTACGGCTGTCAGTGGAACCGCTTTTGTGACTCCTGAAAAAAGTAGCAGGATGAATCCTGAAGTGTACAGTATAGAGACAGTATAGAGAAATACTGTCTGTTTGGATTCAGTCAAATGCTACAAAACTGACAGGTTTTCGCAGTACATGTGGCTAATAACTCAACACAATGCAAAAGTAATTAAAAGTAAGGTTATTGAAGGGCAAAGACAATCAATGGACCCACAACCACCTGAGCATGCTTTTGTTTTGCTGAAGACAAAGCTGAAGCAGAACGACCTACAAATAAATAACATCTCCAGAGAGAAAACTCAGCATTTGGTGATGTCCAATGGTTCTCCAATGGACTTCAGTTTTTGCATATTTATAATTATCTTTTTATTTATATTTATATATATATATTTATATATATATATATATATATATATATATATACTCAGCATATATACTTTTTCAGGACTGTGTATTTCAATAATGTTTACCAAATTTACTGTTTAAACAATGTTTTCCATGCATGTTCAATTAACCATAATCAATTAATTAACATTAATTGACATGTTAACATGCACCTGTGGAATGGTCGTTAAGACCTTAACAGCTTACAGAAAGTAGACATTTAAGGTCACAGTTCTAAAAATGCAGGAACTAAAGAGACTTGTCTACCGACTGTGAAAAACACCCAAAGAAAGATGCCCAGGGTCGCTGCTCATCTGCGTGAACGTGCATTAGGCATGCTGCAGGGAGGCATGAGGACTGCTGATGTGGCTATAGGGCAATAAATCGCCATGTCCGCACCGTGAGACGCCTAAGACGGCGCTACAGTGAGACAGGAAGGACAGCTGATCATCCTCGCAGTGGAAGACCACGTGTAACAACACCTGCACAGGATGGGTACATCCGAATATCACACCTGCGTGACAGGTACAGGATGGCCACAACAACTGCCCGAGTCACACCAGGAACACACAATCCCTCCATCTCACAGCAAGAACTGACAAATCTGGTCCAGTCCATGAGGAGGAGTTGTACTGCAGTACTTCAAGCAGCTGGTGGCCACCAGATACTGACTGGTACTGACTGATTTTGAGCCTCCCTTCATTCAGGGACACATTGGGAAACATTTTTAGGTTATGTCTTATGGTGTCGACTCTTTTAGTGTTCATACAAATATTTACACATTAAGTTTACTGAAAGTAAAAACAGTTGAAAGTCAGAGGACGTTTCTTTTTTTGCTGAGTATATATTATATTATATATATATATATATATATATATATATATATATATATATATTTTTTTTTTTTTTTTCTAATTACTTGACTGAAATATTTTTTGTTAAACCCCATGAATTAAAGCTGAAAGTCTACACCTGAGTCACATCTAGATCTCAATTTCCAATACTTTGCGGTAGTGCATGGGGCATTGATGGCTCCGTGGTAGGTTTTCCACCTGCCATGCAGAAGGCTTGGGTTCGATTCCCCAAACCCCAGCCACTGAATGCAGTGTCGGTCCCAAGCCCAGATGAAATGGCAGGGTTGCGTCAGGAAGGGCATCCAAGCCAAGTTGCAGTGCGGATCAGATTGTCCACTGTGGCGACCCC
This sequence comes from Channallabes apus, assembly GCA_030522415.1. Taxonomy (NCBI): domain Eukaryota; kingdom Metazoa; phylum Chordata; class Actinopteri; order Siluriformes; family Clariidae; genus Channallabes; species Channallabes apus. Next base: position 24,828,135 of record CM060127.1, on the reverse strand, counting down.
TCGGCGGGAGCAGCTGAAATACTAACAACATTGTGGTGGTGTATGGAGGCAAAAATTATGCAAATCTTATGGACCTGGTTGTATTTGTCACAGTGTTAGAGATGTAAAACATAAAACGGTTGCATTTTTCCGATATGGAGCCCAAAAAGTTAGAAAGAAGTGTAGTAAAAAAAAGAAGAAGCGGTGTTTGTGTTTGTTCGTTCATGCAGGCGCATTTAATTCTATGGAGATGTGTTTGTGAGGCGCTGTAGTTCTTGTGTCTCTGGGGTGTTTGGAGACTGGATGACGTCTACAGGGACATTTCTGTCATTATTCTCCGTAGTTACCCTGCACAAAGAGAAGGATATGTATGTTATGTATACTGCATAATGAGTGATCATGAGTGAGAGATGTCCAGTTCAGTGGTGTTGTGTATGTAACAACCTCTCAGCTTCTTGGATATCTTGAATAGTATCAGGTAGGGGTTTATTGGCTGTCTCCGGCAGCCCCAATGCAAGAGCTGCACCCAACAGAGGGGCCAAGCCGAATATCGCTGTGGACACAGCCGAGTTACTCAGGTTTATCAGTGGTGCTAAAACTCCGCCAATTCGTGCTAACATGGAGGACACGCCCATTCCCGTCTGTCTGTGGACGAAGGATGAACACATGGACTTTCATCAAGTATGAAAAGAAACAGAGGCAGTTTTGAGTACAACTCTTGCCGACTATTCACTAATTTCCATGTCCACAATGTAAATACCACATTCATGCTGCTTACTCTCATGACGTATTTATCAAAGGTGCCTGGGATCAAAATGTGTAGATGAATTATGAGGTTATGAGATTTGATCATTAACGACCAATGAAATGATTATTTGCACATAGTGCATACAAGACTCGATAGATATTATGTTTTTTATGAATGTGTTCCTTAGGAAAATACCTAAGCACAGTGGGAAAGAGCTCAGCTGTATAAACAAAGATGATCGCAAAAGCAGCTGTGATGCCAAATTTTCCAGTCATCGCCACAGCGGTCCTCACATGAGGTCTATCTGAGAAAACAACAGAAAGGTCAAATAAACAAAAGCAAACAAACTACAGATGGCAATGATATGGATATGGGTATGAATTGCGCTACAGAACATAAGATCAGGAGAATGAGAGGCAGATTGAAAGAGTGAAGACATGCTAAAGAAATGCTGGTCACCTTCTGGTACGATGAGCATGAGGAGGCAGGCGGTGCCGCCCACGGCGAGGAACGCGCTCTGGGAGAGGCGACGGCTATACGGGAGGACGAGCAAAACCAAAGTTCTGGCGGGGAACTCCACCAATCCGAACAGAAACTGAGTGAGGTAGATGTTTGTTCCCAGGTCTGATGCACCCAGAGACAGACCATAATACACTAAAACGTTAACAAACCTATAGATGAAAAAGGAGAATGCAAAATAAGCTAATGGAGAATTTATCTTGTGTACAGGGTCGCAGGAGCTTGGAACCTTTTCCAGGAGACTTAGGCCACAGGGTGCCAATCCGTCACAGGGCATACACACATGCTCAATCACACACTATGGGCAATTTCCATCCATGCATCTAGGAACCTCTATAGTCCAACTAGGGACCTTGGAGGCCAATGGTGACCCTTGTATTTATTCCCATTTATGACTGTGGTAGGACCTCCGGTCAACATTCACGCGCACATTTACACACTATGGGCGATTTGGGAACGCCAGTTAGTGCAATCTGCATGTCTTTGGACTGGGAGAGGAAACCAGAGTACCCGGAGGAAACCCAGCAAGCATGGGAAGAACATGCCACCTCCATGTGCACAGACCCCGAGGCGGGAATCAAACCCAGAACCTGGAGGTACAAGGCGACAGTGCTACTGTAACCACTAAGAAAATATGGAGCTTTGCAGAGCACAATGTAATAATTTTAATACAATTTATTTTGACAACCTTGGACAGTCTGGGTGAGTTAAACCAGTAGTAACAATACTTACTGTAACTGTACACAGGATTCTCAAAACTGACTTCTATAAACAACCTTATTACTTACCAAATAAACAGCAGAATCAAAAATCGTTTCCTCATTTGGGGCGTACGGACTAGATCTGCAGCAGTGTGTTTATTCTTCCCCTGCATCACCTCACACTTGTCTAACTGCAAAAAACATCAGCATGGTAGAACGTCAGCCCTGAAATTAATGTTTATTTGAAAATATTAGTCCCATAAATAGACAGATTTGGTCTTCTGAGGTACGATGAGAATGTAGATAGAGAGCCTTATAGCTAACGAAGCGCCTTAATAACTTCTTATTAAGAACCTCTTATGCGTTTTCTGGAAAAATCGGTGAAAATGGACAAAGGATTGTCTCTCCCAGGAGGCTTAGGGCATGTGGCGGGGGTACACCCTGGACAGGGTGGCAATCCTTCGCAGGGCACACACACATTTACTCACACACTACGGGCAATTTGGGAACACCAATTAGTCTAATCTGCATGTCTTTGGACTGTGGGAGAAAACCTGGAGTACCTGAAGGAAACCCACCAAGCACAGGGAGATGAGAATCGAACCCCGGATCGGACCCGGAAAATTTGGTTTATGGATATATTTAATGAAAACAGAATTTTGCACAAGTCAATTCATCACCAAGTGATACACTGATCAGCCAAAACGTTATGTCCATTTGACTAATATTGAGTAACCCCCCAGCCACCAAAACAGTATATATATATATATATATATATATATATATATATATATCTGTGCCCCTTTCTATTGGAACCAGTTTGAACCTTTTCCTCAATTTGAGCTACAGTAGTACAGTAGTACACCCACTTCCACTAGTAGCATTGTAACGAGATATTGAAAATGTAGCTATTGCTACTGGGTCAGAGCAACTCCAAAACAGCAGGTCTTGTGTGATCTTCCTGGTCTGCAGTGGTCAGGACTACCAAAAGTACAGTAATCCGAATTGATGAATGTTAATGCTGGTTGTGATAGAAAGGTGTCAGAACACAAAATGTATCACTGTAATGGTGGCAAAAGGGGGGCCTACTCAATATAAACGGGTGGTCATAATGTTATGGCTGATCAGTGTAGGCTTGTTGTACAATGCAAAATCTTTATTATGAAATTGGCCAAAACCTTCCTTTAAATCAAGGTTTCACAACCTTTTTTCCCCCCAGACAGCAATTCTTTTAACTGTAACATGACCTCATTTTAACTGTAAACAAACTTATTCAGTAATATGATCATTATTATTATGGCTGTCATAATGTGCCTAGTTATTCAAGACATTTATTAAGTGTTTCCTTAAATCCTGAGACTCATAGGTCTAAATGTCATATTTAGATATATTTGTAAATTATAACAACTTGTTTTTATTTATTACGTTTAAGATTAAACCTATTTAATACAAGTGTCCGGCAGACTAATACTTACACATTTAATATATAATACGTTTAATAATGATGGGTTGAGATTACCACCACTATAGCAAAATAATAAGCTTGTTATGCTTCTTAACCCCCACTTTGAAAAACACTACATTAAAGATGGAACAAGCTAGTAAACAACTATGGTAAATTAAGCATACTGTATATTCTGTTTGCATAGCTTGTTTTTTTACGTATCACATTACACTGAAACTTGGGCCTCTGGGAGACAATCCTGCTCAGGTGATGCCAGAGTTGCCTTGGCAATTTGCAAGCTTCAGTCTGCCACTTACAGGGTACAATGGCAGCCTGATTGGATAGCTGCCTCTAGGGGTTAGGGCTTGTTGTCATAGAGATGTTAGGGAGCTATTGAGCCACTGGGTTTTTTTTTTAATGAATGAACAGAAAAAGACTACAAAATAAAGAATAAGTGGGTGAAAGATGGTCTGTCCTACCTGCACTGTAGTAGGCATGGGACGACCATTCATGGTAGCTGCTTTACGTAGAAGTTCTAGAGCTTCCTCTTTTCTGTCATTTACCAACAGCCAACGAGCTGAATTAGGAAGAATCCTGAAGGACAAGAGACATGGAATGAGAGACACAAAAGAGAGATTTAAGGAGACACACGAATAAAGGAGTGATATACGCAACGGAAAGTAAAAGGGACATTTAAAGACTCCTGTTTAAAATGTACCCAGCAGGTCAAGCTGATTTTTCAGCCACATTAGCACCTATTGTTTCCACATTTTTGTGGACTGCTGATTGAAAAAACCAGTGCACCATTTCAAAACCAAGTTACTCTTAGTTGAAGCATCTTCATTCTCTCTGGCACAGCTAATCCGTAGCCTAGCTTAATTGATCCAAATTAGTTCTAGAGCACTTTACAATGGAACAAAGAAAGCTAAAAATCATGGAAAATTTAGTTAACAATACAGGGCATCGATGGCTCACTGGTAGGTTTCTCGCGCACCATATGGAAGGGCCAGGTCCAATTCCCACCCAGTGCCCAAACCCCAGCCACTGGATGCAGTGCCAGTCTCAAGCCCGAATAAAATGGAAGGGTTGCATCAGGAAAGGCATCTGGCATAAAAACCTGTGCCAAGTAGAAGTTGTGTGTGCGGATCGGATGGTGACCTCTCGATGGGAGCAGCTGAAGGACTAACAACAACCACTGCGGTACATATTAGACCGCTACTGTAAACATGTTACTGTTAATATTGTAAACCCAGCAATATTGAGCTGTATTTTATTTGTGTGTTAATTTAAAAAGCTCACTACTTAAATGATAGCCATCCAACTTATCATTCTCATGTTCTATACCGCTTAGCCTGTGCAGGGTTGCGGGGGGCCTGGAGCCTATCCCAAGAAAATTTGGGGCACAAGACAGGGTATAACATGGACGGGGTATACCCTTGATATGGTGCCAATCCATCGCAGGGCACACACGCACACTATGGTCAATTTGGAAATGGCAGTTAACCTAATCTTTGGGCTATGGGAGGAAACCGGAGTACCCAGAGAAAACCCCCCAAACATAGGGACAACATGCAAACTCCGTGCGCAGACTCGAGATTGGAATCGAACCCGGACCCTGGAGGTGTAACGTCACTGTGCTAACCTCTACGTCACCGTGCCGCCCTACGTATCCTTACTGGTAATATTTTTGTGGAATATTTCAGCCTTGAAGCTATTGAATGTTAAAAGGCTAGTTTTTATTTTGTAGATAGACTGGGCAGAAAACCAGCACATTTATCATTTGCTTTAGAATTGTGTGCTTTATGTTCTCTACTGTGTTATAAATATTCATTTCTACCTGCAGTTTTGTGGCTACAAAAGTGACGCATTTTCACAGTATCACACAAAGTAAAATATTTATATTCTGCATGTGATGCACGTGTATGTGTATATAGATTATCTCACCAGATGTAGGAAATAAAGAGGACGCCTGGTGCTGAAATGGCAAGCTGCAAATATCTCCAGCTTCGAATAAAATAAGCCACAGCAGCCAGCAATGTATAACCAAGTCCAAAGCAATAATCCGCCATAATTCCCGCCAGCATGCGTTTTTTTGTAGACGTCCATTCTGTTCCTAAATAATGGTCGGAGATGGGTGTCAGGGATTAGATTATGGAATTTTAGACTCTACGCACTTTAAACTGAAGGACGAACCACATGGAATCATGATATACTGTAATACAGTTACTTACCCAACACAAATGCATTGATGATGACACCTGACATGGTGGTTCCTATGATGAAGCGAAGTGACACATACACCAAGTAGTTTGGTGCAAAGGCAGCTGCCACCCCAAACACTGTCTGCAGGGCAAGGGACAATAGTATGACAATCCTCCTTCCCAACCTGGAAGTGAGAGAGAAAAATCGTAATGAATTCGGGCAAGTAGTACAAATGTGCAACAGTGAGTAACATGTTATTAAGATCCAGGCCAGAAAGATTCCTGGAAAGTGATTAGAATCTGCATGTCTACAGAAATAAAGTCTGGATAAAATTCAAATTGAATTGATCAAATTTTATTCAGGGATTAGATTATGGAATTGCATTGGTGTTATTTTGTAACACCAATGACATTTAACTTGTTTAACTAAACCTCTCTGCCACATTGAAATACAACGGTCCAGTTGCATCTGTTTAACAGCTTCATAACACTTATTAAACACTCATTTATCATCTATTCTGCTTTATCCTGAATACAGGGTTGCGGAGGGCCTGGAGCCTATCCCTGTATGGGGTGCCAATCCACCGCAAGGCACGCACTCATATGCTCATTCACACATTACGGGGAATTTGGGAACGTCAGTTGGGATGATCTGCATGTCTTTGGACTGTGGGAGGAAACCGGAGTACCCGGAGAAAACCCACCAAGCACCCAGACCTGAGGTGGGAATCGAACCCGGACACTGAAGGTGCAAGGCAACAGCGCTAACCACTAAGCCACCGCTTATTCAACAGTCATAAATGAATCAGTAGTACTTATAAATTCTAAACCAATGGAGAATGTGGAACAACCTTCGATTTTTTATGGAGGCTTAGATTAAACACATTGACACTTGAGTGTGACACTTCATAGTGAAGAATACATACAAACCTGTCAGCCATATAGCCAAACACAAAAGCTCCCACAAGCAATCCCAGCATATACAGCGAAGAACCAAGACTGTTTAGAGTCACCCTGTCACAGACAAGATCCCACTAACACACACATACACACACAAAACGGACATACAAACAGAGATAAAACATACAGTAACTTATGAATTGTTAGATTTAATCTACCATATACTGTAATTCCAAAAGCTTCTTTATGCGTTCGGTTTATAGATACTGTATGATTGAAACATTACACATTAAACTTCAAATACACCATTGTTTTAATTATAAAAGGATTGCAATTACAAATTGTGTATATATGTACAATCCCCACAGTTTCTTACCCCAAGGACCATTACCACTCTGAACTAGATTTTCTAATAACAGCAGAACATTTTATTAGTCTCATACATCATTTAGTTGCCAATGCTAACAATATTTAAAAAAATAATAATAAAATGAGAATACTTTATATTAAATTGTAGTTTCAAAATAATTAACAAAAATATCCATAATTATAAATGTTGTAAACCTTAATTCCCTCAATACTCATTCTTTGTTTTCCTTTCCTGAAGATTTTCTATGTTAGTAAAGGAACAGGTAAGCTCTCATTGCTATAAAGACTCTGGAGACTTTTTCATTGTTGGGATTCGAACTTGCAGTCTCCTGATAATAATGTGAACATTTTTTCTATTGGATAATTCAAAAGCCTTGGAATATGGAAGGATACCCATATTTGGAAACGCAAATATAGTCGCCTTAAGGGACCATTGATGGATCTTTATAGATCAAACACATATTCACAGCAAAACATGTTGTTGTTTTTTTTTAAACAGTGGGAGAAAATTTAAGAACATTCAAGAAACCCAGTGAACCCAGGACCCTGCAGCTGTCAGGTGGTAATGCTACTCACTACCCAACTGTCCTTTAAAGCATCTATTAAAGAAATAAACATAATCCAAAATTAAATTCATGTGTACAGTAATATTCTTGCTATTTATAGAGTATATATTTATATAGATACTGTATATTGTACAGATCTGTATATTTTACAGTAAATTCCACCAGGTCTACAAATAATCTCTAACATATACCACATTTCACAAATCCTCAATGTGTTGAATGTCTGCATGTAAAAAAAAGTTATATATTATTCCAAATAAGTATGGTTTACACCTGGGTGTACATGGTCCTTCCCCAGGGACATGTTGCCATGGACAGATGTGTGTATAGTAGCCAATGGCTTCTCTCTCAGCATGTACAGTATGAAAGTTAATGGTGTGGAAGCAGTCTGTGTTAACACTGATAGCTAAAATCCAAGATCCATTTTTCTTCTCTAATGAATAATTTTACATCATGGGGTCCTTAGTAGAAAAAAAAAAAAAAAAAAGATTTTTTGAAAATGTATTTCCCCAAGGCGACACGGTGGTGTAGTGGTTAGCACTGTCGCCTTGCACCTCCAGGGTCTGGGTTCGATTCCCCGGCCAGGCTCGACTCCCGTCTCTGTGTGCATGGAGTTTGCATGTTCTCCCCGTGCTTGGTGGGTTTCCTCCGGGTACTCCGGTTTCCTCCCACAGTCCAAAGATATGCAGGTTAGGCTAATTGGCGTTCCTAAAATTGCCCGTAGTGTGTGATTGGGTGTGTGAGTGTGTGTATGTGTGTGTGCCCTGCGATGGATTGGCACCCTGTCCAGGGTGTACCCCGCCTAGTGCCCGAAGTCTCCTGGGATAGGCTCCAGGTCCCCCGCGACCCTGAACACAGGATTAAGCGGTATAGAAAATGAATGAATGAATGAATGAATGAATGAATGTATTTCCCCAATGTATATGTATGGAGACACTCACTCATCGTCTATACCGCTTTATTCTGTATACAGGGTTGCAGGGGCCTGGAGCCTATCCCAAGAGACTTAGGGCACAAGGCATAGTAGACCCTGGACAGGGTGCCAATCCATCACAGGGCACACACTACAGGCAATTCGGGAGCACCAATTAACCTAACCTGCATGTCTTTGGATTGTGGAAGGAAACCAGGGACCTGGAGGAAACCCACCAACCACAGGTAGATCATGAAAACTACATGAACACAGATGTGAGGCAGGAATAGAACCCAGACCCTGAAGGTGCAAGGCGGCAGTCCTAATCACTAACACACGGTGTCTCCTTTTGGGACATCCTGTATAATAAAATTCTTACTCCAATAACTCGGTTCAAATTTTTTGGATTTTAATAGGTCTTGAATATGGCCCTAGTAGGCCTCTAGTACGTGTGGTCCTGAAGATGTCCTGCAGTCCTACAGTATCTGTGTTTTATAAATGATAAAAGATCAAATAAAAACAGCTGTAACCACCATACATTTTAGACAAAAAACAATAAACTCAAACAGACTGGACATTCAAACCCCGTCCCAAATATCTTTATTTATTCTCACACTAAAATCTGTTTCTCTTCATGGCGTGTGTTGGTTTACCTCAGTGACAGTGCTACTGTGGGTTAATTCTTGGCTGTAGACCCATCCGTATGGACAGAGCTCCTCAGTCTGATTCAGTGCAGGTGCGATGCTGCATGAGTCGCTGTAGTTCACAGACACGTTAAAGTACCAGTGTTCTTCAGGAGAGCTCCGACAGTGATGTGCTGGTGTGTATCCTGTAAAGACGCTCGCTATCATATGAAAGGCAAGGAAGATTTGTGGAAGACAAATCCACACATACAGAGTCTTCTGATATCTCCCAAATCCATCGATTTCCTCCAGGATTTGATCAAAATTCATTTCTCCGTTTACAGTAACTTGATTTAAATCCAGATACGACCCAAAACCTCAGATGTAGGCTCAGTGTTGATTAACGTGCAAACTCCAAAGCAGCAAAGTCCAAAGTTGTCAGCTCTGAAGGGACAACATTTATGCACCGACAAGTACAACGACGAATAACAACCAAGAATACGAGTCCCGAAAAATGAACGATTTGAAAAGGGAAAAAAAATCTTCATACAACCATTAGTGCATCAGTAATAATTTAGCTATAACATAAGGGAACAGCTTCGAGTGTTGTCATTACTTAACTGTTCAGCCGGTTCCCATGTAGATGGGAGGGAGGGAGAGGGGAGAGAAAGAGAGAGAGAGAGAGAAGGGAGTAAAGGAGCAGTTTGTTTTAAGAGTATTCCAACCTAAGACCCCTTTAACTGTAAAATAACTTCCATAATTTGTATAACAATTAACATGAATTGAAATGTGTACAATAATAGTCAATGGAGCATTTTATTCACATACATAACTCACCTACATAACACTGGGAATTATTCACATTATATAGACCTGCTTGTTTTCAAGTAATCAAGGTTGAGGTATAAATCTGCACTTTTTATTTTTTATATACCATGCAGTTAATTTTAAAGCAGTCTCACAAGCTAGACCTTATGCTTTTATAATCTTTATTAATGGCATTAAAACCCTCACTGTAACTACATTTTTTGTTTTGGTTAGGGTAGCAGTGAATATAGTGCCTTTACTAGGAACGGTCTAATTGAATTTTTATTTTTATTTTTTTTTGACACATACAAAAGTAAGTATACAAAGTATGACATGCAGTGAAATATTCATATATTATAATAGTCAATATTCTTGATCTAAAGTAGTCAAATTTGATATCGGTGCTAAAACGTGTCTCTGAAAAATAAATTTTCAGATAGGATCAAATAACACAATTTTTCATAATACTTGATGCTTCTTATCCATGCCTCTTTGTTTTGTAAATATGCCTGCACATTTATATATTTATCACATAAAAAGAAACACATTTGCTAAACACAATTTCATGCCCTTTGATGTAGTGTCCATAACTTTTTTTTTTTTATTCAAATCTTTCAAAGATCTTAACTGTCATTTAGATAAAACTTGGTCAATTTAGATTTCACATGAAAAGACATAAACTTATATAATTGTTATTGTTATTATCTATAAGTACAAAATAATTACAATTACATTATGAAAAGAATGAAAGTACAAGATTCAGGTATAAAAAAAAATTTTTATTATACAAATAATATATCCATCCATTTTCTTCCGCTTATCCGAGGTCGGGTCGCGGGGGCAGCAGCTTCAGCAGGGATGCCCAGACTTCCCTCTCCCTGGCCACTTCTTCCAGCTCTTCCGGGGGGATCCCAAGACGATCCCAGGCCAGCCGAGAGATATAGTCCCTTCAGCGTGTCCTGGGTCTTCCCCGGGGTCTCTTTCCGGTGGGGCGTGTCCGGAACACCTCACAAGGGAGGTGTCCAGGGTGCATCCTAAATAGATGCCCAAGCCACCTCATCTGGCTCCTCTCGATGCGGAGGAGTAGCGGCACAAATAATATAGTTCAATTAAATTAAAAATAACAGTAGACAAAGTAAACCAACAAATAAAAAGACAAATAAATAACAAAAATATTCTATTTGAATATTCTATTGACTTTAGAAAAAGTGGAACCCCTGTGATTTCAATATCTGTCCAGGGAGAGACAGTGGACATGGTCTCTGAGTATAAATATCTGGGAGTGCATCTGGATAACAAACTGGACTGGTCAGTTAACACAATGGCACTCTGCAAGGAAGGACAAAACCGGTTGTACTTTCTGAGAAGGCTCAGGTCTTTCAACATCTGCAATACCATTCTTCGGATGTTTTACTGGGAATCTATTCCTATGAATCTGTTGTGGCGAGTGTCGTTTTTATATCCTGTGGTCTGTTGGGGTTGCAACATGAAAGCAGCAGACAAAAACAGACTGGACAAGATCATTAAAAGGGCCGGATCTGTCCTGGGCATGGAGCTGGACTCTGATGTTGTGGCAAGGAGGAGGATTCTGTCCAAAATACACACAATCTTGAACAATCCTTCTCACCCGCTACACAGTGTTCTCTCCGAACAAAGGAGCAATTTCAGCCAGAGACTGATCATGACCAGGTGTTCTACGGAGCGCCACAGGAGATAGGATAGGGACTGTCAGTAGTTAATGGTCAATAATACTTTCGGACACTACTGTTCCGACAACTCAAGATAAATTCCATGTCCAAGTGCAATATTTTACCAGTACATTTGCGCAATATTATTTCCTATTCACTTATACTACATTTCAAGTGCAATATCAGGATACAGATTATATTTTTAGTGCAATATGTAAAAAGTGTGCTATATTTAATTCTATTTTTGCTTCTATTTATTGGATTTTTCTTTACATTTTTATTTCTTATATTCTACTTTTTTTTTATTTATTTAATCAATGCAACTGTATGACCAAGACAAAGCAATTTCCCTCTGGGATTAATAAAGTTCTTTGAATCTTGAATCTATTTACTAAATCAGAATGTCGAGGCAATAGCAGAGAAGATTTATGATTTTCTAGTAGATTTAAAGTATTCAAAAAGGTCATAGTTTAGGACATGATCATAAATTTATATTTATGAATGTAAAACTTTGCCATTTAAAAACAGAAGTTGACAATATATTCAAATGATTTGCTAACTTCCTTTTATTTGCTATTTGAACCGGAAGCGAGGCGTGTCGTCATTTCCGGCTTTGTTCAACATGGCGTCGAGTGGACTGAAGTTAAATTTCTGGGAGAGCGGACCAAAACCTGGAGAATTTTATTCATTCCCAGGTGCCGGTAATACTACGGTTCCTGGATGTGGGCCCGTACGACACACACTGTAAGATTTGAAATATATGTTTTGTCTCTTTAACGTTTAAATAATACCGTTTCGCTAACAGGCTAGCGGTGTGTTAGTTTCAGTTTAGCTAACAGTGCTGTATCATCATGATGGTGGAAATCGCTTGTGTAGCTAACGAGCTAACTGTCTTCTCGATGACGGGATAAAAATAAAATATATTCTTAAAAAAAATAGATGTTGATCCACGTAGTTTGTTATGACATAGAATTATACATTTGGACCATATTTTTTTCTGTTGTTTATTATTTTCAGTTTGTAGTGTAGCTTAGCCTAGCAGACATGCACACCTGACATATCTAAACAATAAGTAATATAATGGGCTTGATGCTTAAATGTGAGCTATTAATTTAATATATAATATTTTGCCTAAGATTTTTCATTAAACTAGCGTAATCAGTGCTTTTACTTTTCTCTCTTAAAAAAATATTGTGATAGTAATCCCAATCAGTGTTTTTTTTTTCTTTACATTTTCTTTCTTTTTGACTTCCCAGGAACCCCATGGTGACGGGGACATCAGTGCTTGGGGTGAAGTTTACTGGAGGTGTGATCATCGCTGCTGACATGCTGGGCTCTTATGGCTCCCTGGCCCGTTTCCGCAACATCTCCCGCCTCATGAAAGTCAACGACAACACCATCCTCGGAGCTTCAGGGGACTACGCAGACTACCAGTACATTAAACAAGTCATTGAACAGATGGTGTAAGTTTCTCTGGTGTTACACTTGTATTATTATGTACAGCCTAAATCTAAATCTTTAGATTTAAACTCTTTGGGGACAACTTGGATTAAATCAACAATCTTGTACAGCCACAGCATGCAAAGACATTTGGGCTTATTATCATAACAAAACATGCAAAATGTGAAATGAGTGCAGTAGGATGTTGCTTATTGCTCCCAGAAGTTTCAATTTAGTTTTCCCAAATTCCACCTGCTTGTAAATAAGGTAAGTTGAATTAAATTAAATTTAGTTTTATTAATTTGGTGCATTTAATGGTCATCGTCACAAAGCAGCTTTACAGAATCAAAAAGAAAAGAAATTGGTAAATGAGTTTGAAATGTGTGAGGAAATATGTATGAAGTAAAAAATTTTAAATTGTCCTTGAGTGGTAAGCCGAGGACGATGGTGGTGACAAGGGAAAAACTCCCTGAGATGAAACCTTGAGAAGAATCAGACTCAATGGAAACCCATCCTCAATTGGGTGATATCAGATAACAGGGATTGTTTTGCAGTCATACTGTGTTAGGAGGCTGGACTTTCAGTATAACCGAACAGGTGTTTAAGTTAATTTAAAGTTCACTTTTGTTATTAGAGGCTCAGGTGCAAGGAAAGTAAGTAAGGAGTAGAGTTTGTTTTTGTGAAGAAAAAAAAACGTGTACATTCTTGTGGAAAAACAGGTTTCTTGTCTTATGTTACATAAGATTGATATCTAAGTCTCCTTAGAAAAATGCTAAATAGATTCTCCTCACAGAATTAATTTTTAATGTATTCATATGGAGTGTTTACTATTAAATCTTGTGTGTAACTACTCTCAGAGCTATGCTTAGACAAAAATAAGCTACTGCCTAGCCTGAGCTTTTACAGCACTATTAAGGAAAAATTATACAAAATGCCTAACGTCAGTTCCTTTGGCCTGTTTTTTATTTTTTTATACAGCATGTTCTTTACAGCATTTTGTTAATAATTTCTTGTTGCAGCATCACTCTTTCCTCTGTAGTAACTGCCTTACTCTGGTCAAGGTCCTGGACTGTCCTATTGTGCAAACATTGGACCACAATGCAGGAATTACATGGCTGCATGCAAACATGTTCACATCTAGGAGCAATTTAGCACAGCCAGCCCACTCACTGGCATTTTTTTGGGAGGTGGGAGAAAACTGAAGAACATATGACTGGGAAAGAAAAAATGTCAGGAAATTAGATTTATGAAATTAAGTAATGTATTTCTGTTGCCCTAAGCAAAATTTTTCTGTGTGCTGTTTGTTTAGGATTGACGAAGAACTCCTTGGAGATGGCCACAGCTACAGCCCCAAAGCAATCCACTCCTGGCTCACTCGTGTCATGTACAACCGCCGGAGCAAAATGAACCCACTTTGGAACACAGTCGTTATTGGTGGATTTTACAATGGAGAAAGGTTAGTTTCAAATAACTTTTGTATTTCATATTCATTAACATGACTTCCATATCCGGATCGGTCGCAGCCCAGGTTAACAACGGCCACCACCGGTGCTGTTGACCTACAGGGTGCGGGTGAAAATTGGGCTACTGTTGGTTGACAAATGAGAGGAGGAAGGTGTGGTCATAGGCAGAGAAAAAAGAGGAAAGGTAAAAGGAAAGACGGTGGTTAGACCAGCGGTGCTCTATGGCTTAAAGACAGTGGCACTGAAGAAAAGACAGGTAGCAGAGAGATGAAGATGTTGAGGTGTTGATGTTCTTTGGGAGTGACAAGGATGGATAGGATCAAGAACAAGTCTATCAAAGGGACAACTTATTTTAGATATTTTGGAGATAAAGTCAGAGAGGCCATATTAAGGTGGTTTGGACATGTTCAGAGGAGAGATTGTGAGTATATTGGGTAGAACAATCTACCTGCCAGGCAGGAGGTCGTGAGTAAGACCAAAGAGGAGATTTATGGATGCGAGTGAGAGAGAACATGAAGATAGTCACTGTGAGCGATAGATGGAGGCAGATGATTCGCTATAGCAACCCCTGTAAGGGAACAGCCGAAAGACAAAGTTGTTGTTAAGCATTGATTTTTACCTACTATAAATTTAAAATAAATTTAGTATTCTGGCAAATTAAAATAATCTAACATTTTCTAATCTCTGCTACTTCTATTTTCACAAGTATTCATTTATCATGCCTTCCTCAGTACAAGGAAAATGTGTGTAAAAAGTTTTCCAATGGTATTCGCTTTCAGGTTTATCGTTTTTAACCATCACGTCCATAATTCTGGAAAGGTTTTACTTGAACACTGACAAAATATTGATATTCTCTAAGTAATAGTTACCTGGAAATTCACACAAAAGGACAAAATCACAAGCTTGACAGTCAATGATTAACAGTATACAGTGGAACCTCGGATTACGAGCATAATTCGTTCCGGAAGCGTGCTTGTATTCCAAAACACTCGTAAACCAAATAAAATTTTCCCATTAGAAATAATGGAAACTCAAATTATTCGTTCTACAGCCCAAAAAAATTTATACATAAAAATTATTAATACAATATATAAGTAAAAATTAAAAAATTAACCTGTATTTTACCTTTTGAACACATGATTAAGCGGTATAGAAAATGAATGAATTTACCTTTTGAAAAAAAGTACAAATAAATCCCGACAGATAAGTGTTTCCGTTTGTGCACGCATGCGCTGTGTGTGTGTAATGTGCATGCACACACACCACATTAACGGAGAGACTGTTTTATAGGGAAAATTAGCAAAGAACATTGCTAATCACACTCGCGTGAGCGCATAATAATCACTGCTGTAAAGTAAAAAAAAAATAAAAATGAACCTGTACACTTTACCTTTGAAAAGAATCGCAACAGAGCGAAGTTTCTGCGCAAGGCAGAAAGTGTGTGGAATCGTCTCCCCTGCTGGGTGAATATACACACACACACACACACACACACACACTGCCTTACGCAGAAGACCCAGCAGGGAAGAAGATAGCAGGGGATAGTGTTGATCAGTTGTGATCACATGACGCTCTGTGTCAAAACAAGAAGCGCATGCGTGATGCATGATATTCGGTACTCGTAAACCAAGAAAATGCTTGTTTTTCAAGTCGAAATTTATAAAAAAAAAAATCTTTGCTCGTCTTGCGGAACACTCGTAATCTGAGGTTCCACTGTAGACCAAAAGTTTTCTAGAGTGACAAACCACTTCCTTTTGGGAATTAATATTAATATTATTTATTTATTTTTATTTTTTTTACATAACTTCTGTTTGGATCTTGTAGCTTCCTGGGCTACGTAGACAAGCTAGGTGTCGCGTATGAAGCTCCAGCCGTAGCCACAGGATTTGGTGCATACTTGGCTCAGGTGAGCATTAGTCTGATCGGCTTATTACCTTTTTCCTGCATGTTAAACACCTTTTGTTTGAGAAATTATGTGAACTGTTTCTTAACTATTACTGTGTATGTTTTTTAAGCCCTTGATGAGAGAGGTGCTTGAGAACAAAGTGGAAATTTCCAAGGATGAAGCACGAGCACTGATCGAGCGATGCCTCAAAGTGCTGTATTACCGCGACGCTCGTTCTTACAACAGGGTGAGAACTGTTCCTGATCTTCAAGAATAAATACACAAGATGCACAGTTTCATTAAATTTCCCCTCTCTAAAACACTTTATATGCTATATTACATTATTTATTTTTTTTAGCATGAGATTGCCATTGTAACAGCAGAAGGAGTTGAGATTCTTGGACCACTCTCATCAGAAACAAACTGGGAAATCGCCCATATGGTCAGGTGGGTTATATGATGTACTATTCTGTAAGTGTTTTATCTGTAAGTGTCTGTCAAAAACCTGATTGCAGGATCAACAAAATTCTTCTAATTAACATTAGTGAATATAAAATATTTCTCTAGACAGACATTTGTTTTTCAACATGTTGGTATTATTAAATTATAATAAATTGAAACATCTGGGTTGTAGCTTGTTTGAAAGTCGCCGTTTCCCCTTTTTTTTTAACCTTGAGTATTTTTATCAAATTGATTATTCATGATTTAAAACAAGTGATCTAATGTGACATTTTCTTTTTCTTTCAGCGGCTTTGAATGAAGGCCCAATTTGCTCGTCTGGATTTCTTTAATTAGTGGACTATTTATACCACAAGAAAAACAACACTTAGTACGTTTTACATTTGTATTGCTTAGCCAGAAATAAAACTGTAATGTGTGGGAAAAAATGTCTGAACCTCTTTTTATGGTTTTTAGTGATCTTTTATATATAATGTGTATTATGAAATATATTTAAATATCAATTCAAATGCAATATGACCACCATTGCCATATACAGCTACGCCGTACTAAAATAATTCTGCAACTGGTAAAGTACATCCTTAATGTTTGATCATACTTCAGTTCCATGGAAAAGTTGAGATTAAGAGTTATCAGGGAGTTAAAAACAAATCACCAATATAAACATCAACAGTCCATTTATTGTTCACAAAATAAAATGTCCCTTTTAGAAAAGGTCTAAGAAAAAGAAACATTTTCGAGATAAAATGAGGTTTTGTGTAATATTAATAAAGGAGAGACCTTGGATTATGAACAAGCAGCCCAAAATACAGTAGAGAAGTTGAGACACTTGTACACAGGACTTATTTGCGATGTGCAACACTTCACAGCAGTAATAGCACTCAAGGAAATAAGTGAACAGTAACACTTCGGCTGGACTATAAAACAGTTCAGCAGTCAAAGCAGACATGATTTTATGAATGAAAGTAATCAAAGTCTTGCAAAGCAATGTTAGTATCACTAACCTACGTTTATCACTGCAGCACTCGCTCCAGTGTTTCTGCAAGAATGTTTGAAAAGAACCCTTGTAGGTTCGGGTACAAATGTAGGAAAAATGACGCGATTGTATAAGGAATGGCAGAAATAATGGAACGAGCTTAGGCACCTCCAAAAAACAGAAGGATGACATACTCTTCAAACAATTTCTTATTTTTTTCAATCACTGGTGACTGACAAAAGAAGGTGAGAACGGTGTGTGTAAAATGATCAGAACTGTCAAAAACGTTATGACATGATCAATATGCTACCGCGCAAATGGTCCATCTCAGTGCAATCATAAAGCTCAGCATAAAAATGAACCCGGAGAATCACTGTTTTGTTGATTTTTATTATAAAAAATAAAAAAAATCATAACTTTATCAGCATTTTTCAGCATTTTCAAATCCGTGCAAGGTGTCGAGATCGTTGTTTTGGTCGGGCATTTTCTTCAGCGTTTGGGGGTTGGATGGTGAAGGCAACGAATTCAGAGAGACATCAGATGAAATGGTGTCTTCAACCTCTTGCTCATCAGATTCTTGTTCCTGAAGTGTGCTCATCACAAGGGCTTCGGTCAGATTCTGTACCAACTCTGAAAATCCTCCTGGTGCCAATTCTGTATTGGATTTCACCACTGGCTCGAAAGAGCGCTGTAGAAATTCTGGCCGTTCCGCCAGGACGTCCAGCATTTCGAGGAGCCAGGCCGAGAGCAAAAGGGCTAGGTCGGCAGGAACGGCGCCGATCAGGTCTTGTGGAGCTTCGGTCACGTGCTGGCTCCATCGAGCTTGCAGGAACTCCCTCATCACTAGTCCGACGCAGGCCTCTAGCGGCTGCACACGAGAAGAGCATGCCTGAGGGATGATGCCTGGCAAAGTGTTTGCATTGTTGAGCAATGCTAAGAACTTCTTGCTTAGGTGACCGCGATATGGGTCCACAAGCAGCAACCCTCTGCCTCCGGAGTTGGGCTTTACATGCCGACGCCACACTTTGTCGAACCACAGCTTGAGTCTTTCTTCATCTGAAAAGCCGTTTGGCTTCGCCTCCAAGATGATGTCTGGCAAGGCTGGTGCGTCCGGGCTTAGAGGCTCTCCTCTAACGAACACCACGGTAGGTAAGATGGTGCCGTCTGCTAGGGAGGCGAGGACGACGTCTAGAAGCGGATCCTTTTCGCCAACCAACTTAAAGGCAGACATCATGGAAGAAGAATCAGCTGAGGCAGGATCAAGCTGCTCCAAGTCTATAAAAATGGAAAGCTCGTCCATAGCGGCAATGTCCGACACGCCCAAGTCGTACGTGGTGATCTGCTTTTTCATAAGGGAGGTAAAATTATGCAGCCGTTCCTGAGCTTTATGGGGCAGTAGTCGGCGAGACGTGGCCAGCGACTGCAGAGATAAATCGTGCGTTATCAGGAAGTCCACGGCCCAGCCGTAAGAGATGCCCGGGCCGCCATCGGCGCCCGTGAACTGTGTGGCTTTGCAAAAAAGAATGGCTTCGTCGATAGGAAGCTGCTGCTCACGCTGGCACAACATCCACTCGGCTAACCGATCGCTCGTCCGAGGAATCAACCCGTCTCGGCTCATCGGCGGCCCGAGCTGAAGCTGACGCTTAAGCAACAGGGACTGGACTTCGTCTGGCTCGCTATCGAACTGGCTGGCCGCCTGGGGGACGCCGAAGCACAGAGCGTGGAGTACAATCTTGAGCTGTGCTGCAGTTAGAGATTCTCCGGCTTGACCGCTGGCTCCACTGGAACACGGCCTCTCCTCTGGTGTTACATCTTTCGGTTGTGTCCCACACTTCTCGTCAGGTACAGTGCTTTCGACTACAGGTTGGACTTCAGTGGGAAGAGACGAGACATGTGCAGAGCTTTCGGGGGGGTTTATGCAGTGGCTGGAGGGGGACACGGGATTAGTGGCTTGTGGAAGTGAAATTTGATCCACTTGCATTTCTTGCTTCTGTACGACAATCCCGCTGTTGAGACCCTGGGCTTTTCTTATCAGGTCGCTCGGTATGAAGACGAATCTACAAAGCAAACAAGAGACGAACATCAGTTATACAGGGTTACATATTGCTTATCGTTTTAAGACCTATTACTAGGGTTGGGTACAGAATACCTGTGCTGATACGCCACCAGTACCTATAGAACCGGTATGTACCGGAACAGAACGTGATTTTCGGCGCCTCATTTCGGTGCCACTTAAATGCCTAAACTGTCGATTGAAATATTTGTTCTCTAGACTCATATATTTTTGTTGAGTAAAAGTTTATTAGATTAAATTAAAAAAATTAAAAGCACAAATCATCAGGAAATGAGAGACCATCCGACATGCGCGTGAATGCAGCAACTAACGTTACACTCGCTCTGACGGCAGCAGGCGGTCTACCGATAGCTTAGCTTCCTAAATTAAACAACTTTTCGTCGAAAGTGTGACTATAGTTCACAAGAAAGGATTACCGCGACGTGCAGCAAATGTTTTACAGCAGTTGCGTGTAAAGGGGGAAACACGTCTAATCTAAACAATCGAGGGCAGACGGAATAAAGTTAAAAGCAGAGGGCGGCACCATGTTTGACAGCTTGTGGACAACAGCTGGCACTATCGGTGTGGACGACCCTCAGTCCCAGTCACACCAACTGTAGTAAAAAGGAGTCACCGATTATGATGCTGACAGCAGACTTTCCGCAAGTTAGTAGTCGGATAATGTAATGTTAATGGCAAATCTTGCATTCATGCTAAGAAATGGTCAAACGATTTGTAAAATACTAATGTAACATGGATTCTGTTTATAATTGTGGCTTTCCAGCCTGTACTAGTAGCACTACAACAGTGACCCCATTTACCATTGCAAAGACGGCTATGCATGTCCTGTGCAGGGCAATAAGTCAGGAAAGGTGTCATATTTTGCCAGAAAAGGCAAATATGGTGAAATTTCTGCAAAAGAATTGCTAAAATTTGAAACCTACATATTCATATATACTTTACACTTTTAATATATTGTTAAATTTTAAGCATTACATTTTTTGTTCAATAAAAATTTATTCTTGAGTCATCCACCATAATTTTGTGGCCTTTGTAAAGTATCGGTTCAGGCACCGTTTTGGCACCGGTATCGGTACCCAAACGATACCCAACCCAACCCTATTACTGTCACTTGGGTAAATTTTTTCTTTCCATACTTTGTTTTAATATATCATTGACAAAGACCTTGTTTATAAATGATAAAGCTTTTTGCTGCTTTGATCTAGACCAGTGGTTCTCAAAGTGTGGGGCGCGCCCCACTAGTGGGGAATACAGACATGACAGGTGGGGCGCAATGAACGGGAGGAAATTAGTGGAAAATAATAGGAAAAAACTAAACAATCACACACAAATAAATGGATCATTAATACAAGTAAATTAAAAATAACATCAGTTGGGGGCCGGGAGAAAAAGTGGACCCATAGTGCAACAATAATGGTTTAACGTCGAGCCAACTTGCTGCTCGAATCACAAACCTGCGCGACCCACTGGGCAGCACTGCGCGACTGACAGAAATAAACCGCGCCGACCATCAAAATACATTTTACTCCGCTGGGATGCGCACGTACAAAACAGGCATGACAAGGCGGAAACAATATTAAACAGTCCTGACATTCCTGTGTAAATAAAAACACAGTGGGTCGCGCAGGTTTGTGATTCGAGCGGCGCTGCGCGATCCACCGGGCTGTGCGAATAAACCAGATCATCTCTGCGCTATCCAGATAGTCGCGCTGCGCTGTATTTGCACAGATTCTGATTCAGATATTCGGTTCAATCGGGTGCCGCGGTTTCGTCCCACTTTTGATGTGTTTGGCTTCACGTACACTTCGACAATGGAAGAAGACGGTGCAGCAGCAGTGAGTTTGCTTACATGTGACAAAACCAACAACGAGGAGATTGTAAATAAAAAAAAGTGCATCGTCTGTGTTGTGGAATTGGTTTGGGTAGAAGAAAAGTGATACGAATGAGACGGATGTGATTTGCAAGGTACACAAGTGCACTGTTTTAACAAGTGGTGGAAACACGTCAAACCTTTTCTATCATCTGAAATCCAAACATCCAAACGAATACGGCCAAAGTAAAAAAAAAAAATGCGGCAAACCTCAGCAATTCACAGTTTATATAAAATTACATTATGTAAAACAGTTCCTTTGTGTTTGAATTTTTATTTATGTATTTTCAGATACAAATTGCTATATTGTGATATAGCAATTGCGATTGTGATCGTTATCGAGGTAGAAAATTGCTTCTCCTGTGTTAGAAGATTTTGGTTATATCGCCCACCCCTAATGAAGTCTATCTTGAGCTTGGATTCATGGTGGTGATGGTGGAGGCAGAGGAGAGACCCATGTGTGTTTTGTGTCTTAAACCGCTGGCAGCAGACCGCATGAGACCCAACAAATTAGGAAGACACTTAGAGACAACACACTCCAGTCACGTTAATAAGCCACTAGACTTCTTTCAAAGAAAGCTGGCAGAATACAGACAGCAGGAGAATCGCATGGTAAAATTTGAATCAGTGGACAGAAAAGCACAAACGGCTTCATTCAAAGTTGCATACAGAATTGGCCAGTGCAAAAAACTACAAACGATTGTTGTGCAGCTAATAAGCATGGGGTCAATTATGCAATGATAAGTGACAACGTAAGCCTTGTAACAACTGCACGTGTATTTTATCTGTTTTTAACTTGGTGTTTGATCTTATTGGTTTAGAAATTGATATTTCAATAAACATTAAACTTGGCTGATTTCGTTATTATTTTGTTGACAAGTGGGGCTTGAAAATTCGCTCAACCCCTTAAGTGGGGAATGACAGAAAAAGTTTGAGAACCACTGATCTAGACTGCCAATATAAAATTAGTTTTTTTTGGGCCCCGTAGTTAAGCTATATTTTTATTTGGGGTGCTACAGTCCGATTATAAAATGATGGTCGATGTACAGTAACGTGCAAAATAATAGCAGTGTGAAGAAAACCAAATATTAGTCTGTTCAAAAAATTGCAGTTTCAATTAGAGCGGTAAATTATTCAGTGAAAAACAGGTGTCAAACAAATTCCCCTTATTTAAGGATAAATGCAGAAAAGGTTGTCCTTTGGGAAGTAATTGCTTTGGGAAGTTTGATCGGCAGTCTCTATAATGGCCGATATAGAAAAGCTGATCAGATGACGCGAAACTCGCGAGAAATTTTTTTCCCGCGCTGCTAAAATGGCTTCACTGGCCAGCCAATTTTACGTGTTGTGTGAAAAAGACAATACATTAGCAATCTGCAACCTGTGTAGCAAGCCAATTCCACGAGGCGGGAAGCACCCAAACATTTTGCTTTTCAAAGTTGTCTAGCGCTAAGGGAGAGCCGGAGAGTTCTCGCGCGCCACTCACTCAGCCGTCGGTAACAGAGACGCTTCAAAAACAGCAACACTACTGCAAGGTACATGTTGTATAGGGAAAACTAAATATAAATAATATATTAATTTCATATACATGTATATTTTTATATTGCTTATTTTATAATAAAAATCGTTCCGTGTAATTTTTCATCATAAACAATATTTATTTAGTGTAGTTTGTGGTAAATAAAAGTGTTAGTTTTGTATTACACGACAAACCCCTGCAAAATAAATGAGCCGTAAAATAATTTGTATTAATGGTCTCGACGGCTGACGCGTGCCTAGGGTTGATTATAATAGTAATAATATATTTGATAATAATAAACCTAGGAATTATGTCCTAATATAATATTTGATAGAGATTACGTAGGGGGTGGGGGGGGGCATTTTAGCGCATTACACAATTTATTACCTGTGGTCCTTAAAGTAAATTAGTTCTCCAAAGTAAGCACTCAATTTTTCCTGACGTGAAACTAATTTTGACTATAGCCTTTTTTTGTTGCAGTTTTTAGCCTCAAGTTAAAGTACTTTAAAGCCAACGTCAAAGTCTGTGTTTGTTCTGCATGTTATTTTATTTCATTTTATACAATCTAGTTTAAAAGCTAGTTTGTGAAGCTCTAAGCTGTTTCCAATTACATTTAGGCATTTGGCAGACGCTCTTATCCAGAGCGACTTACATTTTTATCTCATTACACATCTGAGCAGTTGAGGGTTAAGGGCCTTGCTCAAGGGCCCAACAGTGGCAACTTGGTGGTTGTGGGGTTTGAACCTGGGATCTTCCGAACCGTAGTCCAATGCCTTAACCACTGAGCTACCCCTGGCCCAATTACTAACCAAGCACAGGCTGCTATGTTTTAGGTTGACATGTTGCACATGTTGCCTGCCGATAAATACAGTCAATTCATGATATTCCTCTTCTTGTAATTTCAATACTTAGTTTTATGGTTGTTAGTTTAATAAATAATGCTACATGATAAGGCTTTAAGTAGGCCCTGTAATCGGTAGCTTGGACTACGGTTCGGAAGATCCCAGGTTCAAACCCCGTTGCCACTGTTGGGCCCTTAACCAACTGCTCAGATGTGTAAAGAGATAAAAATGTAAGTCGCTCTGGATAAGAGCGTCTGCTAAATGCCTAAATGTATCGGACGATACAGCTTCTAGTGATTCAAATGTCCTGATCGGAGCTACCCTACCTATTTATCACATTTCAGGGATCGTGGATCAATTTGAGTACATCAGAATACTTAAAGAGGCCATGTTGCCTTATGCCCTTGAAATGGGTGTTTCAACAATACAACGTCCCCAAACACACCAGTAAGCGAGCAACATCTTGGTTCCAGACCAACAAGATTGACGTTATGGAGTGACCAGCCCAATCCCCAGACCTTAATCCAGTAGAAAACTTGTGGCCTGACATTAAAAATACTGTTTCTGAGGCAAAACCAAGAAATGCAGAGGAATTGTGGCGTGTAGTACAATTGTCACAGATGTGAAGCAGTTCTCAGAAACCTGGTTATACAACTAAATATTAGTTCAGAGATCTCACAAATCTCTTCTGCTTGGCTGCTTCTATTCAGTTTATTTCACCAATTTTACCAGTGCTTCAGAGGTTAAAAAAAAAAAAAGGCAAAGTCATTTAAAATAGGAAACAAGTGGACTGTTTTAATACGGAAACCGTTTGCTGCATTCTATTGCTAAAATAAAAGAACTCAATTACCTTTTATAGCCACGAGAAAATCCTTCTGGAAAAAAAAGAAAGAATAACAAAAATCACTGATTTGTCATCATTTACACGCAAAGATCATTTACCTGTTTGCACTTGACTAATATAATTCACATATAAACTACATTATAATTACTAATGATTCTTATAAATCCTTTAACATTAACATGTAACATGAGTTTATTTGCACCACAAACTACTTGATCCTATGACAATTATTCATCTTTTCAATTGATTCTTCCACAGAACTTATTATACAACCTGACCGTAATTTTATTTCTATTTGCTTCGTCCTCATGGAGGTTTATAAAGTCATGTTTTTAAAAATCTGATTAAGCTATACATGTAGTCCCCGACTCATTCCGGTAGCACGTTCGTAAGTCGGATTTGTTCGTAAGTCGGATTTGTTCTTAAGTCAGATAAAGTGAGTCTTATACACCTTACAAATATACAATGTAAATCATATCAATCCACTTGACTAAATCTCTGTCCCCTTTCCCCTCACTGCCATTATGTGGGCAAAAAACATAACCGAACCTAAGGAAATGAATCTTGTGCACGTCAAAAGTAAGTGCATCGGAACAGAGCATTTATATTTACTATTAATTAAATCTTTTTTAATAAATAAGCAAGCTTAACACTCACCATTGAATTTGCATTGGCTGAAGTTGTGGCTTGGATTCTTAGTCAGATGTGTGGCCATCATGTCTCCAATCTCAGTGAAATAACCACAGGTATTGCAGCTTAACTGACCCAACCTGTCATAAAACCAAACTCGTTAGACTTCAACCAAACCGCTACAAGTAAACTGACAAAATGAACACAGTAAAAAAACACTTACTTCGGACATGGCTTGTACAAGTTCAGGTATTTAGTGGTGGTTTTACGAGGTACATGATTACTGCAGACAGAAATAGGGAACCTTGATGAAACTTTTTAACGTCTATGATGCAAGTGCTATCTAGGAATTCTGCAAAACTTTGCGTTTGACGTCTGCCATGGTCACTACTCACCCGATCATGTGGTTAGCGTACGCTCTGGAGCAGCAGGTGCTGTAATGGCACAAGGAGCAGCGCACAAACGTTGGGAAGTGAGTGGAAAAATCAGGAATCTCAAAGTTGCACTCTATACAGAACCAACTTCTTGACGGCTCGCTAGAAACAGGAAGAAGAAACAGGTGGCTTTAAGATCGAGGTGTTCGATGATCAGCTTTTGTAAAAATTGTGCATTTCTAAGGATAACATTTCAGATGAGCTCCTTAATCACCCTCTCACTCACCACTGTCTCTGAAATTTGGTCATGATCTCCAACATGCTCTCAACAGGCTTCCTCTTTGTCGGTGCGATTCTCTGGACGCCACTCTGTGTTGCGGGAACAGACGATGCGGGAAAGCCAACACTGTTCGTAACTGCTTTACTCATGTTAGTGATGTCATTGTCTTTAGTCACTGAATACGCCCGGATGGTTATCTGAAAGGCAGATATACAACTGTTATATAAATTTAATTACAACTGTTTTAATATTAAACCTCCAGTTTGTATTGGTGATTAAGACTATAACTGTGCAATAATAATGCAATTATTATGCAAAAGAAATAGACAAATACAATAAAGATGAATGCTTTGTGGTTAGAATGAGTATCATCTGCTTACCCTAGTACCAGGCTTAAGCCCCATCAGCTGCACAGGCTTGAGATGGGTCAGGTGAAATTGAAGTTTGTGGTCTGTTTTGTTCTTTGCGTAAAGAAACTGAAGGCGACACTTGGAGCAGTGCAGCACGGACTTTTTCTGGACACAGAAACAGTCGTACATAAGACACCGGGCTCAATTCGACAGAAATATTTTCCCCAAAAGTGCAGCAATTACTTCTAATCTACACAATATAAGATATTTATAGGGTGGCTGCTGACAGTTTACTATTCATTTAAATCTCCTGCGATGCATTGGCACTCTGTCCAGGGTGCTCAAATTCTCCTGGAATAGGCTCCAGGCTCCATACAACTCTATACAGTATAAGCGGTATGAAAAATGAATAAAAAGTGCTGCGGGTTGCTGCCTTTCTCCTGTCCTGAGCACTCTGGAGAAGGTTTTCACATAGCAAAGCTTCCTGCATGATGCTGCCACCACTATGTTTGTCTGTTGGGATGCTTTTAATAAGGTGATATGCAGTGTCTGATTCCTGACACATGTCAAGAGCTTATTAATGTCCGAGTCTCCTTCAGGTGGCAAATACTTGAGTAAATGTGATAGCACGGTAGCGGTAGCAGGTTCGTAAGTCGGATTTGTTCTTAAGTCGAATTTGTTCTTAAGTCTGATAAAGTGAGTCTTATACACCTTTGACATGAAAGGACATTCTATACATTCACTTACACACTGAAAATATTGTATATAATTGTAAATAGTGGTATCTGGTGCACTGCAGTATCAATTTTTTTGTAAAATACAAGTGAGCTACTTCTGTGATTTGTTCACGTCTACAAACTCCAACCATTCAAATCTGCAGACAGTCGGCGACTACCTGTAGTCAGATTATTAGGCTGCATCAGAACAGAGTATTTATATAATAAGGTCATGTGCAGTGCCTGATTCCCGATACATGTCAAGGGAAATTGCATCCAAATAGCTAGAGCTTATTAACATCCGAGTCTTCTTCAGGTGACAAATACTTGAGAAATGGGATATTACAGTCTTTCTTTTGTTTGTAAATATAAATTAACAAATCATTCCAAACATCTCTTTTTGTTTCACCATTGTGGCAAGAAAAGGATCTGAATACATTTTTAAAATGAATGTAAAGCGCCACTTGATCGAGGCCCCTAAACTGTTCAGATGTATACTACCGTTCAAAAGTTTTAGAACACTTTCTAACTCCATGGTGGTTCCTGATTTTTATTTCTTTCTACATTGTAAAAGAATGCTGAAGGCGTCCAAAAAATGCATTAATCTCCTTTGAACAGTTGATATCGAGATGTTTCTGCTACTTCTGCTCTGTAAAGACTTCAATTAACAGCACCTCTGATTAGAGGCGTTATGGTCATTTTTCAGGCTGATAACTCTAAATGAACTTCTCGTCTGCGGCAGAGGTAGGTTTTGGTCTCGTCCTCCTGGGACGGCCTTCACGAGAGCCAGTTTCATTATGGTGCTTGACTGATTTTGCAAATGCACTTGACAATACTGTTCTTGCAAGAACTATTACAGAAAGGCCGACCTCTGTGTCTTAAAATAACATTTAACTGATGTTTTTGTTGTTGTTATGTAATTCCATATGTGTTATTTTATAGTTATTTATTGCTTGCTAGGGAGAAATGGACTGTACCACTATATCAGATTCGGGACAGGGCGATACGTGAAGCCAGGCAGTATTAAACTATTTTAATAATAATAAAATGATAAAAAACAGGACAGTTCGAGCTTTTCTAGTTCCCCCCAGTATTGCTTACCTGGTGCTTGCTGTAGTGGAGCTGGTAGCTGTTGCAAGACTTGAACACTTTGAGGCAATAAGGGCACAAAAGATTGGACGTATCCTTATGCAGCTCACGAAAGTGCATAACAACGTCACTGTAGAAAGACGAACGGAAATTGCAAACCTAAAAAAACAACAACCACATTTACAATCAGAACCCGTGTGGATGTTGGAGAGAACAGAGTTCAGCAGTTTGGTTATCGGGGTCAATCTTTAGTTATCACTTTGCGGGTTACCTGACACATGTAGGGCATTTCACCAGGCTTGTGAAAGTTTTTCATATGATGCAAAAAGAGCGGCGTGCTTTCAAACGACAATTCACAGATCTTGCAGACAGCTATACGAGGAAGAAGAATTAAATAATGTTGAGTATTCTTAATACAAAGAGGGTTCAGATCCAAGCTTCTCTGTATCGGCTGAAAAAGGGACTCACATGCAGACTCTACTTGGCTGTGGACGGTTTCGAGGTGGCACTGGAGGGAGAAGGGTGTGCTGAAGTCGCGGAAGCAGTGCTGGCAC
This sequence comes from Channallabes apus, assembly GCA_030522415.1. Lineage (NCBI taxonomy): Eukaryota > Metazoa > Chordata > Actinopteri > Siluriformes > Clariidae > Channallabes > Channallabes apus. The sequence continues at coordinate 24,799,315 of CM060127.1, read as the reverse complement.
ATAGTGTAGGATTTCCCATCACCCCTCTGTAGCTCCATTTCCATATGGTGCTTCATGTGGTTCATCAGCCTAACAGAAGTAAAAAAAAAAATAATTTTTTTTTTTTAAGTCAACCAACCTTTGCCATTGCCATGAATAATCCTGGATGTAATCCAGAACTTCTACACAGTACTGGTGGAATGTTCCTGCATCTATTTTCATCATTCTGACTAGTCTCCCAATTGCAGAAAAACATCCCCACTGCATGATGCCGCCACCACCATGTTCGACTATAAGCATGGTTTTAATAAAGTGACGTGCAGTGCCTGATTCCTGACATTTGGTATGGGGAATTGAGTCCAAATTGCTATAAGATTCTGATTTCTTATGGCCGGAGAGTCCTTCATGTAGGAAATACTGAATGTAAATAGGATATTTCAGTCTTTTTATATAAATATAAATTAACAGCATTACAAAAACCACTTTTTGTTTTGCCATCCATTTTAAGATTGAAAGGGTCTAAGAACTTTCAGGTTGTACGTATCACAAAGGTTGTACAGGTAGTCTCCGACTTACGAACATTCGAGTTACGAATTTCCGCAGATACGAACGAACCGACCGAGGTTCTACTTCTGATCCAATTACCGAAGTGGCTCATGTGTATTGTTCCAAAAATAGACACTGCAGTGCAACAGATACCAATATTTACAGAAATGAGTCGGGTTTAACGGTTTCAGTGAATCAGTCCAGGAGTACGATGATAGAAAATGTAAAGTTGTCCCGATGGTGAATAATCCAAATTTTGGAAATTCCTAAGAACTTGTTGCACTGTGCACCACCCTACAGACCCAATGCAAAAAAATACCCTTTTTAAAATGTTCCTCCTTTCCAAATCCCAACAAATCATCTTACTTGATGTTGTTCTTCAGCTTCTTGTCGCAGAGATGGCATTTCATCGTAGTGGGCACCTGATTATTCTCCATCAGGACAGGATTTCCAGGGTCTCTCCCGTAGTAGAAGTCTTCCACTAGAATGATCAGCTTGCCGTGCGAGTCATAGTCACCGGTGCCAGGGCTCTGCACTCCCTCCGGTATCTCAGATGTGGTGATGTGTTTCAGACAGGGAGAAGGAGGAGTAGGTGGTGGCGGTGGAGAGGCTGCTGGATTTCTGCTGCTTGTGGATGTTGAGGAGGATAAGGGGGAATTGGTTCGGTTATGTGTAGAGGGTACGGATGGGGCTGAGTCACTGGTACGCTTCGCTCGTTTGGCCCGTTTTTTGGTTTTGGTGCCCAACGCATGGACTCTATTGATGAGCTCTGGATTACAGTGCTGAAACAAAAACAAAGGGATAAAATTGTAAGGCTGACTGTATAAACGTCAATAGTAATCAATGAAACATTGAACATAGCATTGATCAGCTCGTATAGTGGTTAGACATATCTATACAATGGTCATGAGGACACCTATCCAGATCCTGCTCCCAGGTGGTCTTTACTGCTACACATTGCCTATGCAGTCAAACTGTAACTTGATAAAAGGAAATAAAAAAAGATTAAACACTCTCAGTCATGGATTTTCCTCCCCATACCCCGGATCTTAACTTTACTGAAGCATTATGAGAACAGGTAACAGTATAAAAGACAGCCTATGTCCAAAGAATAGCTTTAGAATGTCCTTCAAGAAGCCTGGAGAACTATTCCTGAAGTTTACTTAAAAAAAATCTAAATGATTTCTTATAGAAATCAAAGATTGTTTGAATTATACAAAATCTCTCTGTTATACAGTATCATGTATTTACATGCATGTTTGCACATGTTGCAATGTACCACTTTATCTATTGTCTCATTTTCCTAAAAAGATATTATATCTTAAGTCGCCCCTTATTTCTTTATAAGATATATTCCATATTGCTCTGCATCTTTCCATATTGAAACTATCTGTACATGTACATGAAAAAGAATTTTCATGAACCTTTCAAATCTCACTGACTTCACGTATGACATGAGAGTATGATATATGGCGATGTCAGAGATTGAATACCAGTGCCTCCCTAAACTGCTTTTATCTGATACTAACAGTAGATCCCCATGCACCAGTCTGTTTTATTGTTAAGGATTTGTCCACAGCTGCTGGATGCACATAATAGATTAATCAGACTTGAGGTATTATTGCAGCTAGTTGCAGATTAATTGTAAAAAAAACAAAAAAAAACACAATCAATATGAGGTAAGACATGTACAGGGTGTGAGAGATGAAACTTACACACATGTAGCCGCGAAGCTCATGAACAACTTTGTAGGCCACACCACAACGAGAGCAGACCTGTGGCGCCTTGAATACACTCCTAAATACTGCAAAATATAAGCACATTCCAATCACACCTACAGCAATAAATACTTGAAAATCAGTAAAGCGCATGAACACTATACAGGTCGTCCCCGACTTATGAACGAGTTTCCATTCTGGGAGCGCGTTCATAAGTCGGATTTGTTCTTAAGTCCGACAAAGTGAGTCTTGTACGCCTTTGACACGAATATACAATGTAAAGCATAGCAATCCACTTGACTTGACTGAATCTGTCCCCTTTCCCCTCACGGCCATCATGTGGCCAAAAATCATAATCGCATCTTGTCTCAGAGCTGTTTTCCACCGCATTGGATGGTGAACTCTGTTTTGTTGAGGAATTTCCAAAATTTGGATTATTCACCATCAGGACAACTTTACAGGACAGCCGTTTTCGATCATCGTACTCCTGGACTGATTCACTGAAACCGTTAAACCCGACTCATTTCTGTAAATATTGGTATCTGTTGCACTGCAGTGTCTATTTTTTGAACAATACACATGAGCCACTTCCGTAATTGAATCAGAAGTAGAACCTCCGCGCCTCCAAGTGGCGCAGTAGGTTAAAGCGCTCACCCTATCACCCGGAGATCGCAGGTTCGAACCCCAGGTGATGTCGTTTTCCTCTCACAGCCGGAGGCCTCGAGAGAGCTAAATTGGCCGAGCTCTCTCAGCGTGGAGGGGGGGGGATGAGAGGTATTAGTGCTCCCACATTAATTGCACGGCTCTACGCCATTCAGGGCGTCTGCGAGCTCGCGCATGCGGAGGGAGCGGATAGCGCTGGCCTCGAGTGTGTTACGACGCCCCCAACGGTGCGTGAGCGAGCAGTTCGAAAAGATGCGGTCGGCTAGCGTCACGTGGTTCGGAGGAAATATTCGGCCTGAGATATCCCGACTGAGTTGTAGTAGTAGCCTTAACGTGGGAGCCCCCTAGTGACTGGGAGGAATTGGACACGACTAAATTAGGGAGAAAAGATTTGGACAGGACTAAATTTATAAAATCAAAAAAAAAAAGAAAGAAGAAGAAGTAGAACCTCGGTCGGTTGTTCGTATTTGCGGAAATTCGTAACTCGAATGTTCATAAGTCGGGGACTACCTGTACAACCTTTGTGATACGTACAACCTGAAATATAATCATGCATAGATAATTGAGAAATAAAAAAAACTGAGAAAGTGACTGTGTTTCATACTACACATGCTAACTAACAACTGACCTCTGGAAGAAACAACAGCAGAAAAAGCATTCTTCCGGGTTCGAGCTCGGGTCTTTACAGAGGAGACCTGAGAGGGAGGGGTTTTGGACTGACCCACGTCCAGGACATTGCCTGCAGCCTCAGTCGGTAGGTTGTCTGCTTGAGCAGGGAGAGGTGAAGATGATGTTGATGGTAGTTCTGAAGATAAACAAAGAACAATAAAAAAAAGTCAGTATATTTGATATAACTCATTATGACATAACATTTTCTAAAGACAGACAACACTTGCGCCTGCAGCTTCTTTCTGCAGTCAGGCCGTAAACTAGAGCATCACAAACGTCGCAATAATAAACACACACTCCCTACAGTCCTACTAACACATGAGTCATTACTCACATGTTGCACATATGATGAAAACTGGAATTTCCTTCGGGATCAATAAAGTATCTATCTATCTATCTATCTATCTATCTATCTATCGATCACTAATATAATTTCATACTCCATGTTTCAAAACCTAATACTGCTGTCAAACCCATAATATACTTTCACATTTCTATACTAATATTTCAGTTTACACTTTCACATTTTCAACTTCTGTTCCGTTTCTGTTCTGTATATTTATATATTAATTCAAATTTTTTTGCAACTTAATTTCCAGCTTAATTTTTTTATTGTATTCCAGGTTATACATTTAGTTAATTTCTATATTATAATATCTAGTGAAATATTTTTATATGTAATGTTTATCTAACAATGTTTTTATCAAAAAAAATCTAACATTTTTATTGCTAAAATGTTTTGTTCAATTCATGTCATTCAACACATTTTCTTTTGCTTGGAGGAATTTTGGCACTTCCATAAATGTATATGTATATGAATGTGTGTGTGTTAGATGATACCTGTTTGAGCGGTGTTTGGAAGACTAGCAGGCGGTGAGGTGCCCACAGCAGGCATCCCACTGGAGGTCACTGTGCTGATGGTTTGTACTGCAGATGGGTTGTGAATGATACTTGGATGAGTGAATGAGACTGGGATCTTGATGGTTGTTGGTTGTGACAAGCTTGATGTAGACACAATCTTAGGGCTGATTAAAGGGCCTGCCTGAGCTGGGAAAGAGAATTTATTCAGCATGGGAGAGAGACCACGGAGAGAATACGAAAAAAGTGAACAACTGCCCAAGTCATGCACAAAGTAAAATAGCATTTTCCTCACAACATTACGATCCAATACAGTGGAACCGTGCATACGAGCGGCACGCCCCACGAATTTTCACCTTAAAAACTGAAATTATGCAAGAAATTAGCTTTGGCATATGATTTTTTGTTCAGCATATGAACAAATAAACTGAGAAACTTTTTTGTGGTTTTGTTTTGCACTTAGTGGAAGTTTCAGTAAGGACATAGCAACAGCGGTTACAAGAACGTTATCAAGGACGCTAGCAAGAAGAAAAGAGAGCCACTTTCAGTTAGGTTTTAAAGCAATCGGTGCCAAGAGGAATCATAAATTAAGATTAAATGAGGTTTAAACTTGTTTTTATATGCATAAAAAATTATTACGGTGTTGGAAATTGGTAATATTGGTAATATTTTTGATGATTATCTGAATTTACATTTACTGATTAATAATGTTGATCAACTAATTAAGTTAATTAAGTATAATTAACAGACAATGAATTAACTGAAAATGGAAAAAGAATTATTTCAAGGTCACATCTAGTGTTAGCTGCTCTGGTTTATGCAATAACGCTGTTCACTCATGTTGGACCACTAGTTACAATACTGGTACGACAAGCTAGCTACATGATCGTAACATAGAGGGATCTAATTTATAGCAGAAAACAAAACCCTTATGGCGACTTCTCTCCGGGTATGTTACTATCGGCTAGCTGGCTTGTTGTACCAATAATCACAAGGCACAATTATCATGTTCAAACCTGGACCAGACATTTTAGTTCACTTTTCTAAATCACGTCCACCCATAAAACTATACAATCACTGAGAGAGACAAAAACAACATTTTAAGCCTTACTAGGAGTCAGGAAAGTGACAGCTTGGCCTGAAGGTAGGATGAGACCAACTGTGGTTGTGGTGTTCTGCTGGGAGCCTGCAGGCTAGAACACAACATACAAGAAATAACATCTTGAATAGAAATACAGTCTGAAATTACTCCACACTAAGCAAGATTCATAATGTTAAAAGAAAAAACTTTAAGACATATATAGGACTGTGTAAATTGTACTGTAGATCATAAGTCTTAAGTCTAATTTGAGGAAAAGACAAAACACGCTACAGTGGTACCTCCTCATACGGAGCATTTTCGGCATACAAGCAACCGAACAGCAGCGGAAAGCCAAGCAAAGCGAGTTTACATACATCTTTGTTGATTTTTTTATTATTTTTTTTTTGCGCTTTTTTTGTGCCCAAGAATGTTCGCAAGAAGAAAAGGGAGCTGGTTTCAGTTTGGTTTTTAAAGCAGGTTTTTACTGTAAATGTCGATTTTATATTTCAAACGTTTTTCATTTCCATGTCTATTCTAAATGTTTTGATTAGTTTTAATATGCAAAAAAAAAAAAAAAAAGAAATTATCTGCATGTACATTATTTCCTATGGGAAACGCGCTTCACAGTAGAAAATTTTGCGTTAAGAAATTGCCGCTGGAACGGATTAACTTTGTATGCCGAAGTACCACTGTAATAATTCAGCCTCAAATTATATTTACTTCCATTTACCACGATGATAATGATGGCAAACAGACAGAATGTGAAAATAGTACATACTGTAGACTACAGTGCACCGTGTTGAGATTACTGACTAACTAAAATGTAAATCTTTCTAAGTAATATAATTTTTTAAAAATGAGTCAAACCTTTGGAGCTAGGTAGAAAGGTTGGCCCTGGGCTCCAGCTGCGGCAATCTGAAGAACCCCAGCCAATATCGGTTGCGGTACAACAGGACCTAAAGAGATTTACACAATTTAAACATTACACAGGTTAAACCAACACAGACCTTTTGGGATTTACATACATCTCAAATTGGATAGGCTGTGCTCCTAAAAAACATGATTTCACAAGAAAAATTTGCTTCAGGTCTCAGGATTTTTCATTCTGGGTTTTAGAATGTAGTTCAAACGATCTTAGTTATAAAATGTTACTGAACGAGTGACGCTGTCACATTTATCTTAACAGGAAGTTTGCAAGCATTGAGCAAAGCATTCATCAGGAGTACTATGGGCTTTAGTGCATTTTTTTAGATGCACTAATCTACTACCCCACAAGAGTTTTTTGTTTTTTTGGCTAGTAACTGGTGTGTGTAAGTTTCTGAAACACTCTGAAAGAACACTCTGGCACAAACAACCCTGTCCTGGTCAGTCATGAAGCTCTCATTGGTCACCATTTGGATGTTTGATGTAAATATTACAGTACCTGAACCCTATATACCTTACACTGCTGCGCCATCAGCAGAGGTGTCAAGTAACGAAGTACAAATACTTCGTTACCTTACTTAAGTAGAAATTTTGGGTATCTATACTTTACTGGAGTAATTCTTTTTCAGCCGACTTTTTACTTCTACTCCTTACATTTTTAAGCAATTATCTGTACTTTCTACTTCTTACATTTTAAAAATAGCCTCGTTACTCTATTTTTATGATCAGAACGCGCAACCCCCCCGGCCGCATGATAAGAACGCGCACTACGCCCGCCCCCCGTCGCATGATCAGAAAGCGAGACCTTATAATGCTTTTGTCGCCCCTCACGGTACTTTTACTTTTATACTTTAAGTAGTTTTGAAGCCAGTACTTTTAAACTTTTACTTAAGTAAAAAGCTTGGGTTGATACTTCAACTTCTAAAGAAGTATTTTTGAACCCTAGTATCTATACTTCTACTCAAGTAATGAATGTGAATACTTTTGACCCCACTGGCCATCAGTAGCTGATGAGATACTTGCATGAATGAGCAGATGTACTGGCGTGTGTATAAACCTACCGGGAAATGTACCGGGTGTAATTGGTATGAATGCTGTCTTGATGGCAGGAGGCAGGACAGGAGGGGCAGGAGACACCGACGCCGAGGGTTCTGGTGAAATTGCTGCATGGCCATTATGCACTGGAAGGATTTTCACATTAAAAACAACACACGTTCTTTATTTCTATACTTTAGTATTAAAATCAGCACATGTATTTTACATTTACAAGTCTATGGAGAACTAGTTTAAGCATCAGTTCTCCACCCATAAATAAAATTGGGTAATTTTTTTGTGGTCTAAATGCTGCTTACCGTGATCTGTATTCCCTGTTGGATTTGTTTCTCCTGCGTTATTCTGACATGGTGCCAATTCCTCCTCCTCACACTGCATGTAAAATTCAGACTCCGCCATGTTCCATAAAATCTTAAAAATATTTCAAACTTTTATTCAAAAACAAATCACAATGACTGAATAAGCAAAGTGTACTTAACACCAATACTCTAATCCAAAGGTCATCAACTCTGGACCGTGAATCTCCTTTTGAGTAAGTCCCCTACATACGAACGAGCTTGTTTCGTAATACGAGTCCAATTAGTTCGTAAGTCCAACAAACATTGTCTAGATCAGTGGTTCTCAACCTTTTTTATGGCCAAGTTCAAGTCTCACGGGCCGCATATTATTTACATATGACGTCATCAACGCTCAATAACCAGATATTATGCATCTAAAATTATTACAAGTGAAATTCGGCTTTTTTCTCCTCTAATAACAAATTTATCCATTTTAATCGTTAGTTGATGACTGTTTTAAATCTGTTAGAGTGCGCGCGTTCCGTGTTAACTGTGTAAATTCATCAGTTCATAGTTGCGTTAGTTCTGCGCATATATGAAAACATGATCACCAAAATGATTTTATGTGAAAAAAAAATAGAGTTCAAAGTTTGTTTAATACATTTTTTTAAAGAAGTTGTATAACCATTTATTCTTATTATAAATTTTTTTATTTATTAAAAAAAAAATTCTACGTGGTCAGCATCGCCGTATTTGCATTTGCGGCGGGCCGTATGCGGCTCGCGGGCCGCAGGTTGAGAACCACTGGTCTAGATACTAGGATATTAACATTATTAGTTGCACACTGTATATTACAGTACAGTGTTCTACTGAAATGTGACGATGGTTGAACGATTCATGTTAAAAGACCGAGCAATGTCTGCTATCTTTCACCTCGCTCCGTTCTCTCGATTATTTTGTCTCCATCGTTATTGCTTGGCGCTTCTTAGCGATACTAGCTTCATTGCTGCTGCTTTTACACTTTTTGCTTGCGGACATCCTGGCTGTGTACTGCACTAGCAGAGGATGCTCGCTGCATGTACGTAAAAATGTATGCCGACATGTGATCTAACTTCTGCGACTAAACACGCATGTTCGAATCTTTGAAAGTTTGTAACTCGAATGTTCATGTGTAAGGCACTTAGAGTAATAGGGAAAAATACTGTTATAGAGAGGATAATTGACCCTAGTTCAGCGGTTCTAGTGTAATTCTTGGCTTCTAAAGTAGTTTACAGATTCACATTTATTAATCACATTTAATTTGGTAAATTATTTAGCTGAAGGCAGCTCATTGAACTAAAGCCTCAGTGTAGGGCTAGAGACGTATGGTTTAGCAGTCTTAGTCGCTTACTCAGTAAGCATTTCCTTTTAAGGAAGTACCCTACAGTAGTATATTTGTGGACACCTACACCCATATGTATGTTTTGAACATACATGAAAGTACGAGTTTTAAGACCCATGTGCTCTCGCAGGATTTTGAGACAAAAGGGCGCACTTTTTTACTTTCTTACGCACTAGGTTTAATAGTAATTTGACTCCATATATTACTGGTATACTGTTATATATTTGGTATAAAATATGGAGGGTGCCGGAACGCTGTTCTAGATCGTCCTGGCCCACTTTAACCCCCCAGTCTGTAGGGACTTGTGATCATTCAGCCACAATAGCATCAGTGGGATGTCTGGTGAGAAGGCCTGGGGTGCAGTCGGTGCTTCAGTTCATCCTGAAGGTGTTCAATAGAGTTGTGGTCAGGGATCTGTGCAGGACACTGGAGATTCACTCCAGCATTGGAAACAATGTCTGTCGGTCGGTGCTCCCTGTGCGTGCAGCCTTGTGCTGACATCTGTTAAAGAGTGTTACAAAACTATTCTTGAAACATTATGATACTACCTCGTACACACTGGGTGCATTGCTTCATGTGCTTCTCTTCTTACCCTGATGTCCCCACCACTCATCAGATCACATGACCTTTTTTAATTGCTCCAAAGTCCGATCTTTATGCTAACAAATTTGTGTTACAAAACTAGTCTTGAAACTTTTTGATACCACCTAGTACACTGTGTTTAATGCTTATTATTGTGTACAATGCTGAAGGGTTTGATTTTTCTTTTATTTATAACATTTCTATTTTATATATTAATCATAAAAAATATTTGTTGTACGACCGGTGGCTCAGTGGTTTCTCGCCCGCCATGCAGAAGAAGCTAAAAGTCGAACAACAAATATTTTTATGACGATTATATAAAATAGAAATGTTATAAATTAAAGGAAGCGGTAGGCTTCTCGACCGCCATGCGGAAGTCCCAGGTTTGATTCTCGGCCAGTGCCCAAACCCCAGCCACTGGACGCAGTGCCGGTCCCAAGCCCGGATATAATGGGAGGGTTGCGTCAGGAAGGGCATCCGGCGTAAAACCTGTGCCAAGCTTGTACAGACTGGATGATCCACTGTGGCGACCCTTCTATGAGGGTGCAGCCGAAAGACCAACAATAACATGGTATGAATATTTTTATAAATAATTTAATTGTTTATATGTAATTACTTACATATTAAGCTCATATATAATCGCACTTTATTTTATTAACAATAATAAAGTAATTATTAACAGCAATAAAAGTATGACTATTTTGTTCCTAAATTCAGTTAAAAAAAGTTTTAAAACCTATCTTGAACATAAATTATTACTAATAATTCTTGCTGTAAACAGAATTATTAGAATATTTTTACATGTTTTTTCTTGCTCGTCGTAAATAAACAACATTAACGTTTATATAATATAATATATCCAAAAACTTATACACACTTCAGGAAAAGAAAAACTTGTAATAAATATTGTAAATACTAAACCTATTGCTATATGTTATATATTGATATGTATGATATAGGGCTGCACGATATATCGAAAAAATATCGTTATCGCGATAACCATATCGCAAGGAGTTGCGATAAATACTTTATTTGCCAAGCATTTGTATGTCCAAATTTGACCAATCAGATGAGCCCTTACTATGTTTATACCCGCTTATATCTTTATATATATTATTTATATATTGATACTTCATTCTGTCGCGAAGACTTAGCGATTAGCTGTTAGCCGCGATTAGCCGTTAGCCCTTTATAGACAGTAAACCCAAACGCGGAAGCAAGCGAGTAGGCAGAATAACCACGCGAATTAGTTTAAGGACTCTCACAGAAGGGGAGCAAGGGAAAACACACATTTAACCCGCGTCCTATAGACACACACTCGAATCAGAACGTAAACAATCTGAACCGACATGGTGAACACAGTGACTAAGCTCTATGCAATGCTTTGTTTACTCCTCTTATACTTCCGGGTTCGCGACCGCATTACTTCCGGGTCCTAGTGCCGGTCGCGTAGTGAGTGCGTGCATGCCTGCGTGTGTGTGCGCGTGACAAATAGTATTTTTTTAATTAAATTTTTGTTTAATAATATTTTTATTTAAAAAAAAAACAGGCAAGCCAAAGAGAATATTTTGTTTAAAAGATGCTCTTGTTTTAAGACACTATTGATGAGATGTTTGAAAGTAATTCATATTGTGTTGGCAGGTTTATAGTAACAGCAAACCAGAAGTCAGAATATCTGCTGAGGGTTTTAAGTCATTCATAGTGTTTTGAAGTCTAAATATTTGCAACTTCCTTGACATATAGTTTCTTTTTAGCCTGAATTAGATTTAATTACATCAGATGAATATCTATTACCTGTTTATTTTAGTATGATCATTACATACAAATAAATAAAAAATAGGCAATAATAATAATAAAAAAATGCATTTCTCTAGGGAAATGTTATATGGCAAGAAATATCGGTATCGCAGTATTCAACAACAATATCGCATATTTTCCTAATATCGTGCAGCCCTAGTATGATAATATTATAAATATTATATTAATATAATCTATATCACATTATTTTTATTTTCCTGAAGTGTGTATACATTTTATATATATATATATATATATATATATATATATATATATATATGTGTGTGTGTGTGTGTGTATAAACGCTAGCGTTGTTTATATATGACGAGCGCACGTACATTGTTGCGAGCTAAATCGTTTAATGTCTCTTCTTCTCTGTAGTACAGTTTATAACATATCGCAGTAGTTTGGCTGCCGATCTGCTACTCCTGACTTTATTCCGGGTGTCCGAAGCTAACATTAGCCACAGCGGCTAACTGCATGTGGATTCCTCCTCCTCCTCCTCCTCCAGCTGTGTTAGCAGCACTGATTAGCATTAGCCTGCTGCTCTGGCTACACGAGTTCAACAACTTGCAAACAAACGCACACGACTCATCCCTGTGACTGAGACAAGAGATGAATTTCTTACCTCGTACACTGTATAATCGAGCCGATACAGGAGATCCGTTTCCCCCCTGTGGTAGTTGTGTTAATTCTCGGGTTCTGCCATGAGAAGCAAAAACAATGATCTGAGATCTGCGGACGATTTGAGTGTCCCAGCTCGCGCGCTCACTGGTAGGCTGAACTGTGTGTGACGTCACTTCCACAACATTTTTCCCGCCCGCCGATTGGCTGCGATCCTTGGGCTGGGGCGGGACTATTGTTCGTAGTTACAGTTTATTCTGAAGTTAAAAAAAAAAAAAAAAAAGAAATTATGGAATTGTTAAGAGTATGTGTGTATAATATTGACTCTTATAACACCATGCGCGTTGTTTTAAATAAGTATTATTCACATATCAGAGCAACTGCTCTTAGTCTTAAAATATCAATAGATTCCTTATTAAAGTTGGCACTTCAGGATGACCATATAAAAAGATACATAACAATAACAACATAAATAAAAGAACGGCATTATAACATACATGTCAGATACATAGCGTGTACCTTTATATGCACTTTTAAAGTTATTTAGGCAATACTGTCACTGGTTATGTGTTGATTAGCTGTGGAGTTTGCTGCTGCTAGCTACCTAGTAGCTTGCTAAACAGGAACTAGCTAGTGGTGTGGCTAGCTTGGGCGGCTAACAAGTATAATATAATTATACACATTTTACTCGAGTCTTAATAAAACTAAACCATACTTTTCACTCGAATTGTACTACATATTTATATTCACAGCTATTTAAAATCTTTATTTCACACTTTTCCTGTTGGGTAGTTATGGTGACGTTCCCTTGCTAATCCAGTTCAGCTAACAGATAAACTAGCCTTTCATTATTATTACTGTATTATATTTCAAAACTGCAGCCCAAAAACATTATTTTAAACAAAATTTTGTTTTTTAGTCGGAATTTAGTGGGGAAATCATTGGTCAGTCACTGATAGTATTAATATCAGTAATTCTGGTAGTATGTTGTGGTCATAACTTACTATGTTGTGAGCACGAATAATATAAAGCATACTCTCAATAAAATAAAATAGTATCAAAATAAAGGATTAAAATAAAAATAGTACAAATATACTATGTTGAGACTATGACTTAAGAACATTTGGTAATGACATCATTTGTGTCCCAGATGTGACAGGATGATTGCTGTTCTGGAGTTATGCTTTGTGTCAGTGAGTAAATAAAATTAATCATTCAACTATACTAACGGTTATAAACAAAATCAATTTAGAGTTGGCAGGTGTTTCCAAGAGGCTAAATGCTATGAGATTAAGTTGTCGCCACATATTAAGCTATGTCGTTTAGACCCCCTAGTGGCACAGCGGTTAAGTGCTCGCGAGATCGCGAGTTCGAAGCCCGGGTGATGCTGTAGCTCTCTCTGAGGGGAGGGATGGGAGCCACATGAACATAGTTCACACTAGGGCTGCAACAAATAATCGATAAAATCGATAATTATCGATAATGAAATTCGTTGTCAACGAATGCCGTTATCGATTAGTTGGGCTGCTCACGTTATTGAGGCGCGTGACCACAAGATGCACAAATACACACACAGATACACAGTCGCTCGCGCAATGGAGTTTACACAAGCGTTTGCAGGAAAAAGCACGTGCTCCAAGTCCTCCAAGGTATGAGAGCAATTTACCTTAAACACCTCTTATCGGGCGTTAAAATCGAGCGTTTTCTGCCGTTCGTAGTGTCCGGTGAGCGCGGATGAAGTGCCGAGGGTTTTCTACACATACATAGGAGTCAGTGAGAGAGTTCACACGGGCTTTGGTGACGTGCGTTTCTCCGCCTGCGCGGTTATACGGTGTAAAAAAAAAAAAAACGTTGCATGCAGCATTTTCTTGGCGTTCAAACCCCAACAAACGCAAGGAAAACACTTCTAGTTCGTTTTCTTCACGTTTATTTTACACTTCGGAGGACCGGATATATCCCATCATCCTACAAGCTGAAAGACCAACAACAACATTAAATATTCACTATAGTGTAATTAATTTTAATGTTTCTTTGGCATAAATATAAAAAATATAAAACAGGATGAATTTTTTTCCTATTGATTTATTTGTATTTTTACGGTGCATGTAACAGAAAGGCTGTCAAAACAAATGCTCTATAGCTTGGTCATTAAATGTAATGTCGAGTTATTAGTCGACTTACATTTTTTTTGTAAGACTTGTATAATATTTGAAAAAATCCTCCTGAAATGTTAAGTTCATAATAATCTGTCAGCGCCTCTCTTTAATCCTTTCACGGCAAGACACTCATCTTTGACGACCTATATCTGTGAGCAAGCGCATGAAATTCGACATGGCCGTTCAGACTGAAGTCGCATTGGAAAACATAGAATTTTTACCCGATTTAAGACCACATATGAAAGTGGCCTGGGCCTGAACTATTGGATTTGTGCTGTTCAGATTGTCATAAGAAAATTAGATTTGGGTCTGATTTTGAGGGAAATGAGGGAGAAAATAAAACAACAAAGAAACTTTGTTTCCACATGGACCTGATTACATATTAATTCACATTTTCCTCAGTAATTTTTTTTCATGGCATGACTTTGAGCCATGCTGCTTAGCAGAGGTGTCAAGTAATGAACTACAAATACTTCGTTACCTTACTTAAGTAGAAATTTTGGGTATCTATACTTAATTATTTTTCAGCCGACTTTTAACTTCTACTCGTTACATTTTCACGCAATTATCTGTACTTTCTACTCCTTACATTTTAAAAATAGCCTCGTTACTCCTATTTTACTTCAGCTTGTCATTCAAAAAACAAACAAACAAACAAAAAAAACATCCGGATAAATCGCACCATCCGGATGGAGCTAATTTGATTGTGGTTGGATGATGTAGTGTTTGCATGTAGTTCTGTTCCAAGTTATCTGTTCCTGACTCTGACGTAAGCACGTAAGCGCGTCAAGCGGGACGAGGTAACTAAGCATGTGTAATCTGTCACTGGGCATGCGCATGAAAGAACAAAAAAGTAAACGGCACATTCGCTAACAACTCCGTTTGTCTATGTGATCTTTATTTTCTTCTATACCGAAGGACGTTACAGATGAGAAGTATAAACATAACATTCCGACACCCTGTTGGTTGGTACGTGATCCATCGCACCTGCACATGACGTTACGTCACACACTCCAGCAAGGACGTTTGAATAAATTAGCATTTTCGGTTGATAAGGTTGTGATAAGTAGACGAAGCTGTCCGTTATAGAGACTCAAGATTCAAGCGAAATGTCACAACCAAGCACCAGCGAGAAAGGTAACAGCACCAGTAGGGTAACAGGAATGATATATACTGTATATACACACACACACACACATATATAATATATAATGTGTATACACTGTGTGTGTGTATAATTATTCATTCATTCATTCATTTTCTATACCGCTTAATCCTGTGTTCAGGGTCGCAGGGGACCTGGAGCCTATCCCAGGGGACTTCGGGCACTAGGCGGGGTACACCCTGGACTTGGTGCCAATCTCTCGCAGGGCACACACACATACACACACTCACACACCCAATCACACACTACGGGCAATTTAGGAACGCCAATTAGCCTAACCTGCATATCTTTGGACTGTGGGAGGAAACCGGAGTACCCGGAGGAAACCCACCAAGCACGGGGAGAACATGCAAACTCCATGCACACAGAGACGGGAATTGAGCCTGGCCGGGGAATCGAACCCAGACCCTGGAGGTGCAAGGCGACAGTGCTAACCACTACACCACCGCGCCGCCTGTATAATAATTATTATTTTTTTTTTAATTAATCATTGGATTAATCATTCATTCTGACAGCACTAATGTTTATTGTAGACAACCATACAAGGGTAATTGTTACTAAGCCTGCCCTGGGTACACTAATTTTCTTGTATGTTGCCCTCACAGATTCCTGCAGCTAAGCTTGGATGTACATTTACATTCCAATAAAGGTTACTGATGACATGCCTCTGAAGATTGACTTTTTGCACCATTAAAATACTTTAAAATACGCAACTAGTTATCATATCTTTTTCTCCATAAAACATGTTAATGCTCAGTAGTACACATATATGGTTCTTTAATGTATTTGCATTGTACTAAAATGCATTCTTTTTCAATTGCCATATACAGTATCCCAAATCACTATGGCCATTAAAAAATACAACAAAAAAACAACAACACGTTTTTCTTTTTTTTTATGAGGTGTTAGTGTACAGTAGTATACAGGCCCGTGGCACAGCCTAAGCTTTTATCCTTAATGCTTTATCCTTTTTTTCCCCCCTCACGTTACTTTTACTTTTATACTTTAAGTAGATTTGAAACCAGTACTTTTACACTTTTACTTGAGTAAAAAGCTTGAGTTGATACTTCAACTTCTAATGAGGTCTTTTTAAACCCTAGTATCTATACTTCTACTCAAGTAATGAATGTGAATACTTTTGACTCCACTGCTGCTTAGTCTAATCTGCTTATAAAACCTTCACCCTGTCAATATGGGAGGAGCTTAGGCCTATTTACACATTGTGCAAGGTTGTAATATCACAGTTTTGGATAGTGCATGGAATGAGCAGGCAAGATTTGGGAAGTTGAGTCTTTTTGCTGGAAATACTGAGATCTCCTCTCTGCATATAACATGAATCTATACGTCTCTATTTCTAACCTGTGGGAAGACATGAGTCCTATGGCTAAATATGGGACTATAACTGCAGCTACAGTCATTAGTAAGTTATATAAATACTCTCATATCATTGTATTGTAATATGTAATAATTGTACTATTATTTGTTTTTGTGTTGAAGGTACAGCAGACAGGAATAGGTAGAGGATCAGAATAAATAATTTAGGCTCTATTAAACTGCACAAGTACTGTTGACTAGAAGTATTTATTCAAATCTGAAGGTAATTATTCTGAAGGTATTATATGGTGATTATTAAAGCTAATCTGGTGAGAACACATGAACTAGATTCAACTGGACTTTGATCAGGGAATTAAACAATAACTTTTACTGCAATTTAACGCACTAATAAACCCTGAATAAGCAGGTCTATGGGCATGATATTAAATTCAATTATTTGATACAATAGAATTGTACAATACAATACAATTATTTTCTGTTCTTGTCTTTATTTTTTTTTTCATAATTTCATTTATATTTCTTAAAATGTTTTATTTTTATCAGTTCCCCTACTTCCCCCAAAAGGCTCAGCCTTTGCCAGGCCACAATTGTAAATAAGAAACCTGTTCTTAATCTGTTTTGCCTGGTTAAATAAAGGTAAATAAAAAAATAAAAAATTTGTATAGCGCTTTTAACAATTGACATTATCGCAAAGCAGCTTAACGCAATTAAAAATAATTATTTAAGTTTGTATGAATGTGTATGAATCAAAATGATAAGATTGTTTGTTGCTGTATTCATATTAAATCACTCTTAAGTAAATAAAGAAATGATGTTCAATGAAAGCAGGTCTGGCTGTTTTGAGAAAGTGGCTTGCAGGTGGAGTTTGCTACAGTCGTGTGCGTTTAGATGGCATGACTGTTCTCATCACTGGTGCCAACGCTGGAATTGGAAAAGAGACAGCACAGGACATGGCTAAGAGAGGTAGAAACATGTCTAGTAACCACCATTACAATCACACAATCATTATTTATATGCATATGCGCAGTTAAAAACCACAGTGTATGAGATACCAATAGTCACTCAGGTCTCTGATGCAATTTAGGAGCACGTGTGGTGATGGCTTGTCGAGATCTCCCAAGAGCAGAGAAAGCTGCAGGAGAGCTACGCCGCTCCACAGGAAATGGCAACGTGGTGGTCCGGCATTTGGATTTGGCCTCCTTATCCTCGGTACGACAGTTTGCACAGGAATACATCGCCACGGAAGATCGACTGGACATACTAATCAACAACGCTGGTGAGACCATTCACGTATTCTGTGCTGAAATATGTCTAAATAAAGAGTTATAAAAAGGAGATTTTGCAAGGTATGCAATGTACAGTACAAGAACAATTGTATTCCTCACTTTTGTAACTGCATACCTTTCTGATTTATTTCACTGTAGTTATTGAATAATTCATGGTTGTTAATATACATTTGGATGAATTTGTTGGTATCCTTACAGTAAAGAAAGAAAGAATCAGAATGGTCACTGGAATAAATCTAAACAAAAATAATAATAAATAATGTAATAAAAACGACTAATGAAAATCATCATTTTGAATTGTGATTCAACAGAATAATAATAATAATAATAATAATAATAATAATAATAATAATAATAAAAAATAATGAAACTGGCATAGATAAATTCATCCATATCTCTGGAAAAGATTGAAAATAATTTGACCATAGTGATATGTTAAGTGTGTCCTGTAAGAGTGGAATTTGCCAAAATGTATATTGAAAAGCAACAATGCTTCAGGAAGAATGTCCTTTGGACAGATGAGACAAAACGGGAGATTTCTGGCAAATCGCATCAACTGTGTGTTCACACATAGCTGAATACAAAGCTTTCAAAGAAAAGAACACAGCACCAACAGCTGACAGCTGGAGCAATTTGCTCAAACTACAGGTGCAGAAATCTCACTAATACCTACAGAAATCACTTAATTGCAATGATTGCCTCAAAAGGTTGTGCAAAAAATATTAGGTTATGGATCTCATCATTTTTGTCCAGGCCAGGTTCATTATTATTATTATTATTTTATTACTCCACAAAAACCAAGGTCAAGACTTTCATTAGACAATATTCATTAATTTATTCATTATAATTACCTTTGCCAGTTTTAAATGATTTCTGAAACCATTACTGTATATATCATAAACAATGGTCATTTGTAATAGTTAGCAATATTGATTGTCTACAAACATATATGAGTGAATGTTGAACGATTATTCCGTTAGGAGTGATGATGTGTCCTCACAGTCTAACAGTGGATGGGTATGAAACTCAATTTGCTGTCAATCATTTGGGCCATTTCCTGCTGACGGTTTTGCTCCTGGACAAGCTGAAGACCTCTGCTCCTAGCCGTGTAGTCACTGTAGCCAGTATTGCTTATGAAGGGGGTAGGCCCTACATGTTACACTCAGCCTACATTTACTATTCTTTTTTTTTTTATTGATGTTGAGAAATTAAATAAAATAAAATAATATTCCTAAGTCATTTGTGTTGTAAGTTATCAAATTTGTGTATCAATAAAATTTGAAGTTATTTACTTCAGTTTTTATCCTCAAGGGAAGATCCACTTTGACGATATCAACTTCGCCAATACACCATATAGTCCCTTGATTAGCTACAAGCAGAGCAAACTTGCAAACGTTCTCTTCATCAGAGAGCTGGCACGTCGGATCAAAGGTTTGTAGACACTTACTTGTGCATATTAAATATGTATATACTGTATATCAGATAAGTACTGACTCATAACTTTTATTTATATATTATTTTTCTTGACTTGTTTTTGTCTTGTGTTTGATCAGGTTCTGGGGTATCAGTATATTCTCTGCATCCTGGAATAATCAACACTGAATTGGGCCGGCATTTAAAAACAAGTCACCCTGTGCTCACTACCTTTTTAACCCTTCCTGCCATGCTCCTGATGAAAACCCCTAAGCAGGGAGCTCAGACCTCAATCTACTGTGCTGTTACTGAGGGGCTGGAAAAATATAGTGGTTGCTACTTCAGGTGGGTATATGATCATTCCCCAGTGTATGAAATTTAAAATATAGGTTAGACATTTAACACACAGCATACTGTATAAATGAGATGCGTTATGATTAAATACCAGTGCTATGTATCGAGAGAGCTGTGTTTCACCAACACTTTATATTACATTTATATCATCTCAAGTATCAAAAATGGGAATTTGACACAATGATGACATGATTACTGTTTGTGTCAGTGATTGTAAGCTGAAGAAGCCAAAACCGGAGGGTAAGGATGATGTTGCTGCAGTCAAACTTTGGAACATGAGTACTCAGATGGTTGGCTACAAAGGAGATAACTGACATCAGCCAGGATCGATTGCAACAAAGAAGAAGAAGTCAGGGTCGGGCCAGTGGTCTTCCATCACCATTAAATTGCTGGAGTTTATTTTTGCTTTGTTCTTAACATCAGTTTTGTCTTAAAAATCTGGCCTTTCTGTTTCTACTATTAATAATATTTCCTGTACAATTAAATAAAACATGACATTTATTTTGTTGAATAAACTTCCAGGAAATGTGAGAGTATCTGGGTTCACTGTCTTAAACACATAATACTTTCCTATTGTTTTTCTATAGTTATGAAATTTATTCTATTTAATAAATAATGATAAATAATTTAAAATTATTAATTTATAAGTAATATACTGTCTTAATAAATGTATTAATTAATTAGTTTGTGTATTAAATATTCACTATAAGGACACTGGTGGCTCAGTGGTAGGTGTTTCGCCTGCCATGCGGAAGGCCCGGGTTCGATTCCCAGCCGGTGCCCAAACCCCAGTCACTGGATGCAGTGCCGGTCCCAAGCCCGGATAAAATGGGAGGGTTGCGTCAGGAAGGGCATCCGGCGTAAAACCTTTGCCAAGTTATAGTGCGGACTGGATAGTCCGCTGTAGCGACCCCTTGTCGGGAGCAGCCGAAAGACCAACAACAACATTAAATATTCACTATAGTGTAATTAATTTAAATGTTTCTTTGGCATGCATATGAAAAAATAAAAGGCAGGATGAATTTTTTTGTCTATTGATTCATTTGTATTTTTACGGTGCATGTAACAGAAAGGCTGTCAAAACAAATGCTCTGTAGCTTGGTCATTAAATGCAATGTCGAGTTATTAGTCGGCTTAAATTTTTTTGTAAGACTTGTATAATATTTGAAAAAATCACCCTGAAATGTTAAGTTCAATCAAATATGTTTGTGGCTGCATATTGGCATAGTGGTTAGCACTGTGGCCTTGCACCTCCAGGGTCGAGGGTTCGATTCCTGCCTGTTCTCCCAATGCTTGGTTTGTTTTCTCCAAGTTCCCTCCCACACTCCAAAAACATAAGGATGAGGCTAATTGCCTATAGTGTGTGACTGTGCTTGTGAATGTTTACTGGAGGTCCTACCACGCTTGTAATAATGGGAATAAATACTAGACCATTGGCCTCCGTTCGTTCTTTTGTCACGTGACTCCCATAGACGCTATGCAGTGCAGTACACAGGAAACAGAATTGGGCGACTCTTTCTTAACGAGTCTTCAAGTACCGAGTCGGTTTTCTTTTGTCACGTGACTCCCATAGACGCTGTGCAGTGCAATAGATTCAAAATAACGAAAAGATATGAGACGTGAACTACACATTCTGTTTATATGTCCTTAGCTGCATTGTAATATTTTCATTACTGGAATTATAGCCAAAGTGTGCGTATGTAGACGTATTAGGGGTCTGTTTATTGAAAATTGTAACATTTTAATTTCTGATCAAAGGAACGAAATGAACTAAATGACTAAAAAAAAAAGATTCATGATGAACGAGATTCAAAGAACCGAGTCACTAAAATGATTCAAACTTCCCATCACTAGCTTGGACACCTAGCAATCGCTCTCCTACCTTACCAATATGGCGTTTTATTTGCTCTGTGTGACGGTGACGCGTTGCATTCTGGGATATCCTTTCGCTCGCTTATGAGCTGAATCGAGATCAGTTGTGACGTTGAGGATTTCCGTAAAACCGTGTATTAACGGGTCTCAGATCAGTTCGTTCTATAAACCGGAAGTAATCCCCTTACTTGGGCGATACGTTGAGGTTTTTCTTCCATTGTCAACAAAATCATCAGATACGCGGTATACGTTAACTAGTGTAACATAATAGCTGGAAATTCGGCAGGAATTTCGGTTGAATTGACGTTGTAAAGGATTCTATTGTTGACAAAATGAACGTGACTTTGGCTGTCAAGCAGTATGTGACTAAAATGATAGAAAGCAGCGGACCAGGAATGAAGGTTTTGCTCATGGATAAAGAAACGGTAAGAAAACCGTAATGTATTTATTATTATATTACGACATGCACGAGATCCCGTCATGACACTGTTATTGGTTAAAAATACTACGATTATTAGTAACGTTAATAGTTCATGTGCTGTTGTATTGCAAGATACCAGTGTTTAACTTCTGTTAATTTGAGCTCAAAATACACCTTATGGACAAAAGTACTTGGCTAAAACCTGCTAATTATTAATTGGGGTGTTTCAATCAATCCCCAGTGAGGCACAATCTTAGTTCTTCACCATACTGAGACATCTTGGACAATGCTGTCCTTTCAACTTTGTGGCAACAGTTTGGGAAAAGTCCTTATCTATTCCAGCATGACTGAATTCTGTGTAAGAACTCGACTGGCCCCAACACAGAGCCCTGATCTCAACCCCATCAAACACCTTTGTGATGAACTGGAGATTGCGAGCCAGGCCTTCTCGTCCAACATCAGCATCTGACCTCATAAATGCTCTACAGAATGTAGGGACACAAATTCCCATAGAAACACTCCAAATTCTTGTGGACATCCCTCCAAGAAAAGTGGAAGTTAAGTTAAGCCTTTATTTGTCACATATACTGTACAATACAGCACAGTGAAATTCCTTCTTCGCCTATCCCAGCGTAACTGGGGTCAGCTATGATACCGCGCCCCTGGAGCAGATAGGCCTTGCTCAAGGGCCCAACAGTGGCAACCTGGTGGAGCTGGGGATTGAACCGCCGATCTTCCGGTCTGTAACTCCATGCCTTAGCCCTCTGAGCCACCACTGCCCCAATATGCCCCAACTGGTACAGCTGCAAAAAAAGGGAGACCAACTCCATATTGAAATGTATGTATTTGGATACAATGTCATTGCAGTTTTGGCCAAAGACTTTTGTCCATATAGTGTGTATTCAGTTAGTCATGCAGTAATGGGTACTCCCTATTTTACTACAAATTGTCCTTTTTCTTTTGACCATAGACCAGCATCGTGAGTATGGTCTACACACAATCCGAGATCCTGCAAAAGGAGGTCTACCTGTTTGAGAGGATAGACTCACAAAACCGTGACAACATGAAACACCTGAAGGCCATCTGCTTCCTGAGACCAACCAAGGTGTCTGTGCTATTGAATCATGTTATTAGTGATAAAGAATGTGATAAAATCATTTAACAGAGTAGAGTGACTAGGTGTTTAGCACTTTTGCATTGTACCTCCAGGGTCCAGGTTCGATTTCCACCTCGGCATTGTGTGTATGGAGTTTGCATGCTCTCTCTGTGATTGGTTTTCCAGGTACTTCGGTCTCCTGGGATAGGCTCCAGGCCCCCCATGACCCTGTAACAATATATTGTTATAGATAAAGTGGTATTGAAGATGAAGGAATGAAGTGGCTATTCTTTATTAGGCAGTTGGTTAATTGAATTGTTATCTAGGTTCAATTAAAATTTACTTGTATAGCGCTTTTAACAGTTGTCACTGTTGCAAAGCAGCTTTACACAATCAAAAGAAATTATGGATGTTTGTATAAAATGTGAATGTGTATGAATCAAAATGATAAGATTGCACCTAATGAGCAAGTTATGGGCGCCGGTGGTGAGGAAAAAACTCCCTGAGATGGCAATAGGAAGAAACCTTTAGAGGAACCAGGCTCAACAGGGAACCCATCCTCATTTCAGCAATAACGGATAGCAGGGACTGATCTGCAGTCATACTGTGTGCTAGGAGGTTGGAAGTTCAATATAACAGTTGATGTCTTTAAGTTTCCAGTTTGTTATTGGAGGTTCCGGTAAACTGTAGGAAATTCCAGTCCTGAGCTACCAAGCGACTTAAGTCACAAATCCTCAGAGAACATCTGTCCCAAACAGACCACACGGGGCATCCATGAAACGAGATCTCCAACCAGAAGAAGTGGACCAGGACAGTCAGACAGGTCCAGAGGGCAGAGGGGGTCTGGATCATTGGCAGCTCAGGCGCGATATGTATAGCTCGACAGAGAGACAGGAAGAGGGAAAGAAAAGAGAGCAGAAGAGTAGGAGAGATAATAGTTAGGTATGGTCACAGTCACATAATATATAAGGTGAATATATATTTAGTGCAGAGTGCAAGCAGGGACTCCGACAGGACTAACTATGACTAGACTTAAACACTGAGTCTGAGTCCCGAACACTATTTGTAAGACTATTCCATAACTTTGGGGCTTTGTAAGAAAAAGCTCTGCCCCCAGCTGTAGTTTTCATAATACGCGGTACTGACAAGCAGCCTGCATCCTTTGACCGAAGTAGGCGTGGCGGATCGTAAGACACTAGCAGTTCACTCAGATACTGCGGGGCGAGACCATTTAATGCTTCATATGTCCAAAGTTGTGTTTTAAAATCGATGGGAAATTTCACAGGGAGCCAATGTAGTGTGGATAAGATAGGGGTGATGTGCTCATATCTTCTGGTTCTTGTGAGGACTCTCGCTGCTGCATTCTGGACTAGCTGAAGCTTGTTTATGCACCTAGTTGAACAACCAGACAGTAAGATGTTACAATAGACCTACAATAACAACCTAGAGGTGATAAAAGCATGAACAAATTTTTCTTTATCATTTAGTGACAATATATTTCTTATCTTGGCAATATTTCTAAGGTGAAATAATGTTATCCTGGTGATATTATCTACATGAGCTTCGAATGAAAGGCTGGAATCTATAATCACGCCGAGGTCTTTCACTGTTGCACTTGATGGAACAGAAAGGCCATTTAAAGTTACAGTGTGATCAGAAAGCTTGCTTCTAGCTGCATGCGGTCCTACGACTAGAACTTCTGTCTTGTAATATAAGATTATATTATCGTAATAATGTTATAATAAACAACAGTCCAGTACTACAGTTTAGGCAGGTGTGAAAAAAAAAATGCTTTAAAGTAAGAATGCTTTCAAATATAGTGTTAAGAATGTTTAAGTTTTTTATTAATTAATTTATCAACAAAATGAAAAGTAAATGAGCAAAAGAGAAATCCAAATCACATCAGTATTTGGTGTGACCACCCTTTGCCTGCAAAACCAGAATCATCCATCAATTCTTCTACGTACACTTGCACACCTTAATGACATTAGCTGTGTGTTGTTCTGGGTTGTTGTCCTGCTGCAGAATAAATTTAGGGCCAGTCAGAAGCCTCCCTGATGGTATTGCATGATTGTATTTCTAAGCATCGAGGACGTCATTAATCCTGACCAAATCTCTGAGTTGCAGAAATGCATCCTCAAACGTGCAAGAAACCTCCACCATGCTTCGCTATTGCCAAAATTACCGCTCTCCAGACCTTTGGCAAACGACCTGCCTAATGCTACAGCAACATATTTAAAATTTTGACTCATCAGTCCAGAACACCTGCTGCCAGGTTTCTGCGCCCCTATGCGTTCCTATGTTTTAGTGCATAGTTTTGCCTTGTTTCCATGTCAGAGGTATGGCTTTTGGGCTGCAGTTTTTTCAAGAAGTCCACTTTTGGCCAGAGTTCTCCAGAACGTAGATGGACCTAGATCCCACTGGATGTGAAATGGAAGTGACTGGCTCTTCCTTACCCAGTTTTATGCCTCATTCACAGCTGATCCTTTTTCAGTTAATGACTGTATTTCAACCTACAGTACCATTTAGGTGTTGCAAGAACAGTATTGTCAAGTGCCTTTGGAAAACCCATCAAGCACCATGATGAAACTGGCTCTCATGAAGACCATCCCAGGAAAGCAAGACCAAAACTGACCTCGGCTGCAGAGGAGAAGTTCGTTTAGAATTACCAGCCTCGGAAATCACCAATTAACAAACAGCACCTCAGATTAGAGCCGTCTATGAAGCCTTTACAGAGACATAAGTAGCAGATACATCTTGATAGCAACTGTTCAGAGGAGATTATTGTATATTTTGGATGCCTTCAGCCTTGTTTTACAGTGTAGAAAGAAATAACAATCAGGAAAGTCCATGGAATTAGAAGATGTGTCCAAACTTTTGACGGCTACCTTATCTATGATATTGCTCATACACTTGACTCTGGTCTTTCAAAAAATCCCTGACTTGTGCAAGTTCCACTTGTGTTTACACAGCAATTCTTCACACCTGCCTAAAACCTTTGCACAGTACCGCACACATTGTCACATATTCATTAAATCACAATCACAAATTTACCTAAGCTTTATGTGTTTAGGACAATGTAGAGTTCCTGATTCAGGAGCTGCGACGTCCCAAATACAGTGTCTACTTTATCTGTGAGTAATAGCACTAATCTATTGTTTTCATAAGCGGTCTATGTAATTCTAGACTCTCACATCATGGTGACTTTCTTCATCTAGTTTTCAGTAATGTCATCAGTAAGAGTGAAGTGAAGGCCTTGGCAGAAGCTGATGAGCAGGAGGTTGTTGCAGAGGTGCAGGTCAGTGCAAGTCTGTGTCTATTTGACTGATCATTTATATATATATATATATATATACTTGTTTTCACATCATCTTATGAGTTGTGATTAACAGATCACTGTAATATCGCTGTTGTTCTGTAGGAGTTCTATGGAGACTTCATTGCTGTGAATCCTCATCTTTTCTCCCTCAATCTACAAGGAGTATCCCGGGTAGGTCCTGATGCATGCCTGTTGCACATGGAAATCATATGGAAGGAACATCTGGATTTATTATTAATAATATATTTTTACTAAACTGTAAATGCCTGACACACACACACACACACACACACAAATCTCTGTTTAATTGAACCGTCTATTTAAAAGAGTGTTGTTTAAGGTTCCAGGTTATTATTCATTCAAACATTTTAGCGATAACTTCTCTCTCATCGCCTTAATGTTTCAGTTTTTGACTTACGAGTGTGTTGATGTGGTTTGGTTCAGGGTCGGAATTGGGATCCCAGCGTTCTTCCACGTGTCACTCAAGGTTTGACGTCTTTGCTCTTGGCCCTAAAGAAGTGTCCTATGATTCGTTATCAGCTCTCCTCTGACATGGCCAAGAGACTGGCTGAAAGTGTTAAGGTGTGTTTTATGCTCTACTAAGCAGCCCTGCCAGATACAATAATTTAGTTATTAATTAAGTTTTCAAAGCACTGGCCTAATCGCATGTTATTACTCAGGGATCGTTATGGAGACACCATTAGAGCCAATAGTTAGTTGTGCAATGATGCGTTCTAGTAAACACCCGCAAAAGTTCTCAAGAAGACAGAAAACATTTCTCTTTAGAGCTGTTTTTACAACTGAATTGTTAACATAAAAATCTGGGAGTAACAAACAACAAATAATGTCTTCATTCTAACTGCTCAGCTCCAAGTTACTCTCTGTGCTAATTTTATATCCTTTACTGCGTAGAGTGCAACACGTTGATGTGGTATACGTACTTTCTTTTGCAAGTAGCCTATAAATGACCTGTTTGTCAGTTCATGTCTTCATTAATCGTAGATGGAGCAAGTCTATCTACTATTTTGCATAAATAGTATGCAAAAAAAAATTAAAAAAAAGAATTTGTATTTGCCTTGTAAGGTTACTTGACTACTGTATATATAATATGCATTACATTTTTATTTGATCCTGTAGCAAATCATCAGCAAGGAATATGAACTATTTGACTTCAGGAAAACCGAAGTTTCGCCTCTTCTGCTCATCCTGGACCGAAGTGATGACGCGATCACACCCCTCCTTAACCAGGTGAGAGTTCGTCATGCGCGTGTATGTCATGATTTTAACATGTCTGATTGGAAGACACAAAATTTAATAGACTTGATTTTATTCTTGACAGGTCTCTATTTTAATGAAAAAGTTTTCACTACTTTAATTGAATTACCACCACACATGTTAATCATGACACAATTTAGATTAGTTTGTATTTACCGGCCACTGGAGGGCAGTAGAGACCACTGTTCAAATGATTACCCATAATAAATGTAAAATACTTTTATTAATAGGTCAAACCACGAGAATTTATTATTGTACCTCACTTACCTTGTTTACTTGTTTAAGTAAATATGTTTGTTTTGTTCTTCCTTCCCTCTAGTGGACTTATCAGGCAATGGTTCATGAGCTGCTTGGCCTCAACAACAACCGAATAGATCTGTCCCGAGTCCCTGGCATCAATAAAGACCTGAAGGAAGTGGTGCTGTCTGCAGAGAATGATGAATTCTATGCCAACGTGGGTATCACATGTATTATTACTCAAACCTGTATTTGTCACAATGTTGTCCATGTTTGTTTGTATTTTAGTGGATTTTTCGCACTGACCAGATTAGAGTTCATTGAGATTTTCAAATACTTTTTATTATCTATTCTTATTTATTAATATTTGTCATGCAATGAAGCATAAACCACCCCCCAATTGTCTTTTTATTTCGTTAAAACAGAACTTGTACCTGAACTTTGGTGAAATTGGAACAAATATTAAAAACCTAATGGAGGACTTTCAGAAGAAAAAACCCAAAGGCCAACAGAAACTGGAGTCTATTACTGACATGAAGGTGAGGACTTTCCTATGGTGCTTTCCTATATATTACTATATTGTATGTACGCTGGTTGAACACCTCCTTTATTTTTATCTCGTAACAGTGAGCAGGAATTGTTTGGTGAAGGTTAACAGTAAACATGACCTTAGGAACCGTACAGGAACAGAAAGGTTCAGTTTTCATTTGGTTTTATGTGAAAAAGCATTACATTTATAGCATTTGGCAGATGCCTCCTTCCCCCTCGCAGTTGAGCCGGAATTCCAATGTCCCCCACAATTTGCTATGGCTTGCTATGGATATGTAATTTTTTTTATGTGTTTTTAATGTTAACCTATTAAGAACGATATACTTGGATTGCGAGCATGATTCGTTTCGGAAGCGTGCTTGTATGTTAAAGTACTGGTATATCAAAGCGAATTCCCCCCCATAAGAAATAATGGAAACTCATTGATAATTTGTTTCACAACCCAAAAATGTTCATAGAAAAATTATTCACACAAAATATAAAGTAAAAATAAAAAAGGACGACTTTCACAACCACATGTGCACACGAAAAAACTCGCACGCACACACTAACAGAATCGGTGTTCTGTCGGAAAACATCTTTAACCTCTCTAATGACGCTTGCTTTCGCCTCCTTTTGAGGATTTCGCATGTGACGTAAAATTTTCGTTAAACAGATTCATATCCCGCACTGCTGCTACAGCCTTTTAGACCATTTTCTTCACGGAGGCAGTTGTTGAAGTACAGTTATTCAAGAACAGTCACTACACTTGGACAAATCAAAAAACAAAACAAAAAAAATGTTTTGCGCACACACACGTGATCACAACGTTCAAGTAAACAGTACACACGCACACAGATGTTGACGCATGCACACTGAGACCGAGCATGGGAGAGGATTACCCACAATTCCACAGCTAGAGAGATTGTGATCATGTGACGCTCGGCAGACAAAGCCGTAAATGTACTACAGTACGCGTATATCAAGACCTCGCTCGTTTATCAAGTTAAAATTTATTTTAAAAAATGTCTTGTCTTGCAAAACGCTCACAGACCAAGGTTACTTGTAATCCAAGGTTTCACTGTAATTTACAAATTTTGTAACATAAATTAAGCAGAATTTCCATATAAAATTTAATACTGTATATATTTTTATTACTGTTGACTAGGGTTGTTCCGATTCCGATACTGGTATCGGAAATGCTGCCGATACCACAAAAAAAGCTGGCATCGGAATCGGCGAGTACTTGAGTCCACGTACCGATCCGATACCATTTTGCTAGATTAGCTTTACTTACAGAGTGTCACGGCGTGCGCCTGTGATGGGTGTGCGCCCAAATTGATATCGCTCCTTGCTCACTAGTTAGGCGGCCTCCCCCCCCTCTTTAGGTATGTGAAGGAGCAGGGCCACGGAATCAGGCAACGGCCCATGAGCTATAAAACACAGCGGGGAGTGTAGCTCGGGGTCTGACTGTCGGGAAGCTGGACTTTGCGACGCGGTGGATTTTATGAGAGACAGTGGCACAAGACCGGGGCGATGTGATGCGCCCCTGAGACTTTAAAAAGGGGGGCGCCTTTAATCTCCGCGAGAGGAGCGCGTGAACGAGCTGCCTTCGCATCCCTGCCGCCGAAGGGGAAAAGACCGCAGAGAGCCTTTAACCCTTTCCTTACCCATTTTTCTAAATAAATTACCCTTTTCCCTGTAAGACCTCGCCTCCTGTCCGTGTTTCATGCTGTCGCTCGTGCACTTAGGATCGAACCCGTTACACAGGGCTAGTAGTATTTTACTTAAAAAAAGAAATGCTATATATATATATATATATATATATATATATATATATATATATATATATATATATACAGTGTGTATGTGTGTATATATATATATATATATATATATACACACAGTATATATACACTGTACAGATACAGACCCAGGTATCGGATCGGTACTCGGTATCGGCCGATACCCTGAGCCCAAGTATCGGAATCGGTATCGGGAGGGGAAAAATGGTATCGGAACATCTCTACTGTTGACCGTAACCGTAGAGGAAAATGCGGCTTGTGATGGTGATTTCCCCTACGGTCCCTATACCAAAGAAAACGCACTTTGCATGAATTACAGTACATATAGGGGTAACATCGGTATTTTTCATTCTAGCACTGCGGGAGACACAGCAGTACAGTACTGTACAGTATACGTAGGGCAGTGGTGGCTCAATCGGTTAAGGCTGTGGGTTTCTGGGTTACTGATCGGAAGGTCGGGGGTTCGAACCCCAGCATCGGCAAGTTGCCACTGTTGAGCCCTTGAGCAAGGCCCTTAACCCTATCTGCTCCAGGGGCGCTGCTCCGTAAGCTGGCTGACCCTGCGCTCTGACCCCAGTTTCCTAATTGGGATATGCGAAGAAGAAATTTCGCTGTGCTGTAAAAAGTACATGTGACAATAATTGAATATTCTTCTTCTTCTTCTTCTTCTATACGGGTTTAGAGTTTGAAATTCAATTGAAGTGTTTTGGGGGCAGATTTAGGATTTAAATGATAAAAATAGGCTTTTTTTTTTTTTTTTTACCACATCCAAAATGTAAGTTTTTTTTTTTTTTTTTTTTTTTCTTTTCTACATTTCAATTTTTTTACTCACACCCTCCCACCCCCCTCTCTGCAGGCATTCGTGGATAATTACCCGCAGTTTAAGAAGATGTCAGGCACGGTGTCAAAGCATGTAACAGTGGTGGGCGAGTTGTCTCGTCTAGTCAGCGAGAGGCAGCTCATGGAGGTATCTGAGGTGGAACAGGAACTCGCGTGCCAAAACGATCACTCCAGCGCTCAGCAGGTAGCTCACACTCATTAACACATGACTCGGAGATGAAGCTGAAGTGAAAACACAGAGCTTTATTTTTGGCTGTTTCCTTCAAAGTGAAGCAAAAGTGACTCAGAGCACCGAGACATGGATAAAGCTTTGTCTTGTGGCCGCTGAGACCTTCTATTTATTTTTTCTCTGTTCCTGCAGAATGTGCGCCGTGCGCTGCAGAACCCACGTCTGACGGAAGTCGACGCGGTGCGGCTGGTGATGCTGTACGCCCTGCGCTACGAGAGACACAGCAGCAGCATTTTACCCAGTCTCATGGAAGAACTAAACCGGAGAGGAGTGTCCGAAAAATACCGCAAGGTGATGACTCATAAAACGCTGTGTTTATTACAGAGTAACAGCACTCGCGCTAGTAAATAAGGCTAAAATGAATCATGCCAAAAGATTTTTCACCACATTCTACTTCTACTTTTCCTCCCACACAACAGATGGTACAAGCCATGATCGAGTATGGAGGCAAACGGGTCAGAGGAAGTGATCTCATTACTCCTACAGATGCCGTGGCCATCACCAAACAGTTTTTCAAAGGACTCAAGGTGCATCATTATTCACCGGTCGCCACCAAATTGTCCTTCACACCTCACTATAGATCTAGAGTTATTGATAGATTACTCGTGGTCTGTCTGAAACTATCACAGAGTGACCTCGAGAATTACGATCGTCTATACAGAGCGTCTGACTCAGTATGCTCGTACTGAAAAACTTACAATTGTGTGTGTGTAGGGGGTGGAGAATGTCTACACCCAGCACCAGCCCCTGCTGCATGAAACCCTGGATCAGCTAATTAAAGGCCGTTTGAAGGACAGTCAGTTCCCGTACCTCGGACCGAGTTCTCTGCGGGACAGGTGGTTCATACAACCCTTCTCTTATCTGCTTCATTTGTTTTTAGCTTTAGCACTAAAATGCTACAATGACGACTGTGCCATTAAAAAAAAAAAAAAAAAAATCTAAAATAAATTTCCTTTAGATATGTCACATGATTCAAAACCACATTGTATATTATATTGCGACACTACAGCTATTACAGAATCATCTCGGCTAATGAACAAGCTGTAGTAATCATCGTAATTTAGCAGTAAACATGTGTTGGTGTTCAAGGAATATTCAAATTATCATCGGACAGAATTATTACTTAGTAAGAGCTTTTGAGGAGGTCATCATAACACCTTTGACATCATAACACCAGAGAGTGGATTTTTTAAAATCTAAAATTCATTTAAAATGATCCACAATGATGCTCATCTTGATCACCTGAAAAATTATAAATTATTATTATTATTATTACTATTATTTTGGATTTTTCCCAGATTTTCTCCCTAATTTAGTCGTGTCCAATTCCTCCCCGTCACTAGGGGGCTCCCACATTAAGGCTACTTACTACCACTCAGTCGTGAGGGCCGAAGACTATCATCTGTTTCCTCCCAACCACGGGGCCCCAGCCGACCGCGTCTTTTCGAACTGCTCGCTCATGCACCGGAGGACAGCGCTATCCGCTCCTTCCACTTGCATGAGCTCGCAGACGCCCCTGATTGGTTGTAGAGTCGTGATTAATGCGGGAGCACAAGTACCTCTCATCCCTCCCCTCTGAGAGAGCTCGGCCAATCAGCTCTCTCTAGACCTCCGGCTGGGAGAGGTTACAGCATCACCCAGGAATCTAACTCGCGATCTTCGGATGATAGATAGAGCACTTTACCACTGCGCCACTCGGAGGCCCTTTTTCTTTTTAAAGTATATTTAATTGCGTTAATTTCTTGCCCAGGACTTTTGGATTGCTTTTTGATTTTTGGCTCATGTAGATCAACCAATCTTTTTTATTTTTTTTATTTTTTTTTTTAATGAATTTATTTCTTATTACACTCTTTACACTATTACATTTACCTTGCTCCTGTCTGCAATATAGCATTTGATGCTGAACATGCTATGGAAAAAAACAACAACAAAAAAAAAAACACCTAACCTGATGTAAACACAGCTATATTCACCAATGTATAATAACCAGGGCCCGGTTTCTCGAAAGCTTCTTATCTCTAAGTAGTTCTTAAGTCGTACCTTAACCTCTCTCTTAACTTTATGGCGCATTTCTCGAAACGTTCTTACGCTAAGTATCTCTTAGCTAAGTCAGACGTTCGTAAGGTTGGTCTGGACCAACCTTAACTCATACTTAGCGTAGTTTCAGCTCAAGACGCTAGTGGCCGCCACTGAGCAGCAGTCTTTATAAATCAGCGGTGTATGGAAACACATTATGGCACGTTATCAAAGTCGTATTAATGATGGAATATACTGTAGACCTGTTTAAGCATTTTATTTTATTTGATATCAGAACTAATAGAGTGACTTTTAATTAGCCTATTTCATAATGTGACTAATGCATTAAAATTGCCAATCACAATTAATATTAAACAGGTGGCGAACAATTAGGCAGCAATACAGCGTGGTGTTGTGTTAAACTGAAGACGGCGCGGTCCGTAGAGCCGTGTGAGTCATGTACATTTATCCTTTAGACAAAACTTCAGCCCTTTTCATATTTTCCCCGTGGCCGTTATTAAAAAATATATAAAATAAACGTTTTGCCTTTCAAGGCAACAGATTATGGAGCTTCTTGAGCTGCTCAGACCTGCGCGTGCCAGACCATCGCGTCGTACTTTACTGTACTTACTGTACACTCCCCGTCCCGATGTCCAGCTGCTCTCTGCTTTTTGTTTAAAATATGTTTCATTGCTCATTAGCCATTATCCATAACTTTATGGGTTTTTCTTTTGACACGTTTTATTTTTATGAAATTTGATTTAGTTAAATGAGAAAATAACCTTGGGAGTTTCAAACCCCGCATCCATTCATGTTTCTGGGTGATTGTAATGTTTAATACCCCTACAGTATTCACTCATGCGGTGTGACTCGGTGTGAGATGCGGTGTGTTATACCCCTATCTCACCTGCACGGTCTCGCGCTGTGGCCGTAGGCTTGATCATGATTCACCCCGAGTTGTTTTTGCGCTGTGATTACGTTTCCATCTTTCCGCGTGAAAAATTCAACGTTTAATTTTTTGCTGGTCCTCGCGGTAGCTTGCAGACTTTGCAGAACGTCGCGGAACGTTAAAGGAACGTGGTGGGCAATCGCGGCAGCTCACGGAGATGAGTCAGGCCACACAGGTGAGAGAGGGGTATTAGGCACCACACAGGTGAGAGAGGGGTATTAGGCACCACACAGGTGAGAGAGGGGTATTAGGCACCACACAGGTGAGAGAGGGGTATTAGGCACCACACAGGTGAGAGAGGGGTATTAGGCACCACACAGGTGAGAGAGGGGTATTAGGCACCACACAGGTGAGAGAGGGGTATTAGGCACCACACAGGTGAGAGAGGGGTATTAGGCACCGTGATTTGCCTCGAGTGACCGGCGCCCGACGGTCCGCGAAGATCTGCCAGGTCCGCGAGCTTCCGCATGTTTATTTTTTTTGCGTGGTAAAATGGAAACGTAATAACAGCACCAAAACTCGCGCCGAATCATAATGAACCGCACTTACGGCCCCGCGTAGGTGAGATAGGGGTATTAAACCTCCACTCTGTCATCTCATCGTATTCATTCCATAGTGCGCTATACAACCCCAACAACTGACACTTCACATTGTTTCTGAAGCTGGTGAAGAGTGTTATCAGCTGTTTGTCCATCAACTATGATTGTAAAACCCCGTTCGTTTCACGGCCACATGTTACATGAAAATATTATATTATTATATTAATTAATATTAATTTATATATTTGTCTATTATGACATGTTATTGTTAAGTTAACACATGTCGAAATAAACGCTATTAAAAGAATTTAGTGCAATGTTTAATTTGAATAGAAAGTGCCGTCTTTCTTAACACTGTCATGCAAAAGGAGTGAAAAATCGATTCCAGAGCCACCGATGTCCGCTAATTCAGGACCTTCACTGTAGACAGCGCCGCGTAACGTCGGACGTAAGAGGCAGCGACTTAAGAAGACTCCTAAGAGACAGTTCGAGAAATACACTTAGAAAAGTTATCACTTAACGTAAGATATATCTTAAGAGTCTTCTTAGCGCGCGAATAGTGTGCGTTATCGAGAAACCGGGCCCAGGTTCTTATAATTTTAAAAAAGTATGGTTTTAGCATGTCTGCTACGCAATCATTATGTAGTACTGAGTCCAAGTCAACAAATTTAAACAAATCCCAATCTTCCTCAAAACATCCTTTGATCTGGTAAATGGTATTAACTGACCAGCACTGGAATGGTTTGTTTTTGAGGTTTAATAGATGTAGCCCTAATGGACATACTGCATGTACATTCATATTCGTACAGTATGTTGGTTGAGGAAAAATTGATAAGCGATCAGACTTTTACTCAAACATTACTCTTTTTCACTCGTTAATGAATGCAGACAGCTGTATTTTATATTGTATGTCTTCCCCTTTGGGTCTCTTCATCTCAGGCCTCAGGACATCATTGTGTTCATCATTGGAGGAGCCACATATGAGGAAGCACTGACTGTGTACAATCTGAATCGCACCATGCCAGGGGTTCGCATTGTGCTTGGAGGAACAACAATTCACAACACCAAGAGGTTTGGGGGCTTTTCACTATTTCCACCTTGTTTTCTTTTCCTTCGCGTTTTACTTGCATCGACTTTGTGGTTTTGCGGTTTTTCGGCAGGTACGATATGTAAAAATGCAATGAGTGTGCATGATACATCCACCTACATTTTATTATTTTGAAGGCTCAGTAATCATTAAAATTCAGAACATGGCTTCAGATTGGATGAGAGAAGAGAGCATTTTCTATGCACCTTGATTTGGTTTATAAATGGCTGAGTAGCAGAAATGCACTTTTTTATTAAGATTACACAAGGTACCAGTAATATTTGCTTAAAACTTAATGCAGGACTGTGCATTAGGCTTGAGGCACCCATTATTCTTTATATTAAATAAAAAAACAAGAACAAAGATTTCACTGTGGCATGCTGAAAAAAGTGTCTGAAGATACAATTTATGAATTGGTTGTTATGTAGCAACCTCAGCAGCAACCTCATTTCCCTTCTTGTCTATTCCATCCAACCAGTGTACTAATCACCGGCCTGATCATCTGTCATCATCTGCATCTGTATCTTACTGATTTATGCCTTAAGTTAGTTTTCATTCAATGATTGAATGATTCATAGGTCTCTGTCTGACTTAACAAACAAAAACATTCCTCTGAAGCTGCTCAGGAACAGGGACTAGACTGAAAATGAAAGACAAAAACAAGAAACTGAAAATATTCCTAAAAGAAACATTCTTCAAGAATATTTTGATATGAGTAATAAGAAAGTCTGGCTTTTTGGAAGCAAATTATAAAGAAATGTAGTACTGTGTATTTTTGCACAGTACTGCATGTTAATGTAATAATTTGTAGGTATTGTTAAATATCACTATAAACGACTATTTCCATTTTGTTAGATTTTTAGCAGTTTTATACACAATTTCTGAGCCTTCAGTACAGATGCCTCATTAGAGCAAGGAATACATCCAGAGATGTCTTGGTCAGGATTGATTAACTAGTTACAGATCTGTAAAATACGCTCCGTCTCCCATCACATTGATCAATAGTGCCGATTTGACTGTAGAAAACATGGCAATGGTTTCTCCTTTCTTTTCCACCAGCTTCCTGGAGGAGGTGACATCAGCAGCTGGTTTGAGTCATGGGGTCAACAGGGGGTCACATGGAGCCGGACGTCCATCGACCAGACGCTGAACACTCAGTTCTTTTATTAATAGAATACACTGCTTCGAGCTGAAAGCTACTTTTACATATACATCCCACTCATTGCAGACATTCCTCTTTCCAGTGTTCATACCGTATTGTGTGACAAAGAAAGACTTGATATGATCTAAAACAAGAGAAGGTGATTCGTACAGTACATGCGTGTCACACTCAAGATTAATGATGTCTGTTAATGTGATCCCCATAACTCTGCTTATAAGAGCATGAGAAACTCAATCAGCCCCTCCCATAAGCTGACTGCACAGGCGCTATCTACTGTATGTACATTAAAAAGGTAGTTACTGATGTTCTTACAGGTTAAATCTATAATTTGGGGAATCTGTATTTAGCCCGTGTATTTTAATAAACTGACAGTAGATGATGTAATGATGAGATGATGTATCAGAGCTGACTGTCTCCCTGTTGGTCTGACCCACATCCCATTAGGTTCTTATATCCATACTGTATATGCAGTTACACATTTTGCATTAATCTTTCAAGCTTATGTGTACAGAGATGCATATTCAGTTTGCAGAGTCAGATCTGGACCATAATTACAGTTTTTTCTTTTTAAAGATAACTGGACCTAATGTGTTAATTATTATTAAACACCTTATTTCTTTAATGGTTTAATGGTTATGTGTCCTTGAACACTTTTCAGTAACCTTTAGCAATTATGGTGACAAACTAATCATTTAAATTGATTTAGTTAGATTTGTATGTAATGTAAATTACTGATCATGGATGGCATACCGAAAATTAATGAATGGACACATGGGCATTTACAATTATTTTAACACTTAATTGCAGACTGTTTTTGTCTATTCTGAATCACATACCTGTATAATTTTTATTTAACTGTTTGTGTGTGTCCTCGTGTGGCACGCTGTCCTTATTCTTAGGATTTCTCTGTGAATGTACAGTGTGATATATGTGAAGATATTCTGAAGAATGAATATTTTAAAAATAAAAATAATCAACCAACATTTTGTTTCTATGGTAATTATTTTTTTTAATTGTACATTTTGTGTATATATATTATATGTTGATGTTAATATTGTAGACTTAACACTTCTGTACTTGTAAACCCCGACGTAAACTGATTATACAGTGTTTCTGATTCAGAGTGCAATTGCTGTCAGTTTTAAATTTTATTGAGTCGGTATTGATATAGAATCCTGATTGTAATAAGAATAAAATTGGGATAATTATTACAGTCGCACAGCATTAAACCTGCAGTGTTCCTGATTCACAGGTCGAGGGCCTCCAATTTGATGTTTAACATGCAATCACAAAAGCTCCAATCGCTACTTACTGTAGGACCAAGAAATGAAATGTTCTTAAATGATCTTAACACAATTTCTGCATGAGTTTGAGCATGATGAGTGTGACGCATCTCATCCAGGTTATATTCCCACCCTAGTGTCCAATGTTTCCAGTGTTTAGGCAGAAAAGCAATATACCAAATAAAAATATGGTTTTACAGTTAGAATAAGTATTAGCTGTTGTATGATTTCCTAGACCCTACAGTACACAAATAAGGTGTCTGATTGAAAATTAACTTGACTTAACAGTAAATAGATGGTAAATTCAGGTAAACTACCTGAATTTACCATCACCATTGTTATGATAGTTACCTGGGCATTGGTGACTTAGTGGTAGCTTCTGTCAGGTGGAAGGCTCGGGTTTGATTCTCAACTAAAGCCCAAACCCCAGCCACTTAATGCAGTGCCGGTCCCAAGCCCGGATAAAATGGGAGGGGTGCGTCAGGAATGGCATCCGGCGTAAAACCTGTGCCAAGTTATTGTGTGGATCGGATGGATGAGCTGATGTGGCGAGCCCTCAACGGGAGCAGCTGAAACTAACCATCAATGTTGTTCAGATTGTTACCTACAGTAATTGTTGTTGTTATTATTGTTTTATTTTTGGTTGTTTCATTTTTTCCTACTGTTTATTCTTTCATCAAGTTTATCATGTTTATTTGTTCATAAATTCAGATTCATGTCATTTATAATAGGCAGCACTGGCTTAGTGGTTAGCACTGTTGCCTTGAACCTCCAGGGTCCAGGTTCGATTCCTGGGCAGGTTCGATTCCCGTCTCTGTGTGCATGGAGTTTGCATGTTCTCCCCATGCTTGGTGGGTTTCCTCCGGGTACTCCGGTTTCCTCCCACAGTCCAAAAATATACAGGTTAGGCTAATTGGTGTTTCCAAATTGCCCGTCGTGTGTGTGCCATCTGATAGCATCCTGGGATAGGATCCAGGCCCCTGCAACCCTGAATACAGGATAAAGTGTTATAAAAGATGAGTGAGTGAGTGTGGTGCACCTCCAGGGCCAAGGGGAGGGCCAGTCTCAGGATTGGGTGCCTGGAGTTTGCATGTTTGGAGGGCTTTCTCCTGGTAATCCGGTTTCCTCCCACAGTCCAAAGACTTGCAGATTAGGCTAATTGGTGTTCCCAAATTTCCCATAATGTGTGCGTGTGAGTGTGTACTGTATATACTGTATATACACTACCGTTCAAAGGTTTGGGGTCACTTGAAAACTACTTTGTTTTTGTTTAGTGATTTATTTTCTACATTCTACAACAATACTGGGGATTTCAAAACTATAAAATAACACATATGGAATTAGGTAATTACGCAACAACCACAAAAACACCAGTTAGTTGTTATTTTAAGACACAGAGGTCGGCCTTTCTGTAATAGTTCTTGCAAGAACAGTATTGTCAAGTGCATTTGCAAAATCCGTCAAGCACCTTAATGAAACTGGCTCTCATGAAGGCCGTCCCAGGAGGACGAGACCAAAACCTACCTCTGCTGCAGACCAGAAGTTCATTTAGAGTTATCAGCCTGAAAAATGACCAATTAACAGCAGCTCAGATTAGAGGCGTTATGAAGTCTTTACAGAGCAGAAGTAGCAGAAACATCTCAATATCAACTGTTCAAAGGAGATTCATGCAGTTTTTGGACGCCTTCAGCAAAACTTTACAATGTAGAAGGAAAAAAAATCTGGAATGATCATGGAATTAGAAAGTGATCAAAAACATTTGAACTGTAGTATGTATGTGTGCGCCCTGCGATGGTTTGTCACCCTGTCCAGGATGTAACCCACCTCATGCCCCAAGTCTCCTGGAATAGGCTCCAGTATACAAGTGGTATTAAGTGGTATAGATGATGAGTAAGTGAGTGAGTGGGTTATTTATAATGTAATCAATCAATATACAAACCGGATTCCAAAAAAGTTGGGACACTAAAAAAATTGTGAATAAAAACTGAATGCAATGATGTGGAGATGGCAAATTTCAATATTTTATTCAGAATAGAACATAGATGACAGATCAAAAGTTTAATCTGAGAAAATGTATCATTTTAAAGGAAAAATATGTTGATTCCAAATGTCACGGTGTCAACAAATCCCAAAAAAGTTGGGACAAGTAGCAATAAGAGGCTGGAAAAAGTAAATTTGAGCATAACGAAGAGCTGGAAGACCAATTAACAGTAATTAGGCACCATCAATGCAGAAAAATATATTCAGGTTCTAGAACAACATCTAGTCATCTCTTTCAGGGAAGACCCTGCATTTTTCAACAAGATAATGCCAGACCACATTCTGCATCAATCACAACATCATGGCTGCGTAGGAGAAGGATCCGGGTACTGAAATGGCCAGTCTGCAGTCCAGATCTTTCCCCTATAGAGAACATTTGGCGCATCATAAAGAGGAAGGTGCGACA
Source organism: Channallabes apus (assembly GCA_030522415.1). Taxonomy (NCBI): domain Eukaryota; kingdom Metazoa; phylum Chordata; class Actinopteri; order Siluriformes; family Clariidae; genus Channallabes; species Channallabes apus. Next base: position 24,758,349 of record CM060127.1, on the reverse strand, counting down.
AAGAAGGCCCAAGACGATTGAACAGTTAGAGGCCTGTATTAGACAAGAATGGGAGAGCATTCCTATTTCTAAACTTGAGAAACTGGTCTCCTCGGTCCCCAGACGTCTGTTGTGTGTTGTAAGAAGAAGGGGAGATGCCACACAGTGGTGAAAATGGCCTTGTCCCAACTTTTTTAGGATTTGTTGACACCATGACATTTTGATTCGCCATATTTTTCCCTTAAAATTATACATTTTCTCAGTTTAAACCTTTGTTCCGTGATTTATGTTCTATTCTGAATAAAATATTGACATTTGCCATCTCCACATCATTGCATTCAGTTTTTATTCACAATTTGTTTAGTGTCTCAACTTTGTTGGAATCCGGTTTGTATTATTTTTTTTTATTATTAACATTCATGCCAGTAAAGTTCTTCTAGACTGTAGCCAGTAGGGGGAGCAGTTGGGTTCTTTTTTTTTAATTATTATAATACATTATGTGCTTCTCTGCAACTCGCAGCATCTCTCAGGGAGACTCCCAAAAGCCAATGGAGAGAGGGTGTATACCCGCGACTTGTAAACCGCCAGCGCACGAGCCGATCAGTCCGTCTGGAGCGGCTCAGGACGGCGCAGTGTAGCGTTATAACGCTCGTGATCCTCGAGCGCGCGCAGAGAAAGTCAACCAAAGAGGTATAACGAAAATATAACGAACAGCACCGTTCAGGGTCACATCAGGATCATTACACATCGGGTTCAGGATGAAGAAGAGCCATCTGGTCAAAAGGGTAAGAACAGATCACTTTATTATTATTATTATTATTATTATTATTATGTGTGGTTGTGTGCGCGCGCGCTATCCTACAGCACTGCTATGATGTGTACAGTATATTACAGTAAGTGTAGGTTAATGCTCTTAAATCACTGTTTAACCCCCTTTGTCTCCTAAATCCTAAACAATAAACCTTTTAAAATATACTTTATCCACATTGGAGCATGTAAAGTTTTTTTTTTCTTTAAATGAAGACAATGTAATCCATAACTGAGTTGTGGAAGTGAATCGACTAATTAAAGCAGATCTGGATTGTTCAGTGCAGTGGGTTTACAGGAGACTCTTTGTGTAAAAGTGAGAAAATTTTTTTTCACTCACAGCACTTTAATTCCCTCACTCACGTATAGTCTGTACCACTTGATCCCGTATACAGGATCGCAGGGGGCCTGGACGGAGCCTACCCCCAGGAGACTTATGGTACATCACATATGTACATACAGGACATCATGCCAAGTCATCGCGAGACACACACATACTGTACACACGCTCATTCACACTCTACGAGCGTAATCTGCATGTTTTTGGACTGTGGGAGGAAACCGGAGTACCAGGAGGAAACCCACCAAGCACGGGGAGAGAGCTTACAAATGTTCAGGAATCGAACCCGAACCCTGGAGTTGCAAGTCGACTAAGTGCTAACTAAGACACCGTGCCGCCTCTTAACTTCATCTCTGATGTAATATAAGACCATCTCTCTCTCTTTCTCTCTCTCTCTCTCTCTCTCTTTCTCCTTCACAGGGTGTTCAAGATGCCATGCCGCCGTCCTCACAGCCTGACAAAGTGGGCTGGATCCGTAGGTTCTGTGGTAAAGGCATTTTCAGAGAAATCTGGAGAAATCGCTTTGTTATGCTCAAAGGTGACCAGCTGTATATTTTCGAAAAAGAGGTGAGTCTGATTTACTGGATTTGTGGTATTATGGTACATAATAATAATAATAATAATAATAATAATAATAATGTGGACTCTCCAGTGATGATGCAAATGCTTCCTTTTCCCACCTTATGTGCCCCGGACAAATGATCTTAGGTACAGTAGTTAGTGTCACGGCTGTGATGTCTCAAGGGTTTGTGTTTATCTATATAGATAGAAATGACCATCTACAGTATCATAATCTGGTAGATAGAATAAAACTCAAGACATGCTGTACTGTACTACATACAGTAGAGTACTAGTTAAAAGTTCTGACACACCCTCCATGGTCATTCCTGATTTTTATTTCTTTTTACACTGTAAAACACTGCTGAAGGCGTTTATCCAAAATACACAATAATCTCTTTTGAACAGTTGATATTGAGATGTATCGGCTCTGTCTTATGTCTCTGTAAATCCTTCATAACGGCTCTAATCTGAGGTGCTGTTTGTTAATTATTGATTTCTGAAGCTGGTGACTCTAAATTAGCTTCTCTGCAGTAGAGGTAACGTTTTGGTCTTTGCTTTCCTGGGAAGGTCTTCATGAGAGCCAGTTTCATCATCATGGTGCTTGATGGGTTTTGCAAATGCACTCGACACAATACTGTTCCTGCAAGAACTGTTCCAGAACAGCTGACCTGTGTGTCTTAAAATAACAACTGATGTTATTGTTGTTACTTAATTACAAATACGTAATGTGTTATTTGATAGTTATGAAATCCCCAGTGTTGTTCTAGAATGTAGACCATAAATCACAAAAAAGAAACATTGAATTAGAAGTTGTATCCAGACTTTTGACTGGTACTGTATTTCTTTTTTAAAACAGTATGGTTAACGGTGATGTTGGGCGACACAGTGGTGCAGCGAGTAATGGTTCAGTCCTGAGCTCAGGTTACTGCCTGTGTGAAGTCCTGTACATACTCTCCAAGTGGTTTTTCCTCTTGATTCTCGCATTACCTCCCACCTTCCGAAACATGCCAGTCAGTGGATCCGCTATCCTCAATTGCTCTGAGGCGTGAATGTGTGTGAGTGTGTGTGAATGGTCTTCTGTGTTGGACTGGCACCTCATTACATTTACATTTACATTTAGGCATTTGGCAGACGCTCTTATCCAGAGCGACTTACATTTTTATCTCATTATACATCTGAGCAGTTGAGGGTTAAGGGCCTTGCTCAAGGGCCCAACAGTGGCAACGTGGTGGTTGTGGGGTTTGAACCTGGGATCTTCCGAACCGTAGTCCAATGCCTTAACCACTGAGCTACTCATACTCATTATGAGTGTATTCCCGCCTTGTGCCCAGTGTTTCCAAGATATAGCTCACCTTCACCCTGATGAGTAATTACTGAAGATATAGAAATAGTCATTTAGCTGCTTAATGTTGCAGCTTATTATTCTACTAACTAACTAATGTGAAACTAAGTATGCACATGATTAGCTTGTAAAAAGTAAGCTTGCATTCTGTATTATGATCAATTATAATACTTATTTATGTAGTGTTTGTTAAATATGATATATATACAGAGTCAGGCAAAAAAATTTAAATACACTTCAGGAAAAGAAAAAAATGTAATACGAAATTTATTGATATATATATATATATATACACACAGTATATATACACAGTATATAATAATAGTATGATAATATTATTGACTATTACATTATTTTAATATACAGCACACTATTTTTATTTTGCTATAATTTTCATCATCTCAACTATGAGAGACAGAATAATAAAAAAAAAAAAAAAAGATTTTTAAAGAATTAATTCGCAAATTATGGTGGAAAATATATATTTGGTCAATAACAAAAATTTCATATATATATATATATATGTAAAATAGTAGATTGTATATTGCAGAGGTAGAGAAATCAACAGTAAATAATCCTCTGAACTAAAACATAGCATTATGTTGTGTCTCTTATGTTTCCTATAACACATTATAAGAAGTGTATTTTTATAAAGTAAGATGCATTTTCATCATTTTCCCAACAATTTGTTTCGATGCATTCTAACATATTTTGAACACATTTGTTTTATACTCTATTACATGCACGATTTTCATAGAAAGTGTTACCAAGATACTGTAATGCAAATGAGTGTAATTTGCACAGAAGTGCAGCAGCTATATCATAGCCTGGAGCGCCACTAATTTTGCAGCTCTGTCACTTCGGCAGGCGGCACAATGGGTCGATCCTGTACAAGAACACTCTATACAGCTGCCCTCTCCTCATTTCCACTCTGGACCATGCCTTTCTTCCTACGATGACTGCGGTTGCATTTTAAAATGTTTTTGCATGGCCTCGTCCTTACAAGTTCAGCTGCAGCCTTTTGGATTACATACAATTGCGAGTACTCACTTTTGGGAGATCAAAGACACAGCTGCTGCACCCCCTTTTTTTTCTTTTGTCCCCAAAGCTCTGAATTCAAGGCCAAGCCATATACACATGCACACTTCCACGTTTGCAACATCACACTGATCTGCTATGGAGCTGCAAATGCTCTCTTCATTCCAGTGTCTCAGTGAAAGGATGGTTAACAGCATGCTGATGATCCTATAATTAAAATTCTACAGCTTACCCATTTTTGTGCAATAAGTGGTAGAGGAAATGGTTCGCTCAATTTGAGCAAATTTGAACTGAATCTATGCTGTTATCTGTTCTCACCTCGTTATTAAGTAAATTTGAGAAAATAAGATGGAATAAAGAGACGATGGCCATTTATGATATTGTGGGCGCTGCTGTAATAGTTTGAGACTCGGGATTTTCGGGACTCGACAGCGAGCGCGCAGGATGTGCACGATGTGATGAGAACCTAATTATCTTTGTTTCTTCTCTTCTCGATTAGACCTTGTAAAAAAATGAACTTGGCAAGTCTAAACTGGATGTGCATTCAAGGCTAAGGAAAAGCAATATGTTCTGCTCTTTTTTTAATATTTTTTTTATGTTATCTGTTTTATGTGGCATATTTAAATTATGGTTTTATATTGGTGTGGTAAAACGATAGAAACGCTATTGCAGGTGTTTTCATCGTCCGTATACCAGTGTTTACACAAGGATCTCTTAAAACTCAATTCCCTCCCTTAAAATGACATAAATTCAAGTGCATACGCTTAATATTACGTTCTATCAGCACCATCTCAGCACTCAAGCACCCAGAGCTGATTCTTTTTTTTTCAGCAGCACGGTGTGTCAGTGTGTTGCATCATGCTGCTGGGGCCGACTGTCTCAGGTATCTGCGGGTGAAATGTACGGAGTTCTGGATCTCCTGACTTGAGTGGAGGAATACACTACATACATTACAATATCTGATACAGGATTGTGCCTGTCAAGATGATGTCAGTGCAAGTAAATATAGGATGTGTATAGTCTGATTATATTCATATGGGAAATAATTTAATGACATCTAATAAACGGGACATACTATTCCTGGTTAAGTTGTGCGCCATATACTGTATGATTTGTATTATACGGTATAGTAGATCTCCACCATTTATATCATTTATTAACCATGTGCATAAGGAAAGGGAAAGGGTGTGCGGTTTTGCTCTACTGAAGTTTTTCCATGAAGTTATTATTGCGCATACTGGTGAAAAAAAAGGGGAACGAGAGTTATTAGAGGCCCGGTGAGGCATCAATCACAGTATTCGTTGCTTAGGGAGAAGCAGAAGACAGGACAAGTAATGACAGAGTTGCCTTGGTGGGCTAATTTTTCAAATACTCAGCAGCCACCAAGAACTTGTTTTATACCGAATAGGCAGAATAAAACTTCTCTGCAAACAACACTTGTGTAAGTGCATTGTGTGGCTATGATGAAAGATGTAGTGCAAAGACTGGGAGCAGGAAAGTGGGGAAAGTTTGATTTATAGCATGGATTACATAATTTTTTTTCTAAAAAACAGAAAAACGAAACATCAACTTTATATAGTATGTTGTCACCTGTTAAAACTACTCACAAGATGGTCTAGATCATGGGTAGGGAACCTATTGCTCGCGAGCCAGATGTGGCTACTTTGATGGCTGCATCTGGCTCGCAGACAAATCTTTAATAAAAAAAATAATAATAACGTTAAAAATATAAAACATTCTCATGTATTTCAATCCTTTCATTTCCAACCATGTTCATGGTTTCGGATGGCTGGAGCCAATCACAGCTTACAAGCACCAAATTTTTATTGGATAATGCGTAATGTACAATACACAGGTCGTTGTGAGGTCAGGAAGTAAACTTCCCTCCTTTTAATCAAGTTTGCCTTTGTTGAGAGAGCAGGTTCTGCAGTGTGTCTAATATGCAATCATAAAATTGCCTCGAAGAAACAGTCAAATCGCGCTTTGGAGAATTTCGTGAGTGCATTCGTCTTTTTAAGTTCATCACCCGTCCACACATGTGTACAGTGGACAGCGCCGACCTGAGTTACATCCCCGGTGTCTCCGTCAGAGATTTTGAGCTACAAGCTGCTGACCTGAAGGCCTCAGACATGTAGGTGAATAAGTTCAAGTCATTTAATGAAGATTTGGAAAGACTTGCATGACAGCAAGCCGAGTTAGCGAGCAAACAAGTCGGGAGAAATAAAAAAACTTCAACCCGCGAACCAGCTAATGGTCAAAACTTGGAACGCGCTTCCCGTCCCATACCACACACTGCAGCGTATGAGTATTGCTGTACTGACAATGTTTGGTTGTACGTATGCATGTGAGCAGTCTTTATCACATCTAAAGAACATTAAAACCAACCTACAATCATGTTTAACGGATGGAAGTCGCTACGCCTGCATGGAGCTTAACCTTACCACGTATCAACCAGACTAAAAAGCCATCAGCAAAACCATGCAGCATCAGGAGGTCGTATTAATGGTAAGAAGTAATTTATTGTATTCATCATTGTTTAGCAAAAGCATAACAACGTTATTAAAAAGAATTCAGAGACTTATTGTACTTTAAAAGTGTTGGTCTTACATAAAATGCACGCATTTACTTGTATTTAGGGTTAGGGTTAGCCATAGGGTTAGGGTTAGGGTTAGTATGGCTCTCATGGAATTACATTTTAAAATATATGGCGTTCATGGCTCTCTCAGCCAAAAAGGTTCCCGACCCCTGGTCTAGATGGTAACTATGGACTAAGTCGTATGGGATAGCCAAGTAACTTAAAAACAAAAATCTATGGTCACAAGCTACACAAGTAGGTGATGTCTAGTTTATAGAGTGTCGAAGACTTATGCTAACCAAAAGCAATATTTAGTAAACGATGTTTATAACTGGAACTGGTGGCTCTGGTCTGAGGTTTGAGCCCCGCCACAGCCGGTTCACCGATCTCTTGACAAGCTTCTTAACCCTACGACCCCAATACACACCGATCACTGCATGCCGTGCAGGTCCTAACCTTGTGAAGAGAAAGGCATCTGGCGTAAGACCATGCAGATCAAATGATCCAAATGTGGTGACCCCTAGGATAGAAGGGACAAACCACAAGAAAAAAAGTTGTAGGGTGTTAATTCTAGTTTAAATAGAATTTTCATATTTAGACTAGTGTATTTTTGCTGGAAACATTGCATGACTGGATTAGACACAGCTTGTTATACTGTGTATTTAATATGGTTTGTTCTTTAATCAGGGGAATGTTATTTTTGGTTGAGGTATTTAAAAAAAAAATTTTTTTTCCAGATTTTCTCCCTAATTTAGTCGTGTCCAATTCCTCCCCATCACTAGTGGGCTCCCACATTAAGGATGATACTACTATCCCGACTGTTTCCTCCGAACCACGTGACGCCAGCCGACCGCATCTTTTTTTCGCCAGTGGTAGCACGGTGGCTTAGTGGTTAGCACCGTCGCCGTGCACCTCCATGTTTCCTCCCACAGTCCAAAGACATGCAGATAAGGCTCTAATTGGCGTTCCCAAAATTGCCTGTAGTGTGTGAATGGCCAGAGGTCCTACCACGGTCGTACAAAATGGGAATGAATACAATGGTCCAGTAAACTATTGGCTGCCTTGCTGGACTACAGAAATTCCTGGATGGATGGATTGAGTGTCGCCATTTCAGTAGCATCTCATTTACTCATACAGTGAATCATTACCTCTCAGTTTGCATTACATTCATGAATGTAATTTATTTAAATAGTAGTAGCAGATTGTGGAGGTTGGATATCTATTATAAGGATGCAGGTTACTTCAATATAATGCTAACCAGATTTAAAACCGTTCCTAATATCTATTGAAGACCAAAAAAAAAAAAAAAACATTGGAAGTGTAATTGCAGGATGTACTTGGTTTATGTTGACTACAGCTTGGAGACAAACTAATAGGAAAGTGCTTTATTGCTCCCCTGTGTAGGCTTTCAGTACATACTGTGTGTGCATGTAATACCCCTGCTCTAGTCTCTAAGAGTTTTCAATGAATAGTTAACGGGACGTCATATTGTCTTTGAGACCCTTTGTCTTTGTTTCTAGAGCGCTTCTCCAAAACATCTTAATGCACTGCATTGCTATAATAAATAAATAAAAGCAATCACACTATCGTTCTTTTTAAATTCTAGCGCTATTATCTTTATCTTTATTTGAAACTAGTTCTTCGTATTGGCTCGTAATCTGTGATTTCTGACTCTAAATGATCTTCTCCTCTGCAGCAGAGGTATGTTTTGGTCTTGGTTTCCTGGGAAGGTCTTCATGAGAGCCAGTTTCATCATGGTGCTTGATGGGTTTTGCAAATGCATTCGACACAATACCGTTTTTTCAAGAACTGTTCCAGATCAGCTGACCTTCATGTCTTAAAATAACTCACTGTTGTTGTTCTTGTTGTTGTTATTGTTTCTTACTTAAGTAATTCAATATGTTTTATGTGTTATTTCATTGTTTTGAAAGGACACAAATATTCATTTTCGCAAAGTCTGCTGCTGCAGAGAAAGGTCTTAAGATCTTTTTCTCAGATGTTACTATAACATTACAAGCGTTTGGAACCATCCAAGAGTAGTTCAGTGATGAACGATGCCTTTTTCCAGCATGATGGAGCGCCTTGCCATAAGGCAAAATGAATAACTAAATGGCTCGTGGAATAAAACATGGAAATTCCGGGTCCACTGCCAGAAAACACCAATCCCATTGAGAACTTGTAGTTGATCCTCAAGAGTTAAGTTAATCCTCTGTTTGTCACAATCCTCTATTTCTTCGCGTATCCCAGCCAAACTGGGGTCAGAGCACAGAGTAAACCATAATTCAGCCGATAGGGTTGAGGCCCTTGCTCAAGGGAAAAATGTACAATTGTAAAATAAATCAAATAAAAATGTAATTGTAAATAAAAGCCTTTGACCCTTATGAAATGCTCGCTGTTATAGTTGAGTATACCACAGTAACATCTGACAAAAGGATCTAAAAACACGGTAGCAGCAGACTTTGTGAAAGTTTATATTTGCGTCATTCTCAAAACTTTTTTAGTGTATGGTCATTCTCAGTGTCTTAAAAAGCCTCCAAGCGTCTAACAGCATGGGAGTGAAATATTAATGTGATACTTACAGTAGAACCCTGGCTACCTCCTCCAGAGAACTTTTGCGCCATAAAATCATCACCCCATACATTCTCTGTGACTGTGACCCTTACTGTACGTTTTAACCCGTTCATAAAGGACGCTACTGTTTCCCTTATGTTCCATGTAGATTTTACAGACCGCCCCCCCCCCCCAATAATATATATATATATTTCAACAATATATATATTTCTACTTACAATTGTATCTGGATATCTGATGCTGTTGTACACCCGCTGTGTGTGTTTTAAGTGTACGTTTCATGTCTTTGTACAGATGGTGCACTTAGTCTGCACGCTGTCTGATTTGATGGTCCATCAACTCTGACCACTTTGATCTTCCAGACTAAAGCTGCTTACTGATTTCCTTCTTCGCCGCTTCTTTCTGTTGCTATGGGGCAAGCTTAGTAACCATACAGAATTTAGAGTCTGTACGCTATAGCTGCCAGTGTTCCATCTTTCAGGGGTCACTGCAATAACACTGACATATACAGGAGATTTGGATGGGTCTTATTCTAGATGATTTCTGTCTGTGTCTCACGGTGAACCCATATGATCTTCGTTATGGTCCCCTGGGAGTCGTAGCATCCCGGAGGAGATATCGCGGACGGTCGGCTTTGCTCAGATTCAATATCAATTTTTCCCACTTATGCAGCTTTAATGAGGACTTGACCTGTGTTTGAATGATGAATTTTCACAGACATCTCGCAGACGGACTAATAGGAAGTGCAAGTGGGAAAAGCACTCAGCTTTGTCTGAAATACAGCGTCCGCTCTAAAGCTTCTGTGTTTTACCCTGAATTCAAAACTGAATGTGGAAATGATCTTGTTCAATTAGATATGACTGTACCGTTTGGAGAAACGTGTGGTTAAATATAACACGGAAAACTTTAAGTTATTTATAATGCAATTTATTACTATAATAAAAGGTTGTAATAATAATAAGCCTAGGAATAAAACTTGTTCCTGTCCTTTCTTTGTCTTTAATCTTTTGAATCCTCTTGTTCATAATATTTATCCCATCCCCCATCACACATTATTCCTCTTGTATTGTTTATGCTCCATTGTCTTATCAAATTTTGGAATATTGTGGTTTTTTTCCCCCCAGATACATTTTAAAATAGAGATTTGTTTCCATCGTTTCCATTCCTCTCCTATGTAATTTGTGTTTTGTAAGGAACGAGCTTCGATCCCTGACTCTCACAGCATGTGTTTAACGATAACAAAGATCAGTAATCGCCCCCGTCCCTCGGGCTGAAGTCAATGTGGCCTGCCGTGCCCCACCGTCCCCATGTGAAAAGGACACAGATGGCTGCCAATTAATCGACACATGAGAAACAACTTGTACCCTTCCATGTGATCAAGTGGACTATTCGTGCTCACTCACGGCGCATGCTTCCCTCCCCACTCTTCCTTACAGATGAAGAACGATGGTAAAACGCACGAAGTGTTTGACCTGGCTGAATACGAGCGATCGGAGGAGGTGCGTAAAGCCAAAAGTCACAGCAAAAAGAACCACAGCAAGTTCACTCTGTTGCGCCGCCGGCAGCCTGGAGCCCGCGTGAGTCCTCAATACATACACGCCCTCCCACACACACACACACACAGACACACAATAGTGAAATTAATCAAATGAGTACAACTACAGTAGTCTATATGAGTCTTCTATCCCTACCATCATTTTAGCTCTGTGTACTGAACTGTTTTTTCTATCCCTCGTCCACCAAAAAAAATAATAATAATAAGTTCTTGGTAATAACATTTGACTAACAAACTAGAGTATACCCTAAAATGTAAATTATTCCACCTGCAGGCAATATTAAAATCCTGTTGATTTTTTTAACACCGTCGTTTGACAGAAACATACTTTTCTCAATGCCGCAGCGACATCTCGTTTTATAGAAGACTAAATCAGGCTCTTGTTTTCGAATACACAGTATCGTTGTTTAACCTGAGATACTGTATGTCTGCATCTGTGAGTGTATAGTCTGTCTCTTGGCTCTGAGCCAGGTTATTGTCAGCATGTAGAATTAGATCTCACATCATGACACAATGCATACTATTTTTGGATTGTTTTTATGGAGATTTAAAATGCCCGGTGGTGTAGTGGTTAGCACTGTCGCCTTGCACCTCCAGGGTCTGGGTTCGATTCCCCGGCCAGGCTCGATTCCCGTCTCTGTGTGCATGGAGTTTGCATGTTCTCCCCGTGCTTGGTGGGTTTCCTCCGGGTACTCCGGTTTCCTCCCACAGTCCAAAGATATGCAGGTTAGGCTAATTGGCGTTCCTAAATTGCCCGTAGTGTGTGATTGGGTGTGTGAGTGTGTGTATGTGTGCCCTGCGATGGATTGGCACCCTGTCCAGGGTGTACCCCGCCTAGTGCCCGAAGTCTCCTGGGATAGGCTCCAGGTCCCCGCGACCCTGAACACAGGATTAAGCGGTATAGAAGATGAATGAATGATTTAAATGTTTTGAGCAAATGATGGATTTTTTTTTTTTTTGCACTAAATTCCTTGGATGAAAAATGTAATGTAGTTGAGAGTGTTGTGCCATAAATAATGTAAAAATCACAGCTGCCTGAATCAAACAGCAGCGAGAAGGTGTGTGTGTGTGTGTGTTGCTTAAAGAGGGTGTGTTTCATAACTTAATTTTTTTGATTATTTGAAATAAAGCTTTAAAGCATCTAAAAATCTTCTTATTTGATACTTCGTCCTGTTATACAGTAAAAGCTATTACTTTAACACTGTTCTAACCAGAACCGAACAGCCTCTAAAGATTTAAGTTTTTTTTTTAATCTCTTGTCTTTTCCCTAGACTCCCAATCTTGTGTTCTTGGCTGTTAGTCCAGAGGAAAAGGAGTCTTGGATCAATGTTCTGAACACAGCCATTATAAGAGCCAAGAACCGCATACTGGATGAGGTCAGCTTTTAAACCTTAGGAGAAAAAAAAAATCCTCTGGCACTCTGTGTTTCTGGTTATTTTATTGTTATATATTTGTTCCCACAATTGTTCTTTGGTCACATGCTCCCATTTCCACCCATTCACTCCAGTGTCTGTTCTTCTCCCCTGTTCCCCCCCCCCTCCCCTTGCAGGATTTCTCCACATAATTCTTTTTCCAGCCTCCAGTTTTCTCATCATTTTTTGCATTATTGCCACTTTTTTTTGTTGCATTATTGTCGTGCATGTTTCCTTGAAACTCATTTTAATTCATTTCAGTTGAACTGCCATAATCATAGCCTATGTAAAACATCTCATTTCAGGAAAAAAAAATATATATCTTCCATGACATGTTTTGTAATATCCTTTACCAATAGTTTCCAATTTATACAAGGATCTAAAAAAAAACCCCTGCTGAGATGACACTCTGATGTTAGCTGTGAACCGTCTAATCGGTTCACGCTTCGCTTTCTGTAAAAGTGTGAAATGTCAAAGCACTTTGTACGATCTGTGAATTCATCAACTCCTGTATCGAGCTCGTAGAATGTAAGGAACTGTGCGTTTGCTACTGTAGGTCGTCTACAAAATAAACATCTACAATTAATTATCACTTAGAACCGAATTTAGATTACCGCGTCGTACTGTATGTTGTGTCTTGTCGATAATTAATCCAGGAGGAGCTTCAAAATGAAGACCATCTGGCTGAACATGAGTCACTTTCATTATGGTTCTACACTGCTCCGTATAAACCTTATTTCTTGTCTTCGCAGGTTACGATTGAGGAGGACAGCCTGTTGTCTCATCCAACACGTGATCGCGCCAAGATCCCACTCGGGCGCCGCTTGCCCACACGGGGTCATCTTATGGCTGTGGTGGGTGGCTTTTCTTTTCAAGTCAGGCGAATAGAGAGAGCAGAACTGATCCCTTTGCTTTCTGCTATGAGTTTGAGGAAATGTATTTGGGAAAAAAGTTATTATGATATTTAAAAATGTTCGAATGTCAATGGAACTGATTGTGAGGATGATGTCGACGATTCATCCACAGGCCTCGACCTCTTCAGATGGTATGCTGACTCTTGACCTTGTACACGAGGAGGAGGCTGGCATGCTGGAGCATGATCACGCTGTGTGGGTAAAAGACCATCGGGGAAATCTCGACTTGTTGGCCCCTGCACGAAGGCGTGCTGGCACCGATGTCTCCAGACCCCGAGAGCCCCCGATGGAGGGCAGGGTGAAGACCAGCAGCCTGCCCCGTGAGAGTGAACTTTCTTGGAGCCACCAGAGCCAGACTCTGGGAAGAACTGACTGCGACTCACTGGATAACACCATGAGTCTCACAAGTCAACTTCAAGACATCATAAACCAGCGGCTACAGAGGACACAGGAACTATTGGCAGAGATCCAGGGACAGGAACCCCAACGAGGACGAATGGGTTGCTACCCCCAGCTGAGGGGTATAGATTCCCCATGGCTGTGCCATTTAAAGGGCGCGGACTCCCCCCAGTCTAAGAGTTCCAGCTCATCTCATGGGAAAAGCACTGACTCCCCCTCACCAATTCAGACCAGTGATTTGCCCAGCTCCAAGACAAGAGAATCACCTTGTGTCAAAGGGAAGGATTCCCCTCATTCGAAATCCTCAAGGTCAAGGTCACCTCACTACATGGACCAGTTCCGTTCAAGGAGTGTCGATTCACCTGGTTCAAAGGCTTCCTCCTCACCCACTATGAAGTGCATCGATCTGACCCACATAAAGGGTTCAGACTCACCCGTTTCCGCTGGAAACAGTTCACCCTGTTCGAAGACCATTGACTCGCCCAGGTTGTGTCTTTTGAGTTCGCCCTATTTTAAAAGAATAAAGAACACGGACACGTATAACGAGTTGTTGGACTGGGAAAGCAAGAGGGCAGCGACTGAACGGTTGCTACTGGAAGCAATCTCCTCGTGGGAGGAAGCAAGGGAGGTTCTGGCAGAGGTGAAAGAGCTCCAGGCAAGACAGAAGCAAGCAGAGCAGAACCAAGCACTGGTTCCTGCAGCACTCGCACAGGACAGCAAGCAGGGAACCACCTGACCAAGACCTAGTCACAATGATGTAAACAATTAAAAAGTACAGCAATTCTAAATAGCACAATAAGTTCATCGATTGCACTTGGAACGTTATGTGTACCTGCACTAAAATTCTTGTAGCACAATGTTGATAATATTTTTTAATCTTCTCAATATTTCCTGCAACACCTCAGGCCCTTGTCTTTGCACTGGAAGTTTTTACTGTAAATTTCACTGTAAGTTGTGCTTTGAATATCGTAAAGGTTCGTTTCTACTACGAGTATCTCCGTTTTATCGTTTACTGTTGGAAGTCAATGTTTAATCCATGTTTAATCCGCCAGTTTTAGATACGATGTGAATATGATGCAACAGCGATAAATACGCGCGGTCGTGTTGTCTAACACGCCCTCTTACACAACTTTTGACGCATTATCTTTCTATTAAATTACATGATTTTACCATATACTGTACTTCAACAATAAAATGCCAGTTTGTCTCAAAGAATCGTTGCATGTAATCAGTGTATTTGTTGTCGTGTTGATTTTTAAAGCTTAGCAAAAACCACCGCATCAGCTGATCATGAGTCAAGCTCACCGCCGCTTCTTTGTCGATTTGCTCCATGATAGCACGCTGATCAATGGCGTCTTTGTGAGCTGTGCAAGCTACTTATGAATTTCATTTGATCCTTTGGAGCGAGTGTAATTATATGGTTTTAATTACCCTGGATGGAAAGGCATGAAGTAGGGGCAGATGCATGTAAAGCAGTACTGTATCCTTAATATTCTGTTTGTTTGCTCTTTGCCTTGAAGAAGCAATGTGAAGAAAAAGAAAAATATCTTGAAGATCACAGCTAAATTTTCTGTGCCAGAGTAGGTGTGAGTCATAGGGCACTGAATTAATAATTTGGCATCGAGTTGATATTTATGCAGTATGGCCTTGGTTGCCGAATGCATGACTAATCGCAGAGAGCGTATTCACATCACTCTGACCATCTGAGATGAGTGTACCTGAAGTCAAGTGTGAGCTCATTGCCCTGAAGCAGGCGTGAAAACAAAGTTTATATCACTGAACCGTAATAGTCTTATATTCTTTACAGTATGAACTGGCGACAACAGTGAAACGTTTCAACATTTACGGTTAGGTGAAGTCACAAATCGTCCAAAGTTTGATGGAACCTGCTTCATTTGGAACGTTATCGTAGATCTAGAGCCTTGTCGACGTGAGAGCTTTGGGTTTAATCAACATCTCTGTTATGGAGAAAGGGGTCCATCAAGACAAACATATAGTTTAATATGAAATTCAAAAATCAGCCTTTAGAACAGCCATGGCCAAGGGTTTTGACACAAATATCACTTTTTTACTGCTGCTTCAGTGTTTTTAGATCTTTGTGTCAGATGGTATACTGAAGTATAATTAAAGGGGTTTCATAAGTGTCTTTACGTTTCTTTACGTTTATGCAAAGAGACAATATTTGCAGTGTTGACCCCTTTTTTTCAAGACCTTTGCAAGTCGTCCTAGCGTGCTGTCAAACAGCATCCTGACTGATGGCGGCCCATTCTTACATAATCATTCTTGGAGTTTGTCAGAATTTGTGGGTTAATGTTGGTCTGCCCACCTCTTCCCATTGAGAAGTTCGTTCTCAATGGAATTAAGGTCAGGGGAGTTTCCTGGCCATGGAACCAAAATTTTTGATCTTGGTTCCCCAAACTACTTATCACTCTTGCCTTATGGAAAGGTCCTCCATCATGCTGGAAAAAAGTATTAACTGTTCTTGGATGGTTCTTCTCTAAGGATGTTTTTGTGCCATTTACATTTAGGCATTTGGCAGACACTCTTATCCAGAGCGACTTACATTTTTTCTCATTACACATCTGAGCAGTTGAGGGCTTTGCTCAAGGGTCCAACAGTGGCAACTTGGTGGTTGTGGGGTTTGAACCTGGGATCTTCCGAACCATAGTCCAATGCCTTAACCACTGAGCTACCCCTGGCCATTCTTCATTCATGGCTTTGTTCTTAGGCAATATTATGAGTGAGCCCACTCCCTTGGCGGAGAAGTGACCCCACACATGAATGGTCTCAGGATGCTTTACTGTTGGCATGACACCGGACTGATGGTAATGCTATGGCCACAGCCGTACTTCAAAGGATCCACATTTTAAGCAAGAGTGTGTATTTCCACAACTAGAATAAATAATTCACAGACTAATCCCTTTGACTGTAGCCATGCTTTCTGTATTTCTGTTAATTACTGTAGATCCAGAGGCACTGGAGCAAGGATTTATCATATTAATCATATTGGTGTATCCATTTATTTCCATTTGGAGTCCCTACCACACCATAACCATACATAGCGTCCACGTTATGATTTGTGAAGATCCAACTTATGGTCAGTTTTCCCCATATTCTAGCAGTACACAGGTAATATACTGGAGCGTATCATCTGTGGTTACTCCACCCCTGACACAGTGATGGGAATGCCAGCTATTTTTAGCAAATGACAGTAACTGGGTCACCTCCCTAGAAAGTGGCAACTCTTTCAGCTCTATCGATCGATCAAATACTGTGGCTCAGTAAAATTGTGCCATTAAAAAAAAAAAAAAAATATCGCTGTATATTTACACCTCATTTGTTATAAATAAATTCTAATGAATGTGAAAGCAGCAAGATGCTCCATAAGAATAAGTAACACGCTAAGGGGAGACCTTTGGGTAGATGCTTCGAGGATGTTTTACGGAGACGGTTGGTGCCTGCTTGTTCCCTTAGAGGACTGCAAATCAATACAAAGTAATAAAAAACAGTTCTATCCTGATTGACGTGGTCTTTTTTTTCATGTTCCTTTATCCCACCTGTATCTACTGCTAACATCAAATTAACAACTCGAAGAATATTTTTGGAAAGAATGATGTTCATCAGTACATTCCGAGAGACTTCTATCATCTTGTGTCAAACAACACTGAAATTAATATGATGCTGCCTAATGGTCCAACACCAAAGACATTATAAGCTGATTTAGCATTATTATTGCATTATGATTTTGATATATTATTGCTCTACAGATATGGTGTTCACTTGTTAAGGAAAGACACATCACTAATATCCAGGGACTGGTGATACAAAGGGAAGGGGCATGCAAGCAGGAGTTTGAGTTCTTACACTGTTTTCTAATATATATATCGAAATGTTCATACCCCATGCCATGACTCCATCTGCAGCATAATGTGTGTATCTGTGGGGGGAGAGAGGGAGAGCAAGAGAGAGAGAGATCATAAAGGTTAGGAATAGCTGACAGTTTTGACCTTGTGGGGACATTTGTCTAGTCATCACATGGTACGTGATTTAAATTAAGATGAGATTAAAAAAAAGTAAGGTTAAGGTTTGATTTGATGTTGCATGGCATTAATTAACTGCATTTACTATTATGTCTATAAGGCCCTCACTAGAATATTAAGACAAATATTTGTGTGTGTGTGTGTGTGTGTGTGTGTGTGTGTGTGTGTGTGTGTGTGTGTGTGTGTGATGGCAGATAGACCATAGCTTTGTGACTTATTTGCCTTGCAGGACAACGTTTAGTGCGTCTCCGCTGAATCAAACAGATTAATATGGACATTATAGAGATGACCTTATGGGCCTGGGACCCCAGAGACAAATGTTAAAGCCTTGCTCTTTCAGATACAGAAGTATTTTCCATACAAGGAGAGCGGCAAAAAAAATGGCGACTAAGAAAATGACCTATATTCACAAATACATCCGTCTCTCTTCAGTAGAGAGAGAGAGAGAGAGAGAGAGACATATGGTTTCTCCACTTGGGAGATGCCATAGCTGCATGCTATTGGTCAGTCATCCCTGATTTTTCTCCTAATGCATATTGAGCACCATAGGTAGCAAATAACACTACCACTGTAGATGCATCTTCAAGACAAAAGAAAAATCTTAAAAATAAAACACAACCATTTTTTTCTTCTAGCATTGATGCTAAAAACAAAGGAGAACGACCAAACTGTTTTGTAAGAGCCCTCTAGCTTCTGATATATAAAATTTATATATATATAATTTTATATATATATATATATATATATAAATTTTCATAGTAAACTTGTCAACTTAAAAAAATAAAAATAACATTGCAACAGAGGACTATTTCAAAATGCTCAGGCTTTTGTATATTTTAGATGTAATATGACAGATAAAGTAGATACCTCTACAGTAAATATATATTTATATTAAAAGAAAATGAAAAAAAAAAAAAGGAAAATATTAGGGCCGGGACTCGAAAAAAAAAATCAAATTAATTAGAGGCTTTGTAATTAATTAATCGAAATTAATCGCATTTTAATCGCATATGAATATTTGACCTGAGAACAGTGAGAAGTAAGTTTTCTCATCTGGATTTTTAGTATACCATTGAATAATGACTGAATACGTAAGCTTAAGCAACAAAATATTGTTTATTTTTGTTCAACTAAGTCCAACAGACCAGTGCAATATTGCCATTAAGTGTAGTAATAGAATATTTAGAGATATAGTCGCCTACATTTCAGAAATTCAGGTACCCTATGGGTAGATACAGTAGACCTTCTGTAAACTGTTTTCTTAAGTAAAACACAATACTTTCAAGTACATTCAGAACATTGGAAACCCTGACTATTAAACCCTGACGCTTCCATCCATCCGTTTTTTTATAACAAAATTTCCCATCCACAGGGCCAACCAAAGCGTCTCATCAGCTTCTTTGTCCATGTTCACTGTGGTTTGTTTTTGTCTGAACGCTAGTTGGTGCTCCAGCATAATCGGTCCACAGAAACTCTTCCAGTGAGAAACGTTCCGCGGTGCAAAAATAAGTGCGATTAAAATGCGTTAAAAAAATTTTACGCGTTATTTTGGTGTAATTAATTAATCTAAATTAACACGTTAAAGTCTCGGCCCTAATATATATATACTGTATATCTTATAAAAATATAATATACAGTATATAAATTATAAATATATATAAAATATATTTTTAAAAACATTTGGGGCAACCCATTAGCACTTTGGCCCCACACCTCCAGGGTGTATATGTGTGTGTGTGTGTGTGTGCATGCAGTTGTCATGTTCTTCCTGAGTATGGATTGGTTTCCTCTGGGTTCTCTGGTTTCCTCCCACCATCCAAAAACATGCAAATTAGGCTAGTGTGTGTGTGTGTGTGTGTGTGTGTGTGCGTCCGTGATGGATTGTCACCCTGTCCAGGGTGTACCCCACCTCATACCCTAAGTCTCCTGGGATATGCGCCAGGCCCCCCCTGACCCTGTAGAGAAAATGAATTAATCACTCATTTGGAAGGCCTTCCATGGCACAACAATGGATTTGTCTTGTAAAACAACAGCTTATTGAAATGTAATGTTTTTGCTATAAAAATCTATTTGAATCGGTTTTCTATTAAACCCAGCAGGGTGCTACAGCTTTGCATTTGCAAATACAGTAGACCTTCCTCCTTTCATATCATTGCATCTCTCAGGGTGAGCTCACGAACTTAACACAGGATGTACTACAGCTCTAGCGATATGTGAGTCGGCAACAGCTTTCACTGTGGACTATGACTGCAGCAGCAGGATAACAAGTGATAAGATGATGCCAGTGGTCATGGTCATGCAGTAATGTCTGTGTAGATAGACTGAGATACAGAACAGAACAGTCCGGCTCATATTTAATAGCATAAAAACTGATCAAAATGATTAAAAGATCTTTTTTGTCCACAGTCATTCATAATAGGGTTTTCCTGTCCATCGTTGCAATTTCCATTTGACCTTGTCTTAAAACATGACTATCCAGGATTCTGGAAAGGCATTGCCAAGCTTTAATTATGGACTCATTTATAATAATATGGGTTGTGTGTAGAGGCCAACCGGAAAGAAAACATTTCCAAATCATCATCCTTATTGTGTGGATAATTACAGCTTCCAATAATTGAGTACATTGTGCTAGGATGAGATGTTTCCTGGTTCACTGGTGTTTGAAACATTCCAAATTTATCTTCCAATAATATGCCTATAAATACAGTGTTAACGTTTAACCAATAAAAATATATATCTAAATATTTATATAATCATATATTTACAATAATTTAAAGCATGGAGCTCTACATTTATGTATTTGTGCCTTGTCTCGCACACACTTCACCGCAGTGCATAACACAAACATAACTCGACCTACTAATGGAAATAGATTTCAGGGTTTTACAGTACAATAAAGCATCATGTACTGTACAGTATCATGTTTTTATTTCTCGGAGCAGCTGCATGTTCACCAAATGTGTGTTACAAGAACAGCTGCAGATTGTATTTACTCATCCGTTCGTCTATGATGTTCGTGCTTTCTACAAAGAAAATGAGCCGTATCGATTCCTTTGAGTCATAGTATCTGGATTTTATGACCAGATTAATTGATAAACCTGCAAAGGTTAGCTTTATTTTTAACCAGATTTCTAGTAAAGCTTTATTTATTTATTTATTTATTTTTTATGAAAATGTCAACTGTTCAAATGTATATATAATATTGGAAATATTATTGGAAAATTGGAAATATTGAAATTTTAAATGTGGGATGTTCAAGGGACAAGAAATCCTGGTAATAAACAACAAAAAGCTGTACGCTATTGAAATATGGTAATCACCACAATTTTATTTATAAGGCTCATGTTAATATATAACATTTATGTCCATGCTGCCAAAGTGATTAATCTTTAAGCTACAACAATATACAAAGCTTATATTTTGCTCCCAGGTAGACCTGGAGTTTATAACTGTGTTTCTACACTATATATAACATATACACATAAAGAGGCACATATGATCTCAGGTTATATATTTTCCCTTGGGATTATTGTAGACGCTTTGTCACACAACAAAAGCCCAACGGCATTCATCAGTTGCTGAACAGTCCTACCCCCCTACTACCACCCCCCCACCCCCCTTCCACCATACCCTCCATATAAGGCTTCCACAGGATTGTCTCTTCTGATTGGACAGCTTCTGCTCCTCGGGTGAAGCAGTGGGGGGTCGGAGCAATGTGTTCATGCATAAGCTTTAGGTTGTGTGACATGTATGCGTATAATGTGAGCAGCAGGGCTTCACCTTTTACTTTATTCATTTATTAGAAATAATATTTCATAGATTGCATCAGATAGAAGCTCTGAAATGCTGGTGTTACACCTGACCTGCTTACAATTCATCACATGCACATGTGCTCCCCATCAACACAAAGCCGAGTGTGTTTGCACTGGCAGGCGCAGACATGCAGGTGGATAGGATGTTGATTTAAAGTACACTAGGCAAACTAACATGCAAATATCTTTCGTTAAACTGGAATCCAAAGCCACCGTTTACTCCAAGCTTTGTAGGTTGGTGTGGAAAGATGGCTCTAAATGGGAAGCCATGGCCTACCCTTCAGACAGACATATGCCATGATACTGGATTTATGAATTTCTCCGTGCTTGTGATTACTTCTGTTTCATCGTCTGAGGAATATCTGTATACATTGTAAAATTTTACGAATATCCTCCAGGAGCTGAACAGTGAGATGATATATATATATATATATATATATATATATATATATATATAAATAAATAAATCTTTCTGTCTGATCAATGATGGTGGAAGAGCTCCTCCAAGTGGCCATTACTATCAGCTACAGTTCATATCAGCTACAATAATCTGAAGGGTGTCATTTTGGTATCACTTTATACCTACACAGGGGACGGTAATAAATACGGCATGACTTTTTATAACGTAAGGTTAGATGAGTTACAAGAAAGCAATGTTAGTCAGAATTTTTATTTATTATTATTTATTAAATAAGTCATATTTCAGTAACAGCACATCAGCACATCCAGGCCATATAGGGTCATTTCGATTTGTTTTAAATAAGTCAAGTCATAAAAAGGTGTGTATAGCACCCAGCGACCCCCTCTGCCTTCCGGACCTGTCTGGCTCATCCTGATGCTCCACTTCTGGTTGGAGATCTGGTTGCGTAAAGGTCAGACCGTGTGGTCTGCTTGGGATGAATGTGGTGATTGGGTGACGGATCCACTTTACCATGAAGATGGTCTTGTCCTACAATCAGTTTTGTACCAGAGCCTCCAATAATTAAAGCGGACTTCATATTAACTTAAACACATCACCTGTTATACTGAAATTCCAGCCTCCTAACACTCAGTGTGACTGCTGATCAATTCCTGCTATCCGTTATCACCCAAATGAGAATAGGTTCCCTGTTGAATCTGGTTCCTCTTAAGGTTTCTTCTTATTGCCATCACAGGGAGGTTTTACTCGCCGCCATTGCTCTCGGCTTGCTCATCAGAGACAATGTGATCAATTCAATTCAATTCAATTCAATTTTATTTATATAGCGCTTTTAACAATGGTCATTGTCTCAAAGCAGCTTCACAAAAATGAAAGAAAATTTACTAAAAAAAATAAAAATAATAATAATAATAATTTTAGAAAAGAAAATAATTGGCAGTGTGTATGTGTGAGAAAAATGTGTAGATAATAATGAGATGAATGAATGAAATCTCTCTGATGAGCAAGCCAAGGGTGACGGCGACGGTGGCAAGGAAAAACTCCCTGAGATGGATTGTAGCGTATCTGAAGACTGGTTAAGTATGTGGGAGCTAAACCATTTAAGGCCTTGTATGTAAGTAATACTATTTTGTAGTTTATTCTAAACTGAACAGGTAGCCAGTGCAGGGATGATAATATTGGGGTTATATGATCATATTTTCTGGATCTAGTGAGAACCCTGGCAGCTGCATTTTGGATTAACAGAAGCTTGTTTATTGAGGATGCAGGACAACCACCTAGTAATGCATTACAATAGTCCAGTCTGGAGGTCATGAATGCATGAACTAGTTTTTCTGCATCAGATACGGATAAGATGTTTCTAAGTTTAGCAATATTTCTAAGATGGAAAAAGGCTGTTTTTGTGATATTTGAAATGTGATTTTCAAAAGACAAGTTACTGTCTAATATTACGCCGAGGTCTTTTACTGCTGAGCTGGTAGTAACAGTACATCCTTCTAAGCGCAGGCTGAATTGTGAAAGCTGTCGTGTGCTGGTTTTTGGGCCAATAAGTAATATCTCTGTCTTATCTGAATTTAATAAAAGAAAGTTATTGGTCATCCAATCTTTTATGTCCTGGACACACTCAGTTAATCTAGACAACTTAGATATTTCGTCTGGTTTTGTTGAGATATATAATTGGGTATTATCAGCATAACAATGGAAACTAATCCCATGTCTTCTAATGATGTTACCCAAGGGAAGCATGTATATTGAGAACAACAGAGGTCCTAAAACTGACCCTTGTGGGACCCCATATTTTGATCATTTTGATTTACACATATTTCATACTCATTTTCTAAGTAATGCTGTTGCCAATACAATGACCATTGTTAAAACAGCTATATGAATAAAATTGAACTGAAAATTTTTAAAAATTCGGATTTAAATAAGCAAATACTTAAGAGGCTTTCATTGGATAATTACAGTACTGCAAAAATGGATGTGGTTTACTTGTTAACAATTATTTAAACCTAATTGATGCAGTGAACATCCTTTTATTTCTTAAACAACCATGTCAGATGTGACTGTGTTTCAGGAGGATCGATTTATTGTCATGCAATAAACAAAGAAAACAACTAAGGAGGCACACAAAGGCACATGTTACCTTTTTTCCAGCTTTTGTTCTTTTGTTATGTTTTTGTTAACATAATATTTTGCTTATTTGTATAATAATTCATATAGTATAATGAATGATATGGTAAATAAGATGCAAGAATTAATACATCAAAAGACCTATGTTTACAATTTCTTATTAATACTGTATTATATGTACAATATGCTGTATATAGCCCTAAAAGAGCAACACAAATATCTTGAAAATTGCAGCCAATCAATATTTTTAATTGTCAGCTCTATTTGAATTCAGCTCATCAAAAAACATAATAATTAGCAGGTCTCTGAATCAAAGAAAGTCTTGTCCAGTTTCTGTAATCTTACAACTGTAACCATTGATTAACTCCATTTGCTTTAATACCTTATTTCCATAGGGCTCGTACCCTGACAAACTCACTCACCATACTCACCATTTACTACCCAACAATTTCCCAAGAAAAAAAAAAAAATTAAAAGGCATGAAAAAATTAGTATAGATCTTCAGGTGACTTTTTATGTGTTTTAGCCATTTAGTTACATTACATTAAAACACTTAGTTGATCATTTAGTTCGCATGAAGCTTGTTAATACTGGCATAGTATCATATCTTAAAAACTAGAGCAACCTGCGAGCTATTACCTTTTTTATTTCATTTTCAGCAAGCCAAAATTAGCTTATTGTTGTTTCGGAAGGATTTTGGCTGTAGACCACTGTTACTGGAACTTGGGTTGTCCAATGACCTGCCTTATTAAAACCTGCAAGAATAGTGCTGACCTGTTAACTTTGCATAACACCTGTGGTTGGAAAAAATAAATCTTGAATGACTATGGTTACTTAAATATTTGGATAGGTTGCATCATGAAAAATCGACAGTAGAAGTCATATCTATGTTTAGTAGTGCAAGTCAGAGCATTTCCACACACTCACACACAACGTGCGAGGTTTGAGACTAACCATATGTGGCCATAAGAAAACCACTTGTTAGTGAGACTAAGTGGAAAAACAGCATAAATTTGCCTTCAAACATTGCTTCAAACATTAGATCTGATGAGTCCAGGTTGACTCTATTCCAGAGACCTACTGTAGGTGCATCCATGTAAGAAGGGAAGTGCATGATGCACACTCTGTAACAGCCTCTGGAGGCAGCGTTATGATCTGGGTTTGCTTCAGTTGGTCAGGTCTAGTCTCAACAATGTTATGTGGCAATAAATCCAACTGATTATCTAAATTTTCTGAATGAACAGGTTATCCCATCTATGTATTTTGTCACCATTGATGATGCAGACATGTTCCAGGATGACGGGATCGAGAGTCTTTGGCTTAAACTGAGAAAAACTAGTTCTGGGAGCACGAGGAATCATTTTCACACATGAGTTGGCCACCAAAGAAACGTGCACACACTATTGCCCATTGCTGTTGAATGAAACAGTGAATATGTTAAAGTATGTAGAAATTAAAGTAAATGATTTCGGCATCGGTTTTAAACTCAAAAAGGCACAATATTCCCTTGTCCAGGATTTATTCTCCTACTAATCATATAATTGATCTCTAAATTAAAACAATTAACTCCACACCATTAGTGTAATGATTTATAACTCCACACCATTAGTACTCCACTCTGATACAGTGTGGCCATTTTTGAATTCCACAATGTTACAGTGTGATGACTTTGTGACTACAGTGTGTCTATATTGCTTATCTTGTACACGGTATCTGGGGGCCAGGAGACTACCCCATGGGAATCGAGGCACCAAGCAGGGTACACAGTATACAAGCCATCCAATCCATCACAAATTCACACAACTTGGAAACGTCATCAAGCCCACTCAGAATGTCATTGGACTGTGGGAGGAAAACCGGAGTCCCGGAGAAAGCCCTCCAAACACGCAAGATGAGATGGGACTCGAACTCTCAACTTTTGCAGGTCCAAGGTCATAGTGCTAACTAGAATTCCACACTGTTATTAAAGCTCGATCACTCTTAAATGAATTCCAAATTGACTATCATTAGGGTTGAATATATGCAAATAAATGCTACAGGTTACGATTCCAACAATTCAGTTTTTAAGCTTGATCTTGTGCCGAGTGAAGCTCGTTTTGTGTCACCAAGACTCATGAATAGAGCGTGTTTCCATACAGCGCGCAATGCAACATTGGTGCAACAGGTGCCAAGATCCCTCAGATGTTCTGTGATCTTTTCAGAAACTCAACTTATCTTTCGACATTGGTTTTTCTTTTTGCGTATACAGTATCATCTGAAAATTTTGCTCAGCAAAACACGTCTAAGCATAAACGAAGCTCTTGGCTATCAAAGAGAATTCCTTCTGCTTTTTTGGACAATTGGAAGGTAAAGCTATTAACCCATTTATTATATCTTATTATTCAGTCATTCATCTTTAATGATATTGTTCAATAATCAAGATCAAAACACTAATTAGATATGTTATGATCATCTCTCATTGTCATTTTTTCTAAAAAAGAAAGGCGGCTGAAGTAATGATTTATTTATAATAGTGCCAGAGCCAGTACTGTTCATGATTCGTGATCTCATATCCATATAAATAGGGCAACAATTTTTGGTGCAGCCATGTGTTCAAAGATTGACTCAGATGGGTACGGTATTACATACTGAGGTATTGCGGTCTTATCCTGTTAACAAAATCAATTAACGTGCATGCTAGTGTGTAATGACTGGATTGGATAGACGATTTCAGAATAATTACACAGTAAAAATTAATTTTGGCTTGCAGTTAGACTCGCAGCTCACCAACTATATTTGTCTTTATCTGGGCTGAAAAACTCAATCTGTGGATTTTATCCTGCACTGAAAAGGGACACCTACAATATAGTGCTTATAGTCTACCAGAAGTTTAGTCAGTCAAAGGTTATCCATATTTATCTTTAAGTTCACCCTATTTCATTTTTTTTTTCTCACTATTTGAGTTTCGACTTAGGGTGTCAACCCAAATGTTCCCACAAAATTCTGCAGCCTCTGTGACCGCTCATTGTCTATACAGCTTCGTCCTGTATACAGGGTCGCAGGGGACCAGGAGCCTATCCCAGGAGACTTACAGTAGGGCACGAGGTGGTGTACACCCTGGACTAGGTGCCAATCCATCGCAGGGCACACACACTAATAAACCCACCAAGCATAGGGAGAACATGCAAACACCATACACACAGACCTGGAGTGGGATTCGAACCCAGACCCTGGAGATCCAAGGTGCATCTGTAAACAGTTCTAACTTGTCAAGTTCTGACCACTTTGAAAGACTTTCCTTCGCTTGTGTTACATATAGGATGTATGAGTTTTAATTGGGTCAAAATTAAAGGCTTAGTAATTGATTCTGGAGAAACACTGTTGATGTATACGTCAAATTCTTAAGTCTGTTATGTGCAAGCTGAAAAAAAAAATCGGTACTCAAACACAGCCCCTGGCTCTGTAAGGAGGGAATAAACAAAGTGGCACAGACACAACATTGTTCCAGCCAATCAACAACAACAGGTGTATTTGTGCTTGTCTATTGAAATGTGAAGGGGAGGAGAGATGGGGTGTAATGTAAGGTTTTTTTGTACAACTCAGGCACCTCTAGACAGGCAGTCACATGGATGTCACCAGGAAGTACAGTGCAGATTACAGAGACCAAATGCGAACCTGTGTTCTACAGATCATGAGTAAAGTTTAATTCGGAGTGAACTATTGGTGTGAAAGATTAATAAATACTTGTACTGTATAACAATGGTAACATGCAAAGAACCATCCAAAGAAGAGACAGTTGGAAGATTGAAAAAGATGATATGTGAACAGGCAAAACGATGGAACAGGGAATGTGCAGTTTCTGCTTGACAAGTATCGTTTTTGTTCCATTTGCTAATGTCGGTTATAGTCAAGCCAAACTGGTTACTAGCACACATGTCTCACGTTTATGAGTCAGGAAACATCAAATTACTAGCCCACAGTAATACGGCTTGCTTTGTATTTTGCCAGGATATACTCTTGTTGTGATATTGGCTGTAGTAGAAAGATGGTACCGCTGTCTTTGAGCAGGTATGCTGACTCTGGGAAACTGTCTATATGGGGTAACAGCAATAGGAGGACAATAAGGGAATCATACTTTTAGTAATAATTTGATTTAGGTCGAAGGCGGCGCGGTGGTGTAGTGGTTAGCACTGTCGCCTTGCACCTCCAGGGTCTGGGTTCGATTCCCCGGCCAGACTCGATTCCCGTCTCTGTGTGCATGGAGTTTGCATGTTCTCCCCGTGCTTGGTGGGTTTCCTCCGGGTACTCCGGTTTCCTCCCACAGTCCAAAGATATGCAGGTTAGGCTAATTGGCGTTCCTAAATTGCCCGGAGTGTGTGATTGGGTGTGTGAATGTGTGTATGTGTGTGTGCCATGCGATGGATTGGCACCCTGTCCAGGGTGTACCCTGCCTAGTGCCCGAAGTCTCCTGGGATAGGCTCCAGGTCCCCCGCGACCCTGAACACAGGATTAAGCGGTATAGAAAATGAATGAATGAATGATTTAGGTCGATTGTCAAAAAGGCGCCCAGCTTAAGCTGTGTTGTGGCAAACCGCCTGGCTGAATCTTAAGACAAGTTTTTCTCAGGAAATAATGTACTATTCATAGCATATTGGCCATATACAGTATATATATATAGACCCTCTACATAGTGTGGTAATGGACCATAGCCTCATTTGGGAATGAACCTCTGTGAGGTTTTATTTTAAACAATGATCTGGACATGCTCATAGCTTGCCAGCGACAAGTCTTGTGGGAAACTAATAGGTAAAGGACTGGTTAACAGGATCCTAGACAGCTAGGTAAGTTAGTTTATTGTGTTCCTCATTTGCTACTTTCCCTGTTAGCTTATTGACAAACCTAAACAGTCACTTCATCTCTCGTCTATTCTCTATACTGTTTATCCTGTAGAGGGTAGCTGGAGGCCTGGAGCCTATCCCAGGGCACTAGGTAGTTTTTGTTGTTGGTCTTTCAGGTACTCCCATCAAGGAGTTGCCACGTTGGATCATCCGATCTGCACACGGGTGAGTCTTGACTTTGGGCCACTGCATTTGGGGTGTATTGCAAGTTACCTGTGTAAGCGCAGGTTTCCTTCGGCATCCCACCCACTCCCAAAAAATGTCAGAAACATATCTGATCCAAACTACACCTAGCTGGGAATGTGGGTGTACAGTATATAGTGTCCTGCAATGAAATGGCAACCCATCCATTCATGCCATGCACCCAGGATTTATGGGATAGGCTCTGGGCTGAGGATGAAACACTTGCTGAAGATGAATTAATAAATGAATGAATGGAAATTCAAGTTATAATTTTACCATATATTGCAAGAATTACTTATTTGGTAGGTAATTGTAATGGTATTTGGTAAAATGGTAATTGTAGGTAAGAAAAAAAAAGAGTTATTACTTCCTTTCATGTGCCATGACATGACGTACACCATTGTAATACATTACTAATGAGAAAAATCATGGCTCCACCCTTCGCCTGCCCAGGAACACTCCTTATTGGCTCAAAGGACAGTCCACCACTCATGAGTTATTAACAGCATTTTGTAACCCTGTCTGTTTTGCTCTTGTGTGCATGAAAACAGTCCACAACCCAACCCTGAAAGCATATGTACTGATAAATAACTAATAACCTGTGGACAGGCAGTTTGCAGATGGAATTGTATACTACTAAACACAGCTTTCAGGATTGCTGTAAGCCACATGCAGCAAAGAGCTATACAGCTTAAGATCATCACCAGAACTCCTTATTATAAAGTAGTTATCTAATAACATTTTGGTCAAACTTATTAAACTGGTTTTATGATGTACTTGAAAGCTGTCATTATGTATGACAAAATAAAAATTTAAATATACAGTATATGCACAATATTAAATTGTAATTTATTTCAAATGAACATCTACATTAAAATTAGTAATATTACAAAAAAAATCTATTTAAGTTCTTATTTTTAAATTATATCTGAAAAAGAATGAGTCAGCTAATGATTCTCATCTGCTCACTTGGGGGGGGGGGGGGGGGGTGACAGACAAACTTGGGTTTAGATCTGTAAGTATTCAAGACACACATGCATGTCAGGATCAGATTTTAGATTAAACTTTTGCAGAGAATGATTGCACAATTACATGCTAATTAACTAAATGGTTAAAAAAATAATAATAATAAATAACTAAAGAAATGTTGAAAGAATTTATATTGTATTGTTGGCCTAACTTCTTCAGTTAAATTTGCTGAAACAGCAGGTAACACTTATTAAAAACTTTAAAGAGACAGACTGAATAAATAAAAAAAAAAACCTAAAGTTTAAGTATTGTTAGTGCTTTAATCATTGGGGCCAACTTATCAAATACAGAAACATAATTGAACCCACAACCAGTCCTACTTAATTTAAGTATTTGAATTTCAAGTTAAGCCAACTGGGTACACACTGTCAACTAAACAGCAATGCGAAATGTTTCGTTTGACCAGCAAATTGCTCTAAAAGTTGAGTAAACTTAAAAAAAAAAAAAAAAAAAGCCTGCGCTTGTCCCTTTTTTTTTTTTTTTTTTTTACATTATGGCAGCCTCTTTTTTTTTAATAGCCATTCATTTTACCAGTCTTACCCTTGGAAAGCGAATACATGAACTGTCCTGTTTGAACATCAGCACCTGTGTAGATTCTTTCAATATCAAAAATGGTTAATTTCTGAAACACTACACACCGCATTACTGGATAACAATGTACTGTATGCCTTCATCAAATTACTTATCTTAATTCATGTCATGTTTTTGTGTTTATTTTTTTTGTTTTCTAAAAAAAAAAAAAAAAAAAAAAAAGGGAAAAAAAATACAGGAAAAATAAGAAATCAAACATTAAAAACAAACAAATCTAAATCAATCCAAAGAGATTCAACTCACAAATAACCAGAAACAAATCCTGAAAAATAATGATGATAATAATAATAATAAAAAATTAAAATAACACAGGGGACCCGCATCTAGGGACTTTAGTCTCGGACATATGGGTTGTATTAAAACAATTAACCAAACAGCTTCTTAGGGGGGAAAAAAACCCCACACACGCTAACATTGACCAGTTCAAACATACACTATATACTGTACATATTGCCATACGAACATTAGTTTAAAAGGTACTATTCTGTAAAATATCCCCCCCATAAAAGATATAAACTAACCCATTTCCACACCAAACAATAGGAATAAAACTTCATAAGGGTAGTAATTAATCCAACAAAGCCATTGAACCTGATTATGTGAAATTTCCCAGCAATGTCCCTCTTAAAACAAAACCTTGCTACACACAAAAGGTAACTGAATTTTGTACGATAAGGGAGAAATGCCTATTAATGGTTTTTGTTCATTTTAACATGACGTCCTGTCTGAGCTTACAATTAAACTCCAATTAAAATAGGTTAGAATTCTGTCAAAAGTCTTTATACTACACTCCACCCCAACCCTCCCCCCTTGCTTTCAGTTAATTTACATCACATTTACATACATCATGCTCTGGGCTGTCTTTGTGAACAAGACTGGCTTAAGGTGAAGCAAAAGGAGGCAACCCTTACAAAGACCGTGCCATGGACGACATCTTCCGCATGGATTGGTTGGTAGATCCTGGACTGTGAGTGATGCTAGCTGGAGATCATTGGCTCGACGCTCCGAGAGTGGGCTGAGACTGAAGCTGCCCGGAGAGGTAGATGAGGAGCAGGCCGACTCTTGGAGACGATCTTGGGGGAAGTCACTGGCAGGTTGAGCACAAGCTTTACACACACCAAGGTTGTGGCATCAATTTTCCTAACCAGTTTGTGTATCCCAGTGAACTTTGGGAAAGATATGGAGATACACTGAAACGGCCTACAGACCTCTGCCCTCCCACCACTCAGCCAGAATGCCAAGATTCTCATGCTGGGACAAAAAAATCGGAATGGCTCTAAATGAATTATCAATAAACCCCTTTTATATAGTATATTATGTATTTATCAAAAGAAAACATTTAGCCTCTACAGTGATATAGCTATTGTATACAAGAGAAAAACAATCTGCAAAGATCACACATTATTCAAAGTTGTTCAACAGACATGTGGAGTTAGTCATCATCCTCGTCGTCTTCACCCTCATCTTCTGCCTCTCTCTTCCGCTTCTCCCCCCGAACGTCTGCCTCTCCTTTAAAAAAACAAAATCATCACATAAGAAACCAAAAGCCTGGGGCACGAGTACCAAAACCACTTACAACTGTGGGCTTTGTGGGTGCCTGACACTTACCCTCGCCTTCCTCCTCCTCCTGTTCTTCTTCTACATAGTCATCATCATCCTCCTCATCCTGTTACAGGAAGGCATAACCAGTATATAATTAATGCTACCGAATATAAACATTATGCATGTGTATATAGACATTATATACACATACTCAAGTATATTTAAAACAATCCGATATTCACCAGTATCCAACATTTACATTACCTGAATATCATCTTTCATCAGGTAGGACAGGCCAACCTCTCCACTCTCTGATTCTTCTTCATCCTCCTCCTCCTCCTCTTCATCCTCATCGTCCTCATAATCACCAACAGGTCCAGCTCCCTCCTCACCATCTTCATCTTCTGAGCCACCACAAACTTAAATAGTTAAACACTGATTTGACTTTTTTTTTTTTTTTTTTTAGAATGAAGGTAAAACTAACATGTGGTTCATAAGAGAATTTCATGTGTTTCACAACAGTATTTATAACAAGCTGCATGATAATTTTTTTTCGGTAGTCCACCCACCATCATCATCAGAGTCTGGAGCCTCGTTGTCCTCCGAATCAAAGCCGTCCAAGAATGTGACCTGAGGCAGCAGTTCAAAAATACTATCCCTGTACTCCTCCAGTGTTGTGATCTCGCAGTTAAAAAGGTCCAGGCTTTTCAGATTCTTCAGGTTTTGCTGAGGGTTACAGTGGAAAGAGCAAAAAGGTCAACATTGAAAATGCTCTTAATGAGGAGAATCCTGGCATATTGGACATTTAACTATGGAGTGGTTGAGCATCGTGTGAGCACTTAAAGTATAAGGCAGGTCCCTTACCAGAGCCTCGACTGTGCTGAGCTCTTTAATCTTGTTGCCACTCAGGTTCAGGTATGTCAGATTAGGACATTTCTCAGCAAGTATCTCCAAAGAGCCAGAGATGTTATTGTCACTCAGTTCCAACTGTTAAAGGGGAAAAACACACTACATTTACATAACTAGATTTAATCAATTCATCTACAATCTAAAAAGTTTTGTTTGACAACATAAGCTCTAATAATTCCACATTTGATTACAAAATGGCTAGCCACTTAAAAAAATTCACTGATTCAAAATTCAGTGTTGTACTGGAGTAATGACTAACCTTTCTCAGTTTGGGCAGTGACGGCAGCATGGCCAGTGATGTGAGACCAACATTAACCATGCTGAGGAACTCCAGCTCCTTGAACTCATCTGTGAGGCCCTCGATCTCTCCATCACTCGAGCGGCAATTGTCCACAACCAGCTCTGCCACCTGCAGCAAGAGTAACATACGTTAGTCTCCAAACCAGGAGACGATATGTAGTTCAATCCAATTAACTATAATCTTTACGTCCTTAATTTACAAATTTTTTATTTTTTTTAATCAGAAAATGTAACTGAGTAATGCTGATAATCCTAAGATGGAGTGAATTAACGGTCAAAATATTGCCACAAAAAAATTTAACTTAAGGAGTTTCAAGATACACAGCATGTAATCAGCGTTACAATATATTCAATTTTGTTCACTTTTATTTAAATAGTTATTTTAACAATGATAATTGTCACAAAGCAGCTTTAACGAATCAAAAGAAAAATACTGAAATGAGTATGAAGTGTGTGCATAAATTAAAAGGATCAGACTGTTATATCAGTGTTTATATTTGCTATGTTCTCAGAAAAGTGTAAATTTGATTTATTGTGATATCAGTAATGACATACTGACAAGCCTTTGAGTATGTAATATATTTTAAGGGTATTTAAGTATATTTCACCTGGATACCACCTGGATATATTTCACCTGGATACTCATTAATTATGTCAACATTCTCAACAGTGTTTCGATTCCGTGAACTTTTGTATCCCGAGAGTTCAAACTACTTAAACGAACTGGACTTCGAGGGCAATTGTACTCAGATCTGGGTCTGAGTCCACGGTGTGAAAGCACGCTAATGCGGGTACTCTTTCATTTTGAAATGTCACTTGTGTTCACAAGTGCTTGAAAAGATTAGGTTTCTTTACTGGGTCCAATATTGGTTTTTAGCCATCTGCACCACCTACAGGTGAATAACCTGAACTAAATACCTGCCAATGCTTCTAAAGAAGGGACTTAAGGCAAGACAAGGGCGTTCACAAACTACTTTTTCTTGACAATGTAAAATCACCACACAAGATCTACTTCAACAAACCAGGTCCATAGAAATTTTCTTTAAAAAATAAACATTTTAAAACAGCTCTAACCAAATAAGCTTCTCCAGCACAGTAGGTTAGGCTGAACTATAATACAGTACTACTAAGCCTAGGAAGGAGGGAGGGAGTGTGTGTGTGTGTCCACCTCACCATCTGCTACATTCCTTCAAGTAGCAAAAAAATGGTTTTTTTATTTTTATTTATTAATTCTTTTTTTTTTTATACCCAGTCGTGCCGAATATCTACATGGAAGTCGTGTAATTTAACTGAAACACGTTATATAATCGCGCCTTCGCTACGCGAACATGGAGGAAGATATAACACCTTGTTCTTTACAGAGTTCGTAAACAACAACAAAAAAAGTCTCAACCGAATTGTGTTTCAATTCGGATGATTTTTCAACCTTTATCGGTTGTATTTTGAACAACCAGAACGACCCTCTTAGTCCGGTTTTTTTGGTTTGTTTTTACTGATACGCAACAAAGTCAAAGTCACCAAACGCCGCCGCCGCCATTCGCGACAAAATGCCGCTCTCCTCCCGCACGCGCCCTCGCGCTCCTTCTTCTTCCGACACACTCCCTTTCCCTTTCTCTCGCGCTCACAGAGAGAAGCGCCACAACACCACACACACAGACACGCACACACTAAAGAAAAGACGACCTCGGAATTACCGATTATACAAGACGAGATGAAAATACGCTCGACAGACACGTTAATGAACCGAAACAGTGTGTGTGTGTGTGTGAGAGAGAGAGAGAACAGTGGCGTTTGATGGAGAACAGCGACAGCAGGTGAAGGTTTAGTGTTAAAGAGTTGGAGAGACCAAGATGTCCGCCTCGGGAGACCAAACCGCTCTCTTCATGACTCCATACTGAAATAAGCAGCCACACTGTAATAAGACACGCTGGAATCAACTTATTCGAGCTAGTCGGGATAATTGTAATAAAGTAGGTCGAATTTGCATATACACGTCCACTCGGATTTAGTCGATAATAAGTTATATTAACGTTATGTTAATATGGTGGCATGATAACCTTGCTCGATGTAGCGGACAACGTTGGATAAAATGCCGATTAATGCATGAACTACGGTGATGTTTATAAATGTTCGTTTTATGGCGCAAATGCCACATTGGACGTCAGCACGACTACATTAATGGCGAACCGGAGGAGAGTAACGGATCACAGAGTCCACGGAGTTACTCCGACATAACTGCATATTAAACAATATATATTCCCATCCCTGGTCTCTAACTCTATCCTTCTCATAAGCGCCCATGTGGCTGGTGTGTGACTGCAGAGCACCGCGGAGTCGACTGAACTCTGCTTTGACTCCGCAGGAGAGAGAGAGAGATAGAGCGCGCGCGCGAAAGAGAGAGAGCGCGAGAGAGAGACAGACAGGTTGCGATCGAACATCATTTCGCGGGGGAAAAAAAATAAATAATTAAAAGTCCGAGGATCTCACCTCGGCCGGAGTTCTGTTCCTCAGCTCTAAACTGATCCTCTTTTTCATCTCCATTGTGTAAGAAGATATCGCGCCGGATGGACGAGACCGTTCCCCTCCAAAAAAAAAAATGTTTTTTTTTTTTTGTTGTTATACAAACTCCGAAGCGCGGACGGACCCACAGCTCAGCCTTCTTCAACGTCCACTGTTCTCTAACTGATCCTCCATGATACCTCGCACCCAACCCCCTTTCGGAAACCCCGCCCGCTCCGCGCCGCGATTGGTCCGTTGCGTTTTCGAGCGCGTGAGCGGTGCGCGAGCGTGCCACTCAGCCGGCTCAGGCCGAGCGTTAGAGTCGAGGAACGTGATTGGTCAGAATTGCGCGCGCAGTAAAATTAGACGGGTTGGCGCGGGTGTCTGTAGGAAACGCGAGCTGCTTTTGCTAGACCCGCCCACCCTTTGTTCTCATTGGCGCCTCATAGTGTCATTCACGGTAAATACGATTCCGATAAATACACCGCATTAGGACCACGTTGAGATTTCATTAAACTTATTGGACTGGGAATTCAGGAGGTGGTGCTACTGGTTTCATAGATGCGAAGAGAATTCTGTATGTATATACTGTATATAATACACCGCAGCGGCGGATACTCCCCACCCTTTACAATGAATGTAAACAAAGAGATAATACGAACAGACATTAAAGTACTGAAGTAAAAATAAAAAAAAGGAAATACAATACATATACAGTATATACAGAGTCAGCCAAAAAATGTATACACACTTCAGGAAAAGAAAAATAGATATTAAATATCTATAAATATTAATATAGCAATGAATAAAGTATTAAAGTTTTTCTTTTCCTGAAGTGTGTATACAGTGTGGCTGACTAATATACACACATTTTTAAAATGATGTATAATTATTATAATTTGTTTGGTATTTTGGTCCCATCTTGGAGGTATATCCATCGTGCCTGTGGCAGTTACTTAAATGTTTCTGTGAATGACAGTCGGGCTTGTTGCCACAAGTTGCCAGCTTGATGCTCGATTGTCATTCACACACTACAGGCATTTTGGAGGGCCTCCAATTATATTAACCTGTGGGAGGAAACTTGAGTACCCAGAGGGACTCCACCAAGCATGGGAGGGGGCGAAAAGTCCTACACACTTCAGCATGAAAAATATATGCCTGTCGTTCTCTAATCTCTAACACATTATGTGCAAATATATACAGTAATGACCCGAAAAGCTGAACAGTATACAATATCACCTTGTTGGCATCTGTGAATTTATTAAAATTCCTAAAAGAAACTAACACACACACTATTAGTTGATTTACTATGGTATGCATAATGTAGGTGTTCAAAGTGTGTGTGCACCACCTTTGACAAATACACATGCGCGTCTGAGATGCACAAGTTTCAGTACTGTATATTTTGGCACGTACCGTACTACACATTGCTGCCATAATTCAATTTGAGTTTTTAAAAAGGGCATCGATAGCAACTGTTGACATGTGTATGGTACAGTAAGGGTGCCACCAGGACGCCTCCCTAGGGAGGCGTTCTTGGCACATCCAGCTGGGAGGAGGCCATGGGCAGACTGAGGTCTAAGTGGAGAGATAATATCTCCAAACCGGCCTGGGAACGCCTCATGATCTCCCAGTCAGAGCTGGTTGAGTTGGCCGGGAAAAGGGAAGTTTGGGGTTCCCTGCTGGAACTGCTACTCCTGCGATTTCAGATAAGTGATTGAAGATGGACCGATGGATACATTTTTGCATATGCACACTTTATACAAAATCTTACTTCATTGCATCCATCTATAATCATTTGCACTCATTGTATATAACCCCTTCTCTGTGTACTGTTCACATATGTAAATTATTTTGCACTGCGACAAATGCACTTATTGTTAGATGCTTGCTGTATTTTGTTGCTTTCTACCATAACGTTTGCACAAACCATGAATCCACATTCAGAATGGAACTGTTATGTATTTGTTTATTTATTTTTACCAACTAACATTATTCTAAAAATGGCTGACCATAAAACACACTCCACTCAGGGAGGCCTAAAGGCTCCAAACAATCATGTCATGCCATCTGTCCCTGTAGTTTGCACTCAGCCATACAGCATGTCAGCTTGCTTAGGCTAAACAAATATTTTTTAGTATTTTATAGAGGGTATTGAACAATAATT
The DNA here is from genome assembly GCA_030522415.1 of Channallabes apus. Lineage (NCBI taxonomy): Eukaryota > Metazoa > Chordata > Actinopteri > Siluriformes > Clariidae > Channallabes > Channallabes apus. The sequence continues at coordinate 24,720,356 of CM060127.1, read as the reverse complement.
TAGAAATGAAAAACGACCGACCAAAAACATTTCTCAAACAAGAACATTTTACTCCTCCAGGGAAAAGGATATAGTATTTGCTAACAGCCATAAATAAATAAATAAATAAATAAATAAATAAATCGATATCATGCTGGAGTGTAATACCCAAGGTGACCACTAGGCAGATGGACAGTCTATAATAAAGGATACAATTACAGATATTCTAAGATTTGTCTCATAGTTGTGAGAGAAAGTAAACAATCCTCTCTGCTCAGTCATTTCATAACACTGCCTTGTTCAATGCTGAAGAAGTTCAGAAAAGACTCCTAATGTTCTAACACTACTAAGTACAAAGAGCACTAAGTACCAAATACTTGAGCTACAGCACAATTGTTGAGCTACAGTATGGTGGACAGGGACAAATACAATTTAGGTCACTATTACAACAGAAAAATAAAAATGGTAACCTGATTCACAACCAAATAAAGAAGTAGGGAATTAAATCTGGGAATAATCAATAACCAACAGTATGAAAAGGTTTACTGTCTTGTATATTTTTATCATTGGATAATTTAAAATAAAGGTTAGAAATGGGCAATTAGATAAATTCAACTAACTTGCCATATAGTTTGTAGCCTGTTGATAATAAATGTAATCAAGAGTTAAAGCCATATAAGAGAAAATTTAAATTATAAAATACCTTTGGTAGAATTTTTATTGTGGTGAATGCAAGTCAGCAAGTATGTCTAAATATACTATATTCCCAAAAGTATTCTCTCATCTGCCTTCACATGTACTTGAACATTTTTGACCGTTCTTCTGAATTAGAGCAGAGACTGCGAGCCAGGCCTTCTCATCCAACCTCAGTGTCTGACCTCACAAATGCACTTCTGGAAGACTGGTCAAAAATTCCAATAAACCTCCTTGTGGAAAGCCTTCCCAGAAAAGTGGAAGCTGTTATAGCTGTGAAGGGGGCGTGGCGAACATCATATTAAACCCTATGAATTAAGAATTGGATGTTACTCAAGTTCGTATGCACGTGAAGGCAGGCGAGCGAATACTTTTGGCAATATAGTGTACGTCTAATAATGCTTAATAACGATTTATGTGTTTGAACGCGTTTCATGTTACAACATAGAATGCCACTTTCCCACTGACGGATATAAAGATACTCAGTAAGTATTTGCTTTCATTACTGGATTATTTTTATTGGGCAATCCAAAAATACATAGGAAAGCTTTAATCACATGACAGGTGATGACATGGATACTAGGAAGAAACCCACAATGGTAGGACATTAATACCCACTAGATGGCAGAGAGCACAAGGACATGTCCTAACCAGTTATAACTGGATTTACATACATGCTTTTGGCTACTAAACTACTGTATGAAGTTGTCACTAGATGGAGCAAAATGCCTTTTGGATAGTAGATGTGTATCTTGAGAAAGAAAGTGCTTGATACCTTTTAATTGTAATTGAAATGAGCCAGTATAAAAAATGAGCCCTTTAAATCGAATATTTCACTTTGATAATAGATAATATAGAGAAAACATATTAAAGGGCATCTACGGTCCATGGTTAAATAGTGACAACATGCACTTGAACTGTTGAAAATATTTTGTAATTTTCACAATGATACCTGACCTGTACATTTTTTCCCCCCATCAAAATCCTTTTTCTTTAACCCCTGCTGCAATTCAGCGAGCATGTTTAAAACACAACACTATTGATCCTTACAACAATAAGTAGCTGTAATGGTCTATTGTGCTAGAACCCCGGTGTTCCCCTTGACCGTCATCGGCAGCTGTTGTCACTTCTCCTCAGCGTTAACTGCACGTCTTTGTCCCTTTAGCAGCGTCCTGACCCACTGCTAGGCAAATCGGTGCGAATGGTGGGGGTTATATGTTACAGACAAAACAAAAGGCAAGTGCACACTGGTGTATTTGAATGCAGAAAGACAATAGAGAACAAACATCAAGCCACCTTGGGAAACCTGTAAATGTTCGTATGGGGGCGAGCATTGGTATTAGTAGACACAAAGGCCCAACCAGAGTGACGATATGAAGAATAGACTAGTGAGTGCTAACACTTGGGAACACTTTGAAGTTTAGAACAAGGGCTATAAATTTTATTTGGATGATGGAGTACTGTATATATACAGCAAATCTAAAAAATATGGCTTTAGCTCATAAATACATTAAGGCCTATTAATCACTGCATAATTCCATGAGAATTATGGAAAATGGGATTTCCATGGGAAATCGTACAGGAAAAACAAGTCTCAACAACTTATCAGTCATTCATTCATTCATTCATTCATCTTCTATACCGCTTTATCCTGTATTTAGGGTCGCGGGGACCTGGAGCCTATCCCAGGAGACTCAGGGCACGAGGCCAACTTATCAGTGTTTATGGAAAACTATTCATCTTTTTTAAAAAATGTAAACATACTGTATAACGTACGTACTGAGGGCTGTGCAGTTTTAGTGTGGTATTCTTATACTTAATGATGACTTTTTCCCTGATCAAGTAAAACCAATACAAACCCCTCAGATAAGTGAAAAATCATGCTCAATATTATGAAACCAAAGTTGGGAAATTCCCTGCACTTAGACCTTTTGTTACATTCTCGCCTATGATGTTACCTTCATTGATATACAGTATGGAGTCGCTATGAAACCAGCAGCTGTTAGAAAGGCGTGTACACTGTAAATACATAAATAAGAACATGGTGTTCCATACAAGGTACTTTCACTAAGTAAGTTGTCTTTGACATAGTCATAGTCATTTTGTCAGAGTTTGCCACTAGGTTTGAAATTCACAATTATGAAGTTAATTAAAACAATTCTTTTTTTTCCCTTACACATTCCAGCCTCACATGAGATCAGACCAATGTTTACTCGTGTTTGCTCTTTGTTTCCCTGCTTGCTGCTCTGGTATTCTTTATTGTGTTTGAGATAGCTTTGTCTGGATAGCCGCAAAAGTTTGTTTTTTCTTCTGGGATGTTTGTCCTCGACTTTGGATTCAGTGCAATGCCACATTCTCACTTATTCTTGTGTGCAAATTATACAAGACTCAAATGATGAATACTGCGAATTTGAAGTCCTGGACATTTTCCATCAGTTTCTTCATTTAAATAAACAGTGTAAACTTAATGTAAGGTGATGGCGACCCCTGAAAGGGAACAGCCGAAAGACAAAGAAGAAGAAGATGGACTTTGATAACAATTTATATGTCAGACACATATCTGGATCGGTCACCCAGGCTTGTTCTTTCTTTTAGCTGCATATAAAGGCATAAGTAAACTCAGTGACCAATTATAATTTTGTCTAGAAGAATATTATTGTATTTAAAGTGCATAATATTGCATGTAAAGAAGGGCTCCAGATGGTGACTGAAACGGTTGCCAATGCACCTGATGTTTTTTATTGAGCAAGTAGTTTTATCCAGACAGTCGCCAGTGGCGAACATCACCCACAAAAATGCAGTGATCATTAATTCAGTCATAAACTCTCTCCTCTCCTGCATTTCACTGCCTGGCACAAAAGTACAAGAGCACATGTGATAGTACAGCATGGTTGTTGTTTTCTCTTTTTTTTTCTCGGTAAAATTTGAAACTCCCCCAGTGCCATGCTAGCTAATGTGAGTGATGTAGCTAAGCTGGGTAGTTAGCCAAAGTTAGCTGCTGTTAGTCAAGGAACATTGACAACTCACAAGAAAACTAAATGACCAAAATAAATAAATAAATAAATAAAATTTCTCACTCCCTGTCTACCCCAAACCTGCCTACTCAACCAGTCGAGCAGTGAAAGTTCTCAAGTATATTCATCCTAGCAGGACTCCAGTATTCAGTCATCAATATCCAATCGGCAAAACACAGCTAACTAAGTTAGAACTAAGTTTAAATCAGCATGGCTACACAAGCTCGCCTGGTCGCAATATGAAAAGGAATAAATTTCGGCTCCTAAGAAATTTATTTGGCTCCTAAATATTTTGGGTTTAGGAGCTAAAGGCTAGTAAAGATTTATGTTAGTCTGGAGGCCTGATGTAAAGTCCAGAAACTCATTTCTCAGCATGTCTGGAAGACCTATCATTATTGACAACACCTCACCAACTGAAAAACTTTCTGCAAGAGTAAGCCAATGTAATGCCTGAAAAAGATTTTCAAACAAATAAAATTTAATGTAATTTCCATGGAAATATATATCAGACAATACCCTGAACCACTTGGACAGCCAACTATGGTCCTGACACAGTCCTATAGGATCCGTCTCTTTGGAGGGTCTGTTTATTCCTCTCCACAGAGGCTACTCAAGTTGTTTTTCATTCCCTTGTCTTCTCGAGATTACACTAATGGAATTGCCAGGTCTCCCCCCCCCCCCATGTTCCATCTGCAACAACACTCAAGTATGCAATTGTATGGCTTGCTTTCAACCCTCTCCAAAGTTCTACACCCCCCATTTCATAAGTCTAAAACGGACCTGCCCCCACCTACAGTACCTGAAGGCACATATAAAACCCCACCCTGCATCATGTTTCCTTCAAGCCTCTTGCATGGCTTGACTTGACTCACCATCCCTTCAGAATTCGAGGTAGACATGCTTGCTTTTGTCTGGGCCCCCGGGTGCTGGAATGAACTCCACCTGGCTGCCTGAATGAATCACTGTCACTTTTCAAACAAAGACCGAAGACCTACCACTCATATTGAACACTTAACTGAGTACTAAATCCATTACACTCAGACACACAAACGAGAAAACACTTCCACTTGTTCTGCATTATAGAGCTGTAATAACGTCTTGTACTACAGTAACTCCTCTCTAACAATGTTTTAGCTTAGTGGTATTTGTAGACCCTGAGGAGATCTTTTTTTGATGTAGACTTTAAAGCTTCTCCATCAACTTCTGGAACTCTTTTTGAATAAGTGCTCTGAATGTAAAGCTCTCCCTTTTGGCACTTTTATACCATCCATATGGAAACCATATAGGTTTGTCTATGATGCAAACAAGATTTTAATGCCAGCACTTTATCCCCAGATGGGTTCTTTTAATTTTCAACATTAGTGAATGCTGATTATTACAGAATTATTGTTATTGTTATTACAGAACTTACGCATTAAAACCTTGCAGATGGTCAGCAGCAAAGAAGAAAAACAACTAAATTCTCCCATTTTGAAAATCCAGATTAAGAGACTGGCCAATAATTTATTATTTATAATTTCTTAAGGTATATACACACACACACACACACACACACACACACACACACACACACACACACACACACACACACACACACACACACACACCCACCAATGAAAGTGCACCATGTGCATGTCTGATACACCTCCCATAGCAGTTACTCTTGGATTCCTTTAATATTCCTGCAGTTTTAGCTCAGTGGCATTGGACCCAAGGCATGGCTCCAACCCTGTTCATTCATCCTCCTACAGATGGCATCGCCAGAGAGGAAGACTTCTTTCCTGTGGTGGAAATGGGCCAGGGATGCTTTTGTTTTTCATGGCCTTACAGCCTGTGAATGAACACACTATGAACACAGTCTACATTGCTAGCCTGAGGTCATCCAAGAGGTGTGTGTGTGTGTGTGTGTTTTGAATAGCCTTAACAAAAGTACCAAGGTATTCAATTTCATATATTGACTGTAGGCCATTTTTTTCTACTATTGCCCCTTTTTTTCGTGCTAGTGGTGTGTTTTAGAAATCGAAAATTCGATGCAATCAGGTTGCCAACATAAACTGTATCTGATTCTTCCCAGATCAGAGCTCCACTTAAAAGCAGGAGAAAAAAAAGGATTATTTTCATTGTTGGATAACTAAACGTGGGGATAAAGCGTTGCTTTACATCCAGCACTGGATCATTTATCAAGGCTTGCATGGGCGTGACGGTTTTGGAAGATCAGAATCTTTCCATTTAGGGAGTAAACCCACACATCCCCTGCTTAATCCAAGCTTGTATTACATCCTCATGTAAATGCTTCACAACCTGTAAATGCAATCTCTAGCCAGAGATGAGGGCGAGTTTCCCTGATAAGATCAGAGCCAGGGTCTTTTAATGGACGATGTGTCAAAGTAATGATGTTACATACCATGTACCTTAGCAGCGAGCATAGAAATATGTAGACATACTGTATTATGCAGACATATTAAAAAAAAAGGGCCTAGTTACAGAATAATATCTTTTATATGCACATTATATACTGTATGCACATGAAACCCTTTGGACATGTGATCTCTCTACAAATAGCTTAGGGTTAAAGAATTCTCCTGTTAGATCTGCTCGCTCCCTAAAGGAAATGCATCGTTTTTCCTCCCCCCCCTCCCTTGTCTTTTCTGATGTCCTGCTATTGGAGGAAAATGTCTCCTGCACATAAACTGAGCACTGATTAAAATGTCCCGTCTTGTTCAAAGGCTATTTACCCCCTCAAGATATTCAAATAAATCAAATCTAATCAATCGTCCTACGAATAAGTTTCATTCATCTGCTAAAGCCGCCTCAAGGCAACATGGAAAGTCTCAGACTGGACAACACTGAACAAAAGAGTTGCATTATGTTGGATTTTCCCCGTTGGAGCACGATGAAACAAATTGTTAGCCTGAAATATTTTGGGGGTGTGAACACAGTTTGCAGGGACCAACTCAATCATTAAACTGAACAATATTCAAAAAGTTGGTTAAATTTTTATTAAATAATATTTAGATTTATAAAAGGCATATAATTTCAGGGTTATACTGATTCTACTTGCTGTGTTTGTTGTATTTCATATAAATATAAAGCGATCATAATAATAAAAAAAAATAATAGTTTAATAACATAACATCATAAAACCATAACTCTGTTGCCGACTATAAATTTTTTTTAAAGAATTCCAAAGAGACATGTGAATACCCCCCCCCCCCCCCCACACACACACAATACACACATACATTTACATTTCATTAGGATAGACTCCAGGCTATTGGAGCACGGAGTCAGGGTCACGCATAAAGCATTCTCCGAAGACACCGTCCTTTAGTTTTCTTAGGATTCTCAGGATGGTTATTCTCTCAGCATCCATGATTTAGAAATAGCAGGGGACCATGGATTGACTCACAGCTATTAAAGCACATGGATGGGACATTGTAATACCTCCTATGGGGACAAGAAGAATGTGAGCTTTTACAAAGTTTCCTATCAAAGATTTATATTGGATTAAGATTTTTAAATTACATTGTATTAGGTTGAGATAAAAGATATGTATAATATAGTACAGTAGATTTTGGAAAGTTAAAAACCTGCTTCTCTGTAGTGCGCCATAATAGGCAGTTAACTTAAGAGAGGGTATTCAAAGAGTTTTAATAGTGTTTCCCTGTGAACCAGCAGGAGAAGGAGCTCAAGTGCTCGCCATACAAACCACCTTTCTTAGGGTATTTCATTGTAATCTCTAACTGGCACAGGAGGTACGACCTATGCTAAAAGGGCACCTTTAACTCTTATCTTATTCCCATAGGTTTACTTTAAAAACTTTTTTCTTGGTTGCGTAAACGCATTGAATCTTTTGAATTCTTTGAACCAGCAATCCTACAGGTAGAGGAACATGGGCCCCTGACTGGGGCGCCTCCTACACTATACCTCCCTATAGACTCATAAACTGATATAATAGGGACAACACATTTTCATTTACATTTAGACAAATGGCAGACGCTGTTATCCAGAGCGATTTACTTTTGAAGTTTTCGTTATTAGATAGATACTTACACTGATTACTATGTCGTCCCACCATCAGTCAACCATTTTTGTAATTCATTCATTCATTTTCTATACCGCTTAATCCTGTTTTCAGGGTCGCGGGGGACCTGGAGCCTATCCCAGGAGACTCCGGGCACTAGGCGGGGTACACCCTGGACAGCGTGCCAATCCATCGCAGGGCACACACGCATACACACACTCACACACCCAATCACACACTACGGGCAATTTGGGAGCACCAATTAGCCTAACCTGCATATCTTTGGACTGTGGGAGGAAACCGGAGTACCCGGAGGAAACCCACCAAGCACGGGGAGAACATGCAAACTCCATGCACACAGAAACGGGAATCGAGCCTGGCAGGTGAATCGAACCCAGACCCTGGAGGTGCAAGGCGACAGTACTAACCACTACACCACCGCGCCGCCATCATTTTTGTAATTGTTTTTATTTATTTATTTATTGACATTTTTATTTTTTTGTTTGTTTATTTGGGGGGGATTAACTTAAGTGTCTAAAAAACAGATAGATCTTTAGTTTTCTGATTTCAATAACTTAAGGTTGACAGATACATAATATTACAAGTGAAAACACATATTTAAATTCAACAAAGTAAAATTGATTGTTTTCATCATTTATCGTCTAAGAAATCATGATGAACTCTGTTCAATCACATATGTTTAGCAGATACAAAGGTGGAGCGACATCTTTTAAACCTCAATGGTGGTTGCCTCGGCCATTAAACCGAGACGCAATAAAAGGACTATTCTTAATACTTAAAAACACCCCAGAGTAACAATATTAGATGTGGTATACTGTATGCAGATGCTGGCATGAACTCAGTCTGCCTGTCTTGCTAGACCGCTCGATTTAATCCTTCCATTTAATGTTGTTTTAACAAATAGCAGGTGTGAGATGTGCTTGACATCGATTTTTGTATAATTATTCCTTAGCTTGCAAGCGTCTCGCGTTTAATCCTTTATAAGGAGAACACATGTTCTTTCATCTTTTACTGAAACGACATTTCACCACATACTGAAAACATGTGGAAGTGTAATTCTGCTCAATGTTCATGACTTGGAAAACTGTAGAGCTCTGTGCTTACAGTGTACTTAAAAAAAAAAAAGGAGCTTCTGGATGCGAACCAAGATTCCATGCAGATTCTGTGCAGCGAACGTTCACAAACACAAACAGTCCTCCACTGGTCTGTGTCGTACGAGTCTCATAGTCACTGTGGCAGATTCATCCTTCTCCACCCTGGGTGCATCCCATCGGCCTCATGGGACCCGAGTACGCATCCTGTCCCTGTTCTCACATCCACTCACCCGGCTAAATCTGCTCGCTTGCTCAAGCAGAGGCAGTGGGAGCGTTACTCACATCTCACTCACATGCACCTCTGGAGAGAAGGGAATATGATAGATTATCAGTGAAAGCCTCCATCATTTCTGGCCGTCCCTTTGTCCCTATGCTTATTTTTAGATCTTGAACTCAATTTCCATGTATCTACAATTTGGGGTTGGATTCTAACATCGGCAATTATATTATTTTATAGTCACTGATCCTGTTATCTCTGTTCATTTCGTTCCTTACGTTAACTTTACACATGGATGATCTTATATTGTTTTAAGGTTTCCTTCTTTATCCTTACAAATGATTGTTTTTTCAAATATTGCTTTTGTTTCTCATGTTTGCGTCTAGAGCTTACGTATGGGTTTCACAGCTGGACAGCAGCATTTATGACTTGAAGGAAATAGGAAACCCTCAAAGTAGCATAAACATCCTCAGTGGAAATCATTTGAGTAAATAGAAAATAGACATTTTTAATAGAAAAATGTCAAAATCTCAATAACTTGTAATACAGTGATATTTGTGTATACTAGGACCAGTTTTCTTTTTCTTCCATAGGACCCCAGTGTAAATGAGGTTAAATTAACCATAAATATTTTATCTGTGCATAAGAAAACAGTGTGAAAAAAAGGAAATGCTGAAAAAACACAAAACACTCTACAGTGACTGTAAAGCCAACTTCATGTGAATACATGCTGGGAGAAAGACTGAGTAATAACTGCAGCTTAGTTTAGTTATTCCTGAGAATTGCAGACTGTAATGTGCGTTATTCGAGACACATACAGGCTTGTATATCTAACAAGCGTTAGTACTCGTCGTTGCCGGAAAAAAAGAGTTTGTAGAGAGTTTCAAGGTTAAACGTAAAAAGAAAAGGAGCTTTAGGTTCTCAAAAATTAGTATGAATGCATGTTAAAATGAAGAGAGAAAAAAAAACAAGTCACTATAGCAAATACAATGTGTTGTATAAATAGGGAAATAATTGAACAAGGGCGGCACGGTGGTGTAGTGGTTAGCACTGTCGCCTTGCACCTCCAGGGTCTGGGTTCGATTCCCGTCTCTATGTGCATGGAGTTTGCATGTTCTCCCCGTGCTTGGTGGGTTTCCTCCGGGTACTCCGGTTTCCTCCCACAGTCCAAAGATATGCAGGTTAGGCTAATTGGCGTTCCTAAATTGCCCGTAGTGTGTGATTGGGTGTGTGAGTGTGTGTATGTGTGTATGTGCGATGGATTGGCACCCTGTCCAGGGTGTACCCCGCCTAGTGCCCGAAGTCTCCTGGGATAGGCTCCAGGTCCCCCGCGACCCTGAACACAGGATTAAGCGGTATAGAAGATGAATGAATGAAGGATAATTGAACAAGGCTGATCTTGTGTACATGCCCATCTTTGGCAGATACTAATGAATATTAATGAGCATGCAAATTCAAGGATCAAGTGACAAGGTGTCAAAAAAAAACATGTCGGAAATCCGAACAAGTGAAGATTTTTCTTGGCAGTTTGCGTAAAAAGCGCGAACCTTGTGTCCACCATGATGAAAATTATAATTAGGTCTCTGGCCATGTGATCTCAATGCCACGGAATAGAGGTTGGGCCTAATTAGCATATTAAACGTGCAGGTTGCACAACATTTTTTATAGATAGATGTTCAAGGCCAAGACAATAACTAATAATTTTTATGAAAATTATTTTAGTTTATTGTGAAAAGTTGCATGTGTACAGTATAGTATAGTTTAGTATAGGGCTAGGGGTAGCTCAGTGGTTAAGGCATTGGACTACGGTTCGGAAGGTCCCAGGTTCAAACCCCACAACCACCAAGTTGCCACTGATGGGCCCCTGAGCAAGGCCCTTAACCCTCAACTGCTCAGATGTGTAATGAGATAATAATGTAAGTCGCTCTGGATAAGAGCGTCTGCCAAATGCCTAAATGTAAATGTATAGTATAGTATCGTATGAATCAATCTTCAATGTAATTAGCCTTGATATTATTTCAGTTTGAAGCCTCACACATTTGTCTGTCTCTCTGTACGGCAGAACTCACTGCTCAACTTATTAATACAGAGAAATAAAGTTTTGTAAAGTTGAGTATCTTAAGCCTTGTTTACGCTAAGTTGCACATCTTTTGTTGTCAGCCAAATAGCCAAAACCAATAGTGTTTGGTAATCGGACAGTGAATCACATATAAGAAACTGAAAAGGTAGATTGGATAAAGATAAAATTGTGTCTTAAAAATCACTTACCCCATAATTGTTTTTAATTTGTGGCTCATTTGACCATAAATTGGCAATCAGGTGGCTAGACACAGACACACCCCTTTAAATTTACTCCTTTAAGCCGGTCAGGGGGATAAATGCCTATAAAACACTATGAAAATACTAAATCATGTGACCCACCATCAATAATATAATCCTCTCTCAACTTCAAAATATGGCAAGCTACAGTATACACACGTGTAAAATATTCCCAGTGAAAAGGGAAAAGGGGGTTGGGCAACAATGGTATGCTTTTAAGAAGATCATGCTTTCTCAAGGCAAATCTAATCCCTGGTGCTAAGGTGCTGTGTATTCTGCACACAGACAATACAGCCGAAGAAGAGTGTATCATGATGAGTGATGTCACTGGAGAGCTCTCCTTCTCAAACAAACCTCGGGCTATTTCACAAAAAAAACAAACAAACAAAAAAAAACACATATACAGATTTATTTGATTTGGCAGCACCACGGTGGAAGCTGGTTGCGTGACCATTTACCCTACGTGACCCTTGTGGGCAGCGGCCGTCCTCTGTGGATTCGCTAATGTTTTACTCCTGTTAGTTCTGGAAGCGTTTCTGATTTCGCCACAACTCAAGGATGTAGTGAGAGACTATGGATAGTAAGGCAGGAAATCTAGACATACAAGACACACGCTCTGCCTAAAGTGTGCACCGCCTTGGCCAATCACCCACACATACTCCCATGGTCCAGTTCACACAGCTGGGGGCTACGGAGGAGGGGAACATGGTGTCCAAGTCAATGTCTCGAAACATGCAGTATAGGGAATAAGCCCGGTCAGAGCTGCAAGAGACTGAGAGTCAGGGGGAGGAATATTCATGGATTGAATTCACTTCCACTCTCCCACACCCCCAGCTCAATGTGAAATACATCTTAATACCTTTTACTTCGCTTTCAGCCCCATGCGGAGTAGAGAGGATGGGAAGCTCAAAGTTCCGCCTCTTCTTTCCAGGACTGAAAAACATCTGGATCTTGGTATATAAAAAAGTCATCAAGCCTCAAGTATGTAACTTCCCAAAAAAAAAAAAAAAAACCTGGACATAAAGCTTTTTGAAGGGTACATGAGAGAGAGAGTGTGTGTGTGTCACTTGTTTCACCAATCATAAAGCATTCACAGTCACAAGGTGTCACACTCGATGTGTTTCATTTTCAGTATTTTCTTGCCAGTGACTCATATCTACTCAACATCTGCCCTGGTTCCAGTAGCATGTTTGAAACACTTTCCCACACTCTGCTCACAAACAGGCGTACCATAATCAAGGTCATTTGTCAAACAACAGCTACAATATGTCTTGAGTGTTTTCCAAGACGTTTTAATACACCGACCTGATGAAAGTCCCGGTGACCTCTAACTGTGGGATTCGAGACCTTCAGTCTTGAGCCAAGGTCAGCTCATCAGATCTAACTGAACAAAACATCTGTAGACTCTAAATACAAATATTCTTATCTGCAGTGATGTTTGCCTTAATGCATAAGATTAGATTGTCGGTTTTAACTCCAGATCCGTACAGTTTTCTTGTCAGTTCAAGTAAGATCATTTGTTTTTTAAAGGAAAAGCATTATTTTGGCCATAACGATGGCATCCAGACAAAGCTGAGGGAAAGATGAGTTCCCTCCCCTCTTCTCTCTTTCTCCCACCCCCTTCACTTGGCCGTTTCCTCCCCACTTCCATGCTCACAGGGTGCAGTAATTCAGAGGAACACCGTGGAGGCTGCTACACATATACAGACTACAGGAAGAGCAACATGTTCAGGTTACTTCATCACTGCTTGATAGCTGCGTTCATGGCAGCATCCTTGATGCTCCTGCCACTCGACTGCGGTGAGTGTTTTGACAAAGTGACCTTGTGTATTTGTATTCAGAGAGAGAAAGTGAGTCTGAGAGAGAGAGAGAGAGAGAGAGAGAGAGAGAGAGAGAAGTGAAGGTTAATACATGTCAGGACATATTGCATATTTTTCTAAGGTATTGTCGGATGCCTTAAAAGGATAAATGGATGGTTTAGTCCATGTGTGCATGCTGAAGGTACTCACCAGAGGACAAGTGCATGTTCGGGAAGTGCACTAGGAAATGGACAATATGATCTGGGTTATGGGTTAGAGCAATTGGTTGCACATGTGTCAGTTTAAGACAGAGCTGTTTAACAAGTGAAGGCATTGAATGGGACAGATCCCCAATGCCCAAGGCGAGATTGTTTGCTTTTAGACTTTTTTCCTTTAATTGACTGGTTAATTATCAAACCCATATGGACTACCATGTTGTTGTTTTTTTTTATCTTGGCTTGAGTGAAATAGAAAGATCTGTATGGGAAACATGGGAACGGTATACACATTTTGTGTTCGCAGCAAACAATAGTGAGGTATATTTGGAAGAGCAATAGCATAAGGAAGTTTACCGCCAGAGGAAAGTATAGAAAAAGGGAAGAATTGTGATTAAGTCACTTCCTGGAAATCATCATTTAAAAAAGAAAAAAAAACAAAACAAATAGATTTTAATTAAGAATAAAGAACGAATACACAATAAAGGGGAAATGTTTTGCACATGACTGCCAACCAAGCGTCTGATGATGAGTAATTTTGTTTGCTTTCATTCAAAACACTCGAATGCTCTATAGACGTGCAGATCCCGGGAGAAAAAGACACAAAGTCCAGATCACTCAGACAGATTGGAGGAAAGTGTGTTGTCTATTTGTGTACCGGGGTTTCTGAGGCATGAGAGACTGCCCCAGGGTTAAAACAATCACGGGGGGCAACGTAATCCCGACGCACAGCTGCTTTTCATCCAACGTTTCTGTCACTCACTGCTTTGGCAGGTCTCCCTATTCTTAGTCACAGGACCCCAGAAAAAAAGCAGAAGGGCTCGAGTCTGTCATCCGCACCCCAGCGCCCTCGTGCATGACTACACAGCCAACGGGAACAGGGTCTCAGCAACATATGGGATGTGAAACTTTAATCGAGCCTTGAACATATATGTCAGACTGTCACTCTGTTTGACTCAGACTGGGATTAGACGAGGAAGCTGGAATGCTTTCATCTTTGAGACAAGTCTGTGTTTATAGGAACCGAGTAATGTGTTCATGGATTTTGGTTTTTCAGGTTTATAGTTTATAGTTTATGTTTAGAATTTTGCACAATAATGTTGAACTTTGAGGAAAACTTGGTATCCAGCACTCGAAGACATGTCAGCTGATTGACAGGTTGTGCCAGAATCAGAATCAGATTTTTTTTCTCTTCTTTTTATTAAAATCTGTGAACTATTTCCTTTCGGTCTTTGTATATATATAACATGATTACAATCCATATTTGAAGGTTTCATACCACTTAAAATGTTGAAAACTTTTTGCAGAATTTTTTTTTTTTTTTTTTTTGCACCATTTATAAAACATCCTTAAATATAACGTGTAAAATGCCTGAGTCTTTTGGAGGCAGGTTTTAACCTGTGAGAGGTTTTGCTGTTGTCTAGCCACTTTTGGATGACTTTACATTTCTCATAATGACGTGTCTTGGCATGTGCTACCTCGGCAGCAGGTAACTAACGATCGTTGGACAAACACCCCTGATGAACTTAAAGCATTCCGTATGGGACATGACATCATGCTTTCAAAAGAAATGTAATCGCATAACTAAGAGAAACTGCACATTCGAGCTAATATACAGTAATACGTATATAATGTCTGTAATTAGTACAAATGTAATCTCTTTCAGTTGAAACCTTTTAAAGGAGGCCCCCTAAGACGTGCAGTCATGCATGGAGAGATAAGTCAGAAATCCGTATTGGAGAGATGTGATCTCATCTTATCGTCACGTTCATAACCTCCCTTACTTGTTTTGACACGTTTAGGAGATAACCTAGTAAAGTCTGGAAAACTTTACTGGAATCAAGTTACAATCAGCTTTGTGTTTTTACTCTTGATTCCCATTTAAGAAGGAAAGACCCTGCAGTTTGGGGAAGATATTATGAAGATGTATTTGCATTCTTTCCTCTAAGATTAAATGCGTTTCTCAGGGGATGGCTTCCTTCTCCCTTTTTTTTTAGATTTCACCACGTTCCAGCTGGTAATTGTGACTGTCTCCGTTTTTGATTTATTCGCCCTGCATGTGGTTTCACATCCAGAGGCAGAACAATATGTGGAACTGGAAGACTTTGGAATTTTTCCTCAAACTCCCGCAAATTTCAGTCGGCCCTAATGGTTCGTGTTGAAGGAGGGAAGGGGAAGGGGACGGTTCGAGCTTACACATACTGTAGGATAGAATAACTGCTTGTGTTCCTGGTTGGATACCACTGTGACCAGAGTGGAGGATGTAGTCCTGCTCAATTATTTGTAGGAAAGTTCTCGTAAGTGCGTTCACCCCAACACGGCCTTGATATTGTAACCCCATTGTTTAAGTAGGAAAACTTTAAAAACTTTACTAAGTTCATGAATGTAGGCGTACAATACCCTATTCCCAATGCTGCCTCCTTTGTACATTGTCACAAAAATTAACAACAGGTGACTGTCTTAGGCTGCTATGCTTAAATATATACCACATGCTTGTAGAGTGGCTAGACATCTTACAGCAATTAGTGCCACGCTGTTTATTATACTTGTATATTGCTATAGATCCAGGTAATAGCTCTCAACCTTGTTTCACCCTTGGCTTTCATGCTGTTATAGAGTATAATAGCTGGGTCATGGCATGGGGTAGTACGTAAGACTACACTATCTTGTAGCTCATACTATAGCTTGTAGCGAGTCTTATCAGATATCACACCAAAACATTGTGTAAGACACCCTCTGGCTCATGCTAAACAGATATATTATTAGCAGGGAAAAAATGAGCATACATTCAGAGGTTCCCATTCATCACGAGTTCCTCGAGGGCTGTTTTATAATCAGAAAGTTAAGTCAGGCTGAGGACAATCTCAAATGGTCATGGCAAACTGCCATGAAGGAAAACATAACAGTACAGTATGGGCCTTTTCTTAATACATGACAGGATAATGTCTTAGAGGTCTGTTATGCAAAAACATCTGTTGTAACTCCAGTTCTGGTCAACGACAAATACTCGGGTCTGTATTGCAGCCCACTTTTTAAGATATATGACCTGCTGTAACTGCAGAAGCTCCTGTAGTTCATAGTGTTGTATAAAATAAAATAAGAAAAATCAAGCCAGAACATGGACTTGAACTGAGATTCCAATGGAGAGTATGCACAGGAGTGGATATGAATGAAATGCACAAAAAGACTGATTTAATCATCACCCATATTTTTTCTCTCTCCAAAATCAATCACCTAGCTCACATTCCTAGAAATCCAGACTACATAGCTCAGAAGTATAAAGAAAACCCTCTGAGTTTCTTTCTGTTGTGTGAATATGAACCGTATTCCCTGAAGAACTGTTCTTCAATGTCATTGCTTTCAACCAACCATGCAGCTGTGTAAATGAATTAGATCTTAAAGACAGGCTTGAAAGATTATTTATTCAAGTCCTTCCCTGGACGAGGAAGTGCTTTCTCAGAATCAGTTCTTATCTTCTTTTTTTTCAAAGAACTTTATTAACTTTAAGAACTTTTATTAATCCCAGAGGGAAATTACTTTGTCTTGGATGCAGTTGCTCACAGTCGTTTTAAAAGAGTAGTAAATTAGATGGAGTGGGTGTGTGTGGGGTAACTAAAATAAATGATGAATCTTTTTTTTTTTTCCTCCTTAATTTAGTCGTATCCAATTCCTCCCCGTCACTAGGGGGCTCCCACATTAAGGCTACTACTACCACTCAGTCGGGAAGACCGAAGACTATCACGTGTTTCCTCCGAACCATGTCCATGTCAGCTGACTGTATCTTTTCGACTTGCTCACACACCATTGGGGGCAGAGTAACACACTCTGAGGAATGCGCTATCCGCTCCTTCCGCTTGCGTGAGCTCACAGACGCCCCTGATTGGCTGTAGAGTCGTGATTAATGTGGGAGCACTAATCCCTCCCCTCTGAGAGAGCTCGACCAATCAGTTCTCTCTAGACCTCCGGCTGCGAGAGGTTACAGCATCACCCGGGAATCAAAGCAGCGATCTCCGGATGAAGCCTTGAGAAGAAAGCAGGAATTGATCAGTGTTAGGTGGCAGGCAGTTCAGTATAACATTATAATGTTAATTGATGGTAATATGGAGTCCAGGTAGCCAGGCTCGATTCCCGTCTCTGTGTGCATGGAGTTTGCATGTTCTCCCCGTGCTTGGTGGGTTTCCTCCGTGTACTCCGGTTTCCTCCCACAGTCCAAAGATATGCAGGTTAGGCTAATTGGCGTTCCCAAATTGACCTTAGTGTGTGAATGTGCGTATGAGTGTGTGCCCTGCGATGGATTGGCACCCTGTCCAGGGTGTACCCCGCCTTGTGCCCTAAGCCTCCTGGGATAGGCTCCAGGCCCCCCGCGACCCTGAATAGAGGATAAAGCGGTACAGAAGATGAATGAATGAATGGAGTCCAGGTAGTTATTGGAGGCTCAGGTAGACTAGCACATGAGTCATGACTGAATACACATATATTGATTGCACTTTGAAAAAAAGGAAAAGGCATTGCATAAATAATACAGTTATCAATATTGCACTTGGAGAGTGGTAAGGCTCAATAGTCTTGGTAAATGACTGTTGAAAAAAGTACAGTATTGTATTAATGTAATAATGTAAAGACCTCTCTTTCCTTCTGAATCAAAGCACAGAGATGGTTCAGCACTAACTGCACAAATACTCCACGTCTCAATGCCACAGGTTAACCACTTCAGTAGAATGCTCAATATATTTACACATTAGTCTTCCCCAGTGTTTTTGTGAATTACCAAAGTCGCTTTGCCCTGAGGTGACCCATTTGTGTCATATAATGTAACATCCAACAAAAACGTCCATCCCAAGTGGATTCAACTTGAGAACATCTGGATGTGGGGGTTGGGTTGTGCTTAAACACTTCCTAAAAAGAACTTTGAGAGCAGCTTCAGATTCAACCTTCTGGTTCGAATACTCCAAATAACCTGTTAAATAGTGTTTCATATACTGTAGTGTGTGCTGTTACACTGAACATCGCTACATGAACTCGATCTACTTGAAGAGATTGAGCGCCTTTGCTTTCGAAGATATGAGATGATGAGATATAGCATGCTTACTGCGCGAGCTGACAAGAACACTCTTGACAGCTGCCATTGTTTTCCATCCATTCATTCTTCAGCAGGATGGTAATTCTACACCTGCACAAATATCATGTCAGGATGCATCAGACTCACAGAACTGACAAAAGACATAAGCAGGGAGGATGATGCAGAGAGCCTCATGTTACCAATTATAGAGTTTCTCTACAACTTTGGAGGCATAGGATGAGATCTTGATCAGCTGCGTCTGGTTAACTGAAGATCTTCTTACTAAAAATAATGTTTGTGATGTTGAAACAGGTCCAGATATGTCCTGTTTTTTTAACTATGTATCTAACCACCTTCTTTCACAAGGAATTCGACATGATGTTGATGTGAAATTCTATAATAAATTGTCCTTTACTGTGTTATTTAATCATTGTTACTACATACAGTAACATTTATCAAAACATTGTTTTTTTTTTATCTCTACAGCTGATTATGACTATAATCCAACATCTTCACCAGACTATGACTACAATGCTACATTTGAATACGGTTTCTACAGTATGTATATATTTTTTATCTACTACTGGGCCGCACGGTGGCTTAGTGGTTAGCACTGTTGCCTTGCCTCGCCTGGGTGCGGGTTCGATTCCCGCCTCGTGGTCCGTGTGCATGGAGTTTACATGTTCTCCCTGTCCTTGGTGGGTTTCCTCCGGGTACTCTGGTTTAGGCTAATTGGCATTCCCAAGTCACCCGTATTGGGCCAGGGGTAGCTCAGTGGTTAAGGCGTTGGACTACGGTTCGGAAGATCCCAGGTTCAAAACCCCACAACCACCAAGTTGCCACTGTTGGGGCCCTTGAGCCCTTAACCCTCAACTGCTCAGATGTGTAATGAGATAAAAATGTAAGTCTGCCAAATGACTAAATGTAAGTGTGTGTATGTGCATGTGCCCCGCCCTAAGACTCCTGGATACACGACCCTATACACAGGATAAAGTGGTATAGACGTCAGTAACTGATATGTTTGATTTTTATATCATGTATACTTTGTACTGTATGACATTGTAGACAATATGCTACACTTATGTCTAACTAGGCAACAGCAGCAATGAAGACCTGGAAAAGTTTTTTAAGCATGTAGAAAATGAAGAATTGGATATAAGCCACACAGATCCAGTACCCACAGCGACCTCTCCCCGAAACAAGGTACAGTACGAAAGCCTTCCACTAGTTCATACTACCAGTGTAATGAGAATACTACATCTCCAATAAAAAAAAAAAAAAAAAAAAAAAACAACCTATGCATGTTTTCTCCCTGGCACCCAAAATAACTTCATTCGTCGGAAAATGATAGCAGATTTGTAAAGGTTGACTAAGAGGAAAACTTGTCTAATATTAAATTGAGTCATTAAAGTAATGCGGTCAGTGTCAGAAATGCATGCTCAGCCTTTTTCATGGCTTTATGTGGAAAAACCCAAGAAAAACTAAAGTTGTGAAATACTTGGACATTTGCAGAGCACCAGGGTAAGCTCAAACATATTGACCTCCTGATATGCATGTCTGTAGAGAGCAATAAAATTTAACTACAGTAACAAATATAGCAATAAATCTATAATATTGTTGTCTTACAAATTATTTTCACATTCTGTGGGCATGGCCGTACAGATACAGATACAGATACAGTACTACTGACTTGTTGTGCTGAAAGGAAACATTAGCGTTAACACATGACTCTCATTAAAGTTGGCCTACAGTATTTTCATTCCTCCACAAGCTTTATAGCCTCAATTAGAGCGGGAAACTAAATAATGCCTCTGAATTATGACAATGCGCCGATCAGTTCTCCAAAGAT
Organism: Channallabes apus; assembly: GCA_030522415.1. Lineage (NCBI taxonomy): Eukaryota > Metazoa > Chordata > Actinopteri > Siluriformes > Clariidae > Channallabes > Channallabes apus. Next base: position 24,700,073 of record CM060127.1, on the reverse strand, counting down.
CCTCAGGATAAACTTCCCTTAGCGTCCAACCCATAGTTTTTTCTTACTCCGGGAATCGAAACTAATGTCTTCGGACTGAGGTTGGAAAGACCCCTAAAGGTAAATTCAAGCTTAAACTCTACAGAGTCAATTCCGAGCATGTTGCAATCACCATAAAGGTCTGAATCGCACATTGTGAGGGTCACATTCCTATTATATTATGTGATCATGATTAGTCTGAGGATGGTCGGTTTATGTCCAGCTCATAAAGTTACTTTTGAAACAACAATTTCGCCAAGCAAAATCACACACTTAAAGTATTTAAGTGCTTTATGATGGTTGGAGCTACACATGCTGCTCCTGTGCTTCCAGTGATCCAGACCTCATCTGCCCTCTGCACCTACTGACTCGTCCCTATGCTGAACTGGTCTTCATGTCAATTTAAATAATTTCTGTCATATTGAATTTTCACCTGCACAACACACAAGATGTTATATCATTTCTATCTGTTATCGCCCAAATGAGGATGGGTTCCCTGTTGAGTCTGGTTCCTCTCAAGGTTTCTTCCTAATGACATCTCAGGGAGTTTTTCCTTGCCACCGTCGCCGTCACCCTTGGCTTGCTCATCAGAGACATTTCATTCATTCGTCTCATTATTATTATCTACACATTTTTCTCACACATACACACTTCCAATTATTTTCTTTTCTATAATTATTATTATTATTTTTATTTTTTATTTTATTTATTTATTTATTATTATTATTATTATTATTATTATTATTATTATTATTTTTTTTTTTTATTTTTATTTCTTTAATTTTTGTGAAGCTGCTTTGAGACAATGACCATTGTTAAAAGCGCTATATAAATAAAATTGAATTGAATTGAATACTTTGCCAGTCAGGGCTTTTTCATGTACAGTACTTGAGCCAGCATGTAGAGGAGTACAGGAGAATTATCTATAGCCAAAATGCCTCTGCTGGTCCTGGTTGCCAGTATAAACAACTCATTTGTTTGCTGTCAGACACCGAATACTTTCTCTGCTATAAGACATGCTTTCAGTTGTAATGGTTTGCATTGTGCAGCACTCCAATAACAGCATTAACCTTTTCAGAAATCCTGTATTCTTCTTGCCTTAGGTGGATTTAAGATATATGATTTATACCCAAATGATAAGCTTGATGATAATAGAATTAAATACACTAAGCTTTGCTATTTGCATGAATAACATGTATCTCCTTTAGTAGGATACCTGCGAAAGGCCTGTGAGGGTTGTCTTTGTTTAAACAGGGGATCCATGAACGTAAGGAGGAGGGACATTTCTATTTAGAAGGGTTTTTTTTTATCAGTCTTTCAATTTTACAAAAGACCAGGAGGTGGAAATGAGACGATGTGAAAATCTACTGTATCAACTCACCCTTAGAATTGTACCAAAGAAATGTGTTTTTTTTATACGATCATGATATAAACAGAATTTAGGAATGGTAAACAGATAAACAAATGATATAAGGTATCAAATTCAATCAGAACTAATAACATTGACATTTCAGATTGTTTTCCCGCTTCAGATTAAATATACAGTGTAAATACACAGAGGAAAGAGGAGTACAGGACACTTATTTATATAACAGTTAAGTAGTCTGGTTAAAGGAACAACAGAGTAGATTTTCCCAGGATACACAGTACATGTTCATCACACACTAGTTTATGTTTTGCTGGTAACGGGACATCTTTTAATACAACTGCTTTTCTCTGATCGTCTCAGGCCTTTAGGACAGTATGTCCAAGCTTACTGCTCACACCAATCCTGGCTGTTCATCAGCTGCTTCGACTCTCATAGGACACGCACTGCACATCAGAGGACACCATCACACACAAACACACAAGGTGAGTGGAATTATTATTATTATTATTATAGATATGCAAATGTACAGTAAATCTATTTGGTTTACTGGAATATCAATCATGATTATCTGACTTATTAGTGGTAAAATACTGTATGCATTTAAATCCATCCAAGTAACTCTTTTTACTGTCAACAGAGGGCGATAAAAACCTAGACTAAATAAGAAAGGTATCTAAGCGCCCAGATTTATAAGGGAATCAATATAATATGTTCGCTATCTAGACTGAAATAATGTTCTGTATATTAGTGATGTTCAGAATGTTCTGTAACAACCTTCTTTATCTTTCTAATAGAAGTATAAAACCATATTTAAGGGACTATAGGAGGGCATTGGTGGTTAGATTTCTCGCCCTCCTTATAGAATTCCCCGCTAATCCCCAAACGCCCGTCCACTGGATGCAGTGCTGATCCCAGGCCTGGATATAAGGGGAAGGTTGCGTCAGGAAGGTGCCAAGTTGTTGCCAAGTTGTTGTGCGGATGGGATGGTCCTCTGCGATGTCCCCATGACAGGAGCAGTCAAAAGACTCAAATTCAAGGGACTGTAAGGGGTTGAATAGCCCTGTGGTTGGGATGTTGTGCCACCAAGTTGCCACTGTGGGGCCAATTCTCATCATTTACATTACATTTAGGCATTTGGCAGACGCTCTTATCCAGAGCGACTTACTATATTATAGTATTTTTATTATGCATCTGAGGATTAAGGGCCTTGCTCAAGGGCTCAACAGTGGCACCTTGGTGGTTGTGGGGTTTGAACCTGGGGTCTTCCGAACCGTAGTCCAATGCCTTAACCACTGAGCTACCCCTGGCCCCTATCAAGGCTCAGATGCTCAGTAGAATACCCAGAACCGTTAGATCCAGGGGACTGGAGAAAGTGGGTGAGAGAGAAAAAAAATATGAAAAAGGGCCTATAAAGAAAGTTCTTGTTATTATTACCCTGCTTGACTGGTCACTTGAGAGGTCAGGCAGGAAAATGGCCCATATGTACATGAAAGCATGCTTTGATAAGCCTGGAGTGGAAAGTCTCAAGTGTCCTGCACAGAGCCCTGACCTCAACCTCACTGAACACCTTCGGGATGAACTGGAATGCTAACCGCAGGTCTCCTTACCCAAAATCAGTGCTTGACCACATTAAAGGTCTTGTGGCTGGGTGACGCCATTCCTCAGAGCCAAGCTTCCTGATGTGCATTCATTTTAAGGCAATTTGACCTTATAATGTACATACAGGATGATATAAGTTGTGTGACTGTGTTTGACTGTGTTACTTCTTTTCCCAGGAATAAAAATGAAAGACAAAGACAGAAATGGACAAACAGCCTCAACGGAGGACTAGCGACTTGGCAAACTGAGACTCTGAGAAAAACGAGGCACACAGACTTAATCAACAAGCAAAGCGCTCATCTGAAAAGCAGCTATAACTTGTTTTAGACTTCCAAAGATGTAATGATACAAACAGGAGACACCACAAGACCCCCGTCTTCAGGACAAAGCCAAAACACATTCAAACCAGGATGTATAAGACAGACACCCTGTGCCTAACTGATGGTATTGACTCGTGCGACAACAAAATTAGCTTAATCAAGCCAAACAGGCTTTTATTACCTTTACACGTGTGCCTTATGATGATGCAAAAGAGAATCAAAAGCCTTGGGTATCCAGGCATGAAAAAATACTTTATGGATTTATGAATGTAAAAAAAAAAAAAAGAATGTTAGTTATGAATTAATTTTCTGGTGCTATTTTAAGGGAACTTTTGTAGTCTATAGTACAGTATATAGTATATGCCATTTTAATAAGAAAATGCTGCAAATAATGAAACAAGCATCTGTGACTGTGTGTGCACATGTGTTGCCTCCACATTTTACATCCTTTAACATTTCATCTGACAAAAATATTATCAGGGCACAATCAAAATTTCCAAATCTTATTTGATCATATTAACACCATTTAACGTTTTTGATCGCTTCACTAAAATGCATTACTCTACGGCATTATATGACTTCTTTAAACCACTTATTATACTGAAAACATGGACACACTGTGAATGTCGGAGCAGAAAGAACAGGTGCTGATGAGTCTTATACAATACATAACGTACACACAGGCACTTTCCTAAGTAAATGCACTTCTTTCATTAGCACCACTTTCTCAGAGCTCCTGAGTGGATTTATCCTTACTGAAAAAAGAAACATCACATGGGTTTTACACACGACCATGTATAATGTTTCCCATGTGAGTAATACTGTATGTGACCACATGCGACCCATAAAACAAAACAATAAGATGCATTCCACACATGCACTGGAATTGCACATTTGACCTCAGGTCCATGTCGTCTAACGTGAATGATGCGTTCACAAGTAAAAAACTAGTCACATGGGGAAAAAATGCATTTTTTTCCCGAAAATTTAGAAATTAGAAAAACAAACCTGAAACCTAATATGTGAAAAATCTATTTTATTTGAAAAAGAGAGAGAGAGAGAGAGAGAGAGAGAGAGAGAGAGAAAACAAACACCATAATCACATGGCATTCGCAAAAAAAAAAAAAAAAAACTAATGTATAATGTCATTATTCATATGTGAAATTCTGTAAGGGTAATGATTAAAGATTTTTTTTTTTTTTGCTTTAAATGCTTTTTTTTGCATTTTTGTTTTATAAACCCGGCACAAATATTTCACTCAAAGATAAATGAATCTTTAGTTATTGTGAGCTAACGTCTACAGTATGTTGTTAATACACTGATCAGCCATAACATTAACAATTCAGCATTGATTAGCAATCATACCAGCAAATTGGTGACCAGATTATGGACTCTCTAGGCTCACCCATGCCTGTAGGGACTAAAGTCCAGCCTGTCCAGTCCAATCCCAAACAAAAGCCAATTTAGCACAAAAGTCAATGCTGGATATGATAGAAAGGCACCAGAACACCCAGTGCATGGGACCAGGCACCAGGCAAACTGGGCAAAGCTGCAAATCCCGACTTCCAAATTCTCCAAATCTCAATCTGATCGATCACCAATGAGATGCGCCGGACAAACAAGTCAGATCCATGGAGGCCGTGGTCCGTAACCCCAAAGGATTTGCCGCTAACATCCTGGTGCCAGACACCACAGCACACCTAAGGGAACATACTGTACACAATACTGGTCATAATGTTTAGAGTTGTAATGTTACAGTTGATAATTCTAAATATTTTTTTACTTAAAACAATAAAGAAATGTTTTTCTAACAAGATAAAGAACCGTGTGAATATTTTAACCTATGCTGGCGGACATTTTACAAACTATATTAATAATTAATCTCTGACTTTTAATGAACTGTAACGAAGATGCTCACGAATTTAGAGAAATGTCTGGTAAACCACTTGACAAGTACAAAGCTGCTTTATGGTTTGCACATTGTGTCAAGGTCAGTTATTTGTGGTTGCTCCGTTAGGGCTTAATGAAACGTTACAGCATTTACAAGCTGTTAATGAGGCAGATGTTTTGCCACATTCAGGTTAGATAACCGTGTGATAATAAATTTAAAAGCCTGTAAGAAAATTGAAGGAGAACAGAAAAAGAAACAAAACAAAAGAAGTTAACATAAGGTGTCATACTAATAATAGAGACCCAGCTATTTGAATTCAGCGTTTGAGGTGAAACTTGATGAGCAACAAGACATAGAGATAACATGCTGAATACATTATTCGAATTTTCTGCCTTTGAGCGCTGCACAACACAATAAATGGCAGAAATTTCCATAGAACAAAGATGTAAACTATAAATCAAGTGCATGCAAGGGATAAAGAACGGGACATGAGCAATACACTTAAGGAAAACTCATGCTTTGAATATTACTGAAATCAGTCTGTACAGTATGTGTAGAAAAAAAAAACAGAAGGATATTGTGGGATATTTGTAATGTCAGTTTGTGCTATGATACCTCTGTGCAATCACATTATTCACGATTTTAGTTTATTTGTCTCAGAACCAGTGATACAGTTTCTGTTCTGGTTCTCAAAGGCATTTCTGTACAGTTTATTTACACTAATGGGATGTTATATTATATTATATTAGATTAGATATACAAAGTGGCGGCGCGGTGGTGTAGTGGTTAGCACTGTCGCCTTGCACCTCCAGGGTCTGGGTTCGATTCCCCGGCCAGGTTCGATTCCCGTCTCTGTGTGCATGGAGTTTGCATGTTCTCCCCGTGCTTGGTGGGTTTCCTCCGGGTACTCCGGTTTCCTCCCACAGTCCAAAGATATGCAGGTTAGGCTAATTGGCGTTCCTAAATTGCCCGTAGTGTGTGTGTGTGAGTGTGTGTATGTGTGTGTGCCCTGCGATGGATTGGCACCCTGTCCAGGGTGTACCCCGCCTAGTGCCCGAAGTCTCCTGGGATAGGCTCCAGGTCCCCCGCGACCCTGAACACAGGATTAAGCGGTGTAGAAAATGAATGAATGAATAGATATACAAATATATATGTGATAATATTATAATATAAAACATTATATTAATGTAATATACAACATATTACTTTTTATTTTCCTCTGGTGTGTTTACATTTTTATGGCTGATTTTATATATATATAAAAAATATAAAAATGTATATATACACACACACACACACACACACACACACACTAATATATATATATATATATATATATATATATATATATATATATATATATATATATATATAGAGTAACATCTTCAACATCTTCCTTTTTAATAAGCAAGCAAGCAGGGGCTAAATAAAGTGTTTTTATTCCAGCTGAGTTGTTATTGCAGATTCAATAACTGTGCTAACAATAAAACTTCATATAATAGTCTATTTACTGTATGTATTTGTATAGACTATTATAATACAACCTGGACAAATTGTTTGGGATATATAATATTGCTAATCATAATATTCCTGGAAGAAACTCAACAGAGAAAATGACTTTAAAGGGATGAACTATCAAAGAATGCAAGGGGGAAAACACATTTAAACATTATAATCGTTGTTGGTTTGAGATATTCAAATATTTCAACATCTATTAACAATCAGAGATTTAATTACAATAATGCAAACTGTTATACTAAAATGATAATATGATTTATCTGAATGTCTATTTACCTTGCAAGCTATTATGTTCTTCATTGGCATTAATTTTCAGGAAAAAGGATATTAAATCAGTCATTAAAATGAATAAAGCATTAGAGCTTCTGGTGCAGTGATTCAGACCTGAGCTTTGTCATGCTTACGAAGAAATAGTTTGAATTTCTAAACCACATAACTTTTGTTTAATTTGCACAATCAAAGCTTTCTTGACATTCTCATAATATGGAAACATATATTCTAATCTATGACATTTATTAACAGAGAAAACAGCTGTAGATCCCAAACAATCCACTACAAGTCAATAAATAATATGCAGATGCTTACTATAGAACTACTATAATGCTTTAGAAAATACTACTGCATGACAAAAGCATTGCTAATTTTACTGCTCACTATTCAGTAGCCCGGAAGTCATTACTACTGTAGTGTAGCAAATCACCCCAGGGCCCACATAAAGGGTTTTTCAATGGGTTCAACGAGATGCTTTTGTCTGGGCCCCCAGGTGGTGGAATGAGCTCCACCTGGCCACCTGAATGAATCACTGTCACTTTTCAAACAAAGACTGAATGCAAGCTGACCCCAGTAAGTATTGAATCCACATATATATGAAAAACCTACCAAATATAGCATATAACTGAGAGAAATTAATAATTAATAATAATAATAAACTATTAATCTAACTAACAACGTAGGAGCTGATTGCTGTACTGTATCTTCGCTAACATTAATCAGATTCCTCTTACATTGTTTGTGTGTACTGTACTTAAAGGTATATTCACAGATTTTAATTAGCTGTTTTGAAACTTACAATTCTGGTGTAATGGTGTAAACGTCTCCAAATCCTGTCTGGATGATGGTGGTCCAGGAACTTCAGCATTGGTGTATCTGCAATGCTATATCTGTTCAAACATTTTATTTTCAGATCACATGCAGCGGCTATAGTGATGTAGTGTAAGTGTAGAAAAGTCAGGGTTAACCTTAATCTTCTGCCATTGCAGAAGGAAACAAATTATTAAAAAACAAATCATTTATAATCATTATATATCCAAGGTCTGGGTTCGATTCCCCGGCCAGGCTCGATTCCCGTCTCTGTGTGCATGGAGTTTGCATGTTCTCCCCGTGCTTGGTGGGTTTCCTCCGGGTACTCCGGTTTCCTCCCACAGTCCAAAGATATGCAGGTTAGGCTAATTGGCGTTCCTAAATTACCCGTAGTGTGTGAGTGTGTGTATGTGTGTGTGCCCTGCGATGGATTGGCACCCTGTCCAGGGTGTACCCCGCCTAGTGCCCGAAGTCTCCTGGGATAGGCTCCAGGTCCCCCGCGACCCTGAACACAGGATTAAGCGGTATAGAAAATGAATGAATGAATGAGTGTAACATATGCTTCATTTATATTTTTTATATATAATATCTTGTATTGTTTTTTGTTCTTAGCCTTGCACTACTAACTTCGGTCAGCTCACACATTAACCTGTGTTTACTAACTATATGTAAGATATACTGTGTGCAATCTCCTGAGTTGCTGTCTATTGCCGGCTGGATATCTAGAATTTCCTTTAGTATCAATAAAGTCTCCATTCATCCATCCATCCATCCATCTATCCAGGTGTATGACTTTTAAATGTTTTTTGGCAGAATTTCTTTTCCTTTTTTTTTCTTTTTAATCTATCTAAGTCTTTATTGGTTGAATGTTTGTCAATGACATGAAACAAATCCAAATCATTAATAACAAACATTTTTGCAAGTAGACATAGCTGACATTCTCGCCACCCCAACCTGTCTCATTACTTCTCTCACATCTCATCAACTGAAGACTTAATTAAACCACATTTCATCTCAGTCTGCAGGCTATCTGACATTAGTTATCTCCTAAAGGTGCCAAAACATAAGAAGGACATGCAGGTAATAGGAAGACTCGCTAGACATGACTCAGATCACACTTAAGATTCATGACATGTTACTTGGGTGGCCACTTCGAGGGGCAACTGGAGGTCTTAATTATAATGTTTTTCTATTTTTCTACTTTGCAACAGATATACATCCTTAATATCCTTTAAAATATATTTATGTAAGTCAGTGAAGAATTTGATTTCTGGTTAGGAGTAGTAATTATTCTTCTGATAGTGCGGTAAAAATTAGTTTAGTGAGATTAAAGTGTGTTGGAAAAAATCTCACCTTAAGAGCTGTGGTTCTTCATGCTGGCACGAACGACACCAGGCTGAGGCAGACGGAGATCCTAAAGAAGGACTTCAGGAGCCTGGTGGAGAAGGTCCGCAGCACATCACCCACGACAAGGATCATCGTACCTGGACCGTTTCCCACATTTCAGCGAGGAATCGAGAAGTTCAGTAGATTATTTGCCTTTAACGAATGGTTACAATCTTGGTGTCAACAACAGAGATTACCCTTTGTTGATAACTGGAATGTTTTCTGGGAGCGTCCTAGGCTCTACCACACCGATGGCCTACACCCTAGCAGACCTGGAGCAGCGGTCCTCTCTGACAACATCTCCAGGACACTACGAACCATCTGACTGGCGTTAAGTCATACCTTAGATATTAGGCACATTGCAACTTACCATACTGATAGACGCACACACATAGCTTGTCCTATAGAAATTGTGTCTCTTCCACGAATAGTGAGAAAAAAATAATAAATTGGTTAAATTTCCCCGAAACAATCTGATAACCATAAAACCAGAAAAAGCAAAATAAGTCATCAAAATCTACCTCTAAAGTTTGGACTTCTCAACATTAGATCCCTTGCGCCTAAAGCACTTATTGTTAATGAAATGATCTCAGATTATTGCCTTGACGTTCTCTGCCTTAATTTGGTTAAACCTGGCTTAAACCAAATCAATATATTGGTCTGAATGAGTCTACTCCGTCAGGATATTTCTATAAGCACGAGCGCCGTCTAACTGGTCGCGGTGTCGCCACTATCTACAATGATGTACTCACTGTTACTCAGAAAATTAGACCTAGGTTTAACTCATTTGAAGTGCTTATCATTAATGTTGCACTCAGTGAAATACATAATAAACCCTTGCTATACAGTATTTAACCCTGGCCACCGTGTACAGACCCCCGGGGCCATATGTCGATTTTCTTAAAGAATTTGGACCTATTGCTATCAGACCTATTGGTTAACTCTGACAAAGTGTTGATAGTAGGAGACTTTAACATTCATGTAGATGATGCTAACGACGCTTTAGCACTCACATTTATGGATTTACTAAATTCCTTTGGGGTTAAACAAAATACAGTGGTGTGAAAAACTATTTGCCCCCCTCCTGATTTCTTATTCTTTTGCATGTTTGTCACACAAAATGTTTCTGATCACCAAACACATTTAACTATTAGTCAAAGATAACACAAGTAAACACAAAATGCAGTTTTTAAATGAGGGTTTTTATTATTTAGGGAGAAAAAAATCCAAACCTACATGAAAAAGTGTGAAAAAGTAATTGCCCCCTGAACCTACAGTAATAACTGGTTGGTCCACCCTTAGCAGCAATAACTACAATCCAGCGTTTGCGATAACTTGCAACGAGTCTTTTACAGCGCTCTGGAGGAATTTTGGACCACTCATCTTTGCAGAATTGTTGTAATTCAGCTTTATTTGAGGGTTTTCTAGCATGAACCGCCTTTTTAAGGTCATGCCACAACATCTCAATAGGATTCAGGTCAGGACTTTGACTAGGCCACTCCAAAGTCTTCATTTTGTTTTTCTTCAGCCATTCAGAGGTGGATTTGCTGCTGTGTTTTGGGTCATTGTCCTGATGCAGCACCCAAGATCGCTTCTGCTTGAGTTGACGAACAGATGGCCGGACATTCTCCTTCAGGATTTTTTGGTAGACAGTAGAATTCATGGTTCCATCTATCACAGCAAGCCTTCCAGGTCCTGAAGCAGCAAAACAACCCCAGACCATCACACTACCACCACCATATTTTACTGTTGGTATGATGTTCTTTTTCTGAAATGCTGTGTTACTTTTACGCCAGATGTAACGGGACACGCACCTTCCAAAAAGTTCAACTTTTGTCTCGTCGGTCCACAAGGTATTTTCCCAAAAGTCTTGGCAATCATTGAGATGTTTTTTATCAAAATTAAGACGAGCCTTAATGTTCTTTTTGCTTAAAAGTGGTTTGCGCCTTGGAAATCTGCCATGCAGGCCGTTTTTGCCCAGTCTCTTTCTTATGGTCGAGTCGTGAACACTGACCTTAATTGAGGCAAGTGAGGCCTGCAGTTCTTTAGATGTTGTCCTGGGGTCTTTTGTGGCCTCTCGGATGAGTTGTCTCTGCACTCTTGGGGTAATTTTGGTCGGCCGGCCACTCCTGGGAAGGTTCACCACTGTTCCATGTTTTTGCCATTTGTGGATAATGGCTCTCACTGTGGTTCGCTGGAGTCCCAAAGCTTTAGAAATGGCTTTATAACCTTTACCAGACTGATAGATCTCAATTACTTTTGTTCTCATGTGTTCCTGAATTTCTTTGGATCTTGGCATGATGTCTAGCTTTTGAGGTGCTTTTGGTCTACTTCTCTGTGTCAGGTAGCTCCTATTTAAGTGATTTGATTGAAACAGGTGTGGCAGTAATCAGGCCTGGGGGTGACTACAGAAATTGAACTCAGGTGTGATAAACCACAGTTAAGTTATTTTTTAACAAGGGGGGCAATCACTTTTTCACACAGGGCCATGTAGATTTGGAGTTTTTTTTCTCCCTTAATAACGTAAACCTTCATTTAAAAACTGCATTTTGTGTTCAATTATGTTATCTTTGACTAATAGTTAACGGTTTTTGATGAGCAGAAACATTTAAGTGTGACAAACATGCCAAAGAATAAGAAATCAGGAAGGGGCAAATAGTTTTTCACACCACTGTATAATTGGAGCAACTCACCGCTTTAATCATACACTAGATTTAATTATATCCCATGGTATAGATGTCTCTAATATAGAGATCATACCTCAAAGTGATATCACAGATCACTCCCTCCTGATATATTCTCTACCCGTAGAACAGATTATCTGTGTCTCACCACATTATCAATCTGTTAGAAATATGAATCCCACTACTAAAGACAGATTCACAAGTAATCTGCCCGATCTCTCCCAATTTCTTACCAGACCCCTAAATGCAGATGATCTAGATGAAGTGACTAGCAGCATGGGCACTATTTTTACCAGTACATTAGACACTGTTGCTCCCATCAGATTAAAAAAAAGTCAGAGATAAAACACTTGCACCGTAGTACAAAAGTCATACTCGCGCCCTAAAGAGAGCAGCCCGTAACCTCGAGCAAAAATGGAGAAAAACTAAATTAGAAGTTTTGAGAATTGCGTATAAAGACAGTATGTGCAGCTATAGACAGCCTCAAAAAACTGCTAGGGCCGAGCATCTTAGCCAACTGATAGCAAGAACCCTAACCAATCCCAGGTTCGCCTAACAAAACCTAAGATGCCCGCAGAGGGTATCCCATCACAGTTTAGAAGTGAAGACTTTATGGACTTCTTTAATGAAAAAATCAATGGTATCAGGAAGAAAATAACGGATGTTCAACCTCTAATAGTATCTCACGATCCAGTTCAGCCTATAGCTTCACATTTAGATTTTCAGTGCTTTACAGGTATAGGACAGGAAGAGCTGTATAAACTTATCACCTCAGCTAAATCAACAACGTGCCTGTTAGACCCAATCCCAACCAGATTTTTAAAAGTAGTGATGCTTAAGGTTGGAGAGCCACTTCTAAACATTATTAATTCTTCATTACATCTAGGTCACGTCCCTAAACCTTTCAAGTTAGCAGTTATTAAGCCGTTTCTTAAAAAATCAAATTTGGACGCGAATGAAATAACAAATTACAGACCGATTTCAAACCTTCCGTTTATATAATAAATATTAGAAAAAGTAGTATCAGCTCAAATATGCACATTCTTGCAGGATAACAACATCCTTGAAGAATTTCAGTCAGGTTTCAGGCTCCATCATAGTACAGAAACTGCAGTAGTGACTTGTTTTTAGCATCAGACCAAGGCTGCATCTCAATACTAGTCTTACTTGATCTTAGTGCTGCATTCGACACTGTAGATCATAACATTCTCATAGATCGCTTACAAAATCATATAGGTATTCAGGGACAGGAATTAAAATGGTTTAGATCATACCTGTCTGATCGACACCATTTTGTAGATCTGAGTGGAGAACCGTCTGGTGTAATGCCAGTGAAATATGGGGTCCCACAAGGGTCAGTTTTAGGACCTCTGCTGTTCTCAATATACATGCTTCCCTTGGGTAACATCATTAGAAGACATGGGATTAGTTTCCATTGTTATGCTGATGATACCCAATTATATATCTCAACACAACCAGACGAAATACCTAAGTTGTCTAGATTAACTGAGTGTGTCCAGGACATAAAAGATTGGATGACCCATTACTTTCTTTTAGTAAATTCAGATAAGACAGAGATATTACTTATTGGCCCAAAAACCAGCAGATTTCACAATTCAGCCTGCGTTTAGAAGGATGTACTGGTACTACCAGCTCAGCAGTAAAAGACCTGGGCGTAATATCAGACAGTAACTTGTCCTTTGAAAATCACATTTCAAATATCACAAAAACAGCCTTTTTCCATCTTAGAAATATTGCCAAACTTAGGAGCATCTTATCCATATCTGATGCAGAAAAGCTAGTTCATGCATTCATGACCTCCAGACTGGACTATTGTAATGCATTACTAGGTGGTTGTCCTGCATCCTCAATAAACAAGCTTCAGTTAGTCCAAAATGCAGCCACCAGGGTTCTCACTAGATCCAGAAAATATGATCATATAACCCCAATATTATCATCCCTGCACTGGCTACCTGTTCAGTTTAGAATTAATTACAAACTAGTATTACTTACATACAAGGCCTTAAATGGTTTAGCTCCCACATACCTAACCAGTCTTCTGATACGCTACAATCCACCACGCTCCTTAAGATCACAAAGCTCCGGACTTCTGGTAGTTCCCAGAATATCAAAATCTACAAAAGGGGGTAGGGCATTTTCATATTTAGCTCCAAATCTATGGAATAGCCTTCCAGACAGTGTTCGGGGAGCAGACACGGTTTCCCAGTTCAAAAGTAGACTCAAGACGCATCTCTTTAATCTGGCATACACATAACTCATCCCATAACCTCATACTCCAGTACATTTATCCTGAATGGCAACTACGCTAATTCTCCCCATCTGTTCTGTATTTCTCTACCCATCCCGAGGCATCGGGAGATTGTGCCAGCTTCAGTAGACAAAGGCCGACCCTGCGAGGTTCCTGAGGCATCCAGAGAAGGACCAGCTCCAGCTGGATTCAACTTTATGATGGTTGGAGCTACACATGCTGCTCCTGTGCTTCCAGCGATCCAGACTTCATCTGCCCTCTGCACCTACTGACTCGTCCCTATGCTGAACTGGTCTTCATGTCAATTTAAAGAACTTCTGTTATATTGAACTTTCACCTGCACAACACACATGATGTTATATCATTTCTATCTGTTATCACCCAAGTGAGGATGGGTTCCCTGTTGAGTCTGGTTCCTCTCAAGGTTTCTTCCTAATGCCATCTCAGGGAGTTTTTCCTTGCCACTGTCGCTGTCACCCTTGGCTTGCTCATCAGAGACATTTCATTCATCATTCATTCATTCATTTCATTATTATCTAGACACATTTTTCTCACACATACACACTTCCAAATATTTTATTTTCTAAAAAATTTACTTTCATTTTTGTGAAGCTACTTTGAGATAAAGACCATTGTTAAAAGCGCTGTATAAATAAAATTGAATTGAATTGAACCGTAAGACCCATTTATTCAGAAGTGCTTATCCTACATGATGTAAGGCTGCACTCAAATCTCCATTTAAATCTCCTCTTGAATCATTTGTTTTTAAATGGCTTAAATTATGACAGTTTTTTATTTCATTTAATATTGTTTTAATCACTTCCCTCAACATTATCTTAATCAATGTTATCTTGTTTTATCTTTCACCTGGAAGGTGGCCTTGGATGACCAGAAAGGCACCTACAGTATATAAATAAAATGTGTTGTTGTTATTATTATTGTTATTTATTATTTTTTCAATTTAAATAATTAAAAAGTGAAAAAAGGGTGTCATATATTGCACACAAATTATTTTAATATGTGAGGAGGTCTATAATTAGATTTGCATCAGTATTGTCAAAGTATTGTCTTATATGAAACACAGCACCTCCTGTCCTCGACCCATTTGTGGCTTTAATACCAGGGCTGTAAAGAGGGAAACATTTTCTATGTTCTAGCAGTGAGGGTTTTTAGGACATGTGAATGTTTATTGATGTTGTTTATTTGTGTGAATCGTGCATTATTCAGTGCTTCAGGGTCTACAACCTCTCTCCATCTCATCTATCAAGCCATTATTCAACTATTCAACTGGGTATCACATTAACCTTGTAGAACACAACAGGATCGAGCTAAGCATTATAAAAAATGTATGACAGTGCATCATGGTAGAGTCTAATGAAATATCATTTGACACAGAAGTCCAAGGTTTTCTGTATAAGCCGAGAAAAAAGTCTCTACAAAATAAAGTTATACAGTATATTAATTAATTAATTAATTTTACAACTCCAAAAAAAAAAAAACGCCAAAGGAAGCCAGCACACTCTAAGATAAACGGGGCTAATATTTTAGTGTTTAGTGATATTTTATTTGTGTTTGTACAGTTGTGTGTCATATTGAAAAAACATGTAATTATTTGTATGTTTTAGTGCAAAATTTTCATCTCTGTCTCAAACATTTACATAAATTTTTTAAATCTAGCTATTATCTTGGATTGATATCAGGTCATTTTTTTCCACCTGTTAATCTTGGATGTTTGTACCATGTGTCATGGCTATTAGAAACTGACCTCATTATCGCGCCTTGTCAGGATGATTGCATGAATCATGCTTCAAAAAAATCCACTTTTTCTGATGTGGAATTTTTTTTTTTTACTGTTTTCTTTTAAAGCACAAAGAGGATACATCTCTGTCCCCAACTTCCTAACAATATGCAAAGAAATGAGTTTCACATTACAGTAATGTATATGTGACAAATAAAGACTGAACAGTGCATTTTAAACATAAAAGCATTTTTTTAAACATTTACAGCATTTAAAATCACAAATCACAAGCTAGATGAAGACAGTCTTGTTTAATAACCAGTAAACATGCGACAAACCTAAATTTTTTTAACCAAAATTTTATTCACACAGACCTATAAAACAAGTCAATGGATTTCCTGGGCTTAATGCCCAAGCCCAGGAACTGATAGCAGGTCCTTAATATTCTCAGTTTAACACAAATGTATATTTTGTTTAAAATAAAATAAAATTTTATTAACCCCAGAGGACTGCATCATGATACACTCTAATGAAATATAATTTGACACAAATTATGATTATTGTCTGTTAATTAAGAACAAAGTTCATTATTAATGCCTACTTCCAAGTCTTAGTGTATTATTAAGCAATAACTCAAACGCACACTGACAAGCCTTGGCATATAAAACAAGAATTTCTTTTACTGGTAATTTCTTTTACTGTAAGTGTCCTTAAACAAATAACATGGCTAACTTACAGTAGTGCAGTCTTTTTCATCAGTGAACAATCTGGCCACAGCATTTTGTACTAACTGTAAACAATAGGAACTGATTAAACGTATTGCAGTGTGAGGTACTGCAAGCAGTGCATGAAGAAATATTGTAAATGTTTAAATACTTTTTTCCAGCTCATAATATAAGAGAAGACATTTGGGAAAGCTTGGATGGATTATTAAAAAGGCTGTAAACATGATTACTGGGTTCTAACAAGAATCGTTTTCTCATTTGCCCTCATTTAATTGGTTAAATTTAAAACCATTAATCTTTTAACATTCTTACGACACTTCGAGGCTAGGGAGCAGTCTTTGGGTTTCAGGAGACATATAGACATACAGTATAGACAGACGGACATATAGATTATAAAACAACATAAGGGTAATGTTATAGAAAAAACTACTATACATTGTTTACAATAGTGATGTCAGGTGGGAATTAGAAAACTGCACGGGTCTATTTTGTTATTATTATTTTGACAGATTAATTGCTTCAACAGAAGGTTATGGGTCCTAAGATCAAGCCTTGCAGAATACCAATAAGCCATCATCTTTATTTAATAAAAAAAAAAAGCTATAATAAAATAATTTTAATGGCATAATTAAAATGATAGGGCATACACATTTTACACACATGCTTTAATTTATCGTGCTGCATTCATGTTCTGACTACCACGCATGAAAATATACTGTAACTTGTGTGCAATTTGTACTTTGCTAAACAATGTTGTAACAACGCGGGTCTCTCGAGCGGCAAAACCGCGCATAGATTGTTGAGAACGGGCAGATCTGCAGGCTGACACCGCGCAATTCTGAACAGGCAAAGGCGTGGCCATTTATAGACACGCGGTTGCCAGGCAACGCCGCAATCACCCTGGACACGCCGCACCTGGTGGCGAGTCTATTTAAGGATCCTGATACGGCGGCACTTCGTGTGATCATTAGGTAGCACCGGTAAGGTATAAGGGCCAAAGACAAAGAGCGCTCAAGAGACAAGGCGAAGACCCAGAAAGAGAGAGAGAGCGACACACGTCCGTGTAGAGTGCACTCTCGGGTTAAGGATACAGTTTACACCAAAACACAAAGCAAAACAAACTCTCTCCCATAAGACCCCGAGAGGATATCAGTTTGTTTCAGTTCCCAGCGCCCCGTCCGTTCTCGTGTAGACGGCTGCGCTCTTTTTTACCTTGTGTTTTCTTTTATTTCCTTTTAAGTTCCTAATTAATAACCCCACGTTATCTCCAAATGGATCGGTCTTCCGGTGCGTACTCTTTTTCACCCCCCCCCCTAGAAGACCTGCTATACAGTAGGTCTCTTACACGTTAAAACTTATCAGATGTGTTTTCTTGCTGCCTGGTTTTGAATGTGTTTTTAATCCAGGCAGTTGCTCTCTTCCCAGTATGACAGACTGTACAGACCTGTACTTTCAGCCATGCTGTGACAGACAGTTATTAATTATCCGTTATTTGAATACCTGGGACACAGAGTGATACATCTAGTTAATCGTCACAGTGGTTTTACATTTACTATTATCACCACTTGTGGAACACCTCTAATCCGAGCAGGTTGCTCAGTCTGAACTGTTGTATAATATGTTCATTCGTTCATTCATTCATTCATTTTCTATACCGCTTAATTCTGTGTTCAGGGTCGCGGGGGACCTGGAGCCTATCCCAAGAGACTTCGGGCACTAGGCGGGGTACACCCTGGACAGGGTGCCAATCCATCGCAGGGCACACACACATACACACACTCACACACCCAATCACACACTACGGGCAATTTAGGAACGCCAATTAGCCTAACCTGCATATCTTTGGACTGTGGGAGGAAACCGGAGTACCCGGAGGAAACCCACCAAGCACGGGGAGAACATGCAAACTCCATGCACACAGAGACGGGAATCGAGCCCAGACCCTAGAGGTGCAAGGCGACAGTGCTTGTATAATATGTATCGCCTTCAAAGATATTTTAAGAAGAATTTACCAATAACTGCATTTCATAGCA
Source organism: Channallabes apus (assembly GCA_030522415.1). Lineage (NCBI taxonomy): Eukaryota > Metazoa > Chordata > Actinopteri > Siluriformes > Clariidae > Channallabes > Channallabes apus. The sequence goes on along the minus strand of CM060127.1, from coordinate 24,681,443 downwards.
CATTTTCAATCGCTGCTGATGATGTCTTACAGACGTCTCAGTAAAGCAGACTAAAAAAAATCAGCCCAAATCTATAAAATCTATAGGCAGCACTTCACTAGACGCAACTCTCACTGATAGTCTGCATGAATCATGTAAGGACAAAAACCCTGATTACTTCACCACCTACTATTTGGATATACAGTGGTGTGAAAAACTATTTGCCCCCTTCCTGATTTCTTATTCTTTTGCATGTTTGTCACACTTAAATGTTTCTGCTCATCAAAAACCGTTAACTATTAGTCAAAGATAACATAATTGAACACAAAATGCAGTTTTTAAATGAAGGTTTACGTTATTAAGGGAGGAAAAAAAACGCCAAATCTACATGGCCCTGTGTGAAAAAGTGATTGCCCCCCTTGTTAAAAAATTACTTAACTGTGGTTTATCACACCTGAGTTCAATTTCTGTAGTCACCCCCAGGCCTGATTACTGCCACACCTGTTTCAATCAAGAAATCACTTAAATAGGAGCTACCCGACACAGAGAAGTAGACCAAAAGCACCTCAAAAGCTAGACATCATGCCAAGATCCAAAGAAATTCAGGAACAAATGAGAACAAAAGTAATTGAGATCTATCAGTCTGGTAAAGGTTATAAAGCCATTTCTAAAGCTTTGGGACTCCAGCGAACCACAGTGAGAGCCATTATCCACAAATGGCAAAAACATGGAACAGTGGTGAACCTTCCCAGGAGTGGCGGCCGACCAAAATTACCCCAAGAGCGCAGAGACGACTCATCCGAGAGGCCACAAAAGACCCCAGGACAACATCTAAAGAACTGCAGGCCTCACTTGCCTCAATTAAGGTCAGTGTTCACGACTCCACCATAAGAAAGAGACTGGGCAAAAACGGCCTGCATGGCAGATTTCCAAGGTGCAAACCACTTTTAAGCAAAAAGAACATTAAGGCTCGTCTCAATTTTGCTAAAAAACATCTCAATGATTGCCAAGACTTTTGGGAAAATACCTTGTGGACAGACGAGACAAAAGTTGAACTTTTTGGAAGGTGCGTGTCCCGTTACATCTGGCGTAAAAGTAACACAGCATTTCAGAAAAAGAACATCATACCAACAGTAAAATATGGTGGTGGTAGTGTGATGGTCTGGGGTTGTTTTGCTGCTTCAGGACCTGGAAGGCTTGCTGTGATAGATGGAACCATGAATTCGACTGTCTACCAAAAAATCCTGAAGGAGAATGTCCGGCCATCTGTTCGTCAACTCAAGCTGAAGTGATCTTGGGTGCTGCAGCAGGACAATGACCCAAAACACACCAGCAAATCCACCTCTGAATGGCTGAAGAAAAACAAAATGAAGACTTTGGAGTGGCCTAGTCAAAGTCCTGACCTGAATCCTATTGAGATGTTGTGGCATGACCTTAAAAAGGCGGTTCATGCTAGAAAACCCTCAAATAAAGCTGAATTACAACAATTCTGCAAAGATGAGTGGGCCAAAATTCCTCCAGAGCGCTGTAAAAGACTCGTTGCAAGTTATCGCAAACGCTTGATTGCAGTTATTGCTGCTAAGGGTGGCCCAACCAGTTATTAGGTTCAGGGGGCAATTACTTTTTCACACAGGGCCATGTAGGTTTGGATTTTTTTTCTCCCTAAATAATAAAACCCCTCATTTAAAATCTGCATTTTGTGTTTACTTGTGTTATCTTTGACTAATAGTTAAATGTGTTTGATGATCAGAAACATTTTGTGTGACAAACATGCAAAAGAATAAGAAATCAGGAGGGGGGCAAATAGTTTTTCACACCACTGTATACTGTGCTTTTGCAGTGATATGGTGGTACAGTGGGTCACATTTTAGAGGTTCAAATCTTTCCTCTGGTCTGTGCTCCTGGATTTATAATTTTTTTTCTCAGTGCTCAGCATGTTTCCTCCAGGTATTCTAATTACCCCCATGGTACAAGAACATGCTTTTTAAACTGATTAGGGTTTTTCAAATTGCCCATGGTTTATGGTTGGGAGTGTGTCTGAGGTGGTATCAAAAAGTTTTGAGGTTTTGTAACACGCTAACAGATGGCAGCACAAAGCTGTACATATAGTCAAAGGGCGCACTGATCTTCACAAGTCAGTGTGCCAAAAGACATTGTACTGAGTGCATCGGGAGATTTGCAACTGGTGCTATTCTGACCACATGCATTACATGCCTGTTATTTCATGGACAGCATGTTAAAAACAAAGAGCAAACGTCAAATTATGCATGAAACTGTTTTGGCAAGTGTACGGCGATGCTGTAATGAGTCGTTCAAGGTGTTTTGAGTGACACCCTCCAAGAGCAAAAGAATATCTTCTAAAGACAATGAGAGATCAGGAAGACCATGAATGAGCTCAACCCCCGAAAATGTCGAAACCATTCTGCAACTTGTGCATCATGATCATCGGGCCCACAATCTTGCTGTCATTGTCGTTATGTCATGAGGAACAGTCATGCGCCGTGTCGCTGCCAAGTTCGTTCCCAGGTTGATGATCCAGGAGCAGAAGGAACATCACGTTGAAGTCTGCAAAGAACTTAAAATCCATTAATGACTCATCCTTCACGTTGACGACCTTGCACCTTCAGGATCCGGATTTCATTCTCGCCTCTCAGTGTGAATGGAGTTTGCATGTTCTCCTCGTGCTTGGTGGGTTTCCTCCGGGTACTCCGGTTTCCTCCTACATTCCAAAGACATGCAGATTATATAAGCCTATAATATGCAGTGAAATGCTTATACGACTGTCAGAGACCTAAAAAAGAATTAAAGGTGACTGTCAGAAATCATTTGTACTAGAGAGACTCTCTCTCACTCATCGTATATACTGCTTAATCCTGTATACAGGATAGTGGAGGGTCTGAATCCTATCCTGGGAGACTTGGGGCAGGAGGCGGGGGTACACCATGGACAGGGTGCACACACACATTCATTCACACACACTATGGGAAATTTGGGAACACCAGTTCTAAAGCCTAATCTGCACGTCTTTGGACTGTGGGAGGAAACCAGAGAACCTGGAGGAAACACACCAAGCACTGGGAGAACATACAAATTCCATGCACGTAGAGTCGAACCTGGTGCTGACCACTAGGAATATGAAATAAAGGAAAAATCAAGAAATATAAAGAACTTTAAGATGATGGACTTTTTTTTTTTTTTTTTTACACAAGAAAACTCCCTATAGGGATGTCTCTCTCTCTCTCTCTCTCTCTCTCTCTCTCTCTCTCTCTGCTTGCACACACAAAATCTGACTCGACATATCAACAGTCTCCATCATTTTCCTCCATCTTATTTTCCACTTATCATTTCGGACACTTTTTTTTCTTCTCACTCCTGCGGATGAAGGGAAAGTGACAGGAGCGATGACGTCAGGGGGGCGCGTCAGTCAGGCGCTCGCGCTGTATAAATAGAGAAAGTTTTGCAGTCAGTGAGACCACACACGGAGACGGTGGTGAAACTGTGTGTTCTAAACTCTTTCTCCAGCAGCATGGACAGCATCAGGACGGCGGTGTATCTGGGTGTGTGTGTGTTACTGATCAGCACTGTGTGTCAGGCTCACGCGGCTCTGGACAACCGACTGTCCGACCAGCAGCTGGTCACCAGAGACATGGTAAAGAAAAAAACTAATAAACACACACACACACACACATGTGTGTATATACACACAAAATGTATTGCTCTATTCTTTTATATATTAATATATTTATTTCTATATGATAATATTATGATAATATTATCAATATTATATCAATATAATATACATCATACTATTTCTCTTTTCCTGAAGTGTGTGTACATGTTTTTGTCACATGTTTTGACATATATAATTAACTTAAGACTTGTTTGTTTGTTTGTTTGTTTGTTTGTTTGTTTTTGTTTACATATACTTTTAGTTCACAAAGGCGTTACTGTCATAAATGTTAACAAAAAAATACATTGTTGCCAAAGCAATTATGAAAGATTGATTACATTATTAATAACACCAATCTGATCAATAACATTTGTAAATATTAAATCTTGAAAAAATAACATATATAAGGTAAACAATTAAAATAAACAAAAACAACAACTAAAAAAAACAATCAATACTAGCCACAATAACAGCAACTATCAGGTAATTATCTGAACAATGGTGTAGTTATGGTTACAGTATTTTGACAGTATATATAGTCTATATACAGATGTATACGTTTCCTTGTTTTTTTTTTTCTCAGGCTGAAGCACTGGAAAGCCTTCTGGATGGAGATGGAGAGAATCAGATAGCATTGGATAAAAGAGCCAGCATCATTCCAAGGGTAAAAGTATTTATTAACATCTCCAAATATTCTCTAATACCCTTACACGTTTCATCTTGAGAAATAATGTTTCAGCAAAAAAAATGATTGTACTGAATTTTACTGTATTTTTTCTGTACAATTTACAAAACTGTAAAGTGAAATTCAAGATCAGTTTACACACTTGTATTTTGATCTTTGTAAAATAATTAATATTTTACATACAGTATGGCATACAATACCCATCCAGCAGGATTACATCACTGATCCTTAATGTCCAGACTCCTTTTTTATTATTATAAATAATGTAGAAAACTATTGTAGATTTTCTTTGTTGTTGTTGTTGTTGTTGTTGTTGTGTAGACAGCAATAAGTTAAAATGAGATTTGTAGAGACATGGACACTGGCTGTCACAGAGTGGCATTTATAACCCAATTAACACTACAGCATGTCCATATATATATACAGTACACCATATACTATTAACTGAAAAGTCTGCCTCCATAAACAAAAGGTCGTTAAAAATATTAAATACTCCCAGTTGATGATCTCTGACTGGATACAAACATGCTGAACATTACTTAAATGATGCTTCCTGCAGAAATGATTTCCTCCTTTAGTGCAGCAATTGTTCCCAACCAAACCCAGTAGACTACTAATTCCAAATGAGCCAAGAGGGAAAAAAATGTTGTTTGGTGTTACATCTGGTTCTATTTGATCTTCTGTTGTTAGTTTCAAATTTCATATAAAGTCAAATTTCATATAAAGAAAAAAACATATTGATCCAGACATTATTAGCCACGTCTCATATGCATCCATATTTGGCGAATTACAGTATATAATACCTATTGTTTGGTGCGGAGTGAATTCAGGTATTTGGGTCAGCAGGTGGGCAGCACAGTAGCTTAGAGTTTAGCTCCGTCACCAGAGGTTTCAACAGGGGATTGAATCTTTCCTCTGGTCCCTATACAGTATGTGGAGTTTGCATGCTCTCTGTGCTTATTGGGTTTCCTTGGGGTACCCCTGTTTTCTCCCACAGTCTAAATACATGCACTGTAGACTGATTGGAGTGTGTATGTGTGCCCTGTAATGGGCTGGCAACCCCATGCAGGGTGTCTTCTGCTTTGTGCCCTGAGTTCCTTAGGATAGGCTTCAGAACCCCTTGACCCTACTGGGGCATCAGGTAAATTTGGACACTTTAACCTAACAGAATTCATTTGCTGATTAACCAAAGTCAGAGCTTGTTCAAGGGGCATCAAATAAAGGTTATGATAAGCATTAGGCCAGACATTGACAAAAAAGGAGAAAAATTACATCTGCATTGGCTTTATTGTATAAGGTCGCAATAGTATGATAATGAATTTTATTACATAAATAAAAAATGAATAAATATATGTTTATAATAATTCATTTTAAGCTTTCAAAATATGTTGTTAAAATGCATTCAGATATGTATAATGTTTTGGGTGATTTTGTTTTATAAATGGCAGGAAAGTCCAGATGGAATTGCAAAAACTTAATGTCCTATTATGTCTGAATTCACGCTACATGTTTTCCTAAACCATTATAGATATTTGGAATATTATACCAGTGAAACCAGTACAGTAATATCATGTGACCATTCTGCAAATGCAAACTTGTGTGTATATATATATATATATATATATATATATACTGTATATATATATATATATATATATATATATATATATATATATATATATATATATATATACTGTATATATATATATATATATATATATATATATATATATATATATATATATATATATACACAACGACATGGTACAGTTAAGCAGATCTTTAATGTTTATGTGCACATGTTTGTGTTTAGTGTGACGTAGGAGAGCGGTGTGCCCTGAAGCACGGACCACGCATTGGCCGTTTGTGTGACTGTATGAGAGGCAGCGCGTGCAACACCTTCTTCCTGCGCTGCTACTAACTGAGCCTCAAGAATTCCACTTCCCAGGAGGCGTAGCTCTGGTGGAATATTATATTGCTGATGTCGTAAAATCGTTGTTTAGTTCGTAAAAGTATCATGAATGTTTGATGAAAATACATGTTCTATTTTTGTTTAATAAAATGTCTTTAAGACTCATTGATCCTGTATAATTAATGTTCAATTCTGTGTTTATTGTGAGATGCATTTATAGAGATATGATACAGTATATTATAAAGGTAGAGCTGTTTGAATGTTAATACAATCCAAATTTTTAAAAAGCACATATAGCTTTTAAAAGCATTGTAGTGAAATATCAAGCATCGGACTGTGAAATGATGATAAACTGTTTTTCATTTATTTATGTAAAATGTGACCATTCTACATTATCGTGCATGGATTCTTAAAGGAATACTATCAGTCATATAATTAAAAGACACATATTAAAGGGCGCAAAGGTGAGAGTTTTTTTTATTTAATGCCACAAATGCAACAGATGGGCCAGTGCAATACCAATTACAGGCAACTCAATCCGGCTGTACTGACCAATAGGTTTTTATCTGATTTGCAATAATAGGTTTTTTGGCGTCTGATGTGCTCTTCAAAGGTTTTTGACTCATTGCTGAACTTTAAAGAGCACTAACAGAGCAGCTTTAAATACATCTCCTAAAGCTCAGCACACCGAGAATTAATGACATTGTGCCCTTTTCCGTGTGAGAGAAGACCTTTAACCGGTAGCCAAACAAGATAATACAGACTGCTTTCACATCTGTGAAGTTCGTCAGCTCAACATTGACATGACATTTATTTGAATAAGGCACCAAATGAACCAACTGAAATGGAATACAGAATGATCCTGATTGGAATCTGCTGTTTGGTTAAATTATGGCCTGGATCAGTTCAGTTCAGTTCTACAGACATTTGCAGCAAACACACGTACAGTACAGTATGTGGCTGCGCTACACAGACGTGCAAATGATTTACGTGAGAAGATCATTACATTCATGGTGCAGCACAGTGCTTTTAATTCCTATCACAATACATTGTGTTGGAATCTTTTAATAGCTTTCAAAAATCCTTCAAATTATCAGCTAAAAATTATCACCGATCAGTAGAAGAAGATTAGGACTCCTTCATCATCCTCGCTCATCTTAACCTACTATTCCAACCTTGACTTTACAGGTTACTTAAGTTTATGTAACTTTACATATCATTATCTATGTGGATGCGAGTGAGACCAACAGAACAGATTTCCACTGAAGCACAGTAAGAAATAATGTCCTATTGGACAAACAACTCATTGTATGATGACCATCGTAAGGGTCCAACCAGCAATGGAACAAAGGAAGCTCATTGTTTTTAGCCTGTTTATTGTTTTCCCAAAACTTTGGATATTTTTGAGATGCTTGAAAACTAAACATGGCAACAACCATCATCCCTGGTGATTTATTAAGCCTGAGGGTTTGAGAATTTCCAGCTATTAAGCACCTCATTTATTTATTTTTGTCTAAATGCATCCAGTTTCACCAACATGCACCGATTTAAATATATTTAAATGTGTCTCCTCAGGACAAACAAATTTCACATTCACCAAACTCAAAGCTTTGTAAATTTGGTCAGCATGACGTGATGATGCCTATGATGTAAATTGGCAAACGGATTAATGATACATTAAATGATAATGCCATAATGAGGCAATCAACTGACAGGTTACACAGTGCAGAAAGGAAGTGTGGCAATTATTCTGCCTTAGATGATGTAATGAGCTCAAACCACACACACACACACACACACACATGTTCAATGATGAGTAATAATCATGTGCACATTCCAAATGTCATTTATTGTCATAGCACCACCAAGTGGTAACTGGAAGCAAGGTTTGATATTTCGATCCACATTAATAGGATTAATTCCATTTTACATAGTGCAGTGAGGTTCAGAGTTCACATACATGTTGGAGTGAAAACATCCACTGGCACTTTTTTCCTTATAGGAAGATTAAGGATTTTACAAGGGTTGCTCTGGTTGGACCGGGGCGTTTGATTGTGCAGAATAACTATTATAAACTATATTCTAATTATATTACATTTATAATTATATTTCTCTATATAATCCTCTACAACACTAATGCACTCGTCCCAGCGTTTCCCTATTACTCGGATGCCGTCAAGGTGGAAAGTTTGTGCAGTACACCAGAGCCATGATCGGACTGCCTGCCCTGGCCCCCAAGGAATTCCTTTAATGGCCCGAACATGTGGAAATGGTTTGGAGCGAATTGAGGACTGTACAGTAGATGGGGCAATAACTCCAAGTTCCTGTAATGTGCAATTGATGATTGTGTGTTCTGTTCCCACCGACAGATGCATCTCTTATGCAAGTTGGAGACAAGTTATTCATTAATATAAATAAAAAAAAATTAGACATTCCACTCCCTCAACTGCATTAATAGACACCTAGACTACAAGACACCTAGACCAGAAACAGGCACGGACAAACAGCATTCTTAAAAATGATTACTCCATTCAAATATTTAGCTGCAGTAAAGAATCTCATCACCGTTCTGTGCTTTAAGTCTTCTGAAAATGTCAATTAGTTTTATGGCTTCATTCACAAAAAAATTAAAAAATCACATCCCGTTTGTCTTGAACACCTCATATTTTAGATGGCTTTGAAACTAACAATAGAATTAATTTCTCACGTATGCAGGACATGATTCATAACAGACGTAGCAGCTAAATCTTTCAGAATATCCTGTGTCAACCCAAAAATTTAGACCACACTGTATATGAAGGCAAGATCAACCCATGCAAAAATGAGCACAGATGGCATGGTATTGTTGAAAAAAGATTTCATTACTTTATGGAGTTTGCAGACAAGTGAAGACTTGTTTGGTATTAGACATAACACTAGGCCACTCATTTTCGCATGTTTACAATCACATTCTCTCTCTCTGCTCATGGAGAGACTCAGCATCATTACTGTTGCTGTCAAAATTCACACAATTCTTCAATATTACTGTATATCTTTAGTTCACATTACACTGGTATATAAGGCCTGCAAAGTAGCCCTCATTAAAGGAAAGCAAAACAAACAAAAGAAAAACAAACAAAAGTATTTCTTCCTTTTTGGTTTATTCCCCAGTTTCCCGTTTAAATACAGAGAATCTCCATTCTTTAATAAAAATACATTATCTACAGTCAGGTGGACCAGTAAATCTGGTTAAACAGAGAACAGCATGCAGCCATTTGTCCCTCCATTGCGTCAATGAACTCGATAAAACTCAACTCTTGAAAACTTGCCTTACACTGCGCACACAATCAGACAAGCATAATATAAAATGATCGGCTGAGTACCTGAAACCAAAGGCTTCTCCTGCTTGTGCAGATAATAAAACAAAATAATAATAATTAAACATCAGAAAGAGGATATAACATATCCAACACTTAGCAATGAGCCCATTTAAAATAAGTAACATACGCACATTAACCTACATTATAAAGTTTAGTTATGTTTTAGACAGCAGCGAAATACGTGCAGTGCCTGGCATTGATAAAACCTCAATCTGGTGCTGAGATACACTGGAAACTGTTCACAACATGAGACGCAAACACATGGAGCCGGTTTCAGAACCAAGGGGGAAAAAAAAAAAAAAAACCTTGAAAATTTCAGTATGGACTGTCTTTTTGTAAATTAACTTTTTTTTTGGAAGAATGTGTAATATACTGTATGAATGCCTACATGATGAGTAAAATTAGAGCAAAGTAGAACATTTCTCAGGTTTCTGTGGGGCCATTCACAAACGTATGAAAATAATCTTTGTTTTATTCTAAATTTAAAAGAAAAACACAACAACCTGATTCGTTTGTTTGTGTTTACATGGCAAGTTGATTTGCAACACACATGTCAAAGCACACAGTAAAGTAGGTTTGCATTAATTTAGTCATTAAAACATCTCAGAACAACAGTTTCAGGACAAATAATATTAAGCAGAATTCTAAACACAATAGAACTTAATTAGGCAGAAATTTCAAAACAAACTTTTCACATAGTCAGTTCATTGTTAGTGAGAACGTGTAGTACAGAACTGTTCATTATATGATAGGGAACTGAAAATCTTAAGTACAAAAATCTCACAAATGAACAAATTGTTCATCTTTTCTACTGTATTATAACATCTGCTGATTTATGTTACGATTACCTCATTAAATCCTGGAGGGTTCACAGTTAAAAGTTCACTAATAGAACTTGTGTGAAAAGACGCTGCATGGAAGCAGTTAAAAAAGAAAAAGGGGAAAAAAAAAAAAAAAAAAAAAAAAAAAAAGTGTCCATCCATCCAGATATGATGAGTTTTGTCTACGCTTGTCCAGCAATCACAGTCCAGGCCAGTTAAACCGGCTACTGCAGCAGTGATCGAACACTGACAAAATGATGCTCTCTGTGAATGTACAATACTTCTCAATACAGTTCTGAGTATTAAATAGATTCAATCTGCCTCCGGACCTTTTCTGCCGCCTGCCGGTCTAAAGACCTCTGCCGCCCGATCACTACTAGTGCAAAGAGAACAGTAAGGCCTAACATAGCACCCTCAAATTTCCAAAAGAGATGCTCCTCCATCACTGCCGAGCGGCAACTAGAGAGAGACACACACAAAAAAAGGATGATCATTTAACATTAACTGGACTGGAGAAAAACTGAGTGTTAATAACAGGGTTAAAAGGTGACATTTCTAGTTGTGTGTTTTTATACATAAAAACTGAAACAGGCGGGAACAGAAGCGGTAACAGCACTGGGACGTTTAGCTATATGCATCACTTAACGTCCCAGGAGTTATATAACCAACAATTCCAAAAAAAACCTAACAAACTCCGCAGTACTGAGGAGAGAGCAGTTACTGGTACTGGCTACTATGTACAGGTCATGGGACAAGTGATAACTGTGGCTTTGAAAGTCTTAACAAGTAAACCAGCACTGCTTACTAAAAAGGTTCCTATAACAAGTGCCTATCTGTCTAGGCGATCTATGTAGTGCAGTTAGTGTGATTGCTTGACGCAGTCTGTGATTTTGTGTTTGAATTATGCTCTTTTGATAATGTAATATTGCTGGAGCGCTTTATATAATTCAAATTAAAACACAATAAAAAATGGCATTTGGGAAACGCTTGGATGAAATAAAAACACCATTTAAGTCATTTCACTGCCAGAGCAAGATAGATGAGAATGAGAATAGTGCGATGAATAACGTGGAGAAACTATACTCACCTTATGTACTCATCTTTGTTGGACTTGGTACAGTTAATCCTCTCCACGTATCCTGTCTGGGAGCAGGCCATTACTTGCTTCTGCACAGATTATAGAGGGGATTTAATTCAAGCTCAAAGAAGCTTTAGTAAAGTTCCATGGCTTTCAGAGCACACGTTAAATAAACTCCCAAACCCTATAGCATGACAACCGTTTATGAGAATATTTAAGGAATAAAAATTATTCAAGCAGTCAAGCTGGTTCAGATGGTCCGCTATCGATTATTATAAAAACAAAAAATTTTCACGGGAGTAGCCAAAAGAAAAAAAAAAACATCTAAGAAATAATACACAACAGGGCTTGCTGTTAAGGAATACTAATTCTCCATTAAGAGAGTGGTGTAATGTGCTACAATCCTGAAGTTAATGACCTTCAAATAACAGCGATCCCCAAAGTGTGTTGTTCATCTTGTAACTCAGTGATTTACGGAGGATTACAATTGTTAATTTGTTAATGAACAATATATAATCATTGAATGGGTTAGCCTTCGTAACCCCCTAGATTAACAGACAAGAGCTGGTTGGAGGGTGGGAGCTGGCAAATGACCAAATTAGGGAGACAAGGAGACAAATGGGGGAAAATCCAAACTAATATTCACTCCTCTTTCTAGCACTACTGTCGGAGCCGCTGCTATAAGCAATTAATCAACACCTTGTGCGCAATCATATTTGAGTATTTAACATTGCTGCGATATAATAACGATGACAGCAAAATTAATAATTTATCTAGATATCCAAATGCACCTCTTACCGTTTGAAAAGCATCACACAGAGAGCATTCTTTCGCGACTACAAACTCTTCCATCTGCCAACATGGCATGGTCAGCGACTTTGTTACTGCAATTCAGAGGCATAAACAAAAAACCAAAATGTTAACGCTACTTTGTTTAATTTGACAGTTCAAAATGTTCAATCTCTGCTTTCAGTTACAAATAAAAAAAAATAAAAAAAGATTATGCAATATAAATATAAACTAATGATTTTTTTTTTAAAGGCATCTGTTAGCAACTGATTGAAGTATTTATTTTGATAAACAGCTATATCACACATTTATTGTAGATTTGTCATTTGTGCTGAAATATATTTATATTTGTGCTGTGACCTCCGTGATCATCATGAGGGAATATCAGTGCTGACATACACTGCTTTAAAGGGGACATACGGTGCTACATGCACTTTTTCAAGCTGTTTGGACTGAAATGTGTGTTAGGAGAGTGTGTACACAACCACTCTACAATGATAAAGAGCCGCCCAGCGATTTTCTTTTAATTTATTAAAATAAGATGCCTCTTCTGAAATCAGGCCGATCTCAAAAGCCTGTCGGTGTGATGTCACGCGGGAGGCCCGGGTTCGTTTCCCGGTCTGGGAAGTTAAGTTTTGTGCACATGCTTCTTGCACTTACATATTTATATATCTGGACCATTGCACATGACACTTTCATAAGTCACTTTTCATGCATATTTGCACAACCATTGCCACTTTTAATATAAAAATTTTATATATATACTTTAAGAACAGATGCAAGAGGAGACAGGAAGATAGCAGCAGGGAAGATTTAACACGCTAATACCAGATCTATGAGGAAGAGAGCAAGAGAGTAGAAATAACTCCTTCATATATAAAATAATCCTAAGATCATGTAAAATTATTTGAAACTGTTCTTTATTTTATATTTTTAACTGTTGTCAAAGCTATACCCCATGTGGGTTGTGAAGACACGCCCCACAGAACTGGGGGGCGGGCTCAGCAGAGGTCATTAGCATTTAAAGGAGCATGCACTGAAATAGGTTGCTGAGAACAGAGCTACTCTTTACCAGGTAAAAGTAATGTTTTTTTTACACAACCATTGATAATTTTAATTAAAGTATATTACAAACTTTTCATTAGGACCCTAAAGAATCATCTTAACCTATGAAGAATTGGGACTGGATGGCCCCTTTAATGTCAATATAAGCAACATCATGAAAATTGTGGTAATGTGTGTGATGTAAGAATATCTGCAGTACAGACCTATGGTACCCTTCTCCTCACCAAGAAATGCTGCCCCAAACACTCTGAAAACACAAAATAAACTGGCTAAAGATTACAAATAATACAAAAGTGTAAGATCTTTATCTTGAAGTATTTAATAAATGGCACTTCCTTGCTGCTGGGCAGTTATCTCGAGTGTATATCTATTGTAGCATTACTGTGTATTTTGACTTAGAAAGGTGCATGTAGCAATCCTTTACTCTAACAAGTTACTTACAGTCCAATTATTTAGTTCAGATAATTTAAAGGTATGATATAGCCATGTTTCCAAATGAAATATACAAATTAAAGAGAAAACAAAATGTACGCTTGACAGTATGACCCTAGTAACAAGGAAGTGCACAGGTCAATTCAGAGAGTGAATCCTAATTAAGACATTGTGTAAAATAATTAATAATAATAATAATAATAATAATAATAATAGTAATAAGACAATAACTCAATTCATTGACATCTTGAGTTAAGTCAACATAAAAAATACAGAATAAAAATAATCATATACCATAAACTAACAACATGCCACTTTAAAAACTTTGTGCACATTTTTACATTTATCAAACTACTGTACATTGTACTGTATGATGCTGAAATCTTGTCCACTAACCTGAGAGAAACCAGTCCCCAGAAAAGCGCATGCAGGACCAGAACTCTGGGTCTTAAACATGACATGGGAATCCTGCAGTCACTCTCCATCCCTCAGCTCAGCTGTGAGGAAAAACAGCACTCAGAGGTTTAAACAGACATGACGCTAAACACCAACACATCCTACAAACATGAAATGAGAAGTGAGTATAACAAGCGAACTGAGCCACAGAACAATTCAATAAAGCAGTAATATATAGAACATTAGCATGTATTAAACTTTAATAACTTTTAAATTACTGATAATTTGATAGTTTTGCCAGTTGTAATTCAAAGGGTTACATTAATTTGCTCATTCTAACAATTGCTTTCCTACAGGAATAAAAAATATATAATTACTACCCCCCATGTAAAGCTAATAATTGACAACAAAAACTAATATCTATCTATCTATCTATACACGGTGTACGTGTGTATATATATATATATATATATATATATATATATATATATATATATATATATATATATACACACACACACATATACACACATACGTTTTCTATCTTGTAAATTACTAGCTTATTTATAAAGACAAAGACTGTTTTCTCTATTTAAAGAGTACTTAAGTTCAACTATTACTATTATTATTATTATTACTGAGTTGATAAATACATTTTGGGAAACATTATCTTAATGGAAAATGGATCATTTGTTTTGTTAATTATTCAGTATTAGCCTAAATAAATATTTTGATGTTTGTTTGGTAAATTTATTTAATATTTAATAAATGTATTTAATAGTTATAGTAACAGTTTAAATATGTGGGCTTTTTGTTATTTATTTTTTATTGTGCAGCCATAGCTGTATTAAATAAGATTGCTTCATGTGCCTTAAGACATGGTCACTTAATTTTTAGTACTGTTTAAAGAAACCGTGTTATCATGTTTAGCACAAGTTTTGTTTTATTAAATTTTAATGGGTAATTGTTTATCGTAGGTTAAGGTCTGAAGTCTTAAAGTCAGCTCAATCAAGAGACCAAAATATGACTTATAAATTAATCTTATGCAAAATGTTGTGATAAGACTTTCTTAATATTTGGAAATTTTTGTATGACTTTCAGTGACTCTTCTACTAGCTGTATGAATTAGAGCCAAGCAAAATATACTTGCTTATTCCGATTTATTTGTTTGAAACAAGACAATTACATTATAATTAAGAATATTCAGCTTCGTTCTAGTAAGGCTGTTCTGCAGTGCTCACGGGCACACCTTTGACTAATAATAAAAGCATTAAACGGACTATTTAACTAACCAAAAAAATATATTACGCAAGAAAAGCATACAGTTCTTCTATTAATTTATACATTTTTCTAAAGAGGAGCTAGTTTACATTCATGGAAGGAGTCTCCAGTGTCAGCACTGTAACAGTTATTTTCTCGAAGAGGAACATCAGGACTAAGGACTTTGAGCTTTGCACTTATTAAGTAACATGAGCTGTGTGTGTGTGTTTATCTTATTAATAATAAAAAGAGAAATTACTGTTCAAAGCTGCTGTAATGTGTGTAAAAACAGCAACAGCTGAATGACAATATTAATCATAACTGTTAATGAATAAAGAGCAGTGTGTGTAGTTAATTAACACCCTGAAAATTGTCATTGCTGGTGGAAGAGGAATAAAACATCACCATGGCGTTGATTGTTTTCCTGTCGAAATGATTGCTTTATTTACTCATAAAAACAAACATTATCTTTAAGCAGCTGTGAGGGACCATGTCACATTACACCGCCACGTGTAGCTCGCTAGCTCGACTGACCAATACAGAACAAACGAGGACAGTTTTGTAAACGGAGAGAGTAAGAGATTATTAACGTTATTTTGATATTTCAAGCCAACTTGGTTGCTAGCTAAAGCTATCAACATACTGTACTTAAGTACGAACTAAACAGCTATAAAACATAATATTCACCTCACTGTTCTTACCTTAGTTAAATTTCCATTCTCAGTCACCCGTTTGAAAATCACGAACTTTCCAGAAGATTCTCCACTAAAAACAGTCACACAGTCGTGTAGCATCCCATAGCTTAGCTTGGACGTCGCTTAGCCTAATGCTACATTTACACAGAAGTGAATCGCTGACTGTCCGCCATCTTGAATGAGAGTTAATATGACGTCATCGCATTATATAACGTGGAGTTTTCCCACAAAAGCAACACTTCCGCCTAGCGACCGGACGCGGAAAATCCCCTGACAACTCACTAACCAC